>JAOTQP010000567.1:3819414-3843942 GCA_026413545.1 Cichladusa arquata | reverse complement strand
TTCTGAGCTCTGGAATTCCCATGGTTTATGAGCTCTGGAATTGTTCTGAGCTCTGGAATTCCCATGGTTTATGAGCTCTGGAATTGTTCTGAGCTCTGGAATTCCCATGGTTTATGAGCTCTGGAATTGTTCTGAGCTCTGGAATTCCCATGGTTTATGAGCTCTGGAATTGTTCTGAGCTCTGGAATTCCCATGGTTTATGAGCTATGGAATTCCCATGGTTTATGAGCTCTGGAATTGTTCTGAGCTCTGGACTTCCCATGGATTTTGATCTCTGGAGTTCCCATGATTTCTGAGCTCTGGAATTCCCATGGATTTTGATCTCTGGAGCTCCCATGATTTCTGATCTCTGGAATTGCCATGGTTTCTGATCTCTGGAAGTCCCATGGTTCTGAGCCCAGAGGAGCTCTGTCCCAGCAAGGATGTGTTGTGTGTGTGTTGTTTCCAGCCCCTGAAAGGGGACAGTCACCCACAGGCAATGTTTGCACACATCAGAGTCTGTAATTGTTCACAGACCACATTGGAGTTGTCATTTCTCTGCTCAAGCCCCTTCCTGGGGAGCAGATCCCCACTCCAGCCATTGTCTGCAGCCAACAGAGGGCTTGGAGAGAAGTTCTGTCTTTGTATTCCTGGCACCTCTCAGTGTGAATTATAAGAGTGATTAAGTGGTCTAAAATCAGCACAAGAAGTTACATAATAATTGATGCTTTCACACTGGAATGAAAGATTTCTGCAGCACTGTTTAATTATGAGGATCAACTGAGCTTTTTGCCTGAAAAAGGAAAAAAAAAAAAAGAAATTACATACATTGATCCAGGAGGAAAGCTGAAACATAGCTTGTGTTTTTAAAAGAAAAGGGTGATTTCAGTATATTTGACAGCAAGTATTTTCCTTGGAACAGTGTGATTCTTATTCTCCAAAGCTATTAAAAATTATTATAGTGCTTTATACTTCTAGCACAGCTGACATGGAAAATGATATTTTCCCCAAACCATGAGCATCTAGTGAGTAGCTGTTGCAGATCAACATCCTTCTGTTATGAAGGGAAATATCTTTGACTGCTAAAAACCAGTGTAAGGGCACCAGCTTCAGTGGTCTTGTGTCTTTTAAAACAATTAAGGTTTTTATTTAAAATACTGAATATTTGCTCTCTTCCCTGGACTTACTTTTAGTAGGAGCCTAACTAACAAGAATGATTTAGGGTGAAATAGCTCAGACTAAACCCAAGCTTTAGCCATTGCTCTGTCCAAGAGGTTGGTGATCTCTATCTGAGATGAAATTCGTGAATATCATCATCCATGTAAGATCCCTCAAGTGGTGTTAACATTTATTCTAATATTTATATTAAATTATATATATATATATAACAGCTGAGATGCATGTGTGTACAGCCTTCTACTAAGTGATATTAATTCAATATCCAAATCCTAATTGGTGCATCAGTCAAAAATTATAATTTTACACAGGATGTTGAAATTATGCCCATAAAATTGCTGTATTTTCATGTAAAATATAACAAACTCATCCACGTACACAAGCCCTATGGTTAGGCCAGCATTATGAAGAATTAAATGTGCAAATTTATGTATCATTTAAAATAAATGTGTAAGTTATAAGGAATATATATGCTATATATTAAATAGTCACAGATTTCATCATGGAGGAAAGCAAATAACTCTGACCAGGAAACCAATTTGGTTCAAACACTTTGGAGCAACTTCTTTCCTTTTTTAATGGCTACTGCTGAAGGAGAAAATTTAGTCTTCCTTTTGCTCCCAGATATATCCATGAATTCCACATCCCCCACGGGTAGTAAATAGCTATTGATTTTCTTCATAACAGAAGTACATTATTACAGTGATTAAACTGTAGGCCTCCCTTTATGATATGAAAAAATTGGAAATTGGTGAGCTAAAGAGGATTTATGTTACAGAATAGTTTGGGTTTTTCTATTCATCAAACTGTAATTCAAACTCTAAATGCAAAGCCTCTGTGTATATCACCCTTTTTAAGCAGCAGAAACTGGCATTTAAAATAAATGCTGATATTATAATTATCAAAGCATTATGTCTGTTAGAGCTGCTAATAGTCACTTTGCTTCATTTTTTTTTAATTTTACATTTGTCAAAATCCTGACAAGCATACTCAGATAATGTTAGATTCAATGTTGATATTGTTACTCAACAAGAACATTGATTATGTCTTAATAGGACATATTCAGTATGCATTATATGCAATTATCATCTTAAATGAACACAAGTATTTATTTAGCACCAACTGAAATTATTTCAATCCGAAGAATTTTTCTTTCTGGTTTGCATTATATTATAAAGTCATTAGTACCAAATACGATATGGCAGCACACTCCTGACACAGAATTATGCATGAATACACAGTTTATAAACAGAATTATAAATAGAAGAGTCGAGGCACTGTTGCACCATTACAGAAATACAAATATTCAGGGGATAGTCAGAAAACTCTCAATTGATAATTAGTATTGAAAGGATCCTTAAAACCCTTGTAAGGATTTTGAATGTTCTGTGTGTTGTTTGTTTCCCGACCACAGTTTGGTTTAATTTCATCAACTTTCTGGGAATTTGGGGATTTCTGTTCTCCCCAATATATTTTTCTGGATGAGGACTGAAGCACCAAAGGAAAGCTTGGTGCTGTGGTACTGAGTGTGCCCTGCCCAAAATATGCAATCCATGGGTGTCTTGCAGGGGAGGAATATTGGACTGGGGTTTCCTGGGGAAAGTGATTGGAGTCCTGCTGCTGGCAGAGCCCTGGGTGCTGCTGCAGGGAATCACAGCCTCAAGGGCCCTAAACCTTCCCTGTAATCACCCAAATAGTTCCACTGGTTCCCACCTTGCATTTTGAGTATTGCACTGATGGTGCTGCCAATTCCAGCTGAATTTGGACAGCCCAGACCAAGGCTTGGGCTGCTCCTGGTGCTGGTGTGAAATACTGACAGCCAGGGCTTGCTATTACAATATCTGTAATACTGAAAGATTCAAACCCAGCAGACCCCCATCATCATGTGGTTTCATTCAGCATTACCCAGAAGCTCTCCCTTGGCTCATTCACCTGTGAGTGCCTGCACTGCACTGCTTGTTTCCCTGTGCTGTCACTAGCTCCTGCTGGCTCTGTCAGGAAGCTGAACTCTGAAAAAGTGTCATTGCTGCCTCTCCCTGCTCTGTGTGCGGAGCCAGCTCTGTCAGGGCAGCAGGGGAGGGGGATCTGATGGGAGTGTTAGCTCTGGTGGGGGTGGCAGGGAGGGGACCTTTGGAGGAGAGCACTCAGGACACAGCTCAGCCCCTTGGCGAGCCACACGAGCTGGCAGCATCACCCCTGCCTGGCTGAATGACTAAAGGGAAAATTTATGGAGAAAGGAATGGTTTCTCCTGCTGTAATTATACAAAGCCTCTCAACAGTGCCACGCTCCACAAAGTCACAGTAGATAAATAGCAAGCGAGCTGATGTTCATTTATTAAAATAATCCATTGCCCTTTGGAGCTGCAGATGCCACTTGTTGAGAGCTGGGGCTTATTTCTGTTGCTAATATCTCACTAAACAAGTGGTATTGATTGGACTGCTTTAGCAAGGCTGTGCTTAGGTCACTTAGGAGCAGGCCTGGGTTTAGTGACAGGCACTGACTTGGTGGGACATGTCTGAGACTCTGTGGGGTCCCAAAATGACACGAATTTTGGGCGCTGCACTTATTGCTCCCCTGCAGCTGGGCAGGGATGGAGATGGGGAAGGAAGTAGGTTCTCCTTCACTGCCTCCTTCCAGCAGCACTTACTGCTCACAAGACAGGAGAAAAAGGAGGGAGAACACACTGGGGTCAAAGGTGTGATCCCTGAGAAGAAAGAAATGCTGAAGAGGTGCCGTGAGATCTTCCAGAGCATCCCTGCAGAACAGGACTGCTGGGAGCACAGGGAGCCCTGCCCTGCCTGCAGAAATCCAGGTTTTGGTAAATCACCCTGCTCCAAACAATCCCTGCTGCTGCCTGACTCAGCTGGGCTGGAAGCAGGAGAATTCTGAAAGGTCCTTTGCAAGAGAATGCAAAGAGAGCCTGTGATGGGAACAAGCCTCTGCTCAGGGTTTGCATCTGTTAGCAGCTGCTTCCTCCAGCAAAGCAAATATTTGGTGTCAGAACGAGTTGTAGGAAGTGCTGCATAGCAGGCAAGTGTGAAGTATTCATAATTATATGAAACACTACTCAAAATTCAGTGTTTTTCACATTTTGTGCGAGCTTAAACATTGGACTCCTGTCACAGGCATTTCTGCTGCAGTAGATGCAATTTCTAGCACAAATGGGCTTGCTTTCAATAGAAAATGGGATGGTTTTCAAGGGAAAAAAGGCCAATTTGTGAGTAAAAATGGGCTTCTTTCTGTGCAAAGAGGCTTATAAACATGAAGTGTTAAATGGCTTTGCACATTTTCCATCCAATAATAACGACTTTCTAATCAAATAATGAAAAAGTTTCAGCTAGGGGAGGGGACAGAAGTCTCATTCAGGGTTTAATGCACTTTAGAAAGCAAATATATGAAAACTGTAAATTTAGTTACTTTCCATGGTATGAGTCTGTGTTGCAGACATGTCTGTATTACTTCTTTGTGTATTTTTTAATGATGTTATAAATCAAATTCCTGTTCTTGGTTTGCTGCCTTCTGAGATGAATTTCATGGAATAATGTAAGACTTCAGGAACCAGATTCATAGAATCCCCTGTGTGGCAGTGGCATCTGATTTCCTAGCAGTCCATATGTTTTTAGAACAAAATTTATCTTCTGACTTGACTTGTTGACTTTACATGCAAATACATTGTTTCATAATAGCTGATCTGTTGAGTAACTGAGGTGGTTGCTTCTCTCTTGGCCTAAAAATGCTTCAAAATCTACATGCTGAGGAGCTGGGACCTCCTTCTCACATATTCTCAAAAAAAAAAAAAAGGCACATTCCCATTCCAGAACTGACCAGAAAAATGGGTTTTTTTCCAGATTCAGGCTGTGTTTTGTGAGAGGAAATTAAGTTGGATTTTGCTCTGGTTCTGCCGTAGGTGGGCAGCCAGACAAGAACCCGTGACATGGCAATCAGATATCAGCAATATAAATCATTAATATCACTCTACACATTTGCTTTGGGCAATAACTGGAAATCTCTGCCTCTTTTGGAAACTGCTTTTTTGTTTCTTGCAGTGGAGCAAACTTGGATTACCAGTCTAAATGCTAATACCCAGAATGAATGGGATTTGATAAAGTGAATTTATATGTAGATTGTGACATTAGTATTTAATTATGTACCCATCATAACACTGATGAAGCAAGCTGCTAAATATTGGTGCACTGAAGGTAGAGCTTGCTCTTAAAGAGCAAGTATATTTTAATTTCTCACCTCTTCCCTAATCTTCCTAAATAACAGGATAAATTATGTACTGTTTACCAATATTCACCTTCATGCTGGATTGCAAATGAGGTTTCCAGGGTAGCAGCTGATCTGACAGAAAGCTGTGCTTGTGTTTCAGTAAAACTGTGATAACAGATCTGTTCTCTGCTCTGTTTTATTAGGCCAAATAAAGTTTTGGTGTTTTTAAAATTTATTATTTTAATATTAATTTAAAATAGTATGTTACCTCTGTGGGGTTTTTTTTCCTTAACCTTTCCTTTTCTGTTTTTTGTTTTTCTCAGACTATGGAAAGCCCAAAGTATGAGCTGGTTATAGAGGCCAAGGATATGGGTGGGATGGATGTGGGGCTGACAGGCACAGCCACTGCCACCATTCTAATTGATGACAAGAATGACCACGCACCAGAATTCACCAAGAAGGAGGTAAGAGCTGGCCATCTGCTCCCTACAAAGCAGTGCAAGGAGTAATAATTAGCAGGTTTCTAACTATGAAGATGTTCTTTAAGGAAATATGACACGTACAGAATATTTTAGCTCTGTGTGACAGACTTTCCTGGAGCTGCTCTTTTCTTTTTTTCACGTTAATAACCGTGTGTGCATCAGTTCCAAACCACAGTGCAACCACAAGGTAAAAGAATTATGTCATTTAGAGATTGGCTAGCAGGGTGCAAACCCGTGAAATAAATTTGCTGGTGGTAACTTTGCTCCTGTGGGGGAAAATAGCAAAACTGGCTTAAGGCTTTGGATGGTCAGGACTGTGGATGAAAACAATATTTTCTGCCTGTCTACAGCACTTCCCCTGTGACCCAGCCAGAGTTTGGGGCTCTGTAATTAAAGCTCCAGTCCTAAAAGCTTCAAATTTAACCTACAGGTGGAATTTGCCAGGAAAGGTTTTTTCCCTGTGAATTGAATTCAGCTGAAGGGTGTTGGAAAGTTCTGATAAACCCCAAAACCACCACACCTGCCCACACTGCTCTCTTCCATCCCCTATGAGTCTGGTTTTTGATATCTGGAGAGAATGAGAGAGTTTTAAAAGTTTCACTTAAAAACAGGTTGGATTTTGCTATAAAATTTTCCTGGAGCTCTGCAAACTTTTAAGGAAAAATTCCCAAAATATGAGAAGTAAACCTGAGGATCCTGATTTTAAGATAATTGTGGAAGAAGAAAAAGGAAGCCTGTCGCTAGAAGTTTTTTTTTATTTAACCTGAAGTATATTTTTAGCTTTTAAAAATTTGTTTCCTGGCCTAATATTAGGAGTTTGGCAATGGATTGTATTGAAACAAATTGCTGTTGTTTTACTTGAATAATTAGTTCTTTTATAAACACAAAGTAAATAAATACCAGATTCCAACATGACAGAGAAGAGTTAAAAAGAGAAAAAAATAGAAACAATGACAATTTTGCCAAGGAAATATCTATAATTACACCAGTAAAATTCTTTAGCAGTTGTGTTTCAGTCACCTAAAAATTATCATGGAGAGACTGATCCAAACCTTTCAAGTACAGAGGTGACAATTAAGTGACTATGATCAAACTATTAATTACCTTTCAGATCAGGCCTTTAATGCTCTGAAAGCTGCTTCCTGACAACCAATACTTAAAATATCTTTGAAATGCTGTATGTTTTTTAACCCTCTGGAAAATAACAATGTACAAGGACAGCTTGGTGTATTTAGAAATAAGAATTTATTGGATTAATCAATATTGATAGCAATTCATGTCAGTGAGAGTCCTACCTACTTGAATTTCCAAAGTTGGAGAATTCTTCTCTGGAAGAAATATTTCTGGATTGAATTCTTTTGAAGAAGTCTTTCTATAATTATAAATGTTTGAGTTAATAATTTGGCACTTTGGACACAAAAATTCATGTGCCTGCTTAGCCACAAATCTATTGTTAGTATCAATTTCTGTAAAAATTCAGAAATGCTCATAAATTCAGTTTTGTCAGGGACAGTAAAAGATACTTTATACCCTGGAAAGTTCAGGGGTTTTAGCATGGAAATTAAATAGGTGTGAAGAGACAGCATTGTCTTGTTTTCTTTGAAAAGTCTGCTCTTAGATAATTTTCTTCCATTTTTTTCTCTTTTCCATAGTGGCATCTCTTTTTCATTTTGGTTTGATGTGGGTTTGAACCTTTTGCTATTTAGAGCTGTTAATGACCTCAGAACTCTTTCCTCTGCCTTGCTAAGTGATATTCCTATTCCATGAGGAAGGCAGGAAAAATCTGCCTTTAATGAATATGTGGTGCCAGCCCCCTTTAGGGGCAGGTTCTGTGTTTAAAATAAATGGTGTAGGAGGAGGGAGCTGTCTTTCAATTGATTTATTGCTGAAAATGCTTAGTTATTGTATTTTAATACCAGTTGCATACCACAGGCTGCAATACTATTGATTTGAATTAGAGCTGAAAGACAAAGAAAAGCTCATATTCAGTTGATCTGAAGCTTTGATTCCAGAGTGCAGCTTCTGTTATTTATTTTCTTACCTGGCCTTGGACACTTCCAGGGATGGGGCAGCCACAACTTGTTCGTCACCACCCTCACAGGCAGGAATTTCTTTCAAATACCCAATTTAAATCCACATTTCTCCAGCTTAAGTCCATCCCCACATGTCCTATCCCCACCTGATCTTGTGGAAAGTCCCTCCCCTGGAAGAGGGAGTGTTTCTCCAGTGATTCTGTTCTTCCACCTCCCTTTTCCCCTCCCTGCATCCCACTCCTGGGCCAGTGTGGGGCAGGAAAGTTCATCCATGGAGGGCCAGGGTGTAAGCTGAGCATCTTGGCTGTGATCCAGCATACAATTCCATCATTACCTGCAGAGGAAGAGCTGAAGCCCTGGAGGCTTTGATGGCTCAATAAATGAGGCATTGCTTCGTGGGATCCAGCCCAGTTCATTATTTGCTTACCGCCCTGTCACTCCACAGGCTGCCAAAATATCTGTCTTGCTCTCTCACATCCACATTTCTGCTAATAATGGGCTCTGAGCAGTGTAAAAAATCCATTCAGGTGTGCAAACAGTACCCTGCTCCCTCCAGGGGTTTTAATAATTTCATCTTTAATGCCAAATAGAGCAATATTTTAAGAGTGCCTCCAAAAATCCCAGGTGAGGTAGCAAGGTCTACCTTTTAAAAGGTCACAGTGGCTGGGATATTGTGCCAGATTGAAATTGCAGAGACTGAAAATAGAGATACCTGCAAAGTTAGCAACCTCTTTGTAAAATTTACAACCTTATTTCTATAATGGGAAAAAGTTTTAAAATTAATTTTATGAATTATTATTATTTTGTGTCACAAAGGATTTTGGAGTTTCCTTTCCAGCAGGGAAAGGCCTTAGGCTCAAATTTTGTTCAGCAGCAAGGGATTGCTTATGTGAAAATAAAGAATGAAGCAAAGCAAGGAGCAGGCACAGATTGTTCTGGAAAAGCTGATACCTGGCTTAAATCCTGCAGGATATTCCAAGTGGGTGGGAATGAGTGAACACTAATGGTGCTGAGTATTGTTTTCATACCTAGAATTCACAAAAATGAGAATTCTTTTCTTGTGTCACTGTAAGAGCTGCTGATGGATCACTGCAGTGTTGTATCCTACAAAAAAAAAAAAAAAGATTTTAGTCCAGAGTTGATGTCACTGTGGCTGTGGTGTGATGAAAAATTAACAGTGTAGCATCTGCTGAAAAACACAAGCTGGCAAATTCTCCTCTCCTATCTGTTCCTGGAGGCCTGGCTCTGCCCAGATACTGCCTAAGACCTGGGGGAGGAAAAAAAAATGAGTTTTAGCACAAGAAAGATATGGACTTGACCTCTTTCTGTCTTTTCTTCCTCCTCCAGAAGAATAGTCCAATGAATCCTTCTTATTCCATCCCTGCCTGCAGAGTGTGTGCTCAAAAATGAGATTCCTCTGACTCTGTTTGCCTTTATCTTCTGCCCTGAATTTTTAAAACTTCCATTGCTGTTCTTTAATGTGTTATTTTTCCTAAATATCAGATATATTGTCTTTCCTTGGTAAATCCTGCCAGGCACGTGAGAGAGGAATGCAGGGTGTGGCTGAAGGGGATGATTTTTCTGCAGCGCCCCCAGTTCCCACATTTCTCCTCTGCCACAGATTTGGGATTGCAGCCCATCCCCAGCCAAACCTGGAAAAGTGGATTTGTCACAGTGCTCTCACTGGCACATAACAAACAGAGAATTCATTTGGCCAGGGAACATTCCTCACACTGTTCCTCTTTCTGCCTCTTCCAGCCTCACCTTCAATTCCATCCATTTCTGGGACAAAGAAATGTAACAATAGAAATAATTCTGTCACACCACGGAGAACAAGATTAAGGGAAAATATTTTTCCTGGTATCATTTTTTTTTTTTTAATATATATGTTCTTAGAAAAGAATTTTCCATTCTTGAGATCTTGCCTCCTGTGAACAGAATAAAATTTGTGTAATTTGACAAAACACCACCACGGTGAGACTTGAGATACACCAGAGCTGGGAATCTTAAGTGAAAAATATGATTTGCTCCCATTCTGAATACCAGCTGATAAATGGTTTATAAAAGAGTAATAAATGACTAATGGGAGCTTTAATAAATGATTCATCAGTTCCTGTAGAGACCTGTAAGTGGCTGGGTTGCTTGTCTCCATGATTTATGGTGACTTGCAGCTCTGTCTCCTGGCTCAGTTGTGTTCCCCACTGGGTGAAGCAGCCCCTGGAGGACAATCTGCACCTCCGTCTGCTCTGGTTCACAGAGGATGTCAGACCTGCTCAGCACCATCTGCAGAGATTGATTTTGCAGCTCACTGCTGAGAAATGGGCTTGAAGCTTTTGAGAGTGCCTGTCTTAATTCTTGGTATTGGCTAAACCGTATTGAGGAGCAAATATGGAGCTAAAAGCAATTTAAAGTTCCTTCTGGATTACTTTTCCATATTTCTTATACCAAAATGTGTCTCTTGGACACAATCCTTTTATTTTCTGTGACAAACAGACCCTGGCAACACAGAGCAGATCTGCCCATTGACTTTGCATGCCTAAAGCCAACCAATCTCACCTCTCCTGTGTGCTGAGTCCTTCTTACCTTGTCTTGCAGGGACAATTTTGCCTTTTGAGACTCCTAATTAATTTTGTTCCTTTCTGTGCAGGACTTCCAGTGAGCTGCACCACAGCTTTAGATACAATCATGTTAATGGCAGGTGATTCCTTTTCCAACCCCTTCCCTCAGACCTTTACATCTGGCTGGGAGAGATTTCTAGTGAGAATCATATCTGTGTGGAAAACACAGCCAAAGTGCTGTCCTCTGACTCAAACCCAGCTGGGGAGCAAGGCCAGGGCTGCATCCCTCTCCCATTCCCTGTAGGGATGGAAATCACAGTGCAAACCAGGCTGAGCAGAGACAAAACCAGCAGCAGCTGCCAGGGTGGCTCAGAGAGCTGGGGAGAATAAACCAGTTTGGAGAATAAACCCACATTCTGCTGCATGCTGGAAGGGCTGGGGTGCTGGAGCAGCACCAGCAGATCTGAGCAGATGACAAGGCACTGCCAGGCTGGTAGTTAAGAGTCAGAGTTCCATTATGGCCCAAAAGTGATGGGAACCAATCTAAAACCCCAGCAGCCTGCTCAAATTGGATCAAACTCCCCCAGCGCTGATTAGTCAGGAGAAAGTTTTGTGGGATGGATAAAACCATTACAGCAAAATCACATGAACAGAATGCATATTGGAATTTCCATTTGGCTCCCGTTTTTGGGCTGTGAGACAATTCACATGCAGAGAAATCAGAATTCATACAGAAACTCAGCAGAGCAGGGCAAAGCCTCTCCAGCTGTCAGTAAACTTTGGCACAAGGAGCAGCTTCAGGATGGCTGGGGATCACCAGAGAGGAGCTCTTTGGCCACCCTTGTTTTTTCTAGAGCTCTAAGTACAGCTGGAAAGGCTCCTGGAGCATATCTTAACCTTCAGAAACCTCTCCACCAGATAAATATTTGCACTGACCTTTTCACTCAGCTTTATTTCCACTTCATCTTCTTGCAGGAGTTCACTAACACACTTGACATACCTCCAAGTGCCCAAAAGTCTCCTGGAAAGCAAATGAAAGATGTTACCTGGTATATTTTTTATGTGTGGCAGACAGAATTTATGAAAGGAAACAAAAATCTAAATAGCAGCAAATATTTTATTTTCTAAGTGAAGACTGTGAACATTCTGTTGTCACTGCAAAAATGAAATTGAAATTTTTAGTGACTGCACCATTTCTTCATGGTTAATAATTGGTCATTGGTCTCACCTATGGTAGAGTTCAAGGCCTCCAGAGTTTTCTGAGCTGTCATGACTTATAGAACAGGTTTCACATAAGCAGTTTAGGAACCTAAAAATCTAAATAACAGGCATGTAGATACCCCCTCTCTTTTTTTTCCTTAAATAATTTTAGATGTCAAAAAAATTTTTTAAATATTATTTGACTTAATAAAGCAGCTGTAAAGACATCTAGGGTCCACTGGAGTTCAAAAAACTGGGTTTAGGAGCATAGATTGCTTTAACTCTCAGTGCAATTAAGTTTCCAAATATCTGTCTCTCTTCTCAACACTTTCAAATAACCTGAAAAAAATGTCCATGATCAAGAAGAATGTTTATTAATATTTCTGAGTTGTGGTGCTACCAAACTAAGGACATCTGGAAGACTTATTTAAACAATCTGGCTATCTGGATAATGAAATTATCCTTTTTGGGTTTTGGTTTTTTTTTTAACTTCTTGGATATTGTGTGTCAGTTTTAATCAGAATTAGCTGGTTGAGGATTCTGTGTGATGAGAAATGCTCAGCACCAGTCAGGATTGAATTACCAATGACCTTAACAACAAATACACTGCTGTAGCATTTCAAGAGTAGAATAACTTCAGAGAAAAGAAAACAAATGTGATTATTCTGTGCATCGACTGAAACAGGGAGCTCTTCAGCAAAAAAAACAAAACCAAGCCAATGAAAGAATATTGTTTGGAAGAGCAGTGGTTCCTGTGCTCATCCAGATTCACACTGTGTGCATAATAATCTGTATTCATGTGGCTTTCAGCAAGCTATCTGCATCACCAGTGTAAGCACTTTGTTCAAGAACTTTTGCAAAATATGTTCAACACGGAGTCCATCCACTTATCACATAATTAGGGCTGGATACACTGCATGGCAGCAGGCTCCTGCATTTATCTCTGCTCCTGAGGGGTGACTTCACTGCTTTGTTTCTCTCCACCAAGGTCAGGAAATACATGAAGTTGTCTATTTAATCTCCAGAAAAACACATTTCAGCGGTACATAAAACAACAGAGTGCCTGCTTTATAACCTGGGAGCAGCTGAGAAACACTTGCACAACGCAGGGAAGGGTCTGAGAATAGAAGTGATCGTTCCAGCAGTGGGAATTTGGGAGGAGCACAAAGGCAAGCGCTGCTCATTCAGGTCTGATTTTCCTCCCAGCACTCTTGCTCTCCAAGCAGGCTCACACAGTAAATTCACATTTTTGCCAGTCCTTTTTCTCTTTCCCCACTTTGTCACAGTTCCTTTCCTGCCCTTTGTCCAGTTGCCCTGGTTTGCTGTCACCAGCTGATCTGAGGCACCCTGATGCAAACCCCTGTGCAAGCCCTTTGCCTTTTGCCCTTTGGCTGTGCTGGGAAGGTCAGCAGCAGCTCCGTATTGCTGTATTAACAGCAATTCTCACTGCAGCTGGCAAATTCTCACCACAAACCCATTCCAGTGCTGACTGATCCTCCGAAGGCTCCTTCCATCTGCTTCTGCAGACAGCAGATATCCCAACACTGCGAGCAGCAGAAAAGCCATAAACCCACAATTTATTGTTCTCTTCCCCAAGAAGTGAAGGTTAATATGCTTCCTCAATGTGGTCTATGAAGTGTGAACTTTACAACAGATATTAAGGTCAGGATTACAAAGTAAACAGTAGCAGTGAGAGTTTGGAGTACCTCTAGCACAAACACATTCGGGTGAGGAGCTGGAGAGCTGAAATTAAAAAGGAAGGAGGGCTCAAACAAAGGCTCTTGAGGGAAGCACAAGCTAAACAAAGATAATGTAATGTCTCCAGACCTAGTCTTGGAGCACTTATTCAGGGAAGCTGTATAAACATAATTATTAGCAATCATCGCCAGGAGTGGCTATGTGATTTTCCAATTAAACAACAACAACAAAAAAATCTCGCCAGCTGGAATTTTGGACTTGCCTTCAGATCAAATTAGGACTGTTTTCTTCAGATTTTAATTGTAATGGGCATTTAGAAATTTGAGTATTTTCCCTGATATGTAGTGGTGAAGCAGCATGGAAATTTCCTTTGATTTCACTCTTCCCCAAGAGTTTTCATAGCATATTGTACTTCATTAATTGTCCAAGAAATTCCAGCTTCAACTCTGACTGCTGGCAGGTGACACAGAGACTTCCAAGAAACTTCACACAGTTGCTTGCAGATCAAGATACAAATTGATGCATCAGTCTCTTTTCTCAAATTAACTTTGGGGGATCTCTGTTGGGAGACCTTGTTTGGCTGGGTGACATCCAGCTGACAGAAATCCTTAGGTGGAAACAGTGATTTCTACATTGGTATTCATTGCAGAGTGACCCTTAAATCATCATCATCTTGTTCATAGAATCCTAGAGTTATTTGGGTTCTAAGGGACTTTAAAATCATCTAATTTTATGCGTCATGGCAGGGACATTTCCACTGTCCCAGGCTGCCCCAATGTCCAGCCTGGCCTTGGACATTCCAGGGATCCAAGGGCAGCCACAGCTTCTCTGAGATCCTGTGCCAGGATAGTGCCCACCCTCCCAGGGAGGAATTTCTCCCTAAAATCCAATCTAATCTTCCCTCTTTCAGTTTAAACCAATTCAGAATGTAAATTGGAGGTCAGGCAGACAGGAAGAGGTGACCAGGTATTTCCTTTTTGGTCTTGAAGGACCTTTTACTCCATGTATAAATTATTTCAGTTCCTCACCTGTGGAATGCAGAATTTTAACAGAAATACCAAGAATTCTAAATCTCTTTGTCTGACACAGCGCAGCTGATTTGAGAAGTAGCAAATAGAGGAATTGTTAGAAGTGTTGTAAAATATCACTGTAATCCCACACGTTCAGAAACCCACACTGTTAATATGCCTGCAGCATCTGTGGGAGTTCTGTTTTAGAAGCAGGATTAAACATGATAACACACTATAGATCTTAACATATTCAATTTGCAGCAGACAAAGCCCTATTTAATACCAATTACACAATATGTGTGAGCTGGTATCATAGCTGCAGTTTATATGAGCAGAGGGAATTTGTAAAGCTGAAGTCTATTCATTCAAAAATAATAGTTTATGTGACTGCTTGGTCATTCCACTGGAGTGGAATGAGTTTTGTGATCAGTTTATCAATTCCTTCACTGACAAGTGAGACTTTAAGATTTTTCTCAGCAACAGTAAAATTGATTTGGCTACTCCAAAATTTGCTAACCATCTGTGCACACGAATCAAAATGTCAGGATTATTTAGACAAAATATCTTTTTTCCTTCTGCTCTGAAGCATTAAAATAGACAATGGATAATACTTACCATGCTAAAAGGAGCTGTAGGTTTATTCAAATAAAATTTTTAGCAAATGCCTGTGAAAGATATTAATTTTAGAAAAAAAAATTATATAGGCCTGATTGTGTCTTGAACTTAGTAGAATGAAAATGGTGGTGTCACATGTAAGAAAAAGCAGATTAGGGGGCTCATACAGGACTCCTTGTAGTTACAGTCTCTTTTGAGGAAAATGGTTCTGAAGTGGAATTTATTCATACCCTTGTAGCTCCTTCTTTGGCTTGTTTCCAGGACTTGTTCTCCTTAGAGTTCTAGATGCTTGTTTGCTTAAAGGGCAGCCCTTTCTCCAGCCGTCTGTCTAACAGTCACTTAATATTTATTTGTTTTTACAATGTATTCCCTCGTGTTCTCAGCCCATATGTCACAAAAAACGTGTAAGCCCAGCTCTACACAGAGCATTGATGTTATCTTCCCTTTCCCTTTCTAGACTTTGACCCGATTAGGAAAATCCAGTGGTTTTCCTCACCCAATATTTCCCTCCAAAACTATTGCTGTACAGCCAGTCCTTTGGAGTTTTCTCCTCTTGATGGAGCTTTTATAGAGATTTTTTTTCTACATCCCTGTGCTAAACACTTATGTCATCTCCTTGATATTTTATTTGCCCAGTGCTGAAATTTATCCTTCAAAGTTCCTTCTAGCCTGTTGCCTCACTCTCTTTTTTTAAGACAAAACAAACTTGCCTGTTCCAACTAACCAAAGAGCAAACTCTTGGGTTTTCCCCCTTTTGAGCCTATTTTTTAGTCAGGAGTCTTTTAGGAGCCTTCTCTGAATTTTAATAATTAGCTTTAAATTTTCCTCCCTCTCCAAACTCCTCGAGTCTGTCCTTTGGCTCTCTGAGGCTGATCACTCACACTCCTCAAACCCTCTGCTGCTGTTTCCAGGAGCAGAGATGTGCAGCACACTCCTGAGTGTATCCCCTGACTGCTTCTTGCTGAGGGACTTCTCTTTCTCTCTGCTCTTATTTTCATCATTTCTCTACATTGAAAGCTTTTTTATTTACTATATCACCAGTATCTATTTCTGACATTTGTCCTCTCATGATCCTTGTTCTGTCCCCATCATTTTTCCCCTTTTTTATCACCTCTGGAAGACCTTCCTTTTCCCACCCCTTGATGCTATCCCCCAGTGAACTCTTCTTCTGCCCTCATCACCAGCTTCCCTTGGGAGCCACCTTTTTGTTTTCAGTGCCTTAAACTGACTGTTTGCTCAGAGCTCACAGAATTCTATGTGCACTCTTTACCTGCCTTCTATAAATCGAGCCCTGTCACTCTTGTCTTCCACACATCCCCTCATTTGTTTTTTTTTTTTTTAGGTTTTATTTCCTCCTCCCCAGCTCATTTGTTTCACCCATCTCCAGCCACCAGGGCTGGCAGTGCCCATACATTAACTGGCACTGTCAGATGTTCTCAGATCAATGATTTTGTTTCATTTAGAAGACTGATGGTGAGGAGAGCACTGCTGTCCTCAAGAAGTTTAAAGGATTGAAAGCAATCTTTTAGCTAAATAAAAAAAAAAAAAATAAAAAAAAAGAAGCAAAAGTTTGAAGAATCAAAGGAGTTATGTGAGGAAGTTTTGAAAGAAACATAAGGAAAATCAATCCTGCTAAATAAGCTTAAATCTAAACCAACAGTTGTCTGAAATAATATCAGGGAAGAAGATTTATCTGTGGCATTGATATTCTTAACTGCCTGCATCCAAACTGTGGCTCCCATCCAAATAGAGATGGAAGTGCAGTTTCAGACTGGGAAGTAAATCTGGATTTCTATGCATATATATATATATATATATATATATATATAAATAGAAACACAGGCCCACAGGTGTCTGCCTACCTAAACTGGAGACCTGCTGTTTCATTTTCCTAAAGCTGCACTTCCTAACATGGGTTAAAACAAAAATGAAATCTGGATTTACTTGTGTGTTTCAGAGAGGTACAGAATCATTTAGGTTGGAAAAGAGCTCTAAGATCAACAAGTCCATTTGGAAATAACACAATATATTTCCATATTTAGAAATAACACAACTGGCATTTGAAAACAAAGAACATTGCTTCTGATTAATTGATTCAGTGAACGAAGCTAAGAAACCTGTGTATGTTTGAAGACAAATGAAGGGCAGGCTTTCTGATTTAGCAGTTCTGACCTTTTCAAGTTTTCCATCTTAAATAATAATTGAAGCCATAAGTAAATAAATTGAACTTTGCCTGCAGATGTTGAACTCTTTAATGTCCTTTTCCTGTGACACAGGCACTGCCTGATACTCCTGGCACAAACAGGTTTATCATGCCTCATGCTAGGGCTGGCTGACAGTCCCTGGGAACTGTTTTCTTTCCTCCAGGCATTTGATTAAAATGCAGTTCCAATCAATAAATCTGTGAGTGTTCTGTGGCTGAGAAGTGTTCAGCCAGGGGGCCTCTGTGTCCCAGGGGTATTTCCACTCTTCAGTCCCCCTGTATTCACCAGAGAATTAAATTACAAAGAGTCTTGTTTACCTGGACTGCCTGTTGAGGCTGTTTTAGGTTGTTTTAGGTTGTTTCAGGCTGCCTGCAGGAGCTGGAGGGAGCAGCAGGGAGCACAGGGTCGCTCTCCAGTGCTGCTGGATAAATCAGGGATGTCAGCCCTGAGGAATCTCCCAGCAGCACCTCTGGGAAATCTCTGCTTTGGGAAGATCAAAAGGGTCACCCTGCACTCCTTTGGGACAGTGGGGAACAGTGTTGGGACATTATAAAGAGGTTCTGAGATCCAGCTTTAAGTGAACTTCACTTCTCAAGGATGTCAGACCCTCCTGTTTCCCTTTCCTCGAGTGAGGGTGATCCCAGTTGATCAAAGAGCAATATGTGAGCACTAATCAGTTTTAGGTGCTCCTTACTCCAGCAGCAATTGCTTTAATGCAATCAATTAAAAGGAAATTTTAATGATCTTAATAATGGTGCTTTTAAAGGGAACATGGCAGTTAGTATCGAACTCCTAATTTATTGTTTCCCATGGAGATCAGTTTGGAAAATCAAAACATAGCTTTTAAAATGCACCACCCCCTGCAGTCTCACTGGTTTATTTCTTACATTTGCACATTGGCTTTTTAAATAGTGGCAGCATAGAAACAATGAAGCAATGCAGCTTTCTCCATTTCTAACTTCTGTGCTATGAGAGATGAAAGGGAAATGTTCTGTTCCTGCCTGGATTCAGCAGAAGGTGGGACATGTTTCCATGCATGCACACAGCCAGGAAAAGCATCTCCTTGGTTTCTTTAATGGACTACTCTCAAGGAAAACACTCCTCTTTAGCTGCCTATAAATGCAGACTGGGGTTCTGGTCAGCAGAAATTCGGCTACAGGTTGCACATCTGAATTATTTATTCAGAAATAATAAGTGTGCTTTATCAACACACACTGAGAGGATTATCTGTGTTATATGGGAAAGCCATTGTAGAGCCTTTCCTGAACTAATTTGGGAGTATTCAGGAAGTACCTTATTCACTTTTTAATGCCTGGAGTCCAGACTATAGGTTGAAGCTCGTTTATCCCATCAATGTATTTTTCTTAAATTCCTAAAGTATGGGCAGCATTACAAATGTTAATGCTACTATTACAGGATCATCACTTAAAAATACCAGCATTCTCCAAAGGCTCCAGCAGCGTGTCATTTCCCTGCTTTATTAAAATGAATGAACAGATGTACAATTTATTTCTGCTGAACTATCATCTAAATTCATAAGCTATTTCTCATGTGCCTGAAACCCGTGTTGGTTTCCCATTTTCTTTGCCTTTGAAAAAAAAAAAATAAAAATATTCCACTCTCACATTTATCACTCTGGGGATATAAAGGAGAAGTATACTCTCCACTTCATCCACTTTGGACTAACACCCCCAATACAATTTAAATCCCATCTCTTCAGGGCTGTTCCCAAAACCCAGGCACTGGGACACCCAGGATCTGAGAGGAAAAGCCCCTTGCTGGCTGTGCAGGTGGCTCCAAGGCCATTGTCCCCAGCAGGACAAGGTGGCACAGAGCAGCTGTGTTTAATCTTTTGGGCTGCTGCTCACAGTGCCAGTGCAGGAGATGCAATTTCTCAGCTGGATGTCACAGGAAACCAAGGAAGGGACAAATAATGGCCGGGAAGTGGGAGAGGTGAGGAGGTTGGGTGTGATTGGAGTGAAATTTATGGCTGAGGAGCAAGTGCCAGCTGGCCCCAGACACTCCAAATGTGCTTTCTGTGTCTTGCAGCAGAGTGGAGACGTGGCAGGTGCTCCCTGGGAGGGATAAACCAAACAAGACAATGCAGAGATTGGAGGGAATGAAACTGTGCACGTGAAACAGAGATGTTGCCATGGAAAAAAATGAGCATAAAAACCCCAGACAGTGCTTTCAGCCTGTCTCAATCCTGATCTGCTGGCAGGGCTTGTGGGCAAGGCAAGGGTGGCATTTTGTCTAAATTCCGTGTGAGGGATGAGTGGATGACACGTTCTAGGGCTTCTGGCAGCATTTCTTCTGTAAACCCTATTTCTAAGGCTTTATATTGTAAGCAAATTTAAAAAAAAAATCAGTGGTTTGATGTTGAAAACTGAATTGTCAGGCTCAGATTGTGGGGCTTAAGTATTTTTAATTTTTAGGGATTTTTTTTTATAAAAATCACTTTGGCAAAGAGAGGAGCGGAACAGAATGCAAATCAATCTGCTTTCTTCATTTCATAGCTGCTCCAGAATTTTAATGCAGGCCCTTAAATTCCTTTTTTGCTAGACAATTCAGGAAAATGATGAAGTAATGGCTGAGATTTGTTAAAAGCGTGATTTTCTTCAGAAATCTTGTCTGCTTGGCAGGAGCAGTTTGTTCCTGGGGGACTACAAGGGGAGAGTTTTAATTCACTAATAAAAATGGAGGAGTTCTAAGTGGAGCAGGAATTTTGCTACAGTGGCCACGTTGTAGCCTCAAAACAAATAAATTTCATTATCTAGTGCTGCCACTCTTGTCCCCTTTGGATCCTTCCCCAGGCTGAGATCAGAGTTATTTTCCTCTCCTCCTTCCTTACATTTTGTTGCCAAAAGAGGACATGACCAGCTAGGAAAGCTACACAGGAAAGGCACAATTTTTATCTGCAGTAAGAGTTATTTAAGAGTTATTGTCTGTATCTTCAGCTGTCAGCACCAAACCCAGCACAGTGAAGAGTCTTGGCTGATGGGGAGTTTCAGACTGGAATCTCACTCAGGAAATTCTTTTCTATCACTTGGTTTTGGCACAGAAAAACAAAAAAAAATATCATGGCAATCCAGCGAACTTCCTGGGTGTTCATGAACCTTAAAAAATGCTAGAAAATCAGGCACATGTGTTTTGTTCTGTGCAGATTCTTGGATTTGGGTTTTTCGTGAATTTTCAGGGAAGGATTCTCAAGATACCCTCATATATATACATATATATATATATATATATCCTCATATCCTCCCTCCTATTTATGTAATTTCCAATATTTGCTTATTGTTTCCTTTAAGAACTTTGGGGTAACAGTCTCTGTGATCTCCCAGCAATCCTGTACACTCCTTCAGCTTCCCTGCAGCTGACAAGTTTTGCCTCGTATCTGGTGAAGATTCCCCTTGCCTCCAGTGAAGCCCAGCAGTTCTTGGCCTTGTCCCTGTTCAGGTGACACCCAGACAATCTTTTTATCCCCAACAGCTCCTTTGATACCCAGGATTATCCCTTTAGACCTCTGCCTGTGCCCTGCCCTTTGCCTTCCTTGCTGTGAGCCAGCCTGGGCTGCCCAGTGCTGAGCAGATGGAGCAATTCCTGCCTCTGCCCTGCATGGCCAGCAGCTCCTTGCACTTCTCTGTTTCTGCTGTTTGCACAACATCAAACCACCTTTATTGCCCACAGCTCCTTTTCCAGCACAGAGCAAGTGACAAAACCAACATCTGCTGTCTGTGGTTTCTTCTTCTTTCATCCTCAGCACGGGAGGAGAAGGGTGCATAGATTTGGAGGGCTTTGATGAGATGGGATTTTGCTGCTGTTTGTTTTCTTCTCTACCTGTGGTTTAGTGTTTGATGTGGAGAATTGATTAAGTCATTTGGGTGTTGTCTTTTTATTTGTTTTGGATTTTGTAGCAGAACAGGCTGAGAATATTTCATGCACAAAGGAGAGCCTGCAGGCACTGTGTAGGTTATGTAGGTAATGTCTGTAGGTTCCCAGCTTTATGTCCCATTTAGGACACTGATTTTCTCCAATACACCAAACTTCTGTCCTGCAGCTCCTACCCTGGGCTTCTCTTAAGGCAAAAATGCTGACAGCTGTGCCAGGGTTTGTCCTGTGGGCAAATGTGCCCAGGGCTTCAGAAGGAAATTCATCAGTTCCAGGGATAGCTGGGAGTGAGCTTCATTAAGAGAATGTTTTATAACCATATAGCATTTTTCATTCCAAAGAACCCCAAAGGAACATACAGAAAATGGATCTTCTCTGTGGGCAAGCAGAAAATTAAATTGCAGCTTTCTCCTGCTTGCAGAGAAAACAGAGGTCTAAGACTTCATTTCCTTTATTAAAGATTTCTTCTCAGGAAAGTTGCTTTAATTTCTGAGGAAGCATTGCAGGTAATGGCTACCACTGATGTTGTATTTTTGCATTCAAAATCTTGTTGATGGGCAAAGGGAAGCTCACCTTATATACAAAGACAAGAATTAAATGTTAATAAAATTGAAAACTAATCCAAGTTTCATTATTAATTCAGATTGAATTACTGAAACAAAAAAACAAATATTCTTCAACTTGGAAAAATTTTCAATAGTGATAATAGGATAGATGTAAAAGTGTTTTACACACCTTTCTTAGCTCCTACCCCTTTTCCTGCTGTTTCTGTCACCATTTCCTTGCTCCTCTGGGCCATAAAGTTGGTTTATTCCAGTGTTTGTGGTCAGGGTGCTGTGGGGAGTGGTAACACCTGGAGCCCTTTGCAGGACAAACAGGATGCTCACCCTGATCATCTCCCCCTCCTACCCATGGGATCCTTTGGGGCCATGTCTGTGTTTTTAAGAACGTGTTTTTGTGTGTTGTTCCCTCTCCTTTGGCCTGAAGCTCCATGTTAGGTCCAAATTTACCATTTTCTCTGGTGTCCCTCACTTGTCAGATCCCCTCCTGCCCCTTTGGAGCAGTCTCCACCTCATGGAGCTGTGATCATCACCCACCCCAGGGCTCAGGATCCCTCTGAAGGATGCAAACCTCACTCACAGGAGCCAAACTGAGCTGCTGGACACTTGCAGGTGAAGTGCCTCGAGCTTTTCAGGGAACAGTAAAAGGAGATTTTTGTGTTTCATCCCAGACACAGCACTTGGTGCTTCAGGTGGCTGAGGTACAGAGTGGAGTCTTTAATGAGCTCCCCAACTCCTCTGTCTGAAATCACCACTGTGCTCTGCCACAGCTGATCAAAGGCTCTCTGCTTACAAGAAAAATGAAATGGTTCTCAGCTAAACAACAGCAAAAATCCAGCAGAAGTGAAAGTAAGACCAGAAATCTGTCAGTGGTAAAAGGGACAAGCAGTGAGAGCCAGGAGGAGTTGGAGAGCTCCCAGTGGAGAGGGTGACCAGGAAAGGCACAGTTGAGCTGTGTGTGTGTGTGGCTGTCACAAAGGTCATTATCCAGCTTAATGCAGGCAGCTCTTCTCCCTCTGGTTTCTTCCTCCCTCCAAGCTCAGCACCCCTGACTTTGAGTGAAAATACCACAAGTAATCGAAGTTGCAAACCCCAGCAAAATACTAAATTAGAAATTAAGCAGAAGTGTTCATCAGTTGGAGCACAGAAGTCCTGGGCAATTTTTCTAATGCTATATTACAGCAATAGGAATATATACTTTTTTTTTTTTTCTTTTCCCCAACTGCTTCACTCACTGAATTGATTGAATTAAATGTGTTCTGTGGTGCCAGCAAACCTCTGACCCCAGTTACTCAGGATAATCAGGGGGTAATCAGCCTGCTGTGATCCCAGCTCCAAAGGAGCAAGAATATTGTAAGGTTCAGGGAGCCTGAGCTGGCATTAATCAGATGTCGTCAGGGTTTGATTATAAATCCTAAATTGATACAACATGGTTTAATCCACTAAAAATTAGGTATCTACATATTAATCACCAAGTTGAATATCTGCACGTGATTGCTTTTCTAGTAAGTGAAGTCAGGTGTCAATGCCTTGGAATGTCCCACAGTTAGTCATAAATATAATGATCAGCATCAGCACAAAAGCAGCATTAGCCAGATTAAAAAAAGATTTTGTTCTAACCCCAAATAGATTTTTTTTCCCTTCTGTTGGAGTTTTACAGCTCCATTGAAATTGTTCCTCGTGTTTCTACTCTAATTACAAGCTTACTCAGAGGCAAGAAATAGGAGATGGTTCTGAGGTACCTGCAAGCACAGCATTTTTCTGCCTTCCAAGGGGAGGAAGGGTGGCTGCTTACAGTATATCACACTGCTCTGTACAGAAATAAAGTGGTATTTATTGTCCCTTAAAATGATTTCCCCTAGAACTGGCAAGCTCAGGTGAAAAATCTGTATCTAGAAATGTGTGTCAGGATCCAATTAATTCCTCCTGTACTGGCTGTCCTTGGGAAGAGCTCAATGTGGCAATACTGATGCAGATGTATGAGCACATGGAGGATTCTACAGGAGGAGGAGAGCCCATCCTAAAAGAGAGCAATAGCACAGTCCCTTAATGAACTCGTGCTCTTCACACATGTCCTGATTTAGTAAACATTCAGCCCTGCAGTAAAGCTGTTTGATATAAACTGAAGGTGTTACCAAATTCTTATTTATCTCACTGGTGCCACCTGTATTTCCTGGGAATGGTCTTTATTTGCATGAGACATTTGGTGTGCTTGGAATCAGAGGACCTAAGCTGCTGCTGAAGGATTTCCAGGCATCCCAGAGTGTTAGCTGGGATCAGGATGAGGGAGTTGCACAAAATCTGGGCATCCCAGCAAGTGTCAGAGCTGTGGCTGTGTAGGTGCCTTGTGCTGCCTGCTGACCCCCAGCCCCTCAGTGGGGCACATCTGTGCTCAGGGTGATGCTTCTCCTTCCAGCAGCACCTCCCAGGGACCACAACCAGCACAATCCCCTGGGACAGCCCCTTTGCTGTTCATAGAATCATAAAATCACTGCATGGTTTGGGGGGAAGGGACCTTACAGCTCATCTCATCCCACCCCTGCCATGGCAGGAACACCTCCCACCATCCCAGGCTGCTCCAGCCCAGTGTCCAGCCTGGCCTTGGGCACTGCCAGGGATCCAGGGGCAGCCACAGCATCTCTGGGCACCTGTGCCAGGGTCTGCCCACCCTCCCAGGGAACAATTCCTTCCCAAAATCCCACCCAACCCTGCCCTCCTTCACTTAAAGCCATTCCCCCTTGTCCTGTCACTTCATCCCTGCACAAAAAGCCCCTTTAGGTGTTGGGGGTGTTAGTGTGGAAACACATCATCACAGGATGATTATATGCAGGTGCCTTTATTGAAGAGCTCTGGGAATCAGGGGTACAAACCCAAATCTGACTCCCACATGGATTTGAGATGGACATGTTTTT
>JAOTQP010000567.1:3789058-3814610 GCA_026413545.1 Cichladusa arquata | reverse complement strand
CCTTCCTTCCTTCCTTCCTTCCTTCCTTCCTTCCTTCCTGGAATCCTTCCTGGAATCCTTCCTTCCTTCCTTCCTTCTCACCCCTTTATTTTTTCATTCTAACCCACTACAGTTCAATCATGAATTTTAATACCCAAAGAGTTCTTGAAGTGCTCTCAATCCCAGAAATAGTTTGGCTTTAACCAAACCAAGGGGTTTTCCCAGAGGGACTTTTGCCTGGAGCCTAATTAACAGGGTTTTGTTTCTTTGTGTACCTTTCCAAGTAGACTGATGAGCAGCAGAACAAAATGAAGCCATGCTGAAACTTCCCTTATTTTTGCTCATTCGTGATGAATATCAGTGGTTTTAAGTATCTTTGTGTTTTCCTGGAAAAAGGCACAAATTCAGAGCCTGCAGATGTTGTAGCATGTTCCAGAGAGCAGAATTGAATCCTTAGATTTCCATTTACCTTATTGATCTTTCACATTCGTTGCTCTTGTTGCAGACTTGCAGACAAAGATTTTGCAGACAAAAATATTCATTCAGTCCTTCATTACTGAGTCCTACTTTTACTTTGTAAAGCAACTGGTGTGTGCCTTGAAAGATCACAAAGCATTTACAATGCAGAGGCTGTGAAAAGTCATCCAAAAGTAAAAACTGAAAATGCATCCCAAATTATTATGGTCAATTTCAGATATTTGAAAAGTTGTTTTTGGTTTTTTCTAAGCTACAATTGAATTCTTTCTGTAATTTCACCAGGGAGGTGGAAGAATATTATGTACTCAGAAAAAAAACATAGAATAGGCTGAAAGGAACACTTTCAGTTAAGAATAATGCAGTGCCTACAAGCCAGCATTATGGCAGTAAGACAATGACAATAATAAAGCCTGTTGAGGTGACTCACAGCTATAATTTCTGCTTTGCATCTCATTTACACCATCAAATCCTTGTCATTCCATGATAATGCTTTATATTTATGTGGTGTCTTTCATCTAAATGGCTTTCCAAGTGTTTCATGTGTTGCTTGGTGTGCAGCTTACATCAACTCACTCCATCACTTTTAATAGATATTTTTGTAGTGAAATAGAGCTGCTGTTTGTGTCCACATAGCAAAGGCTCTTAAATAAAATACCTTTCAAATCTGCAAAGAGATTAGGGAGGTGTGGCACCAAGTTGCAGTTCACCTTGACCACACCATTTTCCATTAAATTGCTCCAGTGGAGGGTTTGGTGTGAGCTGATTTTGCTCAGGTGAAGTTTTCCTGTCCCCCAGGGGCCCAGGGCAGCAGGGCAGCACCCCTGGGCCCTTGGGATGGGAGGATCAGCAGCACTTTGGGCAATGCACAAATACTATTTCCTCCTTGTGCTTCCCCTGCCTCAAGCACCAATGACTTGGTTCATCCTTCTCTGGCAAACTGGGCTTTGTGTCCCTCTGAATTCCACCTGAAATGCTCATTTCTGACATTCATGATGACATTACTGATTGATTCAGAATGCAGACCTTTGTGACCACTCTGAAAATTCATTTGTACTTGGAGATGTTCCAGGTACAGAGCTGTGGAAAATGTGTTGTTTCCTTGGCAAATAAATCCTGGGAGCTCAGGTGCATTTGTAGTGAATGACAGCGTGCAAAGGAGAAGGCAAAAGGAGCAAGCAGGTTCCAAGAGATTCTATAACTTGTCATTACATTCTTAAGAAATTAGAGAGACAAAATATGGTCACAAAGGCAGTGGGCTTCAGTGGAGGGAGATAATTGCAATAGTACAATTTCTCTGTTGAATTTATAACACAGACATATGAATTAATACATCCCATTATTTTCCATCTTTTATGATATATAGAAGAGGAAACAAACCCGTGATAGCAGCACAGAATACCTTCCACCAGAATGTCACCCTGATAAATGCAAACTGACATCGAGTTTTAATTTGTTTGTTCCTGATTGGGAATCACAGCGTGCAGAATCTTAATGAGCCATTGGGTAGTGATCAGCGACCCCAGGCACGTTTATCTTGCTTTGTGTTTGCTGCTTGTGGCAGCTCTTTAATTTGGGAGTCAGTGCCCCACTCTGAGACAGTTTTTTAGTGGCTTCATAAAGGTGTTTGCTTGTGCCTGCTCACGCTGCTGCTGGACAGGAGACATCCAGGTGATTCTGATGCACTTAAGTTCATCTCTTCATCTGCTCTGAGAAGTCAGTAAACAGAATCTCATTTACTACAGAAGCTTTAATGAGGCTGAGAGACAAGGATCTGATTTTCATGTGGTCTGGGTATCATTTCCAGCTATGTCTGAGGCTGAGGTGGGGTCAGTGCCTGCATTCTCAGGTGATAACATTTTGCAAAGTGATCTTTTCGTGTGCCTGCCCTGTGGTGGGAGTCTGACAAGGCTGGTTTGACCTGGGACCATCCAGAGGAAATTTCTGTCAACAAGAGCTGCCAGTGCACTGTCCTCTCAGCTCATTATAGTGCTCAGTGTGGAGGAGGATTTGGCTCAGTGTTACCTCCTGGCTCCAGCAGGAAACAGCCACTAAATGAAGCTTGCAAGGTCCAGGGAAGGGAGGAGCAGTGTGCTGGGCTGAGACTCTCCTCTGCTCAGGCTGTGTTTGAGCACACTGTTCTGAACATCTCTGCTCTCCCTGCCATCCCTGAACTGACTCCTGTTCTCTAAGAAATAGCAGCTGCTCCTTGTCACCTTCCAGGAGCTCCATGCCCCATGGAACCACACTGGTGATCCCTCACAACAATTCCACTGTCCTTATCTGATCCCTCACAATTCCAGTGTCCTTATCTGATCCCCCACAACAATTCCAGTGTCCTTATGTGCTTCCCATCAGTCCATCATGATGGCAAACATTGCTGACTTTTCACATTTTCAAGTCTGTTTATGCACCCTCACAAGCCTCACTCTCTCCATCTACATCCATTACTACATTTCCTCAAAATCTTTCAGTTCCCCATTAACTGCTGTTCACTCAGTGTTTCCTTCCAAGTTTGTATCAGTCCATTTTCTGTGTATTTTGACACAGGATTTGGATACAGAAAAAGAAGAACTGCATCTTTTTTTCCTCCCCTATATTTCTAAAACTTTAAAAATGACAGAATTGCTAAAATCTCTGGGCTGTATTCATGATAAGCACAATAAATGACAGCATGGCACATCACAGAGCAGGTTAACCTCGCATTTCAAATACTCAGAAGCAGTAAATTCACACAGCTTCTTCCAACAAACCCCAAAAAACCCCCTCTGGCCCAGGGTATTCACCTTCTAAGTTATTAGTGTTAAAATGGGTCCAAATGATAGCAGTTTAAATAAAGTACTGAACTCATCTACTTTATTCTTAATTTATAGTGGTGCTTAGGGGATGTGCAGATATTTAAAATGAGTAAAATCAATTAACTTGTGATCCAATTATTTGTGTTAGCCACTGTGGGGTTTCATTTTAGAGCACTGGTTCAGATTTTCCCAGTTAAGCCCCATGCTTTGAGAGTGTAAACCTTTCACTGTGAAATACAAGGAACCTATGGGGTTTTTTTCTCTGTTTCCAAATCAAATTCCTATTTTTGCCCTTTCATAGTATTGAAATTCCCTTTTTACTTTTGTTTTTGAAAGGGACTTGGTATAAGTGTAAATGTTGGGAGTATAAATGTTGGGAGGTTTATTACTTAAATGAAGGTGACTGAACTGGCTGCTAGATAAAATACACTCTATTTTTCTAGGCCACACAGTTTTACAGTAGATATGTGTCTTTTGCAATCACAAATCTGTGATTTATTGCACTTTTCACATTATAAATTTAGAGTAGACCTCTGTGGTCTGATCATTCTGCTTTTCCATCCATCTTGAACAGATTTTAGTCTAACGTTCCAGACAGCTTCAAATATCTGTTTACATGGTTGTTTCCACCACGTGAAGGATGCTGGGGGTGAGGGTGCCAGCGTACCTGGAATTGTTTGGCTTGGCACAGCCTCTCCCTGTGGATGTTGGCATTTCCTTGACCTGCAGGAGTCAGAAGCTCAGCAGGGCTGTGCCCCCAGCAGCTCCATGTGCCCTTTCTCTCTGCAGCTGAAGCTACTGAGAGCCCTTCCTAAACAAGGAGAAAACAGGGATGCAGACAAAAGCCAGTCCCAGCTGAGATATCCTTGATTTAGATATCCTTAGCCTGACATTCCATAATTTTTGAACTAGCTGGCACGCCATGGCAACCTTTTCCATCACAGCCTGGCACTGGTGGGGTAAAAATAATAAATTTCTCGCACAAGCTTCCCAAAAATGTATCAGAATAAAACAGCCATCTATTTTAATATTTCACCCTAACAGCTCTTACAGTTCCCAAGGTGAGCCAAGAGTACTGAACACTTAATTGAATCAGACTGGAGGATTAAGGAAAAGATTTTTCCAAAGGATCAATGTGAATTAGGAGCAGATGGTCAAATCTAAGGGTTAGATTCTTTAGTATTAGGCTCCTTAAAGTCTGGTCACCTCTTTATGCAGCTGAATGGAAATTGCTGGGTACTGAACACTTGTGGGAAAAATTCTGACCCTTATGGTTCTGATGTCTCATATTATGCAGGCTCAAGTTGGGACAATATGAAATAATATAAAAATATCAATTGGGCTAATTGGTTATTTTCAATCAGAGTAAGAGGTATCCAAGTCTGCTTGACAGTGACATTTGGCTGAGCTGGAAGGAACACAATCTTGGTAATTCTTCTGTTATTTCCAAGATTCTTAATAAAGGTTTCCTTTTAATTTGTTTCAAAGCAAGTGAAAATATTGTTGTATTATCATTTAGAGTTAATTAAACTGCAAATGAGCTTAATGAACTGTCTGAAACAAAGCTCCATCACAACCTGTTACATATTAACTATCAAAATCAAAAGAATCTTTAAATTCTTTGTTAGATACACCAAGGAATATAGAAATAGCCATTAATAATGTCATCCTTTTATGAAATCAGGTTTGAGGCTGAAAAGCTTGAACTGAATACATGCACTCAAATTATACAGAAAAATTGAAAAAGGGTTTGGGAGGATAAATCAAATCTATTGGAAAAAGAAGAAAAACAAAGATAACTGAACACAGGAAAAGACATAGTCATCTTTTCTTTATTTTCATATGAGCAATCCACTTTACCTGCTATTGTCCAGATTGGGAAATCTGTATATTAATAAAATGCCATTTTCTGGATTTGATATTTTCACAAACTCTTCTGCAGTGTTATGACTTCTTGTGCTCTGTAAGACAGAGGAAAAGACATTTAGTTTGTTCAGGTCTTGAAGCCACTTGGGTGACTCTTGCCCTTGAGTGATGCATTGTCACCAACGATGCAGCTTTTAAGGAGCACACAGTACAGCAAAACCTATTTGTGTCACTAAAGTTTGTAATTTTGGCCTTTTGAAGCCTTAATCCCTGGAAATGCTAAGATTTCCTAATGATCTGTAATGGCAGTGCTGATGTTCAGCACTTCTCAGGATTAGGTCTGTTATCAGCCTGGTTTATCCACCTCCAAAGCAGGTATTATCTTATCACTCTTATATACAGTGCTTTTAGCACGTCAGCCTCAAGTACTTGAAAGGTGAGGAGTGTTATTAAGTCTGACCCTTACAAGCCTTTCCAATGGTTTGCTTAATGTTTTTTCCCTACATAAATAAGAATGATGGGGAATAAACTAGAATTTTCTTACAGAGCTTGGCTGGTTGAATTGTCCAGCAATGCATTTCACAAGGTCATAAAAAAATTCTTCCACTGCAAAAAGAAAGCAGCACTGACTTTTAGTTATGCAGACAAAGTAGTAGCATGAGGTCCAATTGTTTTTTGAGTGTCTTAGAGCAAGCCCACAAAAAATGCACTGGGAATGGTTTTTGTGAGATCTGTTTTGTATCTTGATAATGTGCAGTGAAAAATGAACGTGGATGGGATAATTAATGAAAAAAAAAAAAAAGAGTGTGAAACGCCAAACTGGATTTGTTTGTAAATAAAAGTAGATTTGAAGGCAATGGTGGTCTGTATGAGGTTCCTCTTCCCTCAGTTCCCTTTCTGGGAATACGTGCAGCTATGCAGTACTCCAGGTATTTTCATGCTTCACTTTCCAGTAGCATGAGCTGAACTGTCTTCTTGTGATCAGAACCTTCCCAAACTCCACTCCTATCACATCCCTGCTTACCTGCCATCCATTAAAAGGAGAGCAGCTGAAATGTGCTACCTCATATTTCATAGGTGAGAATGCATTATTTACACACCACAACATCCCTCTTCGGTCAAGGATTCCATCTTCCTCCTGCTGGGGTAAATAATTAATGCTGCCTTGGATATTTCATGTGTGTGTGGTCATTAAGTGGAAATAACAACGATTTCCTCTGTGTTTTTTTTCTCAGTTCCAGGCCACGGTGAAGGAGGGGGTCACAGGTGTAATAGTGAACTTAACTGTGGGCGACCGGGACGACCCCGCCACCGGGGCGTGGAGAGCTGTCTACTCCATCATTAATGGGAACCCAGGGCAGAGCTTTGAGATCCACACCAACCCCCAGACTAATGAGGGAATGCTCTCTGTTGTCAAGGTAAGAACAGTCCCCTCCTGCCCTGTATTTTCGCTGTCAGGTTCATCCTCTGGGTTCACTGGATAAAGCGAGGCGCAGCAGGGATAGGTTATTCGAAGGTGTAAATTTGGCAGCCAGCCCTTGTCCAAACTCTGTGTGTAACCCCTTCTTCTGTCACAGTAACCTTACTTTTTTAATCACAAGGACTGCCTGTTCCTAGCAGTATTGCCATTGTGCTTAAATAACACCCAGATTTGCAGTAATCATTGCAATTAATAATGAGATTGGACAACAAAGTTTTTTTGTTGCTGGAGGTACAATTAGAATTCAAGAGCCCCATTTTGTTCTCACTTAGAGAACACATGCAAGTGTGTGCCCCCATGCAAAGGGGCATGGATTCAGACTGAATCTACATTTCTAAAGTGGATTGGTCCCACACTTCTAAAGTCTCATAGGAAAATTTATTGCCTGTCTTTGTATGAAGACAATCTTACGTCTCAAACTTAACAAATGAAAAAAAAGGAAGAAAATAGCCCTGTTTGCTGCCTGTACCAGAATGCTCTCTTCTTGGCTTCAGAAGAGGTATTGTCAATTCTTAACACAAATGCATGTATTTCCATGGCAGTGCCTTTGATTTCAAGACAGGAGTTGAGAAAGCAGCTTGTGTTATTGTCATGAGTAGTTGCTGAGTGTGACTCATTTGTTTGTTAAATACTTGTTACATATAAATAAACATGGATATATGAACATCGAATTGTGCCTATGAGGTATGGCAAAGAAATGTAAGCTCTTGGACAGAGGGATGTCTCCATGAGTTTTTAAGTCCATTATGTTTGTTATCTTCAATGCCCTTGGTGCCTTAAGTTTTAGCTTTCCTATTTTCCAGATTCTGCACTGCATTAGTCTATAACTCTGAACTTCATATCAAGTGTTACAAGTTCTCCTCACAGATCAGTCACACAGAACAATCCTTTCCCAGCCCCAGAACCAAGGACACTGCTGCAGCTTCAGCCCCAAAAAGTGCAAACAGCAGCGAATTGAGGAGAGAACCTGGGAGGGTGGGACTGCAGAACCTGGAGCTGGAATTGGTCAATTAAACCCAATAGGGGAATGAACCAAAACTTATAAAATATGAAAACCCATGACCTGGAGTCCATCTTGGGTGTGGCTATGGCTGGGCTCTTGTACTGCCCAAGGTGAATCCTTTAAAGGTCTTTTAATAAATCCCTACTTTATTCCTTTAACTCTGTCCAGCCTCTTTAGGCATCACCCTTTAAAAATATGTCTAATCCTAAACTCTCACCAAGTTCCAGGTGCAGGGAATGCAGTTGTCCCTTTCCAGCTAATTCTGCTGTCTGCAAGTTTGCTGTGAGCTAAAGTAAAAAGCGTTGAGCCTTGTCTTTTATCTTTGCCCTCTGATCTCCTGCTTTGCAGCCTCTGGACTACGAGATCTCGGCCTTCCACACGCTGCTGATCAAGGTGGAGAACGAGGACCCGCTGATCCCAGACATTGCCTACGGCCCCAGCTCCACAGCCACCGTGCAGATCACGGTGGAGGACGTCAACGAGGGCCCCGTGTTCCACCCCAACCCCATGGCAGTGACCAAGCAGGAGAACATCCCCGTGGGCAGCGTGGTGCTCACGGTGAACGCCACCGACCCCGACACGCTGCAGCACCAGACCATCAGGTGAGAGCACTGCCCTCTCCTTTTCACAGACCACTATGGGAGCGCCTTCTGTGCCCAAATTATGATTAACTTGTTTTGGCTCTGCGCAGTAAGAAGTTACAATTCATATTTTTTCCTGCAATTAGAGATTCAGTTTGTTGGAAACACAGGAGTGTGTCAGTGTCGCTGTAAGGCTAAAGAGCGGTGGAAGAATATGGAAACAGGCTTCATCCACAGAGCAGGAAAAGTGATTTATTGCAGAAGTAATCACACTTTTATAGACTGGTTCACAGAAACAAGGATAGAATTAAGCTCATTGGTCCAAGGAAGGCAGCACCTCTTGTAAACATGCTTTTACCAAAACATCACATTCCTCACGCACTCCTCCTGTCCACAACACTCGATGTTAAACTTTGTTATTAATTCTTTCCCTTCTGTTTTCCTTTGAGTAGCTTGGGAAAACTCAAACTGCTTTTTTCCCTGGCTCTCACCAGCATCCACAAGTGCAAATGTCTTTTGTGCCCAAATTACGTTTAACTTGTTTTGTCTCTACACACTAAGAAGTTACAATTTATATTTTTTTTCCTGCAGTTAGAGATTCAGTTTGTTGAAAACACACAAGTGTATTAGAAAGGAAACAATAATTTTCCACACTATGAGGTTCCTACAGTAGAACAATCAAGTGCCCACAAGCAATAGACTTGGCTTTGCATAGTTTCAAAATTATTTTTAATTTGCTTGTTTATTCCTCTTCCTTCATGAGAGCCAGGGAGGATATATAAAAGTTAAAAATGTCTATAGAAACGATGCATCTGTTTCACATAGGGTTTAAATTAGTTTATGATAATTCATAATGTTCCTCAGTAAAATAACAACCATCCATCCACTTTCAAGGGTTGAGAAAATATTTCCCAGTGAAAGAATGGAAGCTTGGGCCTTGTCCAGATAAATGAAAATAAAATATTATTTCTGTGCTATAATAATATAATCCTACACTTGTGACATGTCACAAGAAGCAAACTTGGGTATTATGTGGTACCATCATCTTATATTTTGATCCACCTGGCTTGGTCTTTTGGCTTTAGATTCTATGAAAAATGAAAAACCAACCACTTGCTTCTCTTAAACTAAATTGGCTTTCCAGCCAGCTTTTCTCAGCATTTGAGAATTACAGGTTAGGCACTACCACTAAAACCTACAGCTGTGTTTAATTTTTCATTTCTCCTTGTAAGTATCATTTCCCCCGGGTCTCAGTGTGTATAAAAGGGGATAAACACCTTGTGAGAACACTTCAAAGCTGCAGCTGAACAATGGCTCTGTCAATCCAGACCATAGGCACAGATCCCTCTGCTGTCACGGGGTTATTTAGCAGTGATTGTGCAACCCTTAAAGAAGGTTTGACACATGTACTGTTCTGCAGTAAAGAAAGCTGCTGATCTTGAAGATGTTCTCTGTCAGTAGCAAGGCTTGGTGAAAATGTCACTGCAAAGGACTTGGGTTTGAATGATGAGGAGGTGAATTTAAGCAGGGAAGTGTGCTCATCTCCAAGGAAGGAGGGAAAAGGCAAGGCAGAGAATTAAAAGTTTCAATTCTCTGCATCACCTCAAAGATAACGTTGTTAATAGCATCAATAGTTCAGTTTTTCTCCTTTGACTTCTACCACAGAAATACAAGTTTATCTGGAGGATGATTCTTGGCACGCCATTTTCTTTGTTTTCTAAATGGATTTATTTATAAAATAATTTTGTATTCTTAAGTTTAGCTTTGGCACCAAAGACCCTTTATTTCATACACAAAAATTTGTGTCTATGGATGGAATTTCTGTTGCTTGTCAGACAGGGCAATGTGATCCCAGCAGCTTTGCTCAGAGCCTGGCTTGTGCAGGGAACAGATATTTACTTCCTTTGAGTTTTGAACTGATTTTAAGAAACAAATTTATTTATGTTCTCCATAATTTATGTATTTATTCCCATGGGAGATTGGAAAACTAACATTCATTAATGTAACAGCTGATTTTGTGATGCTAAAGGAGAACAGCCATGGAAATGTAGGGATTTTGTAATCAAAGCCAACAATCCAGGAGCTATTACCTGAAATTTTCCCCTTGACCTGCTGATTTTCTGAATTTCTCCAAACTACATTGACCCAGAATTTAAAGGGCACCCAGTGAGTCACTGAATACTCTTCAATTAGCTTTAAGGGTGGTGTGTAAACAGTCAAGTAACATAAACATGTTCTGCAGTTCACCACACCTCACAACTGGCTGCCAAGGAACCCCCAAATCTTGACTAACTCATAAGATAAACAGAATTTTCCCAGAAGTTTACTGTATCTTCATAGCCAAGCATGGAAGGCATACAGCCAAAGTAAGATTTTTTTTTTTTTCTTTTAATGTGCAGAAAAGAAGAGCAGAATTAAACTAGACTGGGCTGAGAATGAGAAATGATCATATAAATAAACTATGGAAATGGAAGTGGTTGTGAAAGTTAGAGGCAAATAAAGCAAATGCTGCCTGTCAGTCCTATTGCTAAAATAACAGGAAAGCATAAAAGAGCATCTTTAAAAGATGTTTTAATGCTGACAGGTGTTGAAACACCTGGGTAGCAGCAGTGAGAAAAGCAGACTGTGTTATGAGAACAGCATCTGCAATAAAGGACAGGGTCAAATTCCAAGTACAACAGCCAAAAGCTCTCACTGGTTGGGATCTGGCTGAAATATTTATCTCAAATTCCCACAGGTAGGTGTGTGTTTAGAGTCTGGGACAATGGGCAGGGCTTTTACAGAGCCCTAATACCAAATTTGTGGTTCTCAGGCTATAATTGTGCCACCAGTCTATGACTGTGTGGTAAAATAAAGGACAAGCAGGGACAGCACAGGTTCCTAAATGACTCTGTGGATTAATTGAGTATTAATGACCATGAGTGAGCAATGTTTTGTCTACAAGAAGCAATGAATGTCAGATTTGTGCTGTGTGAACAGTGTGCATCACTCCCAACAAAGCATAAATCTCTTTAAAATGGGCAGACCAGCAGAGAATTAGTAATGCTGGTGGGCTTTGGGTTCTTTTTTTCAGCCTGTTAACAACTGAAATATATCTAACTGCAGGGATATTTTTAGTTAATTTTCTGTATGGAGCTTGTAGAAGGAGCTGCTGATTATTTGTAATCAGGAAATTTAGTTACTCTACTGGATATAACATGATAAATGCATTTCAAGACCAACAAAAAAGAGTAGAGAAACCATTTTTGCCATTGTCTGCAACTAGATTGAATTTATTCTTTGAACAATGCAGATCTGAATCAGAATCAAATTACTTATCTCCAAAAAACGTGGCTTACTTTGTAAAATTTCCTGAAGACAGCTGTACTTTTGAAGCAATTTTCCTTCTTATTCTTCAGCTTCAAGTGTTTTTGCAGGCTGAGGAAGAATTTCGTTTCAAAGCTCAAACAAGCTGGCAAAAAATGTGTTTCAGGGAAAGAAATGAGACTCCAAATCACAGACCTGCACACGACTGGCAGCTCTTCCCTCTTCCATTGGCATCAAAATTCCAGAGGAACTCGAGGTAGAGGTGGGAGCATCATCCTGGAAATAAGAGGTGGAAAACAGTGTTTGTTCCACTCTCATTTCTCCCAGAAAGAAGAAGAACCTGTTCAAGCTGGATCACATTTCTCAGACTCATTACGTTTTTTCTTTGTTTTGATTTAGGCATTTAAATCTCTCTACGGTTTCCATCTTTTCTAGAATTAAAAAATGAAAGAAATCCAGCAGGCCCCATTTTAATTATAACCCAACAATTTATTAATAGAACAGTAATGAAGTTTTTGAAATTTGATTTCTTAATCAGGGACCATTGTTATTTTTGTGCCAGATTTGAGAGTTTAATTTGGGGTACTTCTTCCCAACCTCTGAAATTTTAATCAGAAGTTTCAAGTGTACATGTCAATGAGAAGTTAAAGGCCAAATTTAATAACATTTTCTACCTTGGGAAATTAAAAGAAGAACCTCACTCTGAAATCCATTATTAACAGTAGATCTTAATTAAACACAGTTATGGTTCTCAATATTTGACTGTGTGAAGAGATTGGTTTCAGTATTTTTTCCCTTTTTTGGGAGTCCACAAGTCCAGAATATTCAGTAGTTAGACTTTTAACTACGTGTAAAGAAGTTGTTTACTGCAGTGTATTTGTAATTTTTAATTAGAGCAGTGTTGTTTTCTGGTTATATGGCTTATCATGGCAATATATTTTTATTACCTACTGTGCTCTTGGATTTTAAAGTATTTATGTAAACATATTGTTTCAGTGTTTATTCTCAGTCAGCAATGTGGCTCAATGCTTCAGAAATATCTTCACAAGAAAAGTTTATTACAGCTCTAAAGCATATCTAATTCATTAAGTAGAATTAAAATGCAGCATTTGAAGCTGGAGAACTTGGAACCCAAACTGCACCGAGTTTCACAGGAACATGAAAGGCTGCAGAGATATCTGAAGCTCTGTATGTAAATAAGGTATCTATTTGTAATACATAACAATGTAAATAAGGTATCTATTTGTAATACATAATAATGTAAATAAGGTATATATTTGTCTATAATATTTCTATCAGGCTGCCCCACAGAGCACAGGTGGCTCCTGCAAGCACAGGGATGCTGTTTCCAAGCCCTGGAAAAAGGAGCAAAGCCATTTATTCTTGTCAGCATTTCCAAATAACAGCCACTGGTCTGTCTGGAAGGGGACAGACTCTGTTTCTCTTGATATAAATTGCATTTTTTTTGTGCTGCAAACTAAGTGTTAATGAGGCTTCATGCTGGAGCATCAGAGCAGGGGGAGGAGGAGGCTGAACCCAACTGAATTAAAAGCGATTGTGTTTGTTTGCTGCCTTGAAGGAGCTTGTAGTGAGTCTCTTCTGCCAAGTCTCAAGTGAAAGGATGAGAGGAAATGACCTTCAGCTCCTCAGAGGAGGCTCAGATTAGACACTGGAAAAAAATTCTCTGCCAGAGGGGTCAGGTATTGGAATAATCTGCTCAGGAAGGGGGTGCAAACACATCTGGAAGTGTCAAGAGGTGTCTGGATGTGGCACTTGGAGATGTAGTTTAGGAGCTGAGTCTTGGCTGACCATTGGATCTGGAAGGTTTCTTGCAGCCTGTGCATGATTTGTCTTTTCACCAAGAACTGGATGATGGACTGGTCAGTGTCTTTGGGAACAGGAATTTTTGATGCTGGGACATGTTTTGCTTTAGATCAGATCATCCTGACTTTGGGGTTGGTGCTTCTGGAGCTGGTGGAAATCAGTGGAAATGTTCCAGCCTCTGATGGATGGCAGCCATGATCTCTGTCCAAAAAACCAACAAACAAAAAAATGCTGCCTAAAATTCTATGCAGTAGTGCTGAAACTAGACTGAAATGGGACTCATAGCTCAGTGAGCTTCTTCCAAATCCCAAATGGTTGAGAAAACTAAGGAGAATTCTCTGGAAAAAGCAGGGTTTACTTTTGTTCCTTTCCTTGGCTGCCAAAACCCACCCTTCCACACAGCAAATGCAGAAGCCATGAGTCACAAACACAATTCAAAAAGTCTTTTTCTTGTCTCTTGCCAGGATTTTTTCAGAGATCCTGAACCCCCTGTGAACAAAGATGAGGCTTCACATCACATTGCTCACAACCACTTAAGGGATCAATTTTGCATACTCTATTGCACATCAAGCCTTTTTAAAGCACTTTTGTTGCTGGTGGAGGTCAATAAACTCCTTTTTTGGGACACACTCCAATCACTTCCAGAAGAGCTACATAATGAGAGAGGGATAGGAAGACTTAAGGAGTGAATGCTTAGGAAGCAGCACACTTAGTCATGGTTAAATATATCTCCCAGAGTCTGAAGGACTTGTCTTTGATTCCTAACACCAGGAGATTTGTTTTCCTTGTGCAGACAGAAGAATAGCTCCATTGTTACAAATGAGAGGCTGAGCCATGCTCTCAGCATGCAGCACCAGGGTTTTTCACTCTGAGTTATACCCAGGAGCATCTCGAGTTGGCTCTGCAGTTTTATTGATGCCCTGCCTCAACCCAGCCACTGGGAATTTGCAGTGCATCTCTGGATCTGAAGCTGCTGTGTGTTGGGCAGTGTACATTGCTTTTCTCTTCCTTTCTGTTTTTCAAGTTAGATGGGAAGGCAGGGAGAGAGAATCTGCTTGAAGCAAAGAAAAGTTTTTTTTCAGTTCTGTCTTTGTAAACTCTGAAGCACAGAAACATCACTCTGGAGGGCTGTGGGTGTTGGGGGAATCCACAAACAGTGCCAGAAAAGTGGGGATAGAATCAGCTCTGGAAGAATGAACTTGGGCAGTTCCCTCATGCTACACAACCACCTGTAATTGCAGGTTCTCAGAGTCAACCACTGGCTCAGGAGTATTTTACACAGCAGTCTTTTTACTGGCACTGTTCCTTGAAGGTGTTAATACTATCTGAGTGGGTAATTATTGTCATGTTTCTATTTTACTACCATAAAACTAATATCTGAAGGAAAAAAATAGTAAAAAACTTGCATTGTCTTTTATTTTTCTCTCTCTCTTTTTTTTTTATTTATTTTTTTTTTTTGGTTAGTTTGACCAAACTAACTTTCACTTTTCATTTACTGAGAAAGTTAATGACCCCTCTTTCCCCATTCAGCAAACTCTTTAGGCCTACAGCATTAAGGGAAAGAGGCAAAATTGTTTCTGGAATGGTGCTGTACCTCCTTTATTCTCCTCTCATACCCAGAACCACACAGATGTAAATCTGGAAGGGTGAAAATGGCTCAAGAGCCAAATCAGCCCCAGTTTCCCTGTGCAGAAGGTGGTTTGTAGCTGCCCAGCACTGTGGATTTATCACCAAGGCTGAACTAATGTGGGGGAAGCAGCTGGTTAAAACAAACAAAAAGAAAATAAATAAAAATTCTCGGGTGGGAGCTGAGAACAAATGACTGGAATGAAATCCCACTGCTGAGAGAATTGAAACATCTGCCAAAGCTGGAACCCAGGCCCTGTAAAAGCTGTGGGCAGCACCTGATGCTGACCATTCAGGAAAGGCAGTTCCATCTCTGCCAGCAGAGCTGCAGGGTCACAGGAGCTGCTTTTCCCCTGAGCTGGGAGCAGATGTTGATGGTCTGCCTCCCAAGCGCTGTCACTCAGTCCCTTTGTTGCTCACAGGTGTTTTTTGGCTGCTTTAATTCACTTCCAGCACCTCCCTGCTCCCCTGGGAGGGTCCCTGGCATCACTGATGCCCCAGCTGCTTTCAGTGTCTCTCACAGCCAGGGACACCCCTAAGTCTCACTGATGTTTCTTTTTGCCCTCTTTTTACTGATATTCTCTGCCTCTGTGTTGGGGAGGATGTTTGATCTCTTCTTTGCTTCTTTTTGCTTTTGTACATCTTAATTTTCAGTGCTTGAGGCCAATCCCAGCTCACCAGCTGGGGTTAAGCTTTGTTATCTCAGTTTTGCCTTGCTGGGAGGTGAGGGAGCTTCCCTACTTGCCTTGTCTATGCTCATACCTTACCCTGTCTGGGTTCTTGGCTCTTCTAGCAGTTGCCAGGGTTTGGGGAAAGGTTAAATGTACATAAACAGGTTGGTATAGCATTATTTCCTTGTCCTCTCCTGGTAGAAAAGGAGGCAGAGCAGGGCAGAAATTTTCACCCAGACTGAGGCTGTTCTGAAAAACAGTGTCCCTTTCCTGAGGGGGAAAAAAATTAAAAAAAGATCAATCCTCCCTCCTTGATAGGTCTCTGAAATAGCAGAAGTGTCTGAATTAAATTATTAAAGGCTACCTAAAGCAGGGGCCCAGGAATTCTCAATCCATGATTCATAGATTTGCCCAGAACCCAGCTACCTGAAGCTAGACTCCAGCACTCCTGACAATTCTTGTCAGAAGATCCTGCTCTTAAAATTTTCCACTGCTCTACTCTGTTGGCATAAATCATAGTTAATATGTTGATATTAAAGCCGTGGATGATAGCACTGACAATCTGTGTTTCCACAAAATCAAATAAACCAAAGTCACCTATTTCAACTTGCCTTGATATTACCTTTAGAATCCTGAATTCTTGATTAATAAGGATGAATGTAGCATTTAAGGGGAGTTTAATTAGACCCTCTGTCTTTATCCTGCATAACAATATTATGCCACATTATGATTTCAACCGTGTCAGCACTCAGAATGAATGGCTGTGAACTGTGAAATTATAGGGCACATTTTTCATGTCACTGGCTAAACAATATTGCAGATCTTCTTGAGAAATATAACAATAGGATCTATCAGTCACCAGTTATGCTTGCAGTGGAAGGCAGATCTAGACAATAACTCACTTTGTCATTACTGTTCTCTTCTAGCCTCAGAAAAGACAGGATTTTGTCTCTGGTAGAAGTAAAGAGTATCTTGATTATAATAAGTTAGCTATCAAGTTTGAGGACACAGTGTGAAGAATGGTGTTGTTGGAGAAGGGGGTGGTATGAATTTCTCTTAATATTTTAAAGCTGTTGAATTCTGGAGTCTCACTCAGCCAGGTTTGATCGTGCCTGAGTGTCTGTGTGGAGTTACAGCTTTCACTGCTGCTTTGATAGAAATTTATTTGGGCTGGTTATTTGTATGATTGGAGCTCCAGGCACCAGTGGTGTTTTACATGATGGCAAAAGCTGCAAAACCAAGCACTGAAGCCAAAGTTTTGCAGGAAAATTGGTGCTGAAGCCAGGCCTGAATCCTGCCATGAAGGGAAAGTGTCCAATTAAACAATTCAGAACTTGTGTCTTTAAAGCAGGTGCAGATCTTGGAAGGCACTGAGCAGAGGTTGTCTGGACATTCTGGCCATATTTCATTAATTTATCATCTCCAGACTAAGGATAGAATAAATCCTGTGCACCCTCAGATCAGGGCAAAGCTCCCACTGAGTCTGGGAGTAGGTTTTATTTCTGGGAGCAGGAGCTTTCCCAAATACACAGAATTTCTGTTATATTCCTACTGAATCTGGGAGTAGGTTTTATTTCTGGGAGCAGGAGCTTTCCCAAATACACAGAATTTCTGTCCTGTGCTTACAGCCACTGCTCAGAGGCAAGGCAGCCCCAGCCTGTGCATTTCGAGGTACAAAGACCCCACCTCCTTTCAGGCTCACTGATGGTTATCCTTGGAGTGGAATTGAAGTTCAGTGAAGAAATTGTCAGAAGGTTTAAGCACTCATTTTTACTAAATGGAGCTCTGCAATGTTACTGTAATAGGAAAAACGCCTTGTGGAGTTCAATTGGAATTTTTCTATTAACTTTGTAATAAGGATGCCAATTTCTGCAAAATAGTTTCTGAGTAAGAGTGAAATTATGCACTTTGTTAAGCAGCAGTAAGCCTGCAGATTCATTCTTGGTTCAAATGTGAATTACTAGGGACTGACTTCTTCCCAATTTTCTGGCCATTATACTCCAGGTAAATATGCCTACAGAGACATGCCTGCCTGCTCTTCATGGAGCCAGGTAATTATTATCCATGGGATCTCTTGGGAAGCTCCTCTGGGCAGTGCTAACACCACATCTGCTTGGAGACTCCAACCCTTCTCACCCAGATTTCACTGAACACTCCAAACCCCAGAGAATTTTCACACAATTACCTGTTTTAATGGGTCTAGCAGAGTGCTGTTTCCTCTTCCACATGGGAAATTTCCTCAAGAATTCTCACTGCCTAAGGCCCAGCCTCTCTGGAGATTCAGCCCTGGGTCTTTGGCAGCATTTTGCACAAATGCAGCCCTAGCATTCATCTGATAATGCTTCAGGACTAAAATAAGGAATTTTTCTATTAGTAGGGAGGAAGGTGTGCAGATTCCAGCCCTGGAATGCTCTAAATTATTAACCAGTGTTTAAAAAAACATTTTCACACAGAAAGCAAACAACACTGTCTCAGTTTTGCACGTGTCCATGCCAAGGGGGTACAGTCAGTTGACTCATGGAAACTGCTGCAGAGTTTAGGTTTTGAAGTGCAAGGAAAAGGAAAAAGAAGGAAAAGCCCCTAATGGCCTTAATCTTTGTATAACTGTGCTTTTGAACAAATCCTTCTTTGTGCAGCCAGGTGAGTCTTTTCATTACAGCTTCTGTCATTTCAGGGAGGGGGAGAAACCAGATTCTTTTAGTTTTACAGGTTTTGAGGCTTCCACTTCCTTGTCTGTCAAATGGAAACATTAAAATTCACCTCACAGTGATGCCCTGGCCCTGCACTGAAAGTGGCTGGCAAAATATTTGGATCCCAAAAGAAAAGGGAAAAGGGTGTGAGGAGTTTAACTCCTGGGCATCCAACCCAGGGTTAAACAGCATGAAGTAATTAGGGCATAATAGAATCTTAGGAGATTAAATACACTCAATTCACAGAGCACTGTATTTGTGTGCACTGAATGCAATGGATATCAAGCAGAAAATAAAATTATATATGGCCAAATAGTAGAATACTTTTGGTAAAATATTTACCTCATTGGTACCACCCTGCAGTCAGGCCAGGCCTGCATAAAAAGTTTATCAGCACTGTCAGGGTGGTAAATTAAGGTTAAACAAGCAACTCTAAATCATCTATTTCCTGTTTTTTCACTGCTTAACATCTAATGAAAGCTTTTTTAGTGTCATAAATGAATATTTCTTTGGAGCTTTCCCCTCTAACCTCTTCACATTTTCCATCACTGGCCAGCAGATTTTCTAAATGACACACATTTGTCAGGTTTAATATATGTCTGAAGGGGGCTTGGTTATTCTGATGATGAACATGATATAAAACTGGTGCTGTGCACAGTAGATTTGCTGTAGGCAGCACATCAGAGCAAGCCCTCAGATGTGCATCCTGCCAAGAAAGAAGCTTTTTCACCTGCAAAGGGAAATTACTGACCTCATCAGCATGAATTCACCTTTTAGCATATAAAAGATAATTTTTCTGTAAATAATGTACTCAAATTTTTTATTTCAGTGAAAAACACGGGGGGTTTAACACGTTGTATATTATATATTGAAATACACCTTGAGACTTTTTTCTTCAGAATATCTGTCAGGATTTAATTTTGGTCATCCTCTGTTAATATTTACTTGTGCAAGGACAATTTTGTTTTGCAGTAACATCACTCAGACAAGGGATGCTGCAATGAACATAACAGAGTGTGGAATCTGAGTTTTAATGGTTTTGTTCAACCAGTGGAAAACAGAGTTTTGTTTTCTAACATCTCTTGGATGTTGGATGTTAGAGATTCCTACAGGCAGAAAGGTGAAGAGGGGGAAAATTCAGCACAGCAACCTCTGACAAATGGAACAGCCTGGACTTGATGATTTTAGAAATAAAACACCAAAGACATGGTTATGCACAACCTTGAAACATGATAAGGGCCAGGTGGGTCAGAGACATCCATGGCTTTAAAGTGAGTTTGGACAGCTTGAATGCCTGAGAATCTGACTCCCTGAGGTCAGAAAAGGTGAATCACACTGCCCTGCTCATTTTTCATGGTCATTAAAGATAGTGAGTTAGGCAAACAAAAGAAACTGTCTGAAAATAGAGGAAAAGATGTGACACGATATCACACATTGCTCCAACATCCAGGACAGAAAGAGGTCACTTATTTTTTGTATAGTTCAATGTAATCAGTGAAATAAAACTTAAATAGGAGATTGTCCATTATTACCAAAAGAATGAAAAGGAATTAATTAAATTCCTTCTGTAAGAAGTACATAGTGCATTTGAAATCAACTGGAAAAAAAAACCCCAAAATCTTAGTTTAAAAGTCATTATTAGCCAGGAATAAGTGTGCTTTTTTTAACACATTATCAGGTGCTAATGTAACTTTTCCTTGGATATTATGTCCTCACATTATTAAACATGTTACTGAATTTCAAACCTACCCTTTCCTTTCCTTGTTATTGATGTAGAAGGTTAGAAAGTGTTTTTTCTTGATGAGTATTAATTCCTCTGGGCTACATAACTCTACAAATCACCAAGAGAGTCTGTTTTCCTACTTTGAATTCAGTTCCTTCCAAACAAAGATAAACAAGGGAACTGAAAGGATGAACACATCAGTTTTTGCATTATTAATAACAAAGTGACATATTTTATTTTATATAAAAATGATACACTCTTTCACTGCTCTGTAGAGAGTTCAGCTTTCCTAACAGAGTTTAACTAGGCAACAAGGAGTTAATTCCTAACTATCAACTCCTGATTAACCCCTCGTTTGCCATCAAGCTGTGACCAAAACCATTCTGGTTTGATTATTTCATCCTGGGGTGGTTTGCCTGGGTTTGGAGCCCCACATCTCTCCTCCTGGAGGAAACCATTGGCAAGGCCACATGAAGGGCTGGAGCCAGGACAAGCCTTGTCCCAGAGTCACTGCAGGAGTTAGAACAGGCTCTGGTGGAGTCCCCACCCCTGGAAGTGCCCAGAGATCCACCTGAGGATGTGGCACTTGGGGACACGAGTTAGGGGTGACTTTGGCAGTGCTGGGTTAATGGCTGGACTTAATGATCTTAAATATCTTTTCCAGTCTTGATAATTCCATGATTGCAGGACTCTGTGTGCCAGCAGGATCCTGAATTTCCAGCACGGGGCTCTGCCTCTGTCCAGCTCCCTCCCCCAGGGATGCAGTGGGGGACAGAGGGAGAAGCAGTGGCATTTTGTGGGTTCAGAGCTGGCATCCCTGCCATGGTGGGTTGGTGGGACCTGCCAGCCTGGCTGGCAAAGCTCTGCCTGCAGAGCACAGAGTGGGTGGGAAGTGTCCCTGAGTGCCTGGAGCGTGTCACCAGGAGCTGGTGGCACCCAGGGGCTGTGACAGCAGGAGCAGCAGGGGCCCTGCAGAGGCTGAGGGTGCTGCTGCAGCCTCCTGAGGGGTCACACTGAGCAGAGCAGATCCACTCTGTGACATGTCAGCTCTTAATTCAGCTCTTGTTATGAGCCACAAACACAAATATCCTTCTGGGGCTCAGCTCCACTCTCAGCACAGACTGCAATAACAGCTCAGGCAGTGCTCTAATGTAGGAAAAACCCAAGACTTAAGCCAGGTTTTGCCTGGATCAGATTCAGCTCAACTCCCAGGATCAGTGTTTTCCTTTTCTTTCAGTGAAGTCTGGATTCCAAGTGGATCTCTGCCACTCAAGATTATGCCTGTCAAATACATGAAAACACACTTAATAACCAGTGGATTAGCAGCCAACCCCTCTCCAAAACGAGTGTCTGGAGGGAACCTGCAGCAGCAGCACATTTGGTGCTGGCTGTCCCATCCCAGTTTAACAGAGCTGGGGGACAGAGCTGTGTGTTCACAGGGACAGCAGAGGGAAGGAGCAGGGCTGGGCTGTTTTTCCTGCCAGGACTCTGCCTGCGATGTGCCAACAAACTCAGAGGCTTTCCACAGCCAGCAGAACATTATTCCTCTGCCATCATCTCTGTGCTGTGCCTTGGGAATAGCTGAGTCTCACAAACGAGCCCTGTGCAAGTCCAGCCAGCTCAGGAATGCCCCAGCCCTGTCAGCACAGGAAAACACTGCTCTGCTTTCTGGCACTATCAGCTCCTTCACAGATTTTCTTTCTGAATTGCCACTTCTTGCACAGCCAATTTATTGGGTGTTACATTTTGTCCTTTTTTTTTTTTTTTTTTTTTTTTGGATTTTTTTAGTAGGCTAAGGAAATGCAAGTAAAAATATTCGTCCTGGTTCGTCCCTTTCAACCCAAACCATTCCAGAATGTCCTCTCACACTATAGAAGTAAAAACTAAGGGATAGAATTAAGAAAAGTCTTTGTGTTAATAACTCAGTGCTTTGGGAGTGACCAGGGATCCCATGTGTGTATGTTCAGACTGAGACACTGTTCGTGTCTCTTCTGTTTGTGTCATTTGTGAACATTTTTTCCTTCCCAAAGATCTGTCATTAACAGGAAATTTTGTTAATGTTTAGTACCAAAGGAAGAAATCCCGCTTTTAGTTTTCCTTGATATTTCCTGGTCCTGGCAGAAAGGCCTGGGATGGTTCTAGACTTTATTATTAATTATTTTCACAGTGGCAAGGTGTTATTCCCCATAGCTGGGATATCCAATCTCCTCCAGATTTATATTGGACTGGAATTTTTGAAAAGTGCTGATGAGAAAAGGCAACAAAGGAGGCCAGTGAGTGTGCAGTGAAGGTGCCTGGGGTGTGTGCTGCTCTCACTCTGCTCTGAGGCAGCAGTGCTGTGAAGGCTTCGCCCTGGCACAGGCACAAACTCTGCTGAAATGATTTTATGATCCCTCCTTCTTGGAAATTCCTTTGCAGAAATGAATTCCCTTCCTTCTTTCAGAGATGGGCCCCAGAGCCCGCAGTGGCCAGGGCAGGGAATGTGTTTGGATGCTCAGGCTGGGCTGGAATCTGTGCTGATCCCCCTGCCCTGCCCTTTGGGGGGGTGTTCCCAGCCCAGGGTGACTCCTGTGGGACTCTGGAATCAGCCAGAGCAATCCCCAGCCCAGCAGGAGCTGCACTGATCCAGAGAGATCAAAACTCCCCAGGCTGAGCCATTCCTGCCCATCCCTTAGGAGAACAAAACTGGAGAATCTCTAAAATCTGCTTTTCCCCAGCTGTGTTCAATACTGACATGGCAGTGGTGAATCTGCTGGGCTCCTGTAAAAATTTCCCAGTTTTTCAGGAGCCACCAGGGCAGCTCTTGGGCAGTGAGAGCAGCAAATGGATGTGCAGTGGGAGCAGCTGCCTTTGCTGGAAGCACAGGCACAAAGAGCAGGCGTGTGCAGAAACTTTGATAGAGTTTTGCTGCCAAAATCCTTCTCTGGGTAGTTTGTAAAAGACCCTGAAGCTCATCTGATGCTGATTAGCTTTTGAGGCACAGTTGTTACAATGAGAAAACTTTTACTGATTTGCATGTGTTGACAATTATTCTAACAGTAACAACCTGATTATACCAGTGTGTTAGTCCCAGATATGGTGTATTATTCCCTAGCTTTAGGAATAATTCTGATAGTTATGGCCTCTGGCTTCATTTAACCATAGCCCTAATCACTTCTGATTAAAACATACATAAATGAGTTTGTAGATTTTTTAGTTTTGTTTGTTTTTTTGTTTTTAACACCTCAGTTTCCAGGGTTGGATTTTTTTTTTTTTTTGCCTCGAAGGAAAGAAAAAGAGAAAATTAGGTTTCAGCATAGAGAAATGTTTGAAAGACTGTACAATAATAATGAAAAATATTTTTGTTTCCAGGACATTTTATTTAACCACCTCATTAATACAGTTTTATTATTTTGATTTGATTAATTGCTGTAGGTGTTGAGTTTGGATGTATTTTATTATTTGAGTTGCAACAACTCTCCTGTTACTTTCTTCATGTTTACCAAGGGGTTTACACCATTATTTCTCCACACAAATAACTAATTAGTCAACCATTTTCTCATTTGACATCTCTCAGTGGCTGGGGACTGAAAACTGAATTTCATCTAATTTTTCATTCTGTTTTGATGCTATCATTGGAGGTAGAGAATTGTGATGAATGCCAGCCTGTTAAATCCCTGATGTGACAAACAAAACAAAGCTGAGGAATCTTTTGGTTCAGATGGGGGGAGATGGGGTGTGTGGTTTTCAAGGAGCAAACAGGAGCAAACCCTGCAAATCTGCAAACCCCAGGGACCAGCCCAGGGCTCAAATCTCTGAGATCAGGGCCAGGCTGGCACTGGGATTGTGGTGCCTGTTCACACAGGGTCAGCACAAAGCACCTGCGAGGTTAAATCTGGGCACAAACCCCCAGGGACACTCTGGGATCACCCAGGAAAAAGCTGCTGCACGGAATTCCTACAAAAGCTGTGGTGCCCCTGAGCAGGGCTGGTGGATTCACCCTGGAAGTGTCCAGGTTCTCAGTGAAACTTGCATTTCCAGTGACCAAAATTGCACAGTGGCACAACACCGATGGGGAGTTTTAATTTTATTTTTTTTAAATTGTACTCTAAGTTGACATTTCCAGCCTGTGAAAATATTGCAAGGCAGTAAATCCGTTCCAGGAAGCTGAAAAATGGCTCTTGCATAAATCCTCAATCTTCAGCGAGTTTAAAATTGCATCTGACCTAACACCTTCCTCAACAGCGTTGCCAGGAAATGTGATTTATTTCAGGTTTTAGATTTTGTTAATGATATGTTTATTCTGATTAATAATAGTATCGATTTCAGTTCAATTTGCTTTTTTACATTTTTAATTTTTTTTTCTTTTCTATAAAGAATCTAGCCAGGGTAAGTTGAGCACGTCCAAATCTCTGCAGGAGAGCACTGCAGGAGGCTTTTCACAGCCTGCTGCTCATGTAGCATAGAGCCACACTTTTAGTGCATTTAAACCCAAATTCGAATCTGTTCCTTTCATGTGATTTAATGGTAAAGAAGCCTGCCTAGGCTTAGCTTGGTAGCTGGAGTGTGTAAATCAAAGATGAACACTGGAAAGCACAAACAGAGGACAGTTCAGATTTCATTTTCCTTTCTGATTTTTTAACAGCATCTTTTGGGTTAACTCAGTGTTAATAGAGTATGGTTACAAGGAAGGAGTTTAGACAGACACTGAGGTTTAAGATTCACAAAAGATCTTGAAATCTGTCGGTGATGATCTCCAGGGGTTCCTTCCAAATTCAAGCACTCTGGTTCTGTGGAGCCCTGAAGTTGGACACAGAGAGCTCTGAAAGCCTTGAGGACCAGGAGTCACCATGTGCACAACTTACAATGTTTACAATGGACAGGAGAAGATCTGGAAGAGCCCTTTAATGGGGTCACCACTGCCCCTTTGTCATTTCTCTTATAACCTGGCCCATAGTTCCTGAGATGTCAAAATATTTACATTTTGTCCCAATAGCATTGTGTGATGAAGCATTTATGCTTTTTTTCCCCTTTGATATGAAATCCTCTGGTTGCCTTTCAGTCCTTACCTGCAATGGAAATTAGTTCAGGTAGCCCAAACAATGCTCCCTTGTGCTGTTAGGCCAGGCTTAGTCACAAGGACCATGAGTTAATGCCCTGTACCAAGTTGTGTTTAGGGGCTGCAGAGCAGATTTGAGGCAGTGCCTTTATATCTGAGTAAAAAATGGAATTCAAACCTCCACGTAGTAATTCACCTCCACGTAGTAATTAATACATCTAATCAATCCACATGGTTTTTCAGTATCTGGAAAAAAAAAAAAGTGAATCACAGAATAACAGAATGGTTTGGGTTGGAAGAGCCCTTAAAGATCAACTCATTCAAATCTCCCTGCCATGGTAGGGATGTCACCCCCTGGACCAGGATGCTCCAGGCCCCATCCAAACTGGCCTTGCAAAATGAATAGCCACAACTGCTCAAACAACATTCTCCCAATGGCTTTAGTGCCACAAACATTCTAAAAAAAAAAAAAAAACAAACAAAACAAAAAAAA
>JAOTQP010000567.1:3747623-3788958 GCA_026413545.1 Cichladusa arquata | reverse complement strand
AAACAAACAAAACAAAAAAAAAAAAACCAAACAAAAAAAAAAATCCCAAACCAACACAATCTTGGAAGTCACATCAAAATGATCTTTACAAAATCGAATGTCAGTACAGTGGCATATATGTTATTACTATAGTATGCATCAGAGAATTGCTGTTATTGTTTTCATTTCACTTGGGATAGGAATTAGAGACCCAGCTGTGCAAGGCTGGGAATGTACAGATAGATACATAGATACATAGATACATAGATATATAGATATATAGATACATAGATATATAGATACATAGATATATAGATATATAGATCTATATAGATACATAGATATATAGATAGATATATAGATACATAGATATATAGATATATAGATCTATATAGATACATAGATATATAGATATATAGATAGATAGATATATAGATACATAGATATATAGATATATAGATCTATATAGATACATAGATATATAGATATATAGATATATAGATACATAGATATATAGATACATAGATATATAGATATATAAATACATAGATATATAGATATATAGATCTATATAGATACATAGATATATAGACATGTGGGTTTTGCCCTCCCCAAAGCTCATAAGCCAGCCCAGCCTGGGAGCAGCAGTACCTTTGTTATCTCATGGCTAAAAAGCAGAAAAAGTGCCGTGTGTGCTCAGTAATGAGTGTGGAGGGTGGTTCAGCTGGAGAATCGCTGTGCTACAATAAGGTTCCCTTTCTGCTCTTTCTGGTGCCATATGCTGCTGTAATTAGTGCAGGCAAAAGGTAATGAGAGCACAGTGGAGAAGAGGGAGCTCCATGGGAAGCAGGTTGATCTTTAAAATGCTGCATTATGTCATCTCTACATAGAGCACAATGCAGTTTTGATCCAGATTTTTAATGTTGCACTTATATTTTGGGAAGGTTTTTTATCTTTCTCTGAGAAGCACCACTGCCTCCCTGGGTGTGGATATTTGTGCTGTAATTGCTGCACCAGTCTCTCCCAAAAAACCTGTGAACCTTTTCCCAGGGGTAGTGGCTCATAATTTTTCAACCAGCCTTGATGTAATGCCGTTTATAAATTTTAAATTATTTCCATGTGTCTGCTACTATATTTTAGCTCTGCACCAAGTGCAAATTTTGATTTGTGTTCTGCTTTGCATCCATAACCTCTCTGTGTCTCTTTGGAGGTCTGTGTTTAAGGTGTGCACCCAAACACTGGAGCAGACAATTTCCAGTCTGAGGGAGTTGTTTTTGCTGCTCTCTTTGCTACACCTGGCTTAGACAACACCAGGACACGAACCCAGACCAAGGAGGTCACAGTCAGAAGATGCTACACCCACTTTCCCTTCCCTCTTGTCACAAAAGCCCTTGGGAGCTGTGAGCTGTTGGCACAGTTTAAAATTAAAAAAAATAAATACAATGAAATAAACTCCATGAGCAGCACTAAATTGCACTGCTGCCAAGTAGAATAAGACCAAAATAAAGAGAAATTGGCACAGCAGAGAGCACAGTTCTGGGCACATCTGATAAATCACTGTGCTCAGGACTGAAGATACAGGAGGTACATGTAGGAAAGTTCATGTCTAAACACCTAAACAATTTTTAAAGCTGCTGTGCAATCCACAGATCCCACCAAAGTCAAAAGTGGGAAGTGAATCTTTGCATTCAAAACTTCTATTTTTATCACGGTTTTTATGGTGGGTCTATTCTAAACCTTTGCTAGCAGAGCCCTCAAAAAATGGAACAAAACCCAATCATCTTAACTGTACTGCAATATGCTCTCACAATAAGTAAAAAATGTGGTGGGAAAGACAAAGTACTACTTTTACAATATCCTGTGCCAAATCACAGGTTATACAATCCAGGTTTTTATTTGCACAGCCAACAGTGCTTTGTAGAGCAATCAGGGAAGATAATACAATCCATTTTACATTCTCATTACTTTAGAAGTGTTGAATCTTCTGAAATGGTTTCAGGGTTAATTGAGAATTTGCAGTTTTACAATAGACTAGGAATTGTTTAGGCTGCCCTTGTTTCATATTTTTGTGCATACCTTTGTTGCAAAGTTATAAAAACAACAATAAAAGAAGAAAGAAAGAAGTGAAATGAAATAATGATCTGCATTTGTTGCCATTTCAGGCACTCATTTTTGTGGGAGATAAAGCTGAGGTATTGATTAATGTTTAAATGGCTGTTAGGAGGAGGGACACGTTGGGTTGATGGAACATCTCACTGTGCACTAATGCTTTCCTTTGATTCTTTTCCACATATTCCCTAGGGACAATTTCTGCTCCTGGGGAAGCCAGGGGTGAAACTCTGAGTTGCTTTTCTGCCAGCATAAATAAGGCAACTATTTTCCTTATTTATCTCCTTTTCTGCATAAATACTGAAAAATTCTGGTTTTCAAATCTGCTCCTTAACTTATTTTAACATCCTAAGAGCTCCTAAAGGTGTGTCATTTTTCCTGGCTGTATATGCTGAAGTTTTGCTGCTCACTCTGGCTGTTCCTGTGCACCACAGCCAGGCTCAGCAGCCTCCAGCAAGTTTCATTTTTCAAGCCTGAACCAAAGTTGTGGTAAAAAGCAGTAGCCTGGGCAGGGCTGTCTGTCAGCACTTCATTAGAGGCTGGAATTCTATTGCATTTCACCTTTTTTTTTTACCCCTAACAATGTGTTATTTTTGTTTATTCCCTCATACTTGCACTGATACTTTTCTTTTTTTTTCTTTTTTTTTTTTTTTTTGGCAATATTATCACACAGGACTTTCAGGTGAATTCACTTTCAGGTGAATGCCACTATGAGGCACTGCCTTGTCACAGACTCATTAAATAATAACAGGTTCCATGTCAATTACTGGTAATTTAAAATGTCCATAAAAGGTTGTATGGTGGTTTATGACCTAAAACAATTCACTACAAAAAAGATAAAGAGGTTATTATCCCAAGTATTGATTATATGATTGGAGTTTTGGTTTAAGATATTAACACATTTCATTGGAGAGGGAATTGGTATCAGTTAATTCAGCTCTGGTTGTTCTATTACTTAATATTTTTAACTGAGTATAGCATTAGGCCCTAATCATGAACATTCTTGTATTTATTGCTTCAGTCAAGCAGGGAAGTTCCTGGTGTGTCAACTCCACAATCTCTCTAAACATTGCCAGTTTGGGGGGCTGAATATTTGTGCTAATTAATGGAAAGAGAGCACAACAAGGAATTTAGTTTTGGGGGATTTTGGAGGCAGCATTTCCAAGCTCTGATTGAGGCAACACAGATGTGGTTGAATTTAATCAGAAGAAAGAGGAAGCTCCAGAATCCAGAGTGTAGAACAAATGTGTGCAAACAGGGCTGGGTGTGGCCACCTCCCCACAGACCTGGAGAATTCATTGTCTGACTCTTTTTGCTACCATTCCCCACAATTTTGTACATTTCCACCTCACCCAAAACAACTAACAGTAAGGAAAAAAAAATTAAAAATGCTGAAATGTAAATTAAAAATACAACTTCTAGTCCAACTGGAATTTTGAGTCTGGAAAAGGGAGGAATGTGATAGGATTCATGAGGTCAGTGTGGATGCAGGGGCCTGTTGGAAGTGTTCTGGCTGGAAAATATTGATTTCTCTGCTAAACTTTGGGACAGACACATTTATATATATATATACACCCAAAGGAATTGACTCAAACCTCTCTCTGTATCTCCCTCTGCCAGCTAAGCTTAAAAACACTGACCTGTCTCTAAGGGAAGGCAAATTAAATTGTGTTTTTGAAATATTAAGAGATCCACTCACAGAAGCAATTGAGTGCAAAGACAAATTCCTCTGCAGCAATGCAACTGTTTTATGTTCAGACCCATAATTTGATAACAACCTGTGCACTTTTGTCAGGTATTCAGTGTACAAGGACCCAGCAGGGTGGCTGGAAATCAACCCCACCAACGGCACAGTTGGCACCACGGCAGTGCTGGACAGGGAATCTCCATTTGTGCACAACAACATCTACACTGCTCTGTTCCTGGCCATCGACAGTGGTGAGTAACCAGCACTAAACCTTCCATTTCCTGCTTGAAATGCTCTCTTCTGAAAGTTAACCATGAACAATTAACCATGTGCTGCAGCACTTCTCTGCGTGGCCGCCTAAACGTACTAGAGACCAGTCTGGAAAACAGAAGAAAGAGGAATTAACTTTAAAATTATGCAGATGTATAGATTATCATGATAATATACTGGAAATGTGAGAAGACAATTTATGCTCTATTTCTTATTTGAATGTTATGATCCCCTTTATGAAAACTCAGCTTTTAATCCTGCCTTTTGGTTGTGGTTTTCAATCTTAGAACTTCAAATTTAGAGCAGTTTTAATTTAGGCTTATACCTCACTCCTTTCTTCCTACATTGATGTCTTAATGCTAGGTGTAATTAGTCTAGAAGCATTCTTGGAAATGTAATAAATCATCCTAATCAGAGTTAATTTCTTCACAATATTTGAGCAGTCAGCGTGCCTGAGGCACAAAATACCAGTAATAACTCATCCTTGATATGCTGGATTATAATCTATTCAATACAATGACAGTGACAATAGAAACATGACTGAACTCCTTGTTAAAATGCAACATCTTTTTGCATATTGTGTGTACTAAAGTTCCTTCTGTCAAATAGAATCCAAATTAAGCTATCTAGGGAAAATTCAACAGGGGAAGAAAGAGAAAATCCTCAACGTTCCGAATCTCCCAAGCTAAAGGCACAAAATAAATAAAATATTTGCCTGTAATATAACAGCTAATATGCTAACACTTTTACACAGCTGCAGCTGGTATAGCCCTGGTGATGAATTGTAAAATGCTCTTTTTAAGAGAGTAATTCTACATTTTTGTAAGCACATGACTCAGGGAACATTTGCAGAGCCTGACAGGAGAAAGAAAATATCACCTTAAGTGTAACAGAAAAAAAAAATCTGCTGAGATTATGATTTACTTATACATTAATATACATATTTTCCTTAGGAAATTTCTGGGGGGAAATGTAGCACTAAACATATTTCTGTCTTGTACTTGCTACTGGATTTTTTTTTTAGTGCATCCTAAAATCAGGTGCATTGGGAAATGTCATCTCACAATGAAAGTAAAAATTTGGGATATTACTGAGGGGTTACCCAAAGGACAAAGCTGTGTTTTAAAGGTGAAGTCAGATATTGTCAAGGAGAATAGATGGAGAAAGGAGATGAGTGTTTTTGGCTGTGGGAACCAGCCTGAGTAATGTGGATTTTGGGGGACACCTTCATGCTCCAACTTAGGCCTTGCTCATTAATTCTAAGTCCAGAACTTTTAATTCTCAGATTTTTTTTTTTTTTTCCATTCTGTAAAAATGAGAGAAGGGGAAGCTGTGCTGAACAGCAGGGCTAGAGAGAAAAGGAATCCTGTTCACTTGGGGTTCTGAGGCAGCCCCTGATTCCAGCCCCTGTAATTGTGTTTGTTTGGGATTGTGCAGCTCTGTCAGTGCAGAGTTCATCACCCCTGTGAATGCAGTGAGAACAAACCACCTGTGTGCACCCAGGACTGTCATGCCAAGGTGTTAATAATGATCATTTCAGAGCACGGCCACGTGTGGGAGGGGGAATAAACAGCAGAATTTAATTAGCTGATATTAACCTTGTGCCCTGCATCACCTCTGGATTAATTACCAGGCTTGAGGAGCACATTCAGCTTAGAGATGGGCTGGGGAGTGGGAAAATGTTTTTCTGGTCTGGATGAATGACTCTGTGGCTAAAGCAGCCAAGGAAGTTTTGGAGTTGATCTCAGCAGGTTGGGATCTGCCTTGTCCCCTGCAGGGACAGCTGGGACTGACAGGGTCCCTGGGAATTGTTCCCAGATTTGTTTCCAGGCCACTGACAATGTGAACTAGCACAGCTGGGAGACCCACTTTATCTCTCCAACCATCAGAGCTCATGTCCAACTTGAAATATTGCATTAGATGAGAAGCCAGATTGTGGAGAATGATATGAAATGAATACAGAATTACTTCAGGACTCTAAAAGAAAGTTATGTTAACTTTGAAAGGGGGAAAAATCAGATTGAACATAACTATCTGCCTCTCCTTAGAGCAGCATTGTCCACAGGCTGCAGATTCTCTCTTCAGGTTAATAAGTGGAGCCTGTCTAATACCAGTGAATATGAGTGGGACTGCTCAGTGAGAGGGCAGCCAAAGGCAGGATTAAGAATTGCCAAATGAAATAGGGTAATAAAGTGAAAATTTAGAGGCATTTCCAATAGAGCAAGTCATTTGCTTGGGCTAACTGACTTGTGGTGAAAAGGGAGGAGAGGAAAAAAAGAAATACTTTAGCAGAAATTCTTTTTTCAAAAGCATTCAGTGGAGGTTTTTATTTCCTTTGGCCTCTCAGCTTATCTCTGAGTCAAATCTGAGATGTGCTGGCACAGGCACTGAGGAAGTCTGAGCTGCCACAGGCTTTCCTTTCCTTCCCTGGGAATACAGAGAGCTCAGGCAATGCCCAGGGCACAGCCCAGCAGTGGGAACTGGAGCCCAGAGCAGCTCCCAGCAGAGCAGCACTGCAAGATCCCTGATAATCTTTAACAGAATTTAGAGTGAATAACTCTAAAATCATAGACAGCCTTAGACATTGCTGAAGTGCATGAGGCATATTCTACAACATAAATGCAGATATTATGTAGTGTTCATAGCATTAGAGTTTACATGCTTACAGAAAAGGTTCTGCTGTCCCACTGTGTTCCACACTCACCTCTTTATAAAATGACCTTACATTTGAGTTCTGTCCTGGCTGAGGAGTGCAGGCAGCTAAAACAAACCCCACAGAGATCCTTTTTCCATCCCCTTTTGCTGATGTCAGCAGAGAATCTGTCATCAGCTCCAGCAGGCACTGACTCCTCGTTATTACACTTCAGTGCAGGGGGCAAGTGCCAGGGCATTTTTTTTAATTTTTTTAATCTGTAAAGGGTTGGATATTTCTGTCACAAGTAAAACCTGGAGCTTTGTGCTTGGTAGCTCTTTGTATAAATCCATCACATCTTTATCTTTTTTTGGGATATCACAAAACTGTTTTTTACCAGTTGGACAGGAACAATGAAAGGGGTTATAGAAAATGGAGTTACTCCACTGCAGGAAATAAGTTTCTCTTTATGAGATTCTCTTTGACCTTTATGATATTATTTCTCAGCATTATCAAATTAACTGCAGCTAAAGGTGGTAAAGTATGAATCATGTTATTCCTGATCTAAACAGTTCCTGTATCTTCCCAAACACACTGAAACAATGTGTAATAGCAAATTTGATGGAAACAGTGTTAATTCATAGATAATAAATTTTGACCTTTATGGGGGTGCATTACACTTTAAAAATATTTTTTGGAAGAAATTTCCTAATTTTCTCAGTACATTTGATTTCAGTAAAAGGTCAACGTAGTGTCTTTGGAATTTGAAAACTTTTTATTAAAGACCTGTGTGAACATAGAGTCTCTGGCCTCTAATTAAACACTGGTAGGAAATACCATGCAGCAGAGTTAACACATTAAAGTGTCATGAACTGTGTTTAATCTGAGAATGAGCTGATAATGGGGCAAAGTCAGGTTTATGCAAACTTGGGAAACATCAGAGGTTTCATTCAATTAACAAAGGTGCCAACAGTGGAGATCATTTTATTTCCTGGATTTAGCACTCTAATCACTGAGCTCAATGCTGTGGCACAGCTTTATTGGGAGCTTTTCTGCCAAACACACCTGTGTGAAACACAGAGGAGAAATCATTTGGGTTTGAGAAACCTGTGTGGAGCAGCCCTTCCAAATGTGCTCTGTGGTGTCATCTGCAGGTTCTGTTATCCACTGGAAATTTGGGATGAGGATCACAAAGCAGAACACCTGTGTGTTTTTCTCATTCAGCCATGCTAGAAACTCTCCAGGAAAGGTCTTTTTTTCCCTGTGTTCTGAGAGTTTGAGTCACAATCTAGAAAAACTAAGGGAGAAGGAAACTATGGCTGGAGGTGAAACTAAAAAAAAATGTGTGGAATCTTCAAAAGATAAAATTAGATTCTCCATTTCCTTGGATCCATATCCATTCCATGGATAATAATTTATCCCCAGATTTACCTTATTTATGCAACAATCACTCTTTTTTTGTGGAATGAATATCCCATTGTGAAGCCTTTTTCTATCTCTTTAAAAACAAAATCTTTGGCTGTTTTTGGTTGCTTGACTCACCTATCTTGTCCAAGGCTGTCACCTGGTGACGAATAATGACACACTAATCTTGCTGGTTGGGTTAAATGCAAACTGAAGTTGGATTCCACTTTTCTCATGCCACCCCAGTGGGGTCCCACCTAAGGAAATGTTCTCCCAGTGAGAGTCTGACCCAGTGTGAGCATCCCACCTTCCTTCCCTGCCTTTCCCATCACCAAGGAGCTACTGAGACAAAAATTGGGGATATAAGAACTTCTGCTGCATCAAACAAAGAGAATAAACATCATTAAAAGTAATTTTAGTTGTGACTTCAGGGTTTGCCTTGAGCTACAGTGGGCAGGTTAAGAAAATGGCAGCTTGGACCTTGCTCCTCTGACTGTGGCCAGTTGCACCTGTAGCTGTGGCACTGATTCAGTTTTTCTGAGCAAAATGAAGAAATAGTGAATCAGGGTGTAGTTTTCACTTTTTCCCGTGTTTCCAAGGAGCAGCTGAACCCAAGCAATCCCAAATCCCATTCATTGTGCAGGTCTTGGCACTGCTAATCATCAGAAAGAAAAGTTGTTATTCTGCACTGTGTGTGATGAACAGTAATACACCACACCTAGAAAAAGCTGGAGTAACAAAGGGATGTGTGGCAGTTTGCAATTAGAACTTTTCCTTACGTGTATCTAACCTGTCTTCTGGCTCCATGATGTACGTAATTAAATTAGCACAGATTGATTCCACCTAAAACAAGCGATTTTGGGAGAAATCAGGCAATTAGTTACCATGGCAACCCAATTAAGCCAGTTTTATACCCCTTATCTTAATTGCTGTATTAATTGAGAAGAGAAAATAAATTGAAGACTCATCCTTTTCTTGCCATTTTGAATTTCAGTAAAATATGAATTGCACACAAAATATTGTTTTAATTTGTCATCATGGACTCATGATTCGAAAAAGAAATTAGAATGCTGAAAACAGTGTTTAAGACGGATGGCATGTGTCAGTAGCAATTTGATATGCTGAAAGAGCTGTGCTCTTTTGAAATGTAATTACTCAAAAACAGGAGCTGCATATATTATCTGAGGGCATGAATGAAGGGTTGAAACTTTGGAAGATTATTTATTTCATATATTTTGCAAAGCATCTATATGTTGATACCTATGGAAAACGCATAGGAAATTTGAATTCGTGGGGAATTAGGGACAAAATGTCAGCATATGGCTTAGAGGAGAGCAGCTCTGTGAGCAGCACACCAGATTTTGGTGTCTTCCCCTCTGCTGGTTCCATTTGCTTTGGCTGAACCATTAATGGAGTTCATCCTGAACACGGAGTGGAGTGGAACAGGGCTGTCTGCATGGGATCCCTGCCTGCAGGGAGGCACTGCTGCCAAGGCACCCAGCACACACAGATTTTCTGAGCAGAAAAACAGCATATGGAGGGGAAAAAAACCCAGTGTGAGAGATGAGACAGAAATTTGTGTTTAGATTCTCAGAGCAGCATCCTTAGAAAGCACAACAAGCACTGATCTCAGAGCCCTTGTTTGAAGAGCAGTGTGTAAGTCATGACTTTACAGTAATGATTCTGATATCATTCTATGCAGCTTTTCATTAAGATTCAAGCATTAAAAGTATACTAAGTATCTTTTTCTATAACATTTATTTTTAAGCTATTTTTTTCAACTGGAGGCAGCAACATGGTCATTTATGCTGGTAGCACTAAAATCCAATTTAAAATCCACATTTCCTAGCAACAACCCCTTGCATTGGAGACTCAGTTCACCACCAAGTTTTCATTTTGTTTCAATATTAAACTCTCCATCCTTTAGCCTCTGTTTCAGCAGCTTTTACACAAACCAGTGGTGCTGTTCCACTCCTATGACTACCATGGTATATTCCCAGATGTGCCACTTCTGGCAATTTGGAATTCTCTCTGTCCCCTATGGCTCTAAGGGCACCCAAATATTGAAAATGTTCATCCTCAGGAGGGGTGGCCAGTTCTGGTCAGTGGCAAGTGGGATCAGAGCTCTTTGGAAAAGCTGCTCCAAATTATTGTTGGACCCTTTAGGTCTTGCTTTGCTCATTAATTCTGCTTTCAGCTACAAGGTTTGACAATACAAATTAAAAGTTTTACTTCAGAATTAAAATATTCGATGGGTAACTTCCCTTTCAAAATCAAAGGTGTCTGGAGATCATGGGATTTTGAATTATTTCAACAGCATGATACAGTCAAATTTATGAAAGTCATATATTCCCAATGGATGAGTTGTGGCTGTTTTTGCTTGATTCATTTCTTGCTACATTTTTATGACATGTGTTAACAAGCTCCAGTTTATGACCCTGACATTTGCTTGTTTTTCTTTTGGAGGTCTTCATAAACCAATGAAAGGTTTTTGTTTAAATCATTGTAAATAAACCAAGCAAAGAATAAGTCATCGAAATGGACAGAAGCAATTTCCTTTCTCTCTTTTTTTTTTTGTGTGTAATACTTGCCCAGCCCCTGAACCATACAAAGAGAGAAACATTTGCATGGCAGGGAGAACACAGCCATATCTGTGTGTGACAAAATAGCAGGACATCCATAGTGCTGTTGGCTTCTTCATTTCAAAAGGCAGATTTTAATATTACTGACTTCAGAGAAAGATAAGAAGGGCAGTGCATAAGACATTATCAGTCCAGTGTGGAAATAATGCATTCGAAATTAAAGACAGCAGTTTAATTAAGTGCATGAAAGGCTGGCTTTTATGATCATATTTCAAATACTAGAATGTCTTTTCATCCATTCTGCCGTATGACTTTACTTAATAATATATCAAGAACAAAAAACGGATTGGAGCCTTTCTGTAAATTCAATTAGTCCAATAAAAAGTGAAAAAGAGTTTCTATTTCATTAAAAAGAACTCAACCCTAACCCTTCTGATGACAAAGTGTGAGATGAGAAGGGAGGGCAAGGCTGGAGAAGGATGAACATTCTGCCTTTGTGATGCATTTCGGCTCGCAGGAAACAGATGAAGTGTCACCATTAGTAACATTTGTTATGGAAAGGACTAATTGCATCCTGCTGCAGGCAGCAGTTTATCAGATCCACACCACGGGGTACTCGCTTCTGCCTTGGGATGCTCTCCCAGCACAGCAACAACTCGGATTATTAAAATTTGCTCTGGATAACTTTCAGTTCTTGGGCTGCCGTGGGCAGGGTGATTATGGGGAACCTCTTGCAGGGCTGAACTGTAAATGCTGTGGCACCTTGAACAGGTCAAGTGAAGCCTCTTGAATCCACTCTGAGAAGGGTTTGTGCTCAGGGATCACAGAGGAATAAACAACCCACAAGTGCAGCATTTCAGGTGAGACCTCGTTAAGTGCTGGCCACAAAAAAAGGACAAAATGCGCATTCAGAAAACGCTGAGGTGATTTTAGCAGGGTGCCAAGGGGAGCTGCAAGGAGCTGCTGGGCTGGAGGCAGAGGGTGAGTGGCTCAGTCTGCAGTGACTGGAAGTTATTACCCCTGCCAGCTCCTGGGTGACCCCTGTGAAATGAGGTGCTGCTCCAGCAGGCAAACCCTGCACCCCCAGTGCCACCAGGGCTGCCTTGTCACTCACAGCCCTGGCACTGAGCCTTGTAGTGGTGAACAAGCACCAGCCCCACCTCTGCAGCTGGGTCAGAGCTGCCAAACAGCTGCAGAAGGTTTGAAAGCTCCGCCAGCACAGGGTAAATAACCCATCTCATTTCCCAGAGCTGCCTCTGACAGCTCTCACTTGTGCTGACACAACTGCACGCGGCCCTGAGGGCTGTTAGGAGTGATCTGCTCCTGTTCTGCTCCTGGGCACCCACCACACAACCTGATTCCTCTCTGCTGACACTTCTCCTCTCGCTTGTCTCATTCTTGACTCCTTTAATACTGTGCTATCTATCCAGGGGATGGTTCCCAGTATGTTTCTCTCAGTATGTGCTGATGAACAGATTCTGTTCCAGATACCTATTCATGCCCTACTCTCATTTTAACTTCAAAATATTCCTCTCCCAGAGGTTTCCTTAGAATAATTTTCCATGCTGTAGAGAATCAGACAGGCTTCATTCTGAAAATCAGCAAAGAATTTACAGGAGTGACTCATAAGGTTTTTTAAGCAATAATTTCCATATAAAAGAGGTAAGAACAATAAAAATTATTTCCCTTAGCAAGCCTGCCGGCGCAAATAGGAGCAAGAGTTTCTGGAAATGTGATTTAATAAACAGATGTTTGTTTTTTTTCCTATAGGTAACCCTCCTGCTACGGGTACAGGAACTTTGCACATCACCTTGGAGGATGTCAATGACAACGTCCCATCCCTTTATCCAACACTGGCCAAAGTTTGTGACGATGCAAAAGATCTCAGGGTAGTGGTTCTAGGAGCATCAGACAAAGACCTTCATCCCAACACAGACCCATTCAAATTTGAGCTCAGCAAGCAATCTGGCCCAGAAAAGTTGTGGAGAATCAACAGGCTTAACAGTAAGGCTGTAACTTCAATTATTGTGTATTTATTCCTCCCACTCCTCCATCCCAGTGGTGCTGTGGGAATTTAGGAGGGGTTTTGCATGAGAACTTTGTAGGATGCACCCACTGCTGCTGCTTTACCTGTGCTGGCTCTGCTGGACCAGCTGCCTGTGCAACACACCAGCTCTGAAACCTGGAACTTCTTTTATTATGTTGGCTGAACTTTCTTCTTTCAGTTTGGCATTCATGAGGGGCTACTAATGACTGACAATTTTGTGAAAATTACTGTATCTCATGGCACACAATTTGTTTGTACAAGGTGCACGTGGCTTTGCAATAGGACAGCACAAAAGTTTTGCATGGGCTTTAGCAATGTAATTGAAAAACTTCCCTAATTTTAAGTATTTAAACTCTTCACAAATAATGCACTGGGACCTTGCACAATTGGTAAGAGGATCATGAGATTGCAAAAGGTTTGTATGTCAAATTGCAGGCACAAAGTCCAACATTACTTCTTACTGTGGATTATTCCTATTTCTTTTCTGGAATGTATTATATTTCTCTGCCACTCTCCAATCTTGTAGTTCATGTCATAGTCTCAGAAAAAACGAGAGCTCGATGTGATGGCTGTAGCTGCCTGCAGGACCAAGGGGAGCAGCTGTTTCCTTGGCTATTCTCCAGACATCAAACCACCCCTCTGTTACCCCTAAAAGATTTATCACACCCACCTGGGTGCCAAGAGCTGCTGGCCCTCAGCTCCCCAGCTGGAGCACATCTGGATTTGGAAGGGGTTTTACTTCCCTTCCCTGCCTTCTCAGGGAAATTGTGGGAGTGTTTCAGCAGCTTTGCTTGTACTTCCTGGAAAAAAGGTTTATTTTTCCTTTGGCTAGTAAATTTATGATCTCTTCTTGTCACTTTGGGGGTGACATGCCCCAGCATATCAATAGTATATTAGTTTTCACAGGCAACTTCTGGCAATAATTTGCAGACCAAATAATGTATTTAAACAAAAGGAGCTCTTACAAGTCTTTCTTCTGGTGGGGTTTGGAATAAATTTGTAATTAGATTTCAGCCCATGAAAGAATTTCAGTACTGTCTCTTCCCTCCAGTTCAATTCTTTTGTTTTTTTCTTAGTGCATTCTCATTTTCTTCCTGATTTCCATGACTAACTGACATGTCTGATGTTGCTTGTGGATTCCTTCACCCTCCCAAGCCACCAACATTTGGTTAATTCTGCCCTCATCCCTTGCAGATACCCATGCCCAGGTCATCCTGCTTCAGAACCTGAAAAAGGCCAATTACAACATCCCCATCTCAGTGACAGATTCTGGAAAACCTCCTCTGACCAACACCACAGAACTGAGATTACAAGTGTGTACCTGCAAGAAATCCAAAATGGACTGCAGTGCAACTGATGCTCTCCACATCAGCCTGACCCTAATCCTCCTTTCACTCCTCAGTTTATTTTGTAAGTCTTTTGTTGAGCTGTAAGTAATGAAGTGTCGTTTGTCTGCTCATTTGTACTCTGCATCAGAAATCCCTCCAAGGGAGAAGTTAAATTCATACATTGATATCATAATGCTGTAATTGTGGGTTCTTTTTCCATGAGGGAATAGATGTGAGAAAGATGGGGGGAGCAGGCTTTTTTATAGTAAAAAAAAAAAAAAAAAAATAGCAATGAATGCCTGATTGCCAAATTAAGAAACAGAAGCAATAATTTTAAGAGGAATCAAAGGGAATCAGAGCTAACATATGATAAACTAAGAAGCAGCAGCTGTAGTAGCAGATTTGTGCAACGCTTGCTTTCATCTCTCCCCACTTGAATTCAATTCAAAGCCAGAAAGAGGAGATTAAAGGTGTTTGTGTAACAATGGCTGTTCTGGGTCACCAGGAAAACGAGGGCTGTCTGCTTCAATCTATTCCTCCACATAAAATGTGCAAGTGACTGGAACATGAGGAACTTATTTGAGATTCTGGGCTTAGAACCACCCAGAGCTGATAATCAAATGATCAGCCTGGGCTGGAGGGCAGAGAGAACTGATGGGTGAAAGAAATTTCTTCTGTTTCTGAGAAAAGAATTTTGTAAATCTCATTTGGAAAGCTAACTTGAATTGGAAGTGGAAAAAAAAAAAGACTCAAAAGTAGGAATTCAAAGCCATGGATTCCATAGTTTAATTGGGTGTGTCCCTGGCTAGTCCTGTGACAGCTGCCAGCAAAATTTTTGATGCAGTATTAGTTTTGAATTTCTATCTGTTTCAAAGGAAAAGCTGTATCCTACAACTATGATAGTAAATCTCTTATTTAAGGGCTGTTACCTTCAGCTTGTATGAACAGAATACAAGTCTACAAGAATACAATTAACAGTCACTTTGTATGGCGACTTAAAACCTGAGCCATGGTGAAAGGCCTTGTATTCTCCATGAGAGAAAACCTGCCAGGAGGGAGGGGAGAGGTCAAGGCAAAGATCCTTTACACATCTGAGGCTTGCTGTGTGCTTGACTACACCTCCTGCCCCTGTTTGCTTCTCCTTTCATCCCAGAAGGTTGGCACGAAGGTCGTTGTGAGCGAGCTGGTGCCAGCTAATGTTTGTGATGCTCTTTGAAGATGAAAAGGACTATATAAATGCTAAGTGCAAATTCCTGTTCTTAGTCTCAATCAGTGGCATCTCAAGTATCTGCTTTGGCTTCGGTTCAGCTGCTCTGGGTTTAGTCTCCTGGAACCAAATGCAAACTTCAGCTGTTAGGAGTAATATGTTAAAAATATTTGACAGGGTGTGACACTACTGCAGCAGTGATATAAATATGCAGCCCATTGATTCAAATATATTCTTGTTGCCACTTCATAAATGTTGCTGCTGCTACACTAGGAGTGACTTTCACCACTGGAATTACTTTCTTATCTGACGTGATTTGCACTTGAACTTTATTTACATTAATGCACCTGCTCAGAATACGAGGTAGAGAAAAGCCTCTTACTTTAGAAAGTTATTTTCATGTTGGTTCTTCACAGCCCCCATCAAGAAGTCTGATCGTTTTCCTTGAATTATAAAGCCAGTTTGAAGTATTGGAAAGCACTTTTTGGGCTGCTCTTCTTGGCTACAGGTGCTGTTCAGCTCAGCTGTGGGAACAAACCCCAAGGGCATCCCAAGGGTGTTCCATGGCTGTCATTCCATCTCTGGAGCTGTTACCCAACCATGCCTATGCAGAGCCAGCCAGCCCCACAGCTCCCCTGAGCATTTCCCTCAGGTGTGAGTGCATGGAGACAGAAAAGAATGAGGCTGGGAGCCAGTCAGAATAATGTGGTTCTGTGTTTGAACTTCTCAGAAATGTGCTGCTATCATCCCGTTCCCAATTCATTTCCACACACAGATTTTTTATAACTGTGATTAGCTCCATTGCAATGCTTTGTATAGTCCAAATATTTATCAGAGTAATCAAAGATTACGATGCCATAAAAACAAAGAGAACTTTAGTGCTTATTGAACAGATGAAACGTCCCATTTCTAGTGGCAAGTTATGGGTTTAATTTTAGCAAAAGCCCTTACGTGGCTCACTTTGCTCCCTGTGTTTGTGTTTTATGAGGCTCTTGCTCCTGGGAGGTAAATCCTTCAGTCAAATGAACTTTGTTACTCATGCCAAAGTATTTCTTTTTGTATTTGACATCTGGTGTGAGGATAGATAGCCCTCAGAAAGAGCTGCTCGTGGTGAAAGAGCCCTGCATGAATATCTGTTCTATAGAAAACATCTTGGTATTATCATTTAAATGGTGCAATTATTATCTATACGTAGAACATGTGCCTCCTTCGTAAATCATGAAAGAAGTCAGACATGGCAGATTTCTGAAGTGTCTGAGCACACAAGTGAAGAGCCTGATTAAAACTGAAATGGATGCAAAACCCAGCAGTTCCTCCCATTCTGGAGATATCCTACTGTGCTCACTATATTGAGGGATAATGGGATACAGACTGCACAGTTGCCCCTGGGAAGGTAGATATGGTTGGAACAAGAAAAATTGAGGAGTTCTTGGCAGCTAGAAATAGAAAATATAGGATGCCAAAATACATGGGCAGATTTGCACAATGAAACAAAGAAGTGGAATTAAAAGATGGTGAACACAAAGTTGATTGGAAAAAAGGAGCATCTTGGTATATTTTATATTTAATCTAATTGCCACTGGGATTTACTGAGGTCAAGCTGGAGAGTGGACAGGCAGAGGAGTTTCCAAACTCACAAGAGGTAATAGTGACAAATATTGGGAAGAATATTATCACTTGTCAATAAAGCAGACCCCATGTTTAGGATGCATTTTGACCTCTTTCAGCTTTTCCTTCCCATTACTGGAGATGAGACAGGACCAAACGTTCAGATATGATTCAGAATTTAGTAGTTCAGATTGAGGAAAAAACATGAAAAAAGAAAATCTGGGTTCTTTGTCAGGGAGGGGAGCTACAAAAATCAGTTCCTTGAGGAAGAGAATGAGTGAAAATGCTAATTATGTCTGGTTGTGGTGTGAGGTTGTCCATGATGTCCCTGCATTGCCTCAGTCATCACAGCTAAACCTGCTCTGCTCAGAATTAATGTAAAAAAGGGAAGCCTCAACACCACCAGAATTACAAACAGGCTCCCTCTGGAAGACTCCTCAATATTCTCACTGAGAACAGCTCTAATATTCCACAAGGATGAGGGATGGAGATGGAAATAAAGCAAAACAAGCAAAAAACAAATTTTTGTGCATTTTGACATAAAAAAAACCCCAGCAACAAAATCTCCCCCAGGCCCTATGGGAGACTGAGAAAGAACCACTCTGGCTGGCAGAACTAAGCTTTAGATCTATTACAAATTATTTATATTATTATTAGTATTTAAAGGAGCATTTGAATTCTGGGCTTTTGATTTTATAATAACTATTTCACTTAATTGCATAATCATAGAATGGTAATTGCATTTCATATCTTCTTTTATATTCTACCAACATAAAAGACCACGTTAGATTCAAATGTGTGGAATGAAGGGAATAAAAGAACAACCAAAAGCACAATAGTCATGTCAGTAATATTTTACTTAAATTTCCTTGCTATAAAAAGACTGGAATTTGAACACTTCATGTTGAAAAAACTCATTTTTTTAATCTTTTTTGACTATCAACTATGGATAAGAAACTTTTTTTGTTCACCTGGCCAGTGGACTACAAAGCTGTAAGTTGACTTGAGCTGGAATAAGTAAAGTGTTCCATTATTCTGAACAGAAAGTGAAGTGCCAGATGAGGGGGGGAAATTAAAATTTAAAGAAATTAAATAAGCTGGAGGTCTCTACATTGCAATTAATTTGATAAAGCCAGGGTGAAAGGCCTCAGGTGTGTTTGAAAAACAGAGACTTGCACAGATGTCTGTGCTGCAATTGCAAAGAAGCCTTAGAGATACCCCTGAATTTAATTTCCTATTAATTTCCACAAACTTTTCCTATTTAGTGCTGGCTATCCCTCACTATATTTTTTTTTCTGATTTGAGAAATGCAGCTACAGAGCCAATAGGGAAAAAACAGGTGGTTTTTTTTTTTTTCCCTTTGAAAGTGATGTATTTATTATTAAACCACTAAAAAAAAAATCGAATTATATTAACCTGGCGGGTTTAAATTTCCATGAAGCTGGACAGGCAGAGTTAATCCTGCAGTGTTATCTCTCACCCAGCTCATTTTTCAAAGCAGCAGCAACCCCTGTATCTCTTGTTTACCCCCTTTTATTTGTGCAGGAACATCAAATGGCTGAAAAGTGAAACAATGAGTTCCTGAAAGGCACCAGGAAGAGACAAATCCGAGCAGGTTCCAGGTGGAACAGACCTTTAAGGTCACTGCTCCTTCCATTACCTGTGCAGATTTGCTACCTGCTCATTCCCACTTTGCAGCCTTTATTTTGAGTTGCTTGGCTTGGTTTTAAACAGTCAGGTTGGTTTTTTTTTGCTTCAGGGCTCAACCATTCAGTTTTTCCAGTCGAATTTTTTGGGTTTTCCCAAGAAAAAAGGAAAAAGTTCATCCCTGTTCCATACAGTCACAGAGGAAGGGTTCCCAACAGGTGAATTTGCTAAAACAAATACTTCTTGTTTGTTTCCTTGTTTTGTTTGTTTGGGTTTGGTGGTTTTCTTTTTGCTTTTTAGGTTGTCTTAGCACCTTTTAAGCTTCTACAGCAATTTTCTACTTTTCATAGCAGTTTATTTAAAAATAAGTTAAAAATTTATCTGTTTAATTAGAAAGACTAAGGAAGTCTGCAAGATACATTTTCCCATTTCTGAGAAGTGAAATATCCTTATTTTGGCTAGAATTGCAAAAAAACTATCAAAATGGGGAGAGTTTTGCTGTGAAAGGTGCTTTCTTGAGGTGGTTGGCTGTGTTTGTTTTCTTTTTTTTTTCCTCCACTGCTCTACTTTGAGTTCTTGTGCTAGAGCAACATGTAGGTACCTAAAATATCACCCAAATTTTGCTCTCCAAGTAATTGGAGATTTCTGATATTTATTGAGTTCCAGTGATGTAAATCTCCCCTCCTAAACCAAATAGCAGCAGCAATATCCATATCACTCATTGCCTTTTTTTACAGATGCTTTGGTCCACATTATTATTTTTGCAGCTAAACATCACTGAAATAGATGCTTTCTCAAATGCCTGGATGAGAAAAACACCATTTTTATTCCTGTCCTTAAAGATTTTGGTTGATTATTAAGGAAAGGATAGTTTGGGGGTTAAGGGGCTGCTTCAGTTTGAGCCAGCCTTAATTTGAATCTCACTTTTAACACAGAGCTGTGTCCATTCTTCTGATTTCTCTGCAGGTTTTTCCAGCCCTGCAACATATTGTGCAGTTTGGGAGCCCACCTAAAGTAAATGGGGCTTGAAATGGCCCAGAAATCCATATGGATGTCCATAATTGGGGACAGGCTGTTTGTACACCAGACAAGACAAATAGAAATGCCCCCAAATTACACATCAGCATATTTAAAATGTGCTTGATAACATTGCATTTTATTGAGTCAATTAGGTGGGAAATGGCATTTTACACTCATTTGAAACCGTCCAAACAGGTTGCAGAAGTGCAGAGGTGAAAAAAGAGGGCAGTTTAGAAGATGTGTGTTTGGAATGCAAAAGGGAGCAGCATTAGAAAAATGCAGCTCCTTCCCTAAGAGCTGCAATATTATTGCTGCTGGTCATTCTGGCCCATGAAATGGACATTTAAAGAGATTGGTTTGATAGCCCATTTAGTGCTGGGAATTCAAGGGAACGCTTTTATGCTTTCATTTTCTCAACAGTACTTCACAGTAATTGTTGGTACATAACATTTTGTATTTCTTTCCTGAACAACTTCTTAAAGCCACATAAATATTGAATTTCAGATAGTTATCATCAGGATTGCTCTGGAGAGGCCCATGATTAAAAACTAGCACTGAATATATGACCAGTGGAAGCATTTTTTCCTGCCATTAATGGTCACTATACACTGTGGCATGTTTGTTTCTTTTCGCTGTGTCTGTCCTTGGACATTTTCCCACTCTATAACATCTGGATAACTCAATATAAACAGCTTTCTATTCAGATTTAGGTGGGATATTAAAGATCAGGAGGAGATCTGTGGTGCCTAAAGGTTTGATGGTGTTGCCTTTGCTTCAGTAATACCCAGTGGATACTTACAAAGCCCTTTAAAAGGGCCATTAATGTTTGGAGTATTTCAGACCACATCTCAAAGCCTTATTTTTTCCATATCATTAATTGGGATAGGTCATTGGTTGCCCATGTTTAGGAGAAGTTCTTCAAAAAAACTGAAATGAGAATGTTGATACCAACACAGTCAAACCTGGCAATTTTTCAGTTTGGCTACTCCTTTTCCATGGCTTCTAAGCATTAACACTTCACTCTAGTTTTGTATTCTTACTCAACAAGAATTTCTTCAGATGATTAATTTAGGATTTCAAGCTGGGTTTAGTCTATACCTACAGATCTGAATGTGTCTGGATTGTTCATGTTCTGCTTATTTAAAAGTGATGGTAACCTGTGCTGTGCTGCTGTGGGAGATGAGATCTGACTGCCTGAGCAGCTTCCAGTCCTTTAACAGGTTGGATCCCTGCTACCCTTGATGCATTTCATTTTCAGCATCTGTATGAAAAAATCAGCAGACCTGCTCAATGCTGCTGTTTCAAAACTGCACTCACTCATTTCACTTGTTGAATATTTTCAGCCACTCCATTCAATTTATCAGATTACAGCATGAGAAATATCCATGCAGGCTGCAGGCAGCCACCTCTGCAATTGTTTAGTTTTGACAGAACTGAAAAATTAAGGCAGCATTAATTCCCTATTGCTTAAATGAAGGCAACACTGCTTTGGCAAAGTATCCAACTGAAATTCACATCAATTTTAAAAAATAATTATGGAGTACATCTTGGCTGTTCTACCCTAAAACTCCCCCCTCTCCCAGTGAGATTGTTCATTTCCCTGGGGAACAGGAATTATATTAGAAGATGTTTTATTTGATAAACCTAGGGGAGCACTGGGCTGAGTAACACATGGCTCTGAATTTCTAAGCAAGGACAGTCAGAATTTTATTTCATCTGAGCAACTTTTCTTTCAGGAAATATTTCTTTTATGCACTTCTTAGGAACAGCCCTTCACATAGGGAGTGTGTGAGTACCTGACAGGGGAGAGGGGAGGCACAGACAAGGATTGAGCACTGTCCTTGCCAGGGTCAGAAAAGCACTTTGGCTTCCACCAGCCCTGCTTTGGATCTGCCACTGCAGTCTTACAATAATGATAAATATAATAAATTTTAATAATAAATTATTATAATAAACACAATTATAATAAATTAGCAGTGTGAGAGCCACTCTGGGAAATTCCCTGTGCTGGTGTCACACAGGTGAAATGACCTCAGCAGGGGGAATGTGTCCCCCTGTGCAGGCTGGAGGGTTGGATTGGCACATTTCCCCTCTGCCCTGCCAGTCTGGGCTGATTGCAGAGCACAGTTTCAGCTGCTGAAGTTAAACACTGACACTGATTTACGAGAGCCCCCCGAAGCTCTGGGTGCAATGAGGAGACTCTCATTTCACACCCACAGCCCTAATGCACACACTGCCTTTCCCATCCTTAGCAACTTCCAAATAACTTCTCACATAAATGAGAAACAAATTGTGTGTGATTTTATAAGCTGCAAGTTTTCAGGATAAACTAATTTACTTTTGGAGTCTTTATAAGCTTTTCCCCAAGGTGTTGTGTTCAGTGAGATCACCAGTTTGCTCTGGATGATATTAACCCCAAATTTCTTAATTGCAGAAATGAAAACACAGGATATCTGTGACTGGAAATAGTCCTTCAAATTCAGTGAGATTTAGGGAGAAATTTACAATAATTTATAGGCATATGGTGCACTGTAAAACTTCTGGAATTGAAAGTTACCTGTGACAAATCAACCAGTGATGCACATGAAAATAATTTCTATTTTTCAAAGTTCTGCATCGAGGACAGACTAATAACTATGCCTCTAATTAATGACCTTTCCTAGATGGTAAATCCAGGAAAGAAGTACCTGGATGTTGATTAGCTGCCTAATCAGAAACACAGTGCTGATCTCTTCTGTCATTTTTGTTACCTCTTTAGCATTACTGAGGTTTCAATAAAGTCCATGATGTAATGTAGACTTTTAATTATGCCAGATTAATGTAATATTTCTGATGAAAGGGTAATTGAAAGAAATGGAGCATGCATGAGCTGAACTCCAAACTCCAGCTGCGTTAACTCTCTTATTTTAATGGGAATAAAAGGATGAATGCATTTTGGGTAATGCTCATTCCTGTACAGAGGGTCAGCAGGAAACTTAAATGCCTTTAATTTTTATGAGGTTTTAACTGCAGTGGAGAAGCAGAGTCTGTGTAATGTAGGGTGAGCTTGGGCTCATAAGGAGCACATCTTTCAAAGGCTTTTAATTACTCAATTTAGTTTCTTTAAATAAGCAGGGAATTGAGTGACTAATATGTAAACATGTTCAGAGAAAGCTCTGGCTGCAACAGGGAAAGCTGGGAAGTGCCAAAGCATGCTCTGAGATCAGAAGTTCTGCAAACAGCACTGCAAGTTGGCTGGAGGGAAGGGTTCTGCTGGAATATGAGCTCCTGGCAGCCTGAACCACAGGGAATGAATTTACATCCTGCAATGCAGATTATGAAATCTTCATCTTGAATTATGTGCATTTTTTTCCTCTCCATTTTCTTCTGTTGTGTGGATGAACATGAGGAGTAAACCTTGAGTGAGCCCAGTGTGAAAGAGGCAGGGAGCTGTCTCTGTAGTCCCTGAAAAAGCCAATATTAGGAACTTGGGCTGAATTAGGTGGATTCCACCCTTTTCAAACCAAATCAGCTTTTGAAACCCTAATTCAAGGCTTTCTTCTGGAGCTGCCCACCATCATCAACTCCAAATACAATCAGTAGAATTTAGTTGAGTAGAAAGAGGGGTTTATTCCATCTAATTTTCCATGTCATGAGTCTCCCTACCCTGAACTGGTACTTACACCTATATCCCCACAACACAATTATTATTGATAATGTTATCAGCACGTTAGATCCAGACAAACTGTCACAACGTTTGTCAGTTTTCTTCTCCAGCAGAAGCAAAGCTCCTCTTGCAAGGCCAAGCCCTGGTGCCACCAGCTGTTTGTGAGAATGTGCTGTGCTCTCTTATCTGAGCCCATTGAGCAGAAATGCAATAACTCAGAAACACATGGCAGCAACCCTGCCTTTTCCACTGCTATCTCACTGTTATCTTAGAAGGATTGAGCCTGAATGTGTCTCTCAAGTATCAAAGAAGTAGAAGAGCAGAGAACTGTGAGATAAAATTGGTGAGGATCACATTAGAGACTGAAATGAGAGAGATTGCTGGAGAAATAAGTTCCCTATAGCTGTGCTCACTTAGTGCTGCTGTGCATCCCTGGATACCCAAAGGGAAAGGTGAAGGGACAAAATAAGAGAAAAAATTCCCACCCCACCTTTGTGGCTTGAGTGCCTTGGGCAGCAAATCACACATTGAAGGTAATTTTTGCCAAATCACATCCAAAACAACACATGATGTGCAATAATTCTTGAGTGCTGAGGCCAGATATGGAGACAGCTGATAAAAAGAAAATATAATAATTACTAGACCTAATTATCATTAGTGTGCAGATCTAAACCTGCCAGGCACAGGCTAACCAGGGAATTAAGTTCTTAAAAGAAATAGTTCTCATTGATCAGCAGATGTGCTCCCTGCACGCATTATTTCCACATTTTATGCTCACAGTGTTCCTTAAATACTAATATATTTTATGAGCTATTGCCAGCTGCAAACTTTAAGTTGTCTGTGCTATAAAACATATAAGATTGGGATAAAAAAAAAAAAAAACCTTAAAAAACAATGCAACCCCATCAAAGTGAGTGGAAAAGTCACCAGCTGAGCTGGTTAGAGCTGGGGCTCAAATAAGAAGCCGACTAAAAATTTGGCTGTGTGTGAGCATTTCTGAAACTCTCATTAGCTCCTTCTTTTCAGGGACAATAAAGAAAAAGAAAAATCAACAAAAAAACCACAATTCCTATACAGGAAACAATAATGAACACTGGAAATCCAGCTGAGAAAACAGAGAGATTTTAAATATGGACCAGAGGTTCAGAGCTCCCCAGTGAGTTTCTACCAGAGCAGTTGTGTTGCTTTCATTGGATTTCCTCCCATTCAGGGCTGAGTTTTCTGGGCAATACTTTGGTTATCCTTGATTCCTGTAGATTTGGTGTTAAGGGAGTTACTGGCCAGAATGTTTGGCCAATTAATACCTTATATGACCTTATGAGACCCTTTGTTGAATGTAAATTTATAACTGGCACTCTGTTATTAACCACAGAAACTAAAAGACTGATGCTCTCTAGGACAGAAGCAATTTCCATTCCATTTTGTGTGCAATAGAAAAAATCAAGATCAATTTGATCTTGAATATTCTTACTTACCAAAGACAGTTGTCTACTGAAACTTTAGAGACCATAATTTTGAGTGTTGAACCTGATTTCCAGAGGCAAAAACTACTCCTTTAATAATCCACCTGTGCAAAAGGTCAGTCACCATTAATGGCTTCCAAGCAGTGTTTGGAATAATTTTTTACCACAACCTTGGTCAAGGCTTAGCTGAATTCAGAGTGGTCTTGGCAGCCCCTGCCAATGCAAAGAGTTTTGTGGAGGTGCCAGCAGGTGCTGCTTTCCACAGAAGATATCCAGGTTTCTTTGAACACACACTAGGGGAAGTTGTCACCTGTGAATGAGAGGAAAAACAGAATGAGAGGGAAAACCCAGGAATGTGCAGGGGGAAAGAGGCAGTGAAGGAGCTGCAGAGGTTTTGTCAAAGTGGCAGAGCAGGAAAATGCTCTGTACAGCACAGGGCTGGCAGGAGATGAGCACACAGCAGCTCAGTTTGGCAAGGGCTCAGGGAAGATGCTGCAAACATAAGTGAGAGCCTGGGTAGGAGATTTAGCTGCTTGAATGGCTACAAAAAGCCCTTTGGGACAACGTGAGAGAGAGAATCCTCTAGACTGACACAACCTAAATATATAGACCTAGAAAGGAGATTCCATGACAAAATCCTCCTCTGGTTTGTTTGTGCTTTCAGGCTTGAACAAGAGGCAGGGTGATGGTGTTGTCCTGAGCAATCAAAGAAGGGAGTGCTTCAGGGGGAAGGTTTAAGAGCTGAGTTGTAGCTGTGCAGAGCTGTCAGGAAAACATCCAAAAGTTATCAGAGCTGGAGGCTGACATTTTAGACTAAATAGGAAAGTGGGAAAAGAGTAAGAGCTCTGAACTGTCAGCACCAATGTGATTGCTGAGCAGGAATGGATTGTGACACTGAGAAGGGGAAGAAACCTAAGTGTGGGGAAGAAAAGGTTTCCTAAAAAAATGAACTGGAGGAATGAGACCAAAGGACAGGCTGGAAAAGTGATTACAGAAATCACAGTAAAATTACAGGAGGAGATAGTCCCAGGAGCCAAGGGTACATCAGATTTTTCAGGCATCTGATTAAATGGATCAAAGGCAAGAAAGGATGAAGTTGAGAAGCAACTTCAGTCCAAGAAAATCTAGGCAGAGATTGTACAGCTTTGAAGTGAAAGGAGTAAGAATAGGGGTGGTGCTTGTAGAGGCAGGTGGGGTAACAGGAAGGATCAAGAGTTTATTGTGAGAGACAAACTGGCCTCAAATAGATACAACAGAAAATGATCTATAATTAAAGCTAAACTAACTAGGTTTTGTACATCATTTACTCAGGAAAGACAAGGTGTATGAAATGTAGTAACATTCATTATGTCTGTCAAAATAATGTAAAATATACAAGCTTTTCTTCAGGTGTGCACATAAATCACCAAATCCTGCCCTTTATTTACAGGCTGTTGGTGAAGCAGCTCACTGGCTGCTGGAATTGGTGGGATATTTATAAATTTTGTGCTGACAGCTTTCTCTGGTGACGTTTCAGCCTGTGGAGTGCACAGAAACTCAGAGGCACAGCTGCTGTTCATTCATCATGTACAAGTGCCTGTCCTTAGCAGGAAGACCTCCAAGGATCTCCTAAGGATTCAGAGCAGCTTCATCAACCCCAGAGCCAGTGCCAGCTCCTTTGAGCCAGGATTAAACAAATGCCCTTTAATGACACTTACCTTCACTGGGATCTGGAAATGCTATTTTTCAGGCTGTCTGCGAGATCAGAGTCTCAAATTCTTTCTTTTCACCACCCAGGAGATCAGGTTGTTTATGGGAATTTAGTTCTAGCTGGAATCCCTAATCCAAATATATCCAGACTTTGGCAGTCAGGACCATAAATCTCCTATATGTGAGTCTGGATCCTGATTTTGTGGCCAGACCTTTTCTTTAAGCAGCAGGCTAAAAATCCATATACCAAGGAATTCTAGATTTTGTGCTATTTGGAAATCTCAGTTAAACTTCTCACTTCAGTGAGCCCCATCAATCAGCACCTGTATGGATTTCTCACACTTAATTTGCTTTATTTACCTTTGTTTACCAGAACTAAAGTGCTGCAGGGAAGAGGCCAGGCAGGTGTTGGTATCCAGGTGCCTGCATTGATGCAGAATTCAATATTGACATCAATTCAAATGATAACAAGAAAGAAACAGATAAAACAAAACGGCCTTATCAATAATTATATTAAATTTGATTTGCCCTAAAAGGAAAACAGATCATTAAAAAATTTTAAAGAGCACAAACCAGTATCTAACATTGACCATTACGTTTCTGTGGTGGTGACAAACTATCAATATTGCAATATTAAAATATTTTAAGTGCACAGATACAATAAATATTAGACAAACATTTGCTGAGTGAGTTTTGATGTGTCTTTCGCCTGGTTTTATAGGCTAGGAGCTACAGCTAATGTTAGATTTGCTCCTAAACTCTCCTTTCTGAATTTCTCTACTGCCTTGGTATTATCAGAGTGTCCATCTAAAACAGAATTCAAATGCCACATTCACTTTATTTAATAAAAAACCCACCTGTAAGTTTTATGTTTCTGTAACAATATTAATATGATACAGCAGGCCTTTTATTCCCTTTTATTTATAAGGCTCTATTAGAGTGTTATTTTTCAAAACTGTTTACTCTTTGCTTGTCAGGGTGTGCAGGGATGGAGGGGCTGGCATTTCCTTGTGTTCCTGCACAGATGTAACTGATGGGGGGAAAATCAGGATTTATCCTCTCACCACATCTTCCAGAGTTGCACCACAAAGGTCTCTGACTGCCCCACGTGACATTTTGGGGTTTCCTCTTGGAGATTTCTGCATTCACCAATAATTGCTCCTGGACCCAGATAATCCATATTTAACTACTGGCAATGTTCCTGCACTCAACCAGCGATTTGAGTGGGGAGAAAGAAACCCAAAGAGCTGAAAGACGTGTGATTTGCATGGCAATACTCACCCCCATCTCCTCCTTTAGGTCTGTAAGAATTCCTGCCATCTGAAGCTGTCCTACCGAGTTGCCGTGGCAACGAGAAGAAGGAAAAAAAAAGAAAACCATCAGATCTGAAGATTGCAGTTTACAATTACTGTTCTTCACTCCTCGGCCTCAGTTGCTCCAGTTTAGTTTGCAACCTCACTCAATCTGTCCGACTGTACCTTGGTGTTTGACAGCCCCTGTGCCCCTGGGCTCCTCCTGCAGGACACAAGGTTTACTCCAAATTTTCTCTGAATGTTAAAAGACCATGACATCCAAACCCGACCTTGGGGGAGCAGAAAAAAAAAAAAACAAACAAAACAACAAACCAGATTGACTCCATTTTTTTCTATCTGTTGACTTGTTGCTATTCAACTGTTCAGAAAATATTTTGTCTGTGGGTTAGTATTTGTATATGTATGAGTGTATGTATATATATATATTTATATAGAGAGAAGAGTTATACCACAGGTTTAGCTTTTATAAAATGTTCATCTGGAGCACGAGAAGGGAGGGAGCAGAATGCCACAGCCACAGATGAACTGCAGCTGTCCCACCGTGGCTGAACCTGCTGGGTTTGCTGCTCAGCCGAGCTCTGCCACGGCCCCTCTCGCACCTCAGGGTCAGCAAACAAGAAATGCAAGTCCCCAGGGCTTGCTCCTGATCTGAGCTGCCCCAGAGGGAGCTGAGGAGGCAGGAGGAGCAGCCAAGTGTGAGCCCTGAGCAGCTCAGCCTGACTGGAGTCGCTGGGGCAGGTGACAGAATGTTTTCATCAGCTCTGCAGGTGAGCAGCTGAGCCCAAGAGCAAGGCTCAGTGCTTGGCAGAGCACTGATCTCTCTCTCAGCCTCTGTGCCAGGAGCAGCACAGGTGCCCTGCTCTAGAAATGCCCTCACAAACACACAGATCCATAGGTTTGGGTATATATATACATACATACACACGTACACACAGTTTCCAGAGTAACAAGAGCATTTCTTTGTGTGTGTGAACTTACCACACCTGTTTGCAGACATGGGGGAAAAAAAGGGTGTTTGTTCTCTATGAATATGGATCCTTTTTTATTCTGTGAGCATGTAAGGTCAAAAAAAAAAAAATTTCCTTCTAACTGTACGAAGATGATCATCTTGTTAATAAACTGTAAATGATCCATCAAAGCTCACACCAAATTTTTATAAAATTAACACAAAAAGTATACTAGTGACAGACTGTGGCTTTTATTAGAGCTTGCCAGTAACTAGGGTAAGGTAAGTGTCTTAGAATATTTTAATAAACTTGCTTATTTAAAGTTTAAACAAGAAAGCTTCCTTATGCAATAGAACTTTGCAGCTGCATTCTTTAGTTAGCATTTTTACAGTACCTATGGGTCATACTCAATGGCATCCTTCCCACAGTGAGATTATGAGCATATCTTCCACACCACCTATATGTTTCAATAGTAAAGATTTTTGGAAACGTTAAAAATAAGTCCAGACATACATTTAGTTTCCCATAATGCTACACTAGATATTAAATGTGTGTTGGTGGTTAAAATTTGCTGTACAATAGCTTTTCTCCGACTTCCTGTATTGTACCAAATATAAAACAGGTTCTTTTTTCTTTTTTTTTTTTTTTTTTTTAATCAAAAGGAGTAATAACAACAGCGACAGAGGAAAAATGAGTTTGTGTTGTGAGCTATCCTAATGCTGGAGATTTCTTGATAAGATATGAGCTGCCTTCAGAGCTGTTTTTCTCTTCCAGCTTAACTCCTGCAGCCCTGACCAAGTGAAACCTGCCCCTGGTGCCTCTGTGTCACCAAAGTGGCACCTCAGGGTCAGTGGGAGCTGGGCAGGGGCACCAGGAGTGGCTTTGGCAGCTCCAGGATCCCAGCAGGGAAGTGCCTGATCCCAAACACCAACAGGGATAACATTAACAGCTCCTCATCCTCCCTCCCTGCCCACGCCTTGTATTGACCCCGTGCTGCTGCTTTGCCATCAACAACCACGTCTTTCTTTTTTATTAAATATATATATATATATCTTATTTTCAAGCAAATTTTTTCCAAAAGGAACGATTTAACTCCTGTATGGCACCTCTGGAATTCCAACGTGTATGTTCAGTGAATGCACCCAAAGATATTCTGCACCCTGTGCTTTGAGCTACAAAACCTCTATCTTGAATAAAAGAAATTATATTACCCTCCCCCACAAATACTCTTTTCTACTTGCTTTTTTCCTCTCTCCACCCAGCCAAACCCACCTCTGGAAAGATCCCCCCTTGACTTTGGTGTCATTTCTGTCAAATGCCAGAAAAATCTGCCCTTCCCTGCTCAGAGAGTATTTGGTGAATCATTCCAAGGGCAGCCAAAAGAACAAAGAGAAAACTCTTCTCCCTGGACCAACAAGGGGAAGACTCTTCCTACCACCCTGTGCCCAAGGATAAGATCTTTATTCTTGGATCCACTGCAGAATTTTGATGTGCAGAGAGGTCAGAGTCTGGCTGAAGCTCTGACCCGAGGTGCATCCAAGGCTCCATTCCCCTTTTCCCTTTATTTCTGTTCCCACATTAAAGCCTGCCAGCCTTTCCCAAGTGTCCCAGGCTCCACAGGGAGCCCATCCCTGGCCTGCCCAAGCATGCCAGGAGAAGATGAAGCTGCCATGTTAATGTTTCTCCCCATTTAGCACAGATTTTAGCACATTCATAGTGTGACACGAGCGAGGAACCACAGCAGAATCTGAGTTTTCCTATGTGAATAAATGGTGTCACCTCTGGCTCAAAAAAAAAAAAAAAAAGTCCATTTCCTGAAACAAAGGAGCAACAATGATTTATCCATTTTTCTACAATAGAATGAAAAAGAAGAAAATTTACAAAAGTGTTTGTATTATTTTCTAATAGTTGATTATGTTTAACATCCCTTCAGTTAAGGTTGCTGTTTTTATAACACACCCCTCACTCCTACCCAGCTATTTTAGTCCCACCAACATTTATTTCACTCTGTTTGTAGATATATAAATGCTGTCTAGAGCTGGAAAGGCAGTGAACTTGTTGATTGTCATTTTGTAACATGCACAAAACTTTTTATTTGTAAAAGTCATTTCACTTGAAAAGGCTATGTGCTGTTGAAACAAAAATTGGGAATAACCATCAGGGAGAGGAGTTTATTAGCAAGAGAAAGGTCTCATTTTTGGTGTGCTTGCTAACTGAACCCTGGTCTGTGCTCCTTGTGTGTGCTTTTCCAATATTCCTGTGTGCATTTATTAATGTCCATTTTGTTCAGTAGCTGTAGTTCTGAAGAGTGAAAAAAAAAAAAAGTGAAATGAGCTGAATTTCCTGCTGGGTGTGGAGGAAAATTAGGTAAGGGTGAAACACTGGAAACACTCCCTGAGCCCCATTCTCATCTGCTGGAAATCAAACAGCAGCTCCATCACCAGAACTGAGATTCAATTAACCAGATTTAGGTGGAATTTTGCCTCCCCACATGCTGCTTTTTGCTGGCTGGCTGTGAACAGCAAAGCTGCAATATTTGTCAGGATTGCTGAGTGCTTGCACAGGATCAGAACTCTGAGATTTGGGACACCCAGCCACCCACAGGTCACTCGTGCCCTTCACTGAGCATCTGAAGGTGTCTCTGAGGCTCCCAGAATAATCTGGTTTAACCTTTATTTGAAATGGATGGGGTCAAATAATTTATCCTGTTCTCTTCCATAGTCATTTTATGGATCACTATAATACAAACCTCATTTATTAAATTATGGACTTACAAGCAGTTTGTAGGGCCCTATCTTAAATGCCTTATCACTACAAAAAGACATCTATTATACTGACAACTTCTGTCTTTCTTTTGCAAAGGCCTCTTGTCTGAAAAACTGAGAAAGCTGCCAATTTTCTTCTCAAATGTTACTAATTCACTCAGAGCAGAATTCTGTACACAAATAATTTTAATCACTTAGTCTAAAGGCTAAGTTGCTTTTGGAATACATTTAAAAATGCCTTATTTAATTTAAAAAAAAAATTAATTATATTAAAGTCACATTGGCTTGAGAACACCAAGTCTAAAGCCAAACTCTGCTCCTGTCTTGCCTTCATTGCATCTCTAGAAACTCTCTTGTCTGAGAGATCCAGTCTAGTGCTAACACAAAGAAAAATAAAAGAGCAATTATTTCCTTTCAGTTAACTCCATGCTCTATAATGTTTAGAAGTAACATGCAGTGCACATTAGTAATTATCATTAAAACTATTCTCTTTCAAGCAGACAGAGCTGAGTCTTTCCTCCACAAAGCACATCACCCACTGCCTGCCCTGTTCTGCCTCTCACCAGGACACAGAGCTGGTTTGGGTTTGTCCCAGTGGGATGGATGCACTCCCCCACCCTCAGTGGAAAGTTTCTAGTTGCACAACTGCTATGTGTGTATATATGTAGATATATAGAGATATACACATATAAATATATATATAAAATATATGCAGGTGGGAGGAGATTGATACAACATGGGGACTTGGAATAAGCAGTTTAATTCCCTCAATTAGGGATGAATTCATGAGATAAGGGACAGCATGGGCTACATGTACTGAACCAGTCTGATTTAAAGCAAATAAAATGGCAAAAAGCCCCCACACCAAACCCCAGGCTTGCCTCAACTCTCCTGTTGCATTTCTGCTGCCTTGAGCTGTCCCCTCATACCACAATCATATCATTTGAAGATATGCATCATTGTTTACTGACTCTTTTTTAGTTGTCTGAGGATCAGCAGGTCACCAATAATGGAAAGGGGAGGGTCTAGAGCCAGAATTCCTCATTCCTGAGCTTTCAGTGGGACAGCTGTTTGGGAAAGTTTCATCCAGCCTTGAGCATTGCACTCCTCTGCATCTGCAAGTGAGTGCACTCTGCAGTTTGGGGTGAAATGAGTGTGGTCCAGAGCCAGGCTGGGTGTTTGGATGTGCACACACCCCCTGCCTGGGGCTGGGGCTGAGGAATAAATCCGTGTCTGGGGGACTGTGATGGGGAACTCAGCACAAAGCAGGTGTGTTGTTATTGCCATTTCAGCCTCCTGTAAAACCACATCTACCCCATAACAACCTCTGTCCCTTTAAGTTACCATCAAGATTTTCTTTTATGATTTTTTTTTTCCTTTTTTAATAGTCCAAGCAAGGAGGAAAATATTTTGTTTGCTTTTCAAGATGCTTAATCCAGCTACTTTTCCAGGTAATCATTCCTTTGGGCCCTAGTTGCTGAATCGCTTGCTGTTTCTGAGGTGTAAATAAACGTTTTGATTTATGACGTGGTTGCAAAGAAACTTGTAATTTATTTGTGAAATGCTCAAATAAAGGATGTATGGGCTTTTACCTTTGTCTGGACATAGAGCTCGCTGCAGGAATGGAGGGTCACAAATTCACCTCCAGACTAAAGGAATGGAACAACCTGGGCTGAACATCAGAAACCTCTTAGTGAAGGAGATAAATTGCAGCCTTCACATCACATGATGCGGTTTGAGAGCGAGAATCAGGAGTTTAGGGAGGTCAGCAGAATCACAGAGAAGGATTTGGGTTGGGAGGGACCTTAAAAACCATCTTTTGAATGATCTGAAGATCAGGGACACCTCCCACCAGACCAGGCTGCTCAGGGCTCCATCCAGCCTGGCCTTGGACACTGCAGGGGTGGTTTGACCACACAAGAAAAAGGTTTGCTCACACAAGAAAGCAGCAGCAGCTGAATATTCAGGTAACAACAACAATGTGCTGTCTAAAGCCCCATTTCCATGAAAGAGGGTGCCTCGAGGCAAACCCAAAGCAGATGTCCCCAGGCTGGGCTGCAGCCAGGAGCTCTCCTGCATTTTTGTGCATTTCCTTTCTGCCTCACCTGGTCACCTTCCTCACCACCACCATCACTTCAGCTTAGACACAACACACACAAGAACTGCACAGACAGCACAGAAAATGGCTGAACAAATTTCAGCCCCCTCTACCAGGGAATTCTTGTTCCAGCATAAAGCCAAAGCCTGCTGGCTTTCTGAAATTCCTGCAGGTTGTATTTTAGATCTGCTAGGAAGTTATCTAAAGTGACAGAGCCACATAAAAGTAGAATATCTCTGAAAATAGCCTTTTAATACCTGTGAGAATAGAGGAAGCTGGGCAGAGAGGGCAGCAGTTGAAGGAAATATTTGAGTACAAGCCCCAGCAGCTTTCTGTCTCTGAGACCCACCTCCAGCTCCTGCCTGTTGCTGATGCTTTATCAGGCTTTGAATCTAAAAGGGTTTTTCATGTGGTCCATAATAAGTAGAGGATGAAAGAGCCTACATGAAGCTTGTGGTGTAATTGGGCAAAAGGTCACTCATTACCTGAAAGCCACAGCAAACATGTGTCACCTGCTTTGGTCTCAGCTGAGATCGTTGTCCTAAACTAAAGCTGTGCCTTGGACCTTGAGAGAGGGTTTGAAACAGCACAAAGTTAAATCATAAGCAATGAAGCATTAACAGAGAGAGAAAATGCTGAATGGTTTGTAGCTGGGGGAAGTTTTTTGCTGCCCTTTCAACCTTCCTGTGTCTCATCTCACACCTCCTGTTCTGGGCTGCAGACTGCTGATAGCTGGCAACTGCACAGTTCAGCCCAGCTATGGTTTCTCTCCAGCAACAGCAAATCAGAACAATCCCTCTGCCTTCAGTGCAACCTTCTTACCTGCAGAAACAAAGCAAGGGTCACTGCTCCTGCTGCAAAGCTGCTGGGAGGCTCAACCTGCTCACCTCTGGCCGGACTCTGCTCATCCCCCTGCCCGTGCTGCTGACCTCTGCTGCTCCCCTGGTCTCTGCAGAGTGACTCCAGCCCAGCCCAGATCACTCCTCTGACTCATTTCCCAACTTACTGCTCCACATCCAGCTGTGGGATATCACCACCACCTCTGCTGGATGCACTTTCCAAGAGAGGCTGTCCAAAACAAGAAGTGTTTATACTCCTTGATTACTGCCAGGTATGCTGAAAACTCAGAAGGCAAAGCATAGCTGGACAGTTGTAATTAAGTGTGTCATATAATTAACACCAGTGATTGTAACCTGCCTTGGGGTTGCAGTGTGCAGTATTGGCTCAGCTGGCACCAAGGGAAATAGCCTTTGGTGGGATTTATGCACCTGATTCCCACTGGAATCATTAAAATCCTAAAAGCTGAACAACCCCTTCCCCAGCTGATAAAATAATTATATAGCAATAAAGTATTTCCTTTGGTTTTAAGTCATCATGAGCTAATACACTATTTTTTTTTCCTACATCTCCAAGGTAACTTAATTGACATCATGTTTCATACTGAGCAAAACCAGTAAAACCTCCAGAGAACAGGGGCCCCAATTAACAGATTCCCAGCCTTTCACATCCTTGATTGCTGAAAAGAAAAAGAACAACGTGGGGGATGTGTAATTCATGTGGGGATCACAGAGAATGTGACAGAGTCCATAGATAAAGCACAGTAGAAACCTTATAATGCAGCAATTAGAAAAAATGTTGTTACAAGACAGTGTCTAAAGGAAAGATTTAGACTTTTTGTGCCATTAAACTCACGTGTACAAGCTGTGACCATCAACTGCATCATGTTAGATCTACCCCCGTGCTGCAGAGCCCAGTCACAGTGCCTGGCATTTCTGCCATTGCTACTAATGCAGACACTGCATTAATCCGTGTGAAAATGGCTTGCTCTTGGATCCTGCATTGAGAAATTAAAGCAGAAGTGGCTCTAGAGAGAAATCCTTTGTGCTGAGCAAGCCCTCTGTACCCTCAGCCCTGCTCAAAGCACCCTGGCAGCGCAGCCAGGGGGAGATTCACCCTCCTGCAAGGGCACTGGGCACAGGGCTGGAACCTTCCCAGAGCCCCACAAGGTGCTGGGGTGCCAGTCAGCATTGCTACAGGGCGTGGGACACCCAGGAAATGAAACAACAGCTGTTTGTGAAGGTTTTTTCCTTTGGCTGGACTCTCCCCCTTTTCTCACCTCTGGTTTCTGTGCATTGATGTCCTGCCATCACTCCTGCTCTGCTTGGCACCTTGTGGGAGACCCATCAGGGCTCTCTCTTTTATCAGTTCTGTCATAAATCTACTTTTAATTGCAGCTGTCTGCCTTCACTCACACCTGGGGAGCTCAGCCCTTCCTCAGACTCCTAATTCCCTTTTTCTGGCACAGGGTTCTTTGCTCAGGTTCCCAGTACCTGAAGCAAAAGTAAATGAGTGCTGCACTCACATCTCTTCTGGGCTTCAGTGGATGCAATCCAAGGCTTGCTTTCTTCAATTTTAGGCAAAGTCCTCTTGCCACTGCAGCTCCTCTGCCTGCTTAAGCTAAATAAGTGAGGGAGGCATTATGAGTGGTTAAACACCATCATTTAGTGAAGGTATAGCTCATTTAAAACAGAGCTAAATAATTAGATGCACTAGATTTATTGTTCAAATCAAAGTAGTAAAATATGTATACATATAAATATAAGCTGTTAAGGTGATGAGCTTCATTATTACACACACATACACACAAAATAATAGGCTATTTTTAATTGCTTATTAAACAGTGAATGCTCATTAAAACCTTGGTTCATTGGGAAAAAAAAAACAAACCCATGCAATTAAACTATAGTACAGAATAATTAATATGGGAATTGGGAAAATTCTAATACCTTTAAAGAGGTGGAAGTGGGGACAGTTGGCAGCATGAGTTTGTTCCAGTCATCTGGATTGGCTTGGCAGATGGATTTGCTTCCAATTTAAGGTTTTGAGAAGGATCTATATTTTGGTTTCAAAGGAAATAGAGGGAAATGAAATGGGATTTTTTTTTCTGTGGGTCTTCAAACATAGATAAAAGAGAAAAATAACAGATTCATCTACTTACCCCATAAAACACCTCTCCCTTTGTTTCTGTACAGACTCTCCCTTGGCATTCTGCATCTTTCTTTTAAACAAATAAATGTGAAATGTCCTAAGATTTGACACCAGAATTTCCAGCCTGCTCAGCTCCTCAGCCATGGAGCATTTTCCTTTCAGGAGATCCCTGTAAGTTAGTTCTTCCCAAAGGCTGCTGTGCCATGAGCCACTGTCAAAAGCTGCCCAGTTTCCTGTGAGTCAGAAACATTCACCAGGTACAAACCAGACTTTCAGGGGCTTCCCCTGATTTTACTGCATTTCTCATGATTAAATGAAAGAAGAATGTTCTATTTCTCAGGAAATACCACCGAAGCAGATTGCTAGCCCTTTTTTTGTTTATATTTTAAGCCCTCAATCCAGCAGTTTTCCTGCTTAGAAGCAGGATGTCCCAGGAGTTAAGGCAGTGAAAATTTGCCCCTCATTTTTGCTAGCAGGAGCATCCCACAGAGAGGCAAATGGCAGAGATTTGCTAAGAGCAGTTGTTTACACCCAAACCCAGGATGGGTTTCAGACTAAAATCCAAACTGAAGTTTGATGCTGGTGCTCCCCCCTGGAAGTCTTGTTGTGCAATTTGGAGGGAACTTCACAGAGCAGCCAGCTCTGATTTCTGCCCTGTGGAGGTCAGTCTTTGATTACATAACACAACTTCAGTATTTGCTGCTCCCACCAGACCTGGAGACGTTCTCAGCACCTGAAGCTTGACTGGCCTATGGTTTTGGGAATCCATTTGAGTCTTACTTTACACATTTATACAGCTGGAGCATTTACACCAAAGCACGAGACTGTAAAATCAGCTCAGCTTTGGTGCCAGAATTTTCCTCCCGGTTTGCAGAGCTGGAAGTTCCCCTGCAGGATGGCACACTCTGTTCTGATGTGGGTGCACTGTGTTTCCAGCTGGGCTGAGCAGCAAAACCCATCCACAGGCACTTGTTCAAGAGAGGGATCACTGGCCCAACACAGCGGCTTCTTCCAATCCCTCCCTTTGTATTTCACTCTGTTATTTCTCTGCTAATAAATAAATAAAACCCCCGTTGGTTTAGGGCTGTGGGAGATGAAAGAATTCCTTTTTTTCCATGTCAACACTGTGCGGTGCTGATGGAGTCTGGCAGCAGCTCAATCCTGGCTCAGGCTCCTGCTCTGTTTTCCTTATTAACATTTTGCTTGGCTGGCCCTGCCAAAGTCCCCTGGACATCTCTGAACTCTGAGAATTGTTGCAAACACTGCGATGTCCAAGTGTGAAATGAACTGCATGGAGCCCCCCGGGAAGCTGTTAACAGCGAATTACCAATAACCTCGGGTTCACAGCAAACAACAGGCACCTGTTCAATGGGAAACGTGTTCTTAAATTGACACCCAATTATCGCCGCATATTTTAGCATAATTTTTGCACCTTATCTAGGACCTACCATGAGCCTTGAAAGCTTGTTTATTAATTGAAAAGCAGCCGCGGAAACCAAGACAAAAATGAGAATGTAAAGAGCTGGAGTGCACAAATATCCCAGCATTTTAGGAGAACTCTAGAAAGATTTCTCTTGTATGTTGCAATTGTGATTTATTTGGATGTGAATCGAGATAACAATTTGTAGAAGCCAGGTGCTTAATCTTAGTAATTACCTCTAAGGCATTATAAGCCTATAAAAATATTTCCTTAAAAAAAAAAAACAAAAACCAAAACAAAATAAAGGAAAACAAAACAAACAAATAAAAAAAACAACAAAAAACCCCCACAAAACAACAATAAAATATTAATAAAAAACCTCCCAAAGTCCCAAAAAAAGGAGAAATTAAGTTGAAAAAAAGAAAATAGTAAATAGAGCTCCAGAAACATTCCTTGCAACCATGGAATACCTTAAACATTTAAAAATTACAGTCAACATTTTTAAACTGGGAAGCTAAAACTTAATGTCTAAAATAATTTTAAAAGTATTACATGCTTTCAACCATTACCTGCATTATAAATAAATTTGTATTTTCAACAGCCTGCTATAAAAATAAAAGACATCTCTATTCATCCAGTGGCCCAGGAATGAGTGCAGCCCTAAAATCCAAAATAACCCAACTCTTAATCCTATATACAATATAGGGGCTGTGAAGGGAGGTGATTTCAAACTCAGCTGACTTTTCCAGCATTAATTTATATATTTTTTTAGATTTCCTGCAGCCTGATGTAAGCTGTCTCTGAATAATGGTTAATGATTAATGTCCTTTAACCATGTCCATTATTGTTCTCCAACCATGGTCTTCTCCCTGAATACTGAACTCCTTGGACAGGATGGGATATTTGGATTTTTTTTAATGCTAGACTTCCCAGCTGAACCCAGAAGCCCCCAGAGTGACTCTCTCTAGTCCCAAACAGCTTTATTTAACCTTAAATCCTATTCTTCACATCCTTCATGACTGGGACAAAGAATTATTCCAAGGAATGAGCATTCCTGAGGATGGGGAGGGGACAGAGAAAATTCACCATGGCTGAGTGAGGAATATTGAGTCTTTGATAGCTGAATTATTTTCTCCTGTATGCTACTCAGGATAATCTGTGTCTGAAAACACTTTCCACTTGTAGGGACTGCAGAGCTGTGCACCCACCCACGTTGTAGAAATGGATATACTCCATACATGGCTGGCTTGTTTCAAGTGAAACTTCTCAGAGACAAGCAGAAAAACCAGAAAATGGAGCCAGGTAATTCGACTCAAGCAAGCAGGTTAAACCATGAATATATATTATTCTTTTTCATGTCCCAAAATATTATTATTGAAAATAATACCTGAGCTATTGCTCAGAATGTTTTATCCTAGTCCAGCAAGAAAACATACCTTTGTATTAACAATGCAAAAAGTGCTGGAACTGCATTAAATAAAATGTTTATGCCATCCCAGCTGGGAACAGATTTTAGCAGGAAGCTGTTGTGGCTACCAAGCATTAGGATAACCTGGAAGAGTCCCCTGCTGCTGTGGGCAGTTTTGGGTACAGAGACCCAGGGATGGGTTAAGGACACAATTCTCACCTTGGGAGAGCTGTCAGGGGCTGTTCTTTGGAGAGAATTAGTCTGACAATAACGTGTCACTTGGAACCCACAGGTTAAACACTCATGTAGTTATATCCATAAAGGAATTTTATTCTGATAGGCAGAGGAAAGATGTAGAAGCACGACCTAGGAGACTGCACATTTTTCCTGATAGCCTTCTTTTTAATTTTTATTCCTCTTCTCAGCCTTCCCCTCTTCCCCTAAAAGTGATGCTCTGATAATCCTTTCCTGCTTTCTTGTTACCACTACAGATCCATGTTCCCCCTCAACATCTGCAGTCAGGCAAGTCCCACTGACACCAACACCAGATTTTTAAGGGGAAAAATGTGTTCACTTAACTGTTAATTACCATTAGCTGCCATTGTTTGCCATGTTAAATAACTTGTATTATCATCCCTGCCTTGCTGCACACTTGTTCTCTTACCTCTATTACTCATCCTCTGTTAACTTCTCTCTCCACCTCATTTCTGGGTTATGTCTTTGATGGACCAAGTGATTATTTTTCAGCCAATGATCCAATTTACACATAAAATAAAGTGTCCCCAAAATGACTCACGTTTTCCTTCATTTCAAATAGCTTAATCTGTCACTTCCAAATGGTGTTTGCTAATGGAGCATCTCATTTTCTCCTTTTCTCTCCCTTCTTTGCAGCCACACCAGTTGCAGTCTAACAATGAACGAGATGGATTGATTAAATGGATGAGTTCTGCATGAAACAGTTCCAACTGGAAAAACATTTAATGGTGGTTAAATATTATACACTTGTACACACTGCCTGAAAAATGAGCATGACTAACACAGCAGTCAGAGCCCTTTGAAAATGCCTTTCTGGGCAGAATTGGGCACGTTTACTGACATAAATTTTGTCATGCCAGCTCTAATTAAGCCTGTCTAATTACTTCTCTTACAAGGGTTTCAGGTTGAGCATATAAATTCCTGAGGCCATTATCTGCTGGAGGTGTATAAATGTCCTGCAGAATAGCAGGGAGGAGAGGTCTGGAGGGGAAGTTAACACTTTTCATTAGACAACAGGACATAACTGGGGGAGCAGACAAGGTTTTGGACACATGGGATCTCTGCTAAATATCAGTGAGGAATGATTTCACCACTTGTCCAAAAGAAGGTCCCTTTTTTTTTTTTTTTTTTTTTTTTTTTTTTAACTCTCTCAGCTGGGCAGATAAAATTAGTAGAAAACTTTTCTGCCTCCTATTTTTTCTAAGTTTGAAACCACTGCTACATATAAAACATGCCCAATGGGGAAAAGCAGCTTTTAGAGCAACTGACTTCTCTTTGGTTGGGTCTGTTTGCAGCAAACAAGAAAGGAACTAAAGGAAATTAAATGGCTCCTGCTCACACATCCCCTTGCCCTGGGAAATCTGTAATTCTTGTCTGCAGAATGGAACAGCTCCAGCAAGAAATGTTAGTCCCAAAATTGCCATGACTTGAGGAGGGGGTAGGGCAGGCTCTGAATTTGTGCCTTTTTATAAAAAAACACAAAGATACTTAAAACCACTGATATTCATCATGAATGAGCAAAAATAAGGGAAGTTTCAGCACAGCTTCATTTTGTTCTGCTGCTCATCAGTCTACTTGAAAGGTACACAAAGAAACAAAACCTTATTAATTAGGCTCCAGGTAAAACCCCCTGGTTTTCCCACCAGGTTAAAGCCAAACTATTTCTGGGATTGAGAGCACTTCAAAAACTCTTCAGCTATTAAAATTCATGATTGAACTGCAGGGTTAGAATGAAAAATAATGGGGTGAAAAGGGAAGGAAGGAGGGAAGGAGGGAAGGAAGGAGGGAAGGAAGGAGGGAAGGAGGGAAGGAGGGAAGGAAGG
>JAOTQP010000567.1:3717234-3742759 GCA_026413545.1 Cichladusa arquata | reverse complement strand
CAACACTAAAACTTGCTAAATCTAAATATGGATGTTCTTACCGTTTATTTGATGTCAGATATCTTTCTGGAGTTCATATTTCCTGCCTATTATTCCCCCAAATAAGCATCTACTGCTGCTAGCACATGAATCACATGAGAGATGCAAAGCTTGGAATTCTCTTCCCACGGGAGAACCTGGGACAAGTAAAGGACCTGTCACAAAAGGCTGTTGACATCAAATGAAACAGAAGCACGATTTAACATCAGAGAAATAATCACAGGGACTGACATAACAAAATTTTGCAGAGAGAAAGACAGACCCTTTAAGGCTGAAAACACCAATTCTTGAGTCAATAGGAGTTGTTAGTATCTATTTTTATGCAGCTGCTCCATGTGACAACAAAAGAAATGTTATGATCACATTAAAGGAGCTGGTAAAATCCATCAGTCCCCAGCTCATCTCAGTTCCTTTCCAATTCTCCCACCCTTTTCTGTGGCTGCTGCCAGCTCCTCCTCCAGCACTGGCACGAGCATTTCCATCCCATAGAAATACACTCTGTGCCCTTCAGCACATCACACTGCTTTCCTGTGCCACCAAAACGTCACCAGAATACAGAATTTGAACACAGAGTGCCCAAAGGTCATCAGCTGAACACAAAACTGAGCAGGCAGCGAGGTAATGGCCATAAAACTTCTACACCTGGATGTGGAATTCATCATAGTGCTATTTAACATTCCCAGATAAAACTTCTGAGGGAGGTTCTGAGGTGCACATTAAGAACAAAGTCCTGCATCAGCTTTTCACCAAATTAGCAACAAAAAAGTGCAAAAGGTCAAGTGAATCCTCAAAGCTTGGGTGAGACAACCTTACACAGAGACAAAAGCAGGTGACTGAATGGTCAGTGATCATAAAAGATGTGTTATCTTACATTTCATTTAAAGACATGCTAAAGGCAGTTAAGAACAAGCCTGAACATCCACTAGCAGTTGTTAGGAACTGATTTGGGCTGCACTATCTCAAAAGTAACTTTGGGTCCAGGAAAACAGCATCTCCTTAAATCTTGGCTGACATCTGGTAGCAAACTTGGCATTTTCTGATATACAGGGCTTTGCAAATCTGAGCAGGTTCAAAAATGAAATAAAGGATTCATTATGCGCTTTTCATAGGTGGATTATTGTTTTGCATTGGAAGAGGAAGGACACACTTTTCATGCATTTTTGGGCAATTCCACATTTAGACCTGCTCATCAGGCACAGCTCCAGATAGGAAGGTTCACTAAGAGTGCCAAGTGAGCTTGAGTTATCATACATCAAAATATAGAGAGGAACAATTTAATTTATAATAGCAAAACGTTTAATGCAGCTAACCAAGTGAACTTTCTCGATCCATTTATTCCCCAAAATCCGTAATTCATGTGTTTTATGTGACAGAAAATGATAACTACACATCCATAGCTAATAGATTGATCATCTTGGGGTTTTCTTTTTGATGACTGTAACAGTATTACAGGCATGCAAATAATTTGAAATTACTTTTTCAAGGCTAGCACAGTGTTTTAATAGTCTGCTTTGTGTCAACCACCTGCCAAAACTTCAGCTGAATCAAGCAGTTCCAGATCATTGGAACTCCAATTATTATGAGCACAAGTGACTTTTGGAGCAGCAGCTAGCTCTCCATGACAGCTTTGGCAAGCACTCTCCAGGCAAAATGAGTTAAATTCCACTTGCTGCTTCTGATTGTGAGGTCATTCCCCACTTTCTGATCCTTTGCTTTCACCAGAAATTAGTGCTGGTGCAGAATGTTACCAGCTTGAAAGGAGTATTTTTAAAATAAAAATAAAAAAAAAGCCCAACCCCAGAACATTCAAATCAGAAGTCACAGGGCTTTTCTCTATTTGTGCCCATGTGACAATGACAAACTCAGCTGATGCCCAGGCAAAGCTGTGTTTAGCCAGAATGCAATCAGCATTTTTTTATTGCCTGTTCCACATGCAAACACCTTTGGTAGCTCAGGTCCCCCCTCCATTAACAGCACTCACAAGGTGTGACAGCAAAGCAAGTGGAACACAAACAGTTCCTTTTCTGCCTCCCTGCTGTGATTAAATCTTTGTTCTGCCATCAGACCACTGTGATTAGTTGGGTCATGACTTACCTGCTAAACAAGAGGTAATTCCCAGCACAGCAGTGAGGTGGGAGACAATTTTCAAAGGATGCCAGGATGAGGAGAATTTACAATTATTAACATTCCTGAGACATTTTCAATGATATTTGCAATTTCATCTGAGACAGCATTTAGAAACAACACATCCACATTACACGATACAATTTCTCAACTTGAGATGTTGTCACAGTAAGTGATTTGTGTTCATTCAGCAAGGATCACTGCAACATGATAAAATCTGTTTGCACTGGAAAGCAGAGTAAGTGAAGTTCAGGATAAAGTCCACAAATGGGCTGTTGGCCTTCATTGCAATTGTACAGACAACACCAGAGAGTGATAGAATATCACAGAAGAACAGAATTAACTGGGTTAGAAAAAACCTTTGAGATCATCAAGCCCAGCCTATGACCTAACAGCACCTTGACCATGGCACTGAGTGCCACATCCCAAGCTGGAAGGGACCCTTAAGCACCAGTGAGTCCAAGTCCCTGCTCCTTGCAGGGTCAATTGGTGCAGAAATTCAGTTCCTGTGTCCTTCCAGCAGGTCAGCACACGGTGCTCACACACTGCTGTAAATACTGACAGTGGTCACAGGGCTACAGTGGAAATTGCAAATCTCACTGGAGCTTTATTTCACTCCTAAATTAAAATGCTGTGCCGAGCAATGGGTTTTTCTGGGATTATTCTTCAGAAAACTATAAAACAGCTCTTCTTCTATCCCAAAATTCTGCATCTGTCACAAATCTCTCAGTGACTTTCAGCTGTTGGACTGTTAAGCAGAGTGAAGTTTATTAAATAGTTAAAATCAAGTTTATTGTTAAAATAATTATGCACTGCAAATTAAGAGTCAAAAACAAAACCAAGGCTTCTGAGTGAGGTTGGTTTTGGGGTGAATCCATCCCAAAGCCACACTGCTGTGACACTCTGCAGCTTTTGTGCTGTTGAGTTTCTTTTTGGGGTGAATCCATCCCAAAGCCACACTGCTGGGACACTGCAGCTTTTGCTGCTGTTGAGGTTATTTCTGGGGTGAATCCATCCCAAAGCCACACTGCTGTGACACTCTGCGGCTTTTGCTGCTGTTGAGGTTATTTTTGGGGTGAATCCATCCCAAAGCCACACTGCTGTGACACTCTGCAGCTTTTGCTGCTGTTGAGGTTGGTTTTGGGGTGAATCCATCCCAAAGCCACACTGCTGTGACACTCTGCAGCTTTTGCTGCTGTTGAGGTTATTTTTGGGGTGAATCCATCCCAAAGCCACACTGCTGTGACACTCTGCAGTTTCCTGCTCACAGGTGAGTGTCAGAGGGTTTTCCCTGCACAGCCACCCTTCCTCCTGCACACAGGCACCACTGCAGCCATCCCAAGGGTTCCCCAAGCCCTTCGGAGCCAGGACAGCACCCAGAGAGGAAATTCTCTCTCCGGTTTTGAGGCACGAGCCACATTTCATCTGCTCACACCGTGCTTTATTCCTGCATCTTTCATTCTGTGCTCGGTGTCTTTGCCATCCACCTGGTGAGAGATAGCCGAGTGCAGCTTCACTCCACCCTGGAAAGTTCCTGCTAATCCGCCAGGAATGCAGCAATTATCTGCTCCCAGACAGGAGTTAAACGCTGCCTTGCAGGAGATTATCCCATCCTCTCTCATCCCCTTCTGCCCTAGCTGTTCAAGGGACAAGAGTAAATAGAATTTACCACTATCTCAATAGGTAAAGAGGAGTCATTAGCTCCTGATACCATGACAGGGATTCTGAGTAAAGCAAGGATGAGCCAACTTCATACCAGCTCAGTCCTTTACTTACAGCAAGATGAAAAAGAAATATTTTTCTATGGAAAGCTTTGAAAGTGTTTCATTTCTTCCTCAATATTTTTGTTATTTTTCTTGCCCTTTTTTCTCCTCCCATGTATCAAAATGGCAAAGTGGAAAAGAAGATGGATTGAAATGACACACACACACAAAAAAAAAGAAGTAAAATGTTGCAGAATAATAACTTATTTTAAATTTCCAGTCCTAACAATGCAGCAACATCCATATTAAGAGACCATGATCTATTAATTCACTGTTCAACAAAACACCTGTGTCTCCCTTTACCACTCAGCTTCTGAAAGCAGATGTGAAAGAATTGCTTATCCAACTGCCATTACAAATGTTCAAAGTTAAGGCTCTCATGTCTCCTCTTTTCACACCAGCAGTGATTTCAGTGCAACTCAGATACTTTTGCTCATCTCCCTGCATTTTTTTTCCCAGAACCCAAACCTTCCATTGAGCAAGAATTTAAAGAAACTTCAAGAATTTATCTTGAAGTGCTTTTGCTCTGCTGCAGTTACTGATGGTAAAGAAGGAACAAGGGAAGGTGAGAAAAGCAAAGCCACACTGACAGTCCATGCTTTGTGGTTTCCACACTTCCAAAAGGACTGTGAGCTATCCAGGAGCAGAAACCTCTCCCGTTGTGACTCTTAATCCCAGTCCCTTGTGGCCACATCCCTTAACACAGCAGCTGTTAATCCTGAGCACTCAGGAATGATGGAGGAAAGGATTCAGGGAACCTGAGCCCGTGTCAGAAAAAAGAATTCTTGATATTGAAACAGGCTTTGTGAGAAAGGAAACATCAAAGTGAATATTGGAGTGCTGCTGTGCAGCCACCTGTCAGCAGAGTGGGGAAAAGGGCAGGGCCAGGGGAAGGATGTGCTCCAGCAAAAGTGCATTTGTAATGTTTTTGTGGCACCAACGCTGTCTCACCTGCTAACTGTGGATGGGGCCAATTTGCTGCTCTCCAGCCAGGCACAGCATCCTCTCTCTACCAAAAACAAACAGGGAGAGGAGAAGCAGCACAAGCAGATCTAATCAACTCCTAAAAGCATTGAGAGCTCCTTTGGCTGGGTAAACCTTCCCCTTAATGAGCAGCCCTGCAAGAAACCCCTCAAAGGACAGAGAACCTCTGGGATCCAGCACTGCTGTCTGCCCTCCACCCCCAGACTCTATCTGCCACGTGGCACAGCTGCTCAGAGCTCTCAGCTTCTCTTACCTTCACCCTGCCCTCTCCTCCCACGGGCAGGCAGCTCTCTGCCCTCCCCACTCTTACTGCCCAAAATTCATAAAGTCCCTTCCAAGCCCATCTATTCCATCCCCTTGACTGAAGCTGAGACAAACCAGGACATTTATCTCCTCTCATCCCTCTCTGTCACCTCCAAGCCCCCACTGCGAGGGGCTGAGCCAGATGTGACCTTGGCAGAGCAGGAGAATCACCCAGAGCATCTCCCCTGTCCAGAGGGGGTCACAGTGCTCTCTGCCCATCCAGGTGAAGTTGTCTCATCCCCACCTGGAGGTGCCCAGAGCAGCAGGGGTTCTCAGAAATGAGCACCCAGGTGGAGTTAGGGAGGCACAGACAGGCAGGGGTGCCTCTGGATCTCTCTCTTCACCTGCACACACTAAACTGGAGTCACTGGGGTTTACAGCAGAGCAAGAGTGAGTTTAGGTTCTGCCTCACCAAAATTTAAGGAAAGAGAGCAAAGGAAAGGTGGTTTGGGTTTGTGGCTCTCTGTTCCTGCCCTCGAAGGGAGCAGCAGTTCATGGGCCAGGTGCAGGATCAGGAGCTGCAGTTCTCACTCCCTCTGCATACTGAGAAAGGATTTTTTTTTGTGTGAGCAGGATGCAAAGCAAGGCTGTCAAACAGCCTGCATTTATCCATCCCTCTGTGTGTCCTTTTCCCATGTGATGTCTGTGAAATATGGAAAACAAGAGCAACAGCATCATACCTGTACCCAGCTATATTTAGTAAAGTCATCTTTTCTACAAGCTCAGCATTACAACTTCCTTACACACCTCGTGTTTATCTGAAATTCATGTTCTTTCCCAGCCACATCCTCCCTGGGGAGCTGCATTCAATCATAAGGATGTGTTTACTCCTTTTTGACCAGAACCTGCTTTTGAATTAGCTCTGGCTATTTTTCCTGGCACCACTTGCTACTGCTGGAAGGATTCCCCATAGAAATGTTCTCCTCAAATCTGCTTTGCCTCCTCGTGATAGATGAATTTTACATCCCTCACCGAGCCAAACTTTGTCCTTCTGTCCATGAAACCAGTTCTTGTAAAATTAAAATGTCTTTCCTACAATGGAACAAAAGGATTGAATTATCCCTGATTTAATTTCCCTGCCCCTGCTGCCTTGACCTTCTGTCACCGTGAGCACAGCAGCAAGGAGGATGCTGGAATATTCCTTTTTTTACCTGTAGCTTTCATCCTTTAATGATGTGGAATTAAAAAAACTAACAGTTCTCACTGGCAAATGATGAGTTTGCAGTCAGACTGGGGAAGTGAAAGTTGCCTCCCAACCTAAACCATCCCATGATTCAAAGCATTCCAAACTGATCCTTGAGAGGAGCCCTGTGGCTGTGCAGGGCATGGAAGGACAATCACAGGAAATTCTCAGCTGTTCAATAAAAGATAGTCCATGGTAGGAAAGATCCCATGAACACCTGAACTTTTCCATCAGGTGAGGGAGAATGGACAATGCCATGAGACATGGAAAGTCTCTTTCTTTGGAAAAAACAGCAGAGGAAAGACAGGACAAGCACAGCCCAAACTGAGGTCACAGTAAAACTGTAAACTTCTGATTCCTCATGTTTGTTTGAAAATCAGAACTCCTAGACACAGTTTATGGTTTTCTGTAAAGACTGAAAAACTTAAAATCGAGGGAAAGTTGATTATCACCTATTTCCACAAAAACACACCAGCCATTCATACTCATTAGACTTTCATAAACAACTCAGCACAGGTCATAACATTTCCAGAAATCTTACAACCACAGCAGCAAGGAATTTATTGCCACTTTCAACAACAAACTAAAACTCCAATAACTCCCAGGAGACAACAATGAACTGAAACTGAATCCTGGCCAAAGACTGGCTCAGGTCAAATTCTGCTTAAACCAAAATTCCTCCTCTGCTTCCCTCCCTCACAACTCTGGTGACTCATTTTAGGATACACCATAAAGCCACAGCTTTGAGTTTCCCTTTCACCAAGCTGGTGTGACACTTGCCAAATCTGTTATTGCCACCACTAGGAATAAACCTTTAACAGGAAACTTTGAGATTTATTTTCAGATGGTTCAGGACATGTAATTAAATACATGAATGAGGTTTTCTACTTCATTACTAAGTGCTGAAGAGAACTGATCCTATAAGCAACATCTCTGGAGAATCTATACAAACTACTGCAGGGTGATCAGGGAAAAAAAGCTGCTATGCAGAATTACAAAGCTCCTGGAAATTCTGCCATCTCCACTTTTGCCTCCCATCTGCCCAGCTACAAGTGTCACCTTGTTTTTTTTCAATACAACAACCAACCAAACAAAAATCAGTTCAGAGGCTTCATTTTTATGCAAGCAACACACCACCACTTTCAGAATGTTTATTCCTGCCTGGATTTCTCTCTCCAAGCCAGCAGCTGCCCCTACAGCAAGGCAATATTCTCCTTTCCTTGCCAGAGGCTTCTGTGACCTGGGCTGGCACTCTGGGCATGTTTTATTAATGCTCACACTGAGATTCACTGCACAGCCCACTGGCATCCAGATTTTGCTCTTCCCATTCCCTCTGATGCCAGAAAACCCAGCGGTTATGCACAAACAATTCAGGTTGGGGACATGCACTGACTGTCACACAGTGACAGAAATGAGCCACAGGGACAGTGAAATATCCACAAATGACCCTGAAAAAGATGAACTCAGGACCTTGGGCCCTGTCAGAGGCTCCTTCAGCACAGAAATCAGGGCTAGAACAGCATTTCCATGCCATCAAGCACTTTAGTTGGGATCAGCACATCTGTTTTTAGTATATTTGGATGTTTTGGACCATTTTTCTTGAGCTTGCCATTGGAATTTAGACAAACACACTGGACAAGGTTAATCCTGATCACTTCCATCTTTGGTAGATGCACTGGTGCATAGGAAACACTATTCACAATTGGTATTTCGGCAGCAAAACTTGATTTTTAGGTGGCACCAATACAATTACATCCTGCAAAACAATAGCAACTTCTCCTTTTGACAGAAGCATGTATAAATTTATTATCCAAAGTAGCCTGAAGTCTGCTAAGGAGCTCACAGGCCTTTGATCACAGCTTTGCTCAATATTTCCATAACATCAGCATGATTATATTAGCAATGGCTGGTATTAAACCTAAAGAATTCTGCCTTGTGGCATATCCCTGACTCAGTATTATGTCACCTTCTCTCTTGGGAGGACTGAATCTGTGAAAGTCAGCTTCTGTTCAACAGAACCAAGAAAAGCACTCTTTTTTTTTTTTTTTTTTTTAATGTGTTTTTTACTTATAGTCTGCTGTCAAATACCATATAAGAAACTCAGGAACAACATCTTTACATTAGCAATTTCTGTCCACAAATACTGAGTGACACACTGTAATAAAATATTTATCCAGAATTTATTTTTAGAACTGTCATTCCCTCTGACCTGCCCATGACAAAGGTACTTCACACCACCTCTGAATGCTTTTCAAATCATTACTTGAAACAAAAGGATGACTGGGTACAGTTTGTGTTCTGATTTATATATTTAGTATGTAATTACTCACTTAAAAAAGCACCAAATGAGGTAACCAGGGTAGAGCTTTATAAAGCACATGCTACAGCATCAAAGTTCTCAGGAAATGAAGGCAGAAGGATAAAGCAGCCACTTCACATAGGCAGAAATATTTAACTATATTAACTTTCAAACTGAGTCTTGTTTTAATTTTCCTCCTTGCCAGGGTTTGAAAACCACCTTGTGAAGCTGTGCTGCTAATCCAGATTGCTTGTCAGGCAGTGGAAGTTTGGAGAAAATGCCTCCAGATAATCCAGCACCACCCAGGCCACAGCTCATACTCAAGTCCTAAAACTAAGGTGAGGAGCTTTACAGCTTTCCAAAGGAATAAATGCAGTTTCCTGCTCTCAAGGATTTGCCTTCTAAACCCCTGGTCCAAAGCAGGAGCCCCCAGCACTGATTCTGTCATGAATTCTGTCAGGACAAAGCCCTGGGCAGGATCAAGGCTGAAGTGCAGGAATAAGGGTTTAGGTTTAAGCAGTGACTTATTGGAGGATGTGGGGAGGGAACACGATGCTCTGTCAGTGCCACATGCACAAAGAGGGATTTTCAGCATTGCTCCTCCTGTTAAAGACTTCAAACATCCGTGGTGAGAACTGCCCCAAAATCCCACGGAGGGCATGAAATCCTGGCCTCAGCAGAGGGGAGCTTTGCATTTGTCCTCAGCTGATGGAGGATTGCAGGCTGGCTGCTTAGAGCAGGGAAATCCTCCTTCAGAAGCCACTTTGAATTCCTTTGTCAGACCTTTTGAGCTTTTAAAGACCTGCATTAGAAAGCTTTTGAAGTGCAGTTGAAGAATTAATTTGACTGCAATTGACTTCACTGAGTCAGTCAAATCAAGACCATCCCTTTCAGCTTTGCGATCTTTGGAGCATCAGTCCTTTCCTTCCATAAGATTTGGGAGCAAACAACTTCTCAGGATGGCCATGGGCCAGCTACAGCCACCCTGGATTTGACAGATGTGAGTGAAAGTACACAGAGAGGTCCATTACTTGACTTACAGAGAAATTACTGTGTCACTCAACAGAGAATAATATCTATTTCAACAAATACACACACACATATATATATATATATATATATTTATGTGCATACACACATACATATGTAGGTGCTGTCCTACCTAGCAATTCTTTAATATTAATACCTTTACCAGGAAACACAGGTAGTAAAGAAGTCGGAATAAGGGCAAGAAAAATCTCCCTATAATCCCAGATGTCATTTTTACAACGACTGATATATTACAATTGTATTCACTTTTTAACTGCGAGTAAAACAGCCATTACACTTGTTACATTTTATGGGCAGTGTTATTGGAGAGAAAACGGCTTTGACAACATATATTTGAAAAATTGTTGCTCTTATTCACAATTCATGAATGCAGCCTTCCTGCAATATATCAAAGCTACAGCCAGGCTTCCATCATGGTGCATTTTAGGCAACAGCTCAGCTGTTAAGCTGGGGTTTATAGAATAAAAAACAAAAATATACCCCTCAGAGGTGGGGGCAGACTGTTTGGCTGGTGGCAAAAAAAAGAGGGATTGAATTAAAGCTCTTTTTAAAGCTTAAGCTTTTCCTGAAGACCAGAGATTTAGGGATTTCACAACTGGCCTGAACACAGCCACAAGGAAAGCCCAAAATCCAGAGAGTGGGAATCCATTGACTGCAAAGGAGGAAAATTGTAACTGGCTGATATCCATTTTGTCCAGCTGATATTGCTCTTTTCTTGATTAAAAAAAAAAAAAAAAAAAAAAAAAAAAAAAAAAAAGTGAAAATGCACAGGTATTTAGTAGAGATCAATAACCAGGGCATACAGAACAAAAGCAATATGGGAATGCAACTAACTTAAAATACAAAAAACCCATCTGCAAATGGGCTTATTAGATAATCATTAATTGCATGATTCTTTTCTTTAAAGGCAAATTCAAGGTTAAGAAGTGAAAAACTCCAAGAAAGCCATGAACCTGGACACCTCCAGAGTCTACCCAAAGTACATCTCTGAATATTTATCAATATATACACTCACAGTGCACGTGGAGGATTTGGAAGCAGCAATTCCCATTTTAATGCTCACTCCCTGCTCCCTCCTCAGTAAAAATAACATCCAGGACACTGTAAGTGTCAGCACAGGACAGAAAGTGCTGCAGACTGGGAAAGGGACGTTCAGGGCTGTGACCTTGGTTTAAATAAACCTCTACCATCACTTCAGTTGCTCAGAAAGCTCACTGGAATTTTCCAGATCTATGCAGAGCACATTTCTCACACATACCAAAAGCTTTATTCCATCTTGCTGGCCATGGGATGTGCTCATGACAAAAGCACTGCCAGGGGAGGCTGGAGGAGAAATTGGGTTAAATGGAACTGAGAGTGGCAGGTTTCCTGTTCCTCTAGGAGCTCACAGGCAGAGGTGCACACACCCCAAGCACCATCACTGGCAGCTGTTGTACCACTTTTAAAAGAGAGCAAAATAAATCCTGGCTAGCCTAAATCAAAGTGTCAGTAACTCTTTAAAAACAACAGGGGAAAAAAAAAAAAAGAAGCTTTCAAAATATGTGTTCCATAAATAAAATATACAAGTGGAGGCTGCAGCTGCAGTATTGATCCCAGTTGTGAGTTGAGATGTAGAGAGCTGCAGAGCTGGCACTCACAGCCTTCTGAACTGACAATAAATCCCAGCTTTGCCACATCCAAATTACCATTCTGCACCCCTCCAGTTGGAGGGAAGTCATTAATTAGGCTGGCTTCCTTACTCAGGAGGTAAAGGTAGAATAATTCCACAATTCCCTCTGGCCAGCTCCTTATTTACAGCTTGTGTGGGACCTTCTGCAAACTGATGGGCAAAAATCATCTCTCAGCAAATGCCGTGCAGGGAGGAAAAGCAGAGCCACAGAAAGAGAAAGATGAAATTGTTGATGAATTTGTGGTGCAACTGATTACTGATCCTGAAGGAAAAAAAAAAAAAAAAAGAGTGCTGCAAAGCTACGTGGGGAGTGCTTTTGGAACATGCAATAAATCTGAGTTTGTTTTCTGCTGTAGTCAAGAAAAGTCATTCAAATGTGGCGCCAAGGGAACACAGTTCCAGGTATTTTCTTGTGTTTTCTAGCAGGGTTTCCTACAGCAGGGATTGGGAGCAAGGTTTATAAATTCACCTGGGAGAGGGGCAAATGTAAAACATCCTCTGGATATCCCTGAGAGCAGCAACTCAGCTGATGCATGTGTGGGACAGTGACCAAGTGTCAACCTTTTCTTGGCCAGGAATGAATGTTTTTTTAAAATTCTACATTAAAAACATATTTATTCCTCCTCTGCTGATTTACTGCAGTCAAAGACAGCTCAGGTAGCTCAGGCTGTGCATTCACAGTCTGCCACCTCTCTTTGAAACCATTCTTGGATGCAGGGGGTGCTGTTGTAGGACAGATTTTGCAGTGTTGAAAGCAAACAAATCCACATTTAATGGGTGACTTTAAAATCTGACTCAAAACAAACCAAAGTTTTGCAGCTTTAAAAGGCAGAATTTGTTTTGCTGCAGCTTAATTTTTGACACCTTCCTGCTGCACCAGCAGAACACCTACAGGGAGGTGGGCAGGTGGAGGAACCAAACCTGGGAAAACAGCAGACTTTTGGAACAGTTCAGGAGAGAGATTTGTAAATTCTGGCACAGCTGACACCTCCCACAGGGACATTTATTTCCATTCTGTCAACATTTCCATTGAATGCCATTAAAACCTCACCTACCCTTCATGGTGGAGAGGCAGGTTTTAAAAGCAGCCACCACCAAACCACTTTAGGTCCCTCTAATCAGATATCAAACAAAACTCTGCCACAAGTCAAGCTGACAGGAAAATTCAAGCCCCAGAGCTTTCTGATATAATGCTGCAGGGAAGGAAATATTCACTTCCTTGGAGGTAAATTAGCTACAGATTGGATCCAAACATTACCAGAAAATCCATCAGCTTGCCTTGATCTAACTCTGATGTGTAGAAAGGAAATGCAGACCTTACTAAAAGACTGAATTACTCAGACTGAGTCTTGATGTTCTGTGGGATTAGAGAAGTAGTTTTGTAGCACAGAAATTCTGTAATCATTACAGTCAATAGGAACAGCTCTCTGGTGGAAAAAGTTTGCACACAAAGTCTACATGAAAGATAAAAACAGGCTCCAGGTTGGGGTTTTGGGGTTTTTTAAATTATCATTATATTTTTTAATACATCTCTTTTCTATCCCTCTCTCTACCACTCCTTGTTCCTCTTTATTAAAGCCAAAATAATACTTTAAATACATTTCTCCAAGGCTTCAGACCATTTTATTCACCTGCAGGACATACACACCTCATCATCACCAAATATATTATGTTTCTTTCAAAAAATCCACACACCCATTCCAGAAGATTTTGATCTTTTCGGAGCTTGGACCAAGCTCTGGAAATCACAAGGGCAAACGCTACACTGGTGCTAAACTGAAATTTATTTCAGGCTTTCTTCAGCAACAAATGTAAAAATAAACCAAACCACAAAACTGAAAAATTCTCAATTTTTCACTGCCTCAGTCAAACTTACTGACTTCATTCCACCTTTTCCTGATATAAATATTCTACATATAAATATTCTACATATTCTCAGTGATTGGAAATCAAAAGAATAAAGCTTACAGGAAAAGAAAGCAAATAAAAGTTAGAACTTAACATTCAAATATCCACACTGAGAAAACTGTGAGAAACTTCACCTCTCCCAAGTTTCCAAGGAAAGAGGAAGTTTGACTTTCTAATACTTGTTCAGGCATACCAAGATGCATAAGCACTAATGGAAAATAAATACAGATAATCCTGCTGCAGACCATTAATAGAATAATGAGATGTCATTAACATGTAAAAAGAATTTAAGGAGCTAACACAATTTGAGAATGATTGACATGTGGAAGAAAAATAGATATACAGTGTTTGCTCATTTCATTAAACTGTTTAGGAAAAAAATCTTAAATATTTAATCCAAATTTTCAGTCTCTAGTTCATGAATTACCCATAAGTAACTTAATTTTCTCTACTCTCAAGGGAAAAAAAAAAATAAAAACTTCAAAAAAGATGAGGGAAATGAGAAAAAACCAAAAAGCCCTGCAGACAGTTAAAGGACTAAGCCTTATTTTGCCCCTCACTCCCAAATTTCTGATTGTGGTGATCAAATATAGACTGAGAATATGTAAAAGTTATGAGTTCACATCTTACAGGCAGATGGGCAGGAAATCCATACCCCAACCTGCTTCACCACCCGAGAGCTCCAGAGCAGGAAACAGAAATGTTCAGTCCCAGAACAGCACAGAAACAACACAGAAAAGTGTTTTTATGAGGAAAATCCTCAGCAAACCTTTTCTTCTCAGGTTTGCAGCTCTTCCATCCTGCTACAACATCCCAAATTTCCTGTTCTACCTGCAGCCTGTTAACCCCCCCAGAACCACTGAATTCCAGAAAATACCCTGGACACCAGAAAATACCCACTGAATCCAGGTGCCTGATCCAGGTGCTTTCCCTTAGGGAAAAGACTTTTTAGGAGTCCTTAATTAATGTCTACAAAGCTCTTTCACTCATGGAATGTGCTGAAAACCCTCCTCAAATTATGGAATCCAGGAGTCAGATGAACTGTTGTTGTGGGTAGTAATCCATGTGGAAAAAGACTATTTTAGACAAAATAATTCTCTTATTTTCCTCTGGGGAGGCCTGTATTTGTTTCTTTATACTTATGAAGCAGCTAAATGCAAAACATTTATGAAGAGAACCATCCTGGTGGAAAAAGAGTGAGCTCAGGAAGGCAGCTGGAGTGTAACTAATGCCAGCAGATAGAAACATGGAGGGAACCTGTTATCCCAGACACTCATTAAATTAGCATTCCCTTCTCCCTAAAAGCAGAATTCAGCAGTTTTGCCCCATTAAGTTGTGCCTTCCTGAACACACCCAGGAGATCTGGAGTGTTGGCTCAGTGCTGGCCCAGGGACTGCAGCAAGAACAAACCTTCCCGGGCCGCCTGCAGCAAAGTGGGCTTTTTTTCCCCTGAAATTAAAGATGCCATTCCTGCCCACCTCACTGGGTTCTCAGCTGGTGCCAGGCAGCACAGCTGCTTCCATTTCAGTGTTACAGCACAGCTCCACCTCCACCTGGGCCCTGCAGCTGATGGGCACATTTAATCTGCTTGGGGGATGATGTTATTGCAGGCAATGAAGGGCCTGGAAAAAAGTTTTAAAAGTTTTCCTAGCTGCAAAAACTCTTAAAAGAGGCCTACTCTATCTTAAAACCTATTGGGACATGAAAAGCAAACTTGCATGAGTATCATCTACAAAAAATATTTGTTCCTAGAAAACTCCTTTGAATTTACTCCAGATCTTGCCCATTAATATCAAATTGCCAAGGAAATTCATTCACTGTTAGTTCAGCTCCTTTTGGGTTCTGTGCACTGTAAGTGAATGGCACAACTGGACTCCAGAGCCAAAGCAACAGGGAGAAAATGCCTTTTGTGGGGCAATTCTGGGGCAGGCATGGATGCACCTGCACAGAGGAGTCTCACCTGTGCAGCCCCCACCAGAACTGCTCCCCTCCCTGCCCCTGCCTCTTCTGCTGGTGCCAGAACTCACAAAACCACCACCAGCACAGGGCAGGGCTGGATTACAACCAATAAATAACAAATACCCAAGGCCTGATGGGCAGAGGAGGAACCCTTGTCTGTCCCTTAGTCTTGAGCTGTCCTTTAGTGCCAAGTTTTAGCATGCTCTAAGCCTGGATAATTGGATGGATAAATAAATAAATATGTTTTTCCCCCTCCCCAAAGCTGTGCTGCTGTAGCAGATCAACCCTTTGGTTTTGATTTCCCCCCTGCAGCACCCAGATGTTTGTCTCCCTCAGGAATCCTCCTGGTGCCCCAGTGAAGCAGGAGCAGCTCAGATCCTCAGGAGCTGCTCACTGAGCTCCCAGCATTTCCTTTGATTTCCATCCTGGATGGTGTGGGAAGCGTTCAAGGAAATAACTCAGCCATGGCAGGGGGTGGAACAAGTGACATTTCTGGCTTCTCTTCACAGCCACCTGTCAAGGCTCAGGTTGCAGGGAATTAGAAAGCTCCAAGTAATAGTGGCTCAGTGTAAGGCAGAACTTCTCACTCTGACTGGCTCACTGTCAGTTTATAACCTGCAGCATGAAGTCCTCTAAATCCTCTGTAATTTTTGAACTGCAAGGGATTTGGGCATCTTATCAGTGAAGAAATAATATTGTTAAGGTTTCTTTCTCTCGAGTGTTTCAGGCTCACTAATAAATCTGTGAGCTCCTTGAGTTTACTTGGATTTGTCTAATATTTTAACATTTCAAAAGTTGCAGAACTGGGGGTGTAAAGTTTGTGTGCTGCCAGCACAACGTTCCCCGAGTCCCTTGGGTCACAGCTGGATGGACAGCCATGCACAAACTCTGTGACATTAATTACCAGGCTTTATTAAAGGATAACAACACTGCTCAGCCAGGATACCTAAGAAAGGAATTGTTGTGCAATAGATACATGAAAATACTTGTATTCCAAGTGATGGCCTTGTGCCCTGCCATTCTGATAAGAGCCTGTCCCAGCTGATATTGCAGCTCCAAGGAAGGCTCTGATTCAAAACTCAGAGGGGGAATTCTCTCCACCCTGGCTCTGTGCTGGGGCAGTGCTCACCACTGTAACCCACTGTATTTACAGATTCCCTGCTGAACCTGTGCCAGGAATTGGGATCATTTCTGCCCTAAAGGCATTCTCACACAACAACCCGACCTTGTTTGAATCCATCCCATGGCAGCTGATCCCTGTGCCAGAGTTCCCTCTCCCACATCTGTGAGCACACACATGGTTCCCTCAGTACAAAGCCACATTAAACTCAGAATTTCAGCTGGAAATCCAGCCCAGATGAGCTGCAGTGCTGCTGTAAGGCAGGTTAGTCGCTGCAAAATGCTAAATATTATTTTTGCAAGGAGTTTTTAGTGTCTCTGAGCTGCCTGCCTTGACAGAAGGGATTGCTGCCCACTAATTTAAAGTCGTGTTTACCACCTCAGCACCTGAGGGATAATAACCTGTGCTGCTGCCATAACCATCCTGCTCCAGCTGCAAAGAGATTTTCCTGCAGCTCATCAGCTCAAATAAACGTCCACATTTGTGTGGCCTGAGAAATTCAGCACTCAAAACAACCCTGACCTCAGGAATCAAACCAGCAGCCTCAGAAATAGATGAGAATAAAATGCCAAGCACGGCATCTCAGCCAGGAAAAAGGTTATTATTAAATGTTTTCATATATATATTTATACACACACATATATATATTTAATCTAGGATTGTGCTCAAAGTATTAATCAATCCAAATTCTGGCTCCTCTCCCAGCCCTGCTCTTTGCAGTAGTTTTATTCTGGGTCCATGTGCAGAAAAAACACAAAAAAGTCTTGGCATTTGAAAGACTGATAATACTCAATTTGTAATTTTGTCTGATAAACACTTCAAAACGTGGGGAAAAAAACCACCAAGCTCAACAAACAATGTGGGTGAGGTGCAGTAAATGAAGCTGTGCCATGGAAATCCAGCTCACTGGGGATGGCATTTTCCAGAAAATTCAGGTGTGACCCACCTGAGCTCACAATGGCACTGGGAAAACTCCAGTTCCTGTTAATCAGAGCCAATTTTCAGGAGTAAGGACCTGCTCAAATTATCTTCCCATGCTGGAATCCTTGGGTTTTTCCTGGTTTTATTCAAAGGAGGAGGCAGGGAAAGGACTGAGCTGTCCTTTAAAAAGCAGCTCCCACCAAGTGAGTGGTGTTAAATGCTGTAATAAATTCGGGGTGATTTGATTTGATTTGACTTCCATGATATCTGAGGGAAATGAAAAGAAAGTCTGCAGGAAATGTGTCAATTTTTCACAGGAATCAAAATAGAGTGATTGTTTCTGTAACAATAATAGAGTTTGCCATAAACATTTCTACAGGGAGAGCATTATTGTACTCTGATCACTGCAGCAAATGGCATTAGGAAATATTCACATGGCAGGAGAAAATGATTTTATGAAAGTGTGGGGGGAGTTGTTTGTGTGTGAACACAAAGCAGTGTGCAGACATATTCCTAGTTAAAACATAAAAACCAAGCAAACAAAAAACAGCCCCCAAAAATGGCAACAAAAGAAATAAATTTCTTCGTGGAATGAGAAAGGAAACAAAGAAACAAAGGAAAAGTGAGGAAAAAAATGTTAACAAAATCCAATCTTTAAGATCTTCCTTTTTTGTGTGTCTTTGTAGAGAATAAAGAGAATATTTCCTCTTCATTTCAGCCATTTCCCTGGTTTGCTCTGCAGGTCTGTATAATGTGAAACATAATGAAACACATTAAAAAGAGAAGAAATAAACAAAATTATCCAGACTGTAGTTATGGCACAATTCTGTCAGCCTTCTGATTTTCCAGGAGCAAAAGCTGGCACACACTTTTCCATTGCACATTCCACACTGATTAACAAAGCCTTCTGGTCTGCACAGTACTCTTTGCTTGCTTTAGAAATATGCAGAAAACCAATTATTTCTCACAGAAATGTGAATTAAAAAATGGCCACAGCACAGACAAGGCAGCAGCATTCTGAATGGAAAAAAATGGGTCAGCTTTGGTCACCTGGGGCTGGTACCCTCAGAAATCTGCACTCATTCCTTGGCTCTGGAAAGCCCAGGAAGCAGAGAACAGGGTGGACAAAATGCTGGATGAACCACTAAAGTCTGTCCCCAAAAAAGACCATTTGGGATTTCTGCAGCACTCATTTCTGATATAATAATGAACTTCAAAAATAAGTATTTCATTGTAGGACAGTATGGGAAACCAGGATGATTTTGTGGTGTACTGTAATTGTTGAAACCAATTTTTAAAAAACACTTTATCACATAGCCCTCAAAGAAACACCCAACCAAAGATAAATACAAAAAATAGCAAGAAACAGCTTTTTGTTGGATGTCCTTTTGTTCTTCTGATGTGTCATAAGGTACAAGACATCTCGTGAAAACCAGAAATGATTTCCCCAATCAAGCACAAATTTATCTGTCAATATGGGAACCAGACACACAGACATTGCAAAAGTGCAATACAATTCTAATTGAATGGCAATAAAAAATGCCTTTAATGTACTGAAGCACTTTAGAGTGACAGCTGTTTATTATCCAGCCTGGACTGCAAGCATTACAGAGCACAAATTCAATGGTTTTTTCCTCTTTTCTTGAGAACTATTTAGGGACTTTCAGCCTTTCATGTATCAATCATGGGGACACACATGGTTTATTGGCCAATTGCTGCATTTTCCTGTGGCTGAAAAGATGATATTTATCAGATTAAATCCCTTACTCTCACAGTGTGTGCATGATTTTTTTCTTTTGCTAAGGAGAGCAACAAGTGCTTTTAAAGTGCAACTTATTCTCCATCTAATTATCATCCTGTTGTTGGCCAGTTTAGTCTTGGAGAAAAACACAATTCCCAGTTGGAAGTGGCCTTTTGGTATTTTTGTCACTTGAAGATTTCTGTACATGCTCAAGTGAGTGAAAAATCACCAGTGCTGTTCTGCTGGGCTGCCCAGCAGGGCTCAGCCATGCTGAGACAAAATTGTCCTTAAAAATAACAACAACAACCTCCAGTTGTGCATGGGGAGGGTCAGGTTGGATATCAGGAAAAATTTCCCCACCACTCCTGGAGGGGTTTAAAATCCATGAGGCACTTGGGGCTTGCTGGGTTTCACCACCTTGCTCTGCCAAATTCTTGTTATGTTCCCATTTTGAAATCCAGTTCTCTTTCCTTTTCCCAAATTTACTTATTAATAGCATCACTTAATGGTCCCATTCATCTCCCCCCTCAAAAATTCAATTCCACTGGCATCAGTTTGATTTTTGAAGCCATCTCCATTACAGCATTTCAACCTGACAAAGTCCCTTTTTATTTTCTGAGGTAAAAAAGGGTCACTATTATGCTGAGACAGAAAATTCATAGAAAAAGAAACAAAAACTGCCTGTCACCTCATTTATCTTCAAAACAATCAATTCCACTGTATCAATATTTCTTTAAAAATAAAAAGCTTTCCCAAATTATGACCTTCTGCTGTCTCACTGCTATTTCATGGCTGCCTTACAGCCTTGAGAAGAAAAAAGACAAAAGAAGGAGCTCATTAAAGACAAATAGGTAGAGCCTCAGTTTCTGCAGCACAATTGCTTGCTCCAGCTCTTCTTGTGACTAATAATCACATTATTGTGACTAATAATCACATTATTGTGAGTGAAGAGGGGCAAGAGATGGGGGGTGAGCAATGTAATGAAAACTGGGCATAGAAATATCCATTACTATCAGGGGATGCCATAAAAAAATACAAAAAGGGGGACATTTTAAAAAATTATAAATAAAAATAATGAAATGGGGGACAGAATTCTGCTTGAAAGGCTGCTGTTAATTCCTTTTCAGTTCAGATGGACAAATACTGGTTGAAAGTGGTGGCTAACACAGTTCCAGAGGTAACTCCAGCAGCAGCTGCTCTCACACAGCCCAGGGGAGGGGAAACCACCCTGGGTGGAATTTTCCATTGGAAAATCTCCTAAAAGCCTCCTCTGTGCTCATTTGGCACTGGAGGGAGCTGGCCTAGGCTGGAAATATTCTTCAATATTCCCCTAATTCCAGATATCAAGATATCTGGCCAGATTGAGCCAAAGGCTTCAGGCTGTCAAGGAAAAAAAAACCTGATTTTTTAATCATCTTACACATCTACACAATGAGTGCATCCACCAGCAGGGGGATGTTTAAAAGCTGCTCAGAACTCTCTGTAAAGTTGAAATTTTGGCTGCCATGCACAGGTGTTCTCTGCTCCAAAAAGCTCCCAGTACACACACAGGGAAAGAGATCCTGAATTCTTTGTGTTCCCATTCCCAGGACATCAACAGACAAGCAATAAACAGGCAAGAGAATTCCTGCAGTTGGGCACAAACTGGCAAAAAGGCATCCAAGAACTACTAATTTTTGGCTATTTTTTCTTAAATAAACTTCCACCATTCCACTCTGAATGCTAAAAAATCTACATGTTCAGTGGCTGCATTTTTCAGAAAATGTGTGAACTTTCAATTCAGAATGATTTTTCCATTAGAAATGTTGATTAGTTAAGATTCCTATAATTGCTTAAAGGTAAAGCAGATAAACTACAACGATTTTTGCCAAGGATCATTTTTAAATGTTCAGTTTACCAAGGAAATGTCAAATTTTCTCTGACATGGCCTTTTTAGAAGGCAGTCAAATTCCCTTCTCCTTTCTACTTCTATGATATCAAACCATACATTTAGAAATCCATTATTTGCATGATTGAATTCAATTTGATATTTCATTTCAAAGGAAAACAAAAACCAAACAAGAAAAAAAAAACACAGTGGAAAGCCTGGGAATAAATAAAGGTCTCTTCAGATCAAAACAATTCTGGAACAGAGCAACAGTAAAAATAGAAAGACATAGGAGTTTTATACATGCTGGAGTTCAGACCTGATCCAAAACTCTTTCAGTAAATGGTTAATTTTAACGTACAAAAAAGGTTATGAAATTTATTTTTTATTATAACTTTGAACTCCAACTGCCTGCATCTCACATTGGTAAAAAAAAGACTTTCAAGAGCTTCTTATTTCCTTACAAATTCTGACAATTCCCACAACACTGGTTTGGGATTATTGGTGCATGAGGTTTGAGAGCTCTGGTGCTGGGTAATTCAGTAAAAACAAAAACTAAATTGTGTGGATGAGTTTCCATCCTGCCCCTGATCCTCTGCCCTCACTGTCCCCTCTGGGGGATGGTGCTGAGATCTCATTCCAGTTTTGAAAACTGAAAAACTCAGACTAAAGGGAAAAGGAGGGAGCCTGAAAACACTTGTGGTCTTTATTTGTGAGCTGCAGCTATCAGGAGAGAGCTGGGGAAGCATTTCTGGGCATTACAGTCCCCAAAAATCCAACTTTCAGTTCTCAGGTGTTAGCACAGCACCACCTCACCTGATGCTCTCCATTTCTCCTGTGTTTTTCCTTTGCTCTTACATCTCTCTGCTTTGCAATCATTTAACAGCCTCGGGTTCAGGAATATTACCCATAAAAAGAGAAATCCTGGTTTTAGTTTGGCCTTCTCTGAGTAAAAAAAGAAGCAAAGCAGTGACCCTTCTTTGCCAAGCTGGTGACAGTGGTGGCAGCAGAGCCCAAGCAGGGCTGCAGAGGACTGGTGGCCTTTGGGACACTCCAGCGGGGCTGGCCACGTCTGTGCTCTCCCCAGGGAGACTTTTCACAGAAAAATCCATTTCAGTTAAAATCAGACTCAACCCTTCCTCTTTCCCCACTGAAACACCACTCACATCACCAGCTGTTCCAGAATAATTGTCAGTGCCAGTCACCACACACAGCCAGCATGGAAAACACACCTCAGGATCATTCTAGCAAATGAAAACCTCTTACCTCAGACAAACCAGGGACCTGCTCCTTCTCTCAGCTCAGCCAGAGGGAATTGTGATGCTGGGAAGGGTAAAAAGCTTCACTGTGTTATGTGAAGCAGGTGTTGGGGATTGTCATAACCGAGGTCAAGTTAATAACAATCTAATGAGCAGCAATAAAGAGTCAAAAGCAATAAAAAAAAGGAGAAAATAATCTCTAAAGTAATCAAGCTGTATTTAATATACCCAGAGAGCAAAGGACTTTATTGAACAGGGGAGGAGGAGGGTGCAGGCAGGGAAAGGTGTGAGCACAGTGTTGGTTCAGTATTTTCACTGAAAAACAGGAAAAACTGTCACTCTCCAGGGGCCTGTAAACTCAACATTTTGATAAAGTGGTGGATTTCTTAATACCAGCACACAGCACATTTGTGATCCCCAAAGCCTCTGGTGTTAGCTGGTATAAACAAAAATAATTCAATACCCACTGCTTGTCTCCTTTCATGTTTTGTTCACAACCAAATAACTCCTGAGAACCTGAGCCCAACCAAGCATAAATGCACATCTTCAGAGCCGAGTGTCTGAAACATCTCCTGATAAAAAACAGAGAGGGTGTGTGCAGAGGCTTTGTATCACTAAAATCTGTGTACAAACCGAAGTAGGGATTATTTAGGTAAAATATCTTGCACAATAATTAATTTTTATTCACCCTAAACTCAGGTCACTGCTGTCTCTGGTATAATAAAATAAACTTAACAAGTTCTACTCTAAAGTATACACACAACCCAAACCAGCACCTATTCCTTGAAGGATTATGGTGTCTCAGGATTTAAAAATATACAGAATCTCAGTGTACCTGAGATTTAAACTTCTCTGTAAATCTTTGAAAGGCTTGTCTTGAGGAAAGTTTGTGCTTCAGGGGCCTGAATGGGCTTTTCCAACAGTGAACCCACACAGAGGCTGGGCCAGCTCCACATCACTTGTGTTGGCAGGTGTCACATTCCTGCCCTCTCTCATTGCTCTTTGTGGTCCACATACCTTTAATTTTGCATGGAAACCCGTGCAGAACACATGCACCATATATCCATCTGGAAGACAAACACAGAAACATGTTCATTCAAAAGAAAACAAAAAAATCTCCAATTTATATATGCAGTGTGATTAGAAACTAGGCTGTAAATACAATCTGTGGGCTTTGGTTACAGGTTTAAATTCAAGGTTTTAATTCACCATTTCTGTGATCCACCAGATAAATTCTCCCTTTCATGCACATCATGAAGAAAAGTCCAATTTGTTATTAAGGCAAAAGTAACCTGGCCTCAGAGGTTCCCTGCAGGGTCACAGAATTATCTGCTTTTGTGGAGCACCCAGTGATTTTCAAATAAAGCCTCATCTGAACCTCATGGAAATCACTGGAAGTATTTCATGTTTTTGAGCTGGGTTTGGATCATGACCTACAAGAAAATATTCTAAATAATTCTAAAAGTGGGAGGAAGTGAAAAGCAGAGAGGGTCTTGTCTGCCACTGCTCATTTGGTGACTCTCATATTTGTACCTCTGTGAACAAATATCCTGAGGTCCCAAGCAGTGGCAAAAGAAAAAAAAAAACACTTTCCCCTGTAAATGGAAACTGGTCCTTCTTTCTTGGTGCAGGAAATTAATTTTGTTTTTATGTTGCCTGCACATTTTGAACAGTGTTAGAAAAAAAATACAGCAGATTTTTTCATGGAACCTGGAGTTGCAACACCACCTGTTAGAAAAGTTACACACTGCTGTGGTAATTAATGTGCTTAATATTGAACATGTATCTGTTTCAAACCTTCTTCCTCTCAGCTCTGATTTCTCCAGAAAGTCCTCAACGTGTTTCTGGCAATAACAACAGAGAATAACTGCACTGATTTACCTCTCTGACTCCTGGCTGCAGTACAGTGTAGGAAAGAGCTTTCATTCTGTGCTGGTTTAGAGTTTTCCATATCAGCTGCCTGCAAACCTCTCTAAGCTTTCTCCATCACAGTTCTGATGTCTTGAGTAAACATCTCTCTCAGAAACTTCAGGGAGAAATCAAGGTGCCCAAAACTTCTGGAAATCAAGGTATTTTGTTATCTTTGACTTTTCAGTCTAATTTCTGAGGTAAGCAACAGGAGCCAGAGTGGAACTGCCCTCATCCCTGCCCAGAGCCACTGCCAGTGTGCCAACCCCAAATCCCTGCTGGGAACGTTGATTTCCCCGTGGAAATGCCCAAATCCCAAAAGCTATCTGAGTCAGAAGGGCAGTTTCAAGCCCTTGCTCCAAATCCTATTGGCCTTATTGCTTGATTTTAGCTTGAAGGATGTGAAAAGAAACCTAAATAAGGATTCTGGGTTCAGAAAGTGACTGAACAGAGAGGACATGAAATTGCTTGAGCAATTTTCTTAACTCTTAGGTCTTTGCCTCTGCTCAGTGAACTTTACTCTTGTGATTCAAAGTGTCATTAGACTGACATTATCATTACAGCTAAATACTTCTTCATAATTGAAGAATGATTTAGGAACTAAGCAGCTTGACATGGTGGCATATTTTATCCTAACAACTTTCAAACATGAAAATGTACTCCACATAGTCCTTCTCCAAGAAACTAGGCAAAAAAAAAAAATGATAGCAAAAATATTTAAAGAGAAATTAATCCACTGGAAAAAGCATTAAAATATGCTGAAAGTAAATGTAATTGTTTTTAAACCCAATGTTTTCGTAAGATAAATTCAGCATTGGACAGGCTCTTTAAAAATCAATTTGCACTTGCTTCCTCTATAAAGATTTATCCCAGAGAAAAAAAAAATCCATTAGTATTAAAGTGCTTAAAAACTTGGCAGACTATCTCCAAAGGCATCAATTTCTACTGCTAATTAACACTAATTATTCACTCAGCAGTTGTAAGTTGCATTCGGTCCCTGAGGGTAGATGAGAGATTTGTCTCTCTCCTCGTGGTGTGCTCAGTGTATTTGTTCCAAGAGATTTTCACATTCAGGCACCACAGTGGTGTGGACTTGGAGATCTGCACAACTTTCCTCTCCTGCTGCCAGGAGTGGAACAGGATTTTCTGGTGTAAAATAAACGTCCTGAACATCTCATGAAAGGTTTGTGTCTCCTGTTTCTCTGTGGTACAGACTCGACCTCTCCTGTTCCCTCAGTGTCCATGTGGGTTTAATTTGGCATTTTCTGATTGCTCAGGCTGGAAGGTCCAACCTGGCTTTCAAGCAGCTTTGCAAAACTCCGAGGTTATTGCTCATGACCACAGTTACCAGAGAGTCCTTTCCTTTCCTTTCCTTTCCTTTCCTTTCCTTTCCTTTCCTTTCCTTTCCTTTCCTTTCCTTTCCTTTCC
>JAOTQP010000567.1:3686640-3715607 GCA_026413545.1 Cichladusa arquata | reverse complement strand
TTCCTTTCCTTTCCTTTCCTTTCCTTTCCTTTCCTTTCCTTTCCTTTCCTTTCCTTTCCTTTCCTTTCCTTCCCTTCCCTTCCCTTCCCTTCCCTTCCCTTTCCTCTCCCTCTCCCTTTATACTATCCCATCCCATCCCAGTTAAATATCCAAATTCCCCAGGTTGCTTTTTAAAATAACTCTCATATCCCTATACTTTGTTTCATAGCCGAGCAAGATCCAGGCAAAAAAAATTAAATATTAAAATATTTTTAAAAATTAATTTTTTTTTTTTAATTCAAATTTCTTGATGCAAGAAGGAAGGAAAACAGGGCTGGCTAGAAAAGCTGCAGAGAGGAATATTAATGCAGCACGACACCCCCTGTGCCCGAGAACAAAAGATAGATAAAGATAGATGTGTGTGTGAGAGAGAAGCAATAAAGGGTCAGTAATAAAAGAAATATATCACTTGTAGAATTGACTGGGCTTTACTTGAGATTTATAATCCATTCTAACTGTAGTAATTTGTGACTCCTGCAGACTCTGCCTATCAGACATGATATTTTTAGAGAGCACCACCCAGGAGTGAGAGCCATGAAAAGTGGGGGCTTCTGGTTCTTTCCAACAATATTCCTTACACTGGAATTTTTTATTTTCCTCCATCAGCCACCAGGTGACAAAAGCAGCCAGAAGGGGTTAAGAGGCTTGCCCTGAAATCACACAGAGAGCCAGAAAGTGAATTTGTCTGGTTCCTCCTTGCTGCCCTGAGCCCAGCTCAGCTCCAGGCTGCTCTGGATCCAAGGATCTGCCCTGTGCATCCAGAACACCCTGCCCACAAAAAGGAGCTGATTCCAAACCCCTGGCACCCTGTCCCAGTGATGTCTGGGCATCATTTTAAAGCTCTGACTCATTGCTTATTCATAGGTTTGAGTACTCTGGTTTTAATAAGAAAAAGAACAAATAAAATGGAGGTGAAAGAGCAGGGAAATGTCACAATTTCCAGTAAAGGATAAAATTTAACTCCTCAATATAACTCATACCACTCTGCAGAAATAGAAGCTGCATGAAGACATTGCCTTCAGGTGGGATTTGCAAAGGGAGAGTTTAAAGAATCCAATATCTCAGTTAAAGGGAGCTCAGGTTTGGGGTTGGTTTTGGGGCTTTGTGGTTTTCTTGCTTTAGTTTGTTTGCTTAGTTTTTATTTTTCCTCTCTTTACCTCTCAGTTATTTGACCAAATTTTTTCAAATAATCCTTATTTTACTTTTCCCCTTGACTCTTAGGGAGTCCTTGCCTTGTTAAAGAATAATTATGATGTTCTATTAATGATTTCATTAATAGGAAAGGACCATAAGTGACTCTTGAGGGTTTTGAAAATCCTTATTGAAAGCAAGAAAGTTGGAATAATAATCCCTTATGGATATCTCTTTTTTTTCCCCTGCATTCTGAGGGATTGTTATTTAATTAAAAGGACCCTGTATTTCTGTTTCTGGTCAGTGTGAATAAATTAAGGTGATTAAATTTAAAGCACTGCATTAGTTGAACTGACATTTCCATTGTTGCCAACTGAAAGTAGGAATCTGCTATAAATAGAAATCAGTCATAGGAAGTTGTTCTTCTCTTGTGTTTGCAGCTTCTTTTTTGCAACATCTTATTTTTCTATAGGTACCTAATTTATTTTTCCTGGAAGGTAGACTTCTGCATGTTTTCCCTGCCCAACAAATAAAAAGTAAAATTTAAAACAAATAAAAACATTGTTTTTAAAACAATTTTGCCTCCTGCTCTATTGAGCAATCTAAAGGACTTAGTGAAGGACCAAACTTATAGAAGTAATGAAATTTTACACAAACTAAGGATAAAAACACAATTTAACTTTGTGTTTAGGGACAAGGAGAATTTCTGCAATAACAGAACCTCATTTGAAAGCACAACAAATGCAATTCAGCTGATACCAACATGATGAGCAATCAGATAAATCATCTTGATGTCCCAACTAAAATCCACCTTAATCTCTTACAGGAGCTGTAGGAGATTCTGCATTTGGGATCTGCAATTCCTGGCTGGTTTTTTGTGGTAAAGGATGAAGAATGGGATGGAAAGTCCTGAGCACAGGGAGCTGTGTTTGTGTGGGTGCATCCTCACCATATGGGTGTCAGATGAGTCTGGGCTTCCAAACAGCCTCTGAATTGGCCTATTTGAAACAAATCATGTTGACAAACACACACAGATGGATGGGATGATGATTTTCGTGGCAGCTGAGGAAACAACCTTGTGTATTCTACTTCTATGGTAATTTTTATTTCTTTTTGCCAGGAAAACTGCCTTTGTGAATGCCTCAATTCCCCTGAAATAAGCACTCTGGGAATTCTCACAAAACTTTCTGCAAATGAGCAAATGTTTATGAAAGTATGCAAGAGTCCTCTAAAAAATAAATGAGAAATTCAAGGTATTGCAATCAGTATATGTTTACAGAGAGAATTTAATTCATTTGGATCTGTGTGGAAAAAAAAAAAAAGATCAATTTATCTGAATGGAAACAGGTCCCAATCTCAGATTATGGAAAAAGTTTGAAAGACTCCACTTGACTTTACCAGCCTTGGACTTATGTCCCCAAATCTCAAAAATGCTCCATGCAGTCTTTTTCTCTTGGAAGCTCTCACTGGCCAGTGATGGTAAAGATTTTTTTATTATTTTCAATTTCCACTGAATTCATGGAAGAAAACAAGGCTGCAATTCCTACAGAACAACTGTGTTTGCACTGAATCTACAAAGAGCTGTCAAAACAACCTCCATCATGTCATTATATGGAATTAAACTCCTCCGTGAGGCTCCTAAAATTTTAACAGTGGCCTGAATTTGAGAATAAAAACAATCTAAAAGAGAAGAGAATTCGTCAGGGAAATACAAAACCATGAGAGAGGTAATTCAGGACACAGCCCAAATGCCAAAATGGGCAGCATTTCATCAGTGATGAACCCTAATGTGTGAGAAAAGGTGTTAATAAGGGCCAGCAAAAGGTAAAAACTCATCTTATAATTGTCTTTTTGTAGAGCTGATTCCAAGACATTCTCCTCCCATTTCCTCCTTCATTTTTATGAACAAATGACCTATTTTAGCCCTGTGGTAATTAAGTAGTTTTTGCTTTGGCTGCCAGATATCTCTGGGGTGTATTTATGGACAGGAAAGCACTTCACCCCCAGGGAGAAAAGTATTTCTACAGAGATCACAGCAAAGCTCTCAGACCTGAATCCAAGGAAATTCTGCCCGTGCAGCAGCCTGGGACAGGACACCAGGTGCCATTGTCACCCTGTCACCCATTGTCACCTGCTGCTGGCAGCAAAGCCCTGGGCGTGGCTCACCTGAGCCCATCCATACCAATGCCTTCTTTCCACAGAGCCAAACCAAGGGGCTTCCTGAAAATGCCCCCTGTCTCACCACCTCCTAAACCTGGACAGGTAGCTCACTCCAAACATTTATTCCTTTCAGACAGAGAAGATGCTCCCCTGTGTCTTTATTTCAATTCAAATTCCGTTTGTGCTCTTTTGTTAGATTTTCCACTTTGAGGTATGAATAATGCTGACATTAGTTCTACCATTACAAGGTTTGAGCTCTTTAATTAGATTCTCTTATTCCACTTTTTTTTTTTTTTCCTGAGGTTAAGGTTTTCAACTAGTCCTCTTTCTTTTAAAGCTGAAGGCAAAAATGTCATTGCTTTGCTCTCATGTTCCTCCTCTTTTTCCAAGCACCACAATATTCCTTTCCAAGGCATTGCCTGCTTTGACTGAGGGCCACCCACTGCACAATGACAGCCACGACAGAATTTCCCCCAGGATTCAGATTTGCCCTTGGATTTGTCTCATTTTGGGTGTGAATCCTACAAAATAGCCTTGTTTCTGCCTGCCTAAAAGCAGGAGATTCAGAACATTAAAGCTCTGGTTTCAGAACATCCTTTTCCACTGCTGTCCCCATCACAAGGATGCTGCAGAACGTGAACTGTTGGATTCGATTTGTCCCTTTTGCTTTCCCCATCACTTCTGTCTCTCCCACTCACCAACATTGGGAATCCTTGCCTGTGTTTCAAGGCAAGAGAAGTGCCAGGAGCTATCACTGTGTTCCTGGGTCTTTTAAATTACTTGGAGCCAGCTGCAGCTGGAGAAGCACCAATAATGATTCTCATTCTGTGCACATCACCAAGGAGTGACTCTTGAGCCCATTTACGAGTTCACCCTTAAAATATGCAAGTCCTGTTGCTCCTCTGAGGCAGAGAAACTGAGCCTTGGCTTTGAAGTACTCAGGGCTGAGGAAGAAGGAGTGGAAACTCTCCATCCCTGACTTCCCTGCTTTACCCCCTTGGAAACAGAGCACCTCTGAAAATACCAGCCCCATCTGCTGTGTCTCAGTGCCAGGGATGTGCTCCTTCTGCCTTTTTTTTCCCTGGAAGTGAATTTTTGAAGCTCTTAGAACAAATCATTCTTGTCACAGGGAGATTTCTCAAGGACATCTTAAGATGTAGACAGCGAGACATTCATGTCTCAATGTGCTGGAGTAATGCATGAAAATCTCTTTTTATGAAGGATATAAGGGAGTCATTTAACTACTCTGTCCATGAGCTCTGGCAAGTCATTCCTTAACCCCCCAGTGCTTTATATCTTGGGAAGTGATGCTAAGACAAGATAATGTCCAGCCTGTAAAAGATTTGATGAAAATGATTCTAAATGCTGGGTATGAAGAACAAACTCCTTAGGCTCTTTTCTAAGTTTTAAATAGATCTGGGGGGAGGGAGGGGGGGTGGATAAACTGTACTATCCATTGTTTTTATAATGGCAAAATTACCAAAGAGATATGAGTTCAGTATGTAGGAAAGATGCTATACCAAAAATCAAATTGCAGTATATTGTCTATTTGAAAGCAACTTCTGAAGCAGAAATTAATTTCCCACTTCTATTAAAAGGATCCCTGACAGTTTGAGAGAAGGGGAGAAAAGAAAACAAAACAAACCAGTGTGAAATGAGATGCTAAATCCCCTGAAACAGGCATTAACAGCAATGCTAAGGGACAAGCCACATTCTCAGTAGGGCCAAGGCAGCAGAAAGTGTGGCTGCTGCCCCCAGGATGGATGTTCCAAGGGCTGACACAAAGCAGAGCAGGCATTTCCTCTGGCAGCTGGAAAAGCCAGGTGGAAAAGAGGAGCCTGTCCGTGTCCAGCAGCCTCAGTATGTAAATCCATTTGTATCCATTAAATCCCAATTCTGCTCCTTACCTGCCAGGAAAGGAAATAAATCCATCAAGGAGGAACAAGAGCCAGGTTGTGATTTCTCTCTAAGGAAAGAGATGATGGGCTAAGCTCCCATTTTTTTGTGACTGTGAATGGAACTGTGGCAACACCTCCAGAATTGCTCCCACTTGGGAAAGAACTGAATTTGGCCCTGCACAAATAATCAGGTGTTACCTGTCCTCCAGGCAAGGAGACAACCTGAGCTGCAGCAGTGCTGTTAAACTGGTAAATCACTGTGGAGGAGCTGGTTCAGCTCCCCTCAGCATCCAAAAAACTCTGTGCCTGTGTGTTTGGGCAGAAGCACACGTGGCTGCTCCTGGCAATATATCCTTGGGCACAGAAAAGGGAAAGGCACATTGGGTGTGAGTGTGGGTTCCAGTTCCACACTCTCACCAAGCTGAAGGGGTGTCCTGTGACACTCAGCCAGGATTTATAGACTTTTTAAAGGACAAAATGAAGTGTGCCTGGCATTAAATTGCATCCCTGAGAAAATAAATGTATGCAGTGATTATTACAGAGGAGGCTCAGAATGGGTGGAGGTTGGATACAAACCATCCCCACACAGCCATTTTCTCTTAAGCAAGGCCACTTCTTAAGCTGTGCTTTACTGTGTCACCTTTTCTGAAGCTTTACTACGAAAAAAGCTTCTTTTTCTTCCTTTTCTCCTTCTTTTCTCCCTTCTTCCTCATCTTTGTGGTAAACTGCATCTCAAAATATTAAATATAGAATGTTACATAATGTTATAATGTTAATACATGATATTAATTATATAAATGCACAACTGGATAATAATAATAATACGAAGAAGAAGAAGAAAGAAGAAGAAGAAGGAAGAAGAAGAAGAAGAAGAAGAAGAAGAAGAAGAAGAAGAAGAAGAAAGAAGAAGAAGAAGAAAGAAGAAGAAGAAAGAAGAAGAAGAAAGAAGAAGAAGAAGAAGAAAGAAGAAAGAAGAAAGAAGAAAGAAGAAAGAAGAAAGAAGAAGAAAGATGAAGAAGGAAGAAGAAGAAGAAGAAGAAGAAAGAAGAAGAAGAAGAAGAAGAAGAAGAAGAAGAAGAAGAAGAAGAAGAAGAAGAAGAAGAAGAAGAACAACTTCCTTCCCATCACAAGCTCCTTAGGCTAAGTTGATAAAAATAAATCCAAACCTGTCAGAGGGCACAGAGCTCTACCCTAAGCCCCAAACATGAACCATGGGCACCCCAGCCCAGGGCTGTTCCAAAACCTTCTCCCTGTCCCAAATTAGCACAGGCACTCATCCACAGCTCCTCCAATCAATCAGTCATGCACATAATCCCTGCACATCGTATTTGAAAGTATAATTGCCACAGCAAGACAACACAAACTAGAAACATTAACAAATCTCCTTTCTTCACATCCCCATTCTAACTGAGAACCTGAATAATTTATGGAGGTTGGCAGCTCTTGATTACATTTTTGAACCTTTTTTAATTGTCTGAATGAAATTTTAAGGCATTTAAGCAACAGGCAATGACGGCACATCCTTGTTTCCTGTGTGCAGGAAATAATACAGAAAGTGCCAGTTTTTAGCAGCCACAGATCAGGTTCTCCAGAGTTTTTCTGCCAGGATAGAATTCCTGACTGCTCCTGGGTCCAGGGATGAAGTGGAGGCTACTGGGGGAATAAGGATTGCAAAGCTCAGGAATCACAGAAGGAGATTAATAATAACTTTTATATTGTGACATCTGGTTATGTGTCAGTTTATTTGGTTAATGGGTATAACAACATCAAACAGCCCAATTTTGGATGGATTTTATCCAATTCATCCAAAATTGGACAAAATTTTGGATTAATTTTGGAATTCATCCAAAAAAGGATGAATTTTATGGGAAGACAGGACTTGAAGCACCATCTCTATATCATGGGATATTCAGGCCTGAGTCTTATCTTCTATCCCTGAGAAGTGATGTGGGAGTCTATGGTATCATATTAATGAAATATTTATAATTACCTTTTATAGACTTTAGACTATGGATAAATTAGGCAGAAGTCTTGGGGATACTGAGCTTGGCTGGAAACCTCATTAAAAAAACTTAAAATATTCTGAAATTGTACCTTTCTGCCTTAAGAGTAAGCAGATTTCCTTGTGGTACTTCTAATACACATTACTGAAAATTTAATCTGACACATTTTTGTGCTTTTATTTTTTTTTTTTTTCACTCCTATACAGGAGACCCATTAAATAGGATAAAAGAAGTGCTGCTTTCAGTGTATAGGTGAATTTCACTTTTCAGCTTCAAACCCAGGGAACACAGAAGAGGTTGCAAGTGCTAAGCAGCTCCCAAAAATAGGTCCCTTGCCCTTCAGAGAAGGAGGAAACAGAGGATTGTGAGGGAGTGAATGCTGGCAAGCTCTTTGAGCAGTTTTAAACCTGTTCTCCCAGATCCATCTCACATTCCAGGAAGAGTTGAGTTCCTATTTTATCTTCTTCACCAGGTCACATATCCATAATACAAGCTTGGGGATTTCTCTAATCTAAATTGTCCTTCTGCTTAAAAGAGAAATGCATAATGTGGTCGATATATTTTACTCTGTTAGAAATGGAACTGTGCAAGCCCAAATAAATCACTTGTATGTGACAGGCCCAGAGCAAATGAGAAAAATATTCTCTTCTCCCCATTATGCCTAAAATTTACAGGGTTTTAATGATTTAATGAAATGGAGGCAGAACCACTGAAGACTTCTAAAGGAGCTGGAGGAATATGAGAATATTTTGTCCTTGCTGTTACCTATTGATTAACAATGGGAGAATTTTGGCTGAAAAAGTCCCAAACATTTCTCCTGTAAATCACAGGGAATCAATGCCTCCTACAGCTGCTCCATGGAACTGAACTGGGGAAAATAAACCTGGGTAATTTCTAATAGGAAACAAAGGATCCTGGCAGTACACTCCAAGACATGCATAAGATGCTACTGGAAAATAAATTCCAGAATAGAAACATAACTTTAAAAGTACAAAGAAACTTATAAGGACTTTTTTTCATCTCATTTTGCTGAGGCCCCAACTCTTCACACAGTGAATTAATACTTGGTGTCAGTGTAGCCTTGCAAATTGCAGCTTCTTTATAATTTGCCCTCTTGGAGCACCTTTCACTGAATGGCTTCAAGGTCCATTATTGAAATGAGTCTGCACAGCTGTGGAGATGCTGGAAGGCAGTTAAGAATATGAAAAAAAAAAAAAAAAAAGGCCTTTATTTTTGTTTCTCATTATTCTAATAGTTAATAGTTTTGGGGCTCTTTTTCAAAAAAGAAGAATGTTTTTCATTAGCAGGAAACTGAAAGGATTTAACAAAAAATCAGTATCTCTCGCTAATATATGGTAAAAAAAGAAGAAGAAATGTAAGTGCCAAAGAAATCTCAACAGCAACCAAAGGAAACAATCATAAAAGTTCTATGAGAGAACCTTTTCAAACTGCCCAAAGGGTTATTCCCATTTAGCACCACGTAAGGTCCTTCAAATTATAAATTACATACAAGAGGTTAACCCTGGAAATCTGATTCAGTTATTACCTTTCCCTCACACAGAACAAATGAAAAGAAATACAGAGAAGCAGAGGAGAAATGAATCCATCAGAGACTGGAGCGTGTCAGCGTGAAGCACTGACATTTCAACTCAATTTTGTGAATAAAAGGAATGTTTGGGGAAGGGAGGGATTGAGGAGTGAGTGCTGGAGGAAAGGAGGAGTTCACTGCACAGCACCAGGGCTGGGCAGGTGCAGAATGCTGCTCTGCCTCTTGAGCTGGGTGTTAGTCAGGTTAAACTGAGCTCAGTTAGGACAGCCAGGTTAAACTGAGCTCAGTTAGGACAGCCAGGAGTGGAGCCCTGGAAACAGTGCCACAGGAATGTCACCAGCTCCCAGAGAACTCTCACCCACCTGCCTGCTCAGCAGAATAATGCACACTGGGCTGGGCAAAGAACCACTGGAACTTCCCAGCTGCTGCAGCACACCCAACACAACCTCAGTTTGGTGGGAAAACCTCTTCACTGACTGAATTCCAGAATTATTAATTTTTTTTTTTTTGGCCCCAAGCACACCCTTCCGCCTAATGAGCTATTTTCAGAATTCCTGGGCTGATAGAGTGGCAGATTTGCTGCAGGCTCCCTGGCACCCCCAGGCTCCCCTGAGCTCCTGCCTTGCTCTGCTCCCCTTGGGCTCACTGTGGCTCTGATCTCCAGACCCAAACCTCCCAGCTCCACTCGTGCAGCACTGACACGCCAGGGGCTCCACCTGGGAAGAAAAGAAGTTTTATGGGGCGGGGAAAAACCAACACTCAAACAAATTGCTTGTAATTTATAAGTGCCAAGTGGCACTTCTGGCACCTTAATTATGCCTTGTTTCATTATTCCTGGGTTGGTGAGAGCAGCTCTGATGCACAGATTTCACTGGTGCCTGCTCTAAGGCAGTGCAGAAGCAGCTCACCTCAGGTCAGCACATCTCATCTAGACCTTTTCTCTGTCTATAAAAGCTCTCAGTCCCAGGCTCCCTTCTATCCAGTCCTAGCTCTAGGATTTGTAAAGCCCATTTGGAGCTCTCTTGGTATATTTGCATGGAGGACAAAAGGCAAAGAGACTCAAGGCAGAGCCCATCTCCTCCTGACAAATCATGAAATAAAATAATAATAATAATTTTTAAAAAGCCTCAAGAAATCCAGCTGGTTTAACACCAGCAAGAACTTCCTTCCCATCACAGCAGGGTGGGGTATTTGTCACTGCAATGCCTGTGTCCCTCTCATTCACCTCTGCATTCCTCTGATTCACCTGCAGCCCCTTCCTGAGCTGCAGTGCACAGTGGCATCCTTAGGAACACAGGTATCCATCCCTGCTGAATTTGGGGGGCTTCACTCCCACAAAATAACCAGCAGTGTTTGAGTACCTTCCAAAACATTCCAAACTCCTCTCAGAGCCCAGCACATCAAAAAAACTCCTCAAAGGATCCCCCAGGAGTGTCCCCTGTGGCAGAAAGGGCTGCAAACAGCAGCTGCTTCTGCATTGCCTTAGAGCAGGCACCAGTGAAATCTGTGCATCAGAGCTGCTCTCACCAACCCAGGCATAATGAAACAGGCATAATTAAGGTGCCAGAAGTGCCACTTGGCACTTATAAATTACAAGCAATTTGTTTGAGCGTTGTTTTTTCCCAGCCCCATAAAACTTCAGTTCTTCTCAGGGGGAGTGAGGCCAGAATTGCAGCAAGGAAACAGCAGAGAGAGTTCTCCAAACAATTATCTTCAGCTTGGGCTGGGAGCAGCCAGGTTTCTGATGGAGGAGTGAGTTGCTTTCATGTGTTTGCAGTCAGCTGCCTGTCTGAGTGACAGATCTGTGCTGGAGCAGTGTGAAACGCTGCCTCTCCACTCTCTGGAGCAGCTGCCTGGAAAAGATTCCAAGAAATGAGATCAGACCCCACATAAGTAGGGCAATTAGAAAGTAACCATTGTTTTCCTCTCAGTCCCGGAGCAATAGCAAAGCTTGGGAAAATGGCCTTGTAGGCAGAGGTGGGAAAAGGTTTTGGTAAGAGCACCGTGCTCAAATTCAGGGGAGAGGCACCCTGGTGTCAGGGGAGCTGTGAGGGATCAATCTGCTGAGGTGGGATGGGCTCTGCACAGGGCAAGGCCACCCTCTGCCACATCTGGAGGCACATCTGGCTCCTATTTTATCTTCTTCACCAGGTCACACATCCCTACTGCACAGACCTAGGGATTTCTGTAATCTAAACTGCCCTTCTACCTAAAAGGGAGATGCATAATGTGGTTGGTATTTTTTACCCTGTTAGAAATGAAACTGCGCAAACACAAAAATGTCCAACATGTGACTTTTTTGGGCCAGTGGTGCAAGTCCTACAGGTGATGGAGGGAACATGAGGGATGAAATGACCCTGTGTACAGAAATATGAAAAAACACCATGCCAGAAAATACAGCAAATACAAGATTTTTGATGCCTAAGGAGGCTGGTGATCCCTTTTTTGTTCTTTTTGTCAGTGAAAAGTGATTGACAACTGTCCTCAAATCCAGTAAAAGATCTGCAGCTTCTAATATTTTGCAGGGGGAATACACAGGAACAAAAGCAATTAGGTGTCACTGCACGAGTCCTTTTCCTCTCATTAAATGTATCCAGGGAAAAGCAGAAAAAGAACTCTCTGCTTTGCAAAGGAGATTTTTTTTCTCCCTTCCTTCACAAACTATTTTGTTCCTGTGGATTTTCTTTTAAATTCCCAGTGCCCAGCTGACTTCAGCTCGAAGACTACAGATATATATGGAATTTACTGAAATTAGCATGCCCCAAAAGTCTTTCTAAACAAGTATTGTGGAATTTTACAAGCAGGAGGAAAGCCTGAGAGACAGAAGGGTTCTTTCAGCAAAACAAATGCTTATATTTTTGCTTTAATTGGTCAGGAAAAAGAAATAAAATGCAGTGCAAGGAGGATTCAACAACAAGTGACTGGCTTTTGATTTAAATCTTATTTTTATGAGATTTTTATGTAGTAGTGAAAGAAACTTGGAAGTGCCTTCTAGTCACAGGGCTTAAATTCTTTCCAAGAGCATGTTCAATAGAGTCCATCACAATATTAGAAATCAGAAAGAATGGATATCTTGCAAGAGTTTGATGAGAACAGGCTTAGGAGATATCTCAGCTATTCCAGCAAACCATCAAAAAATTTTGGGAAAAGGTAAGAGGGAAATGTAGAGCCAGGAAGAAAAAATGAAATTACTCAGATTGTTTACTTAGCATCAAAAATTTGAAAAGGAATTTATCTGATAAAGAATTAAAAGGGGCTGTGAGTCACTGTAGTTCTGTGGAAAAAAGATTTGCCAGACTAACCTAATTTCATATCCTGGTAGAAATGCAAATGCAGTTTATGGAGGTAAGACCCTTAAATTCATGTAAATGTAATGTTATAGCAGCACAATTTACAATATTCTGTTTAAATTTACTATTGTACCATCTTCATATAAACATTAAGTGCATCAATAACCAGCCATATGGCAGATTTTACAAACCTGTTTTCAAGGAAAGTTGTCATGGAAAAATGGAATTTTAGTGCATCGCTGCCTCCTAGAATTCAATCTTTTCATCAGTGATCCAGAATTAAATAAAAAATCACTATTGAGAAAATTGGTGGCTGCTGTAGCTGCTGCTTGAGAGAAAAATTGGTAAAAAACCTGAACAAAAGTGCTTGGTAAATTGGGGGAATTCAAGCAAAGGACACTTGGAGACAGGGAAATGCAACAAACACAAGGAATGCTGGCCATGCCCACCCTGATCACACAGAGGGTTTATAGCCTGGAAATAAATTACTCCAAAAAGATTTGCTGCTCCAAGTGGATTTGGAGCTGAATGGATGAGTTTCCAGGATGATGCTGCAACAAAAAGCACTAATGAAATCTTTATATAAACAGAGGCAATGTGAGCAGAAGCAGAAATGTGATTTTTATCTCCTCCCAACACTGGAGGGTCTGATAGAGAAACCCCTGCATTCAAATAGATGATTTACAATGGGGTGCTTAAAGGCTGACTGCATTTACCTTATCATGGGAAAGAAAAGAGGTGTCTCAGGATGAAGGAGCAGATAAAAATGCCATGTCCTGTAGTTTTATTTCATCTGGTGGAATAAAAGACAGGAAGATAAGGGAAAGGAATACAGGCCTAAAAAAAGTCAGACACTCTTTTTTCAGATTCAATCTGGATGTGTCTGCACAGAAGGGGTTTTAGTAAAACACTCCTCAGCAAGAGCAGCGTGGAAGAAATCCACAATATTTTCCTTTCTTGGAGAGTTTAGGTCAGTAGAGGCCAGGTGCAGGCACAGGTCAGGTCTAAACCCCCAGGAACTTCCACCCTGCCCACCTTTTTGCCAAAGGTTGCAAGAATATTCCCTTTAGGGGATGGAACTGCTCTAGCAACAAACCCCACCTGCAGCATCTGTGCTTGAAAGTGGAGGATGTGAGAAGTGAGATGGTTTAGTGCCACACAGTCCAAAAATTCAATTTGCAAGGAAAACGCCTATTTTCACATAAACAGCAAAGGCTGTAGCTTTTTCTTTGTCTTTAGACCCTGTACAAGGCCTTCTGGAACTTTCTGATCTCTTAAATGTCTTATTTTATTAATTTAAGATTTTCTTGTGTGCTGCAGTGAGGTGGCTTCCACTCCTGCTCTGCCAGTGCTCTCCAGTGCTCTCTTTTAGGCTGAGGGCTGAAATTTGGGGACACAAGAATCCTTCTCCCTGCCAAGGCTGTTCACATCTTGCTGCTGGACACAAAATGCAAGAGGAGACTGTCCCAGGTCCCCTTCACTTCTTTTTTCAGCTTCAGAAGGGAGGCAGCACAACAGCTTTTCTCTACTCACCATTGATCTGCCTTTCAATTTGTGCTAGTGATTAGTCGAAGTAGAACACTCAAAAAGGAGCTCAGGGCTAAATGACATCTATCTTTACATTTCTGGGGGAGAAGTGGAGCATTTAAGAATGATTTATGCATGCTTGTTGCAGAAATTTAAGAAAATACAGAGGTTTGCTTGGACCTTGGTGTGTCTAACCCACTTACCTGCAATGGGCTTCACCCCAAATCTGGGAATAAAGCCACTAGATCCCATGTTGTGTTTGTCACCAGGTTATTTCATTATTGAGAGTTATTCTTTTAAAGGAGGATTTAAGGGAATACAATCTGCTGGCAAGGAGAGGGGCCTTCATAAATTGGGGCCATTGCATGAACAGATGTGAACAGACAGATTGTAGCTGCTGCTGCACAAAATAAAAGAAGGAGAAGGTGTTCAGCAACTCTGCTGGAAAGGAATGCTCACTGTAAGAGGCACAGTCTATTTCTATAAGGCTGCAAATTTAGTTCCAGAGTGCTGCCATGCAGATAATGGGGTCAGGGAGAGGGATGTAGGAGCAAGGGGGTGCAGAGCACAGACTGCATCGTGCTGCTTTCTGGAGGATGGAGTGTGCTGGGAGACCATTTTCTCACTGAATGGCACTGCAAGAAGGAAATGCATTTTCTGCCTGCAGCATTTTTCTTAGAAATGCATTTTTTTCCCATTTACATGACCAGTGTGTGAGTTTATTCCCAAAACCCCTGGAGGCAGCACATCTGGAGTGGATCCACAGTGCCATGGCTCAGGAGTAGGAGGTGAGTGTGGGTCTGCTGTGCATGTCCCACCAAGAAAGAGTGAAAGTTGTGTTTGAAACTCCCTGGACTTGGCTGGTTTGAGCCTCCAGCCCCACCCTGGCTGTGCCCAAACCAGAGCCTGCAGGGCTGGGGGAGAGCTCTGAGCAGAACCTGCTCCTCAAAACACCCTCCTGCTCCTCTGAGCCACAGCTGGTGCTGGAAATGAAATTAAAAACAGCCACTGAGGTATCCTGGAGGGACCCTCCTTGATCTGGATTGCCTCTCCCATCATGATCCAAGCCATCTCCAGAGGGAGAGAGTGAAAATGAATTTTTTTTACAGCAGACACTTGGCTCAGATTGGTTGGAACACTGAGGAATCAGATCTAAGGAGTCAGTTTGATCTCTTATGAGGAAAGTCTCAGCATATTCTCACACTCATTCAGCACTGTGCACTGAGAAAATCTCTCCCGAAAGGATTCACTCTCCTGCTACTAATGGAGTGGGACAGTGAAAATGAGAGCAAGCCAGGGTGAATGTCTTGGCATAGAAATTTCAAGCTACAATTGTGCAGTGTTTCACCTCTTTCCTTGTGCTGAATTGTACATGAACAGCTCCTGAGTTTCTGACATTATTTCAGCCCAAATAAATTCATTTGAATAGTTATTGGCTGGGTGTTCACTTACAAATATCCAGTATGAAGAATATAAATTGTTTCAGCTGCATGCATGGAATTTATGGTATATTTGTGTTTCCCTGAATTTAACATCCAGATCAAGGTTTCTGGAATGAGCACTGACAGTTACAAATGTGCCTTCTGTTAAAATCACTCTTAGGTTGGCAATTGTGATTAAAATTGCTTGGTGGGAGATTCACAAGAAATGAAGTCTGGAGAAGGACTGAACTCAATTTTGATGAAAGTTCTTTTGAGAACTTAAATGAGATCTCAAGAGGGATGGTGGGAGTGGAGAATGAAAAGTATTCTACCAGCTTTCAGTCCAGGCACAGCACAGTGAGGCACCAAACTCATGCTATTTTCCTCAAAACTCATGCTATTTTCCTCAAAACTCATGCTATTTTTCTCAAAACTCATGCTATTTTCCCCAAAGTACTTGATCCAAACCCCAGCACGCACACTGAGAGGAAAAAATATTTTGCAGTGTAGCTGCACTTCAGTAAGGAGTTCTAATGAACATCCTGAAATGCATCTACCAGGGAGAGAGAGTCATCCTGCACTTGCCATATTTCACAATGGCCACAATTATTGCTGTGAGAGGACTGCTCTGGCAGGAAATGCTGACCTGGAATCTGTGGGTAGTTACCTCTCTCATCTTCTCCTTGAGCAGTAGGAAAAACCCCAAGATCTTCACTCCTTTGCTTACAGCTCATCACAGCTCCAAGCTACTTCTGCCACTTTTTTTTGCAGCACTCCTGATGTCTCAAAGTCCTCCAGAATGTTGTGTTCAGAAACAGGGCACTTAATTACCCACAAATTCGACAGATTATTCACTTCACCATCCTTAATTCCCACTTGTCCTTCCTCCAGTGGCTGCTATTAAAAAGTCAGGTTGCTACAAAGCCCTGGTGCTGCCAAGGCTGGTGCCTGACTTACAACCTGTGGGGGCTTTTATTAGAATAACATGGGCCACTTGTGTGCTGAGAACTCTGTGAATATTTCATTCCTTCCCTGAATCAAAGCTTAGAAATGCCACAGTTCTTCCCCCTGCATTAAAAAGTAAATCACTGTGGTTTATAATCCATCATAAATGTAAGCTACCAACCCAAATCATTCCTCTTTCCAATCAGTCTCTCCTGCAAGCTAACACTAAATCTGTGTCTCCATTGATGCAGTAATCAGTTCATTCTCTTTGATTTCTCTCCCAAAGTAGGCAAACCAGGAAAATATCTTTTCCAATTTTAATCTCCATTCTAGTCCAATAAACAGAAGTAACTAACGTATCAGAAAAGTGGGAATACCCTAAGCAGGCATTTAATATACATTTTTGTAACTCAGCTTGTACATGAGAGGTGAGGAAGGAAAAGGAGAGTGAATAGAACATGTAAAATGTATTTGTATGTGGGTAATGTATGCATGATCTCACATTAAGACTCTCATCTAAGAAGCCATAATGTAAAGTCCATATAAAATATATATAAAAGTGAGGATATATCCTTAGTGGAAGAACAGAGAAATATTGTATGGATTATAAATGAACTAGAAGTGGAAAATAAGCTCCTGCTGAGGTTGATTGCCCAAGCCATTGTGATTATGCAGGGAGCTTGTCATCCCTTCAAAGGATCAAAGTGAAATATTCCTGCCTTTACCAACGTGCTCATTAGGGCCTCACAGGTGAACATTCCTGCACAAAAGGCTCACTGAGAACCAGAACAAAGCTGATCTGGAGGGGACACCTCAAAAGGAGGGAAGGATTTCTGATTTACCTTTTGGGGCACAACTGTTGGTCCCAGTGGCAGCCAAATATCCAGGAAGCACCAATTAAAATAAAGGAGAATGTTCCACAATCCACCTGCTGCTGATGGGGTTGCAAATTTAGATGAGATGGAATCTAGATGATGTTGGATTTCATCAATAGCAAGGACTGGGTAATAATAGAGAGAGATCCAAGGTTATATTGATAAAAAAGTAAGTTTCAGATTTCATGTTTTTATTATTTGTTTTGCCCTTCAGAGACTAAAAAGAAAAGGGAAAGCTCCAGAGACACAACTGCCTTCCAAGTAACCACATTCCTCAGGAATTCAAAAAGGGGGGAAGTGCTGCCTCATTATTTTATGATTCCTCTTGATTAGAATTATTTGGTAAAGGGCACACCACACAAAAAGCATACAGACAAATTGTGTAACAAGAAAAACAATATTGCTGAAATATTCTTGGGCTGCCTACAAAAGGCAAAGAAATAAAGGAAAAATCAGAAAGATTATTTAGAAGCCAAAGCAGGTCTAAAAGCCCTTGAGAGGGACATCCCAGAGACCTGAATATCTCAGCACGGAGGAGAGGGAAGCCACAATCCTGTGCACAGAAAGACTTTGGATACTGGGCACAGGGCTGGTTCTCCCATCTCAAAAGTGGAAAAAATTCAGAAAGGGGAAACTAGGCTGTCTAATAAAAGAAATAATAGAATAACTTGGGACTAGTCAGCCTAGGAGAAGAATGATTTGGTGGGATATGACAGAAATGTGCCAAATTTGAAAGGATGGAGAGGCAAAAACTTCTCACTCACTGTTCTCACTCACTCATGTTTTATCCATGCAAAAGCAGGAATAAATGGCCAGGAGCACATTCCCAGCTCCTGAAAAGAGGTAATTCCTCCCACCACCCACAGCAGGGCTGGGAAACAACTGCAAAAGGATGCCACAGATGCCAGTAATTTACATGGGCTCAAGGAGGAACTGAGCATGTACTTGAAAGAGAAATTAATTGCACATGAAGGATTAACAAGCGAATTCTGCTCTCATTATTCACGGCCGTGCTGTCAGCAGTGGGACTAAGCAGATAACGGGTTTATCCCTGCTCTGTGCACAATGCAGCCTCGTGTAGAGCTGCAGGCAGTGCAGGGTGAGCTCTGGCACTGCTGGGGAGGTGTTTGAGCAGGCAGGGGTAGGAATTAGCCCAGGGATTGCAGCACAGGATGGGCAGCACAGTTTGATCTCCCCTGTCCCCCTGCCCAGCTCTGCTGAGCCCAGGCACGCTCAGGGCACCACTCCTTGAGCTGCCCAGGAAAGCAGCATCATTCCCAATCCCCACTTTATCCTCGAGCTCACAGCACACTGTGCAGGGCTGTGACTTTGGGGAAAGTGCTTGGCTTCACCTGTGCAACCAGCTTAAAAATCCTGGGTGTGGGGTTGGTTGTGTCGCTTAATTTGCAGCCAGATGGAGACTCTGGTGATGATCCCAAGGATCTTGGGGAGCTTGACCTGATCAGGGTTCTTCAGGCTCAGCTTGTACCAGCACTGCAAGAGCTGTTACTAAATCCATTAGGCAGGAGCACATGAACTGAAAGGGCTTTAAAACATCATTTGCTTCATGCTAATGGGAATGTCACTCGAGGCCATGAGAAATTCTGGGAGTTCCAAAGGTTCCAATGCTTGAAATGGGCACCTGATTGAACCATTTTGCATACAAACTTAATTAGAATCTACTAATTAGACAGCATATTTGTAAAGCAAACATGCAGGGATTATCATATGATGTTTGGAGAAAAATTAAAATCAAGTTTATTTTCCAAATGTAATGCAAAACCCAGAACAATGGAGGTGGCAGCTTGATGTGCACAAGATGTGCCAATATTTGCTCTGCACAATTGTTTCTTTGAAGATTAGGGGGGCTGAGTCTGTGGATGTGGCAGATAATTTGTGTGGAATTACACTCCAGAACATATATATTTTTTTAGGAGGAGCTGCAGTAATAGATTCTGATTAGGCATTCAGTTGGTAGCCAGTACATGAATTCCAATTACTGAGCCAGTATTCAGAGTATATTTTCATTGAAACTTTTCAGACCAGGAGTGAGCAAAACCTTCCAATGGTTTAAGATGTCCTGAATCACTTCAATTAATTTGTGGGTTTGTAAAATTGATGTAAGACTGCAAAGGAGATTTCCACCCACACCCCTCAATTTAATCCCTTTTCCCTGCCCAGAGGCAGCTCTATTTCCCTCCTCCTTCTCCACCCTGATCCACTTCTCACAGAAAGATCATCCAGCAAAGCAGAGATTCTACCAATGAATTTCCCTTTAGCCTGGAAAAAACATTAAGCTGCTACCAGAGGAGCTTCAGGTAAAATGCAATAATATTTGCAGATGTTCTTAAATACTAATTTTGCCACTATATATTTTCCCTCTGTATAATGGTACTCCCTATCCCCCAAGTCTCTCTTTAGTCCTTTATTTCATTCTAACTATTTTGGTTCCACATGGTGCAAACAACATTAAAAACTCCTTTTTAAGGGATGGGTTTAAAGCCCTGTTGGACTGTAAAGAGGCAGAAGCATGTGCCTAAGAGAAAATCTGAAAATCCTTCTCTGAGGCATTTTCTTGATGATTATTCAAGTCCCTCTGCTCCCAATGCCTGATATTTAAAATATCTGCAGGTACGACTTAAGAGCCATGCTCTCTGTTATTATATGTTGGATATTACTTTAAATAGTCACTTTGCACATTAAATAAACAAGAAATAAGTATTTCCTGGCAGAGACAGGCAGAGCAGACAGGTGGCAACAGGGCTGGAAGGAGAAGAGCTGTGGTGGCAATAGAGTGATCCCAGCAGCTCCATCCCCTCCATTCCCCAGACCACGAACCAGCAGCTCTGGGAGGCACACAGATATCCCATGAAGAGAAAATTCAAGATAAAAATAAAAGCAGTGCTATTTGTGTGGTAAATTGACATGGTAATACCTGTAACCACAATAAAAATACTGCTAATGGTTTACTCTGCTCAACTGGAGTGCAAATCTGTGCTGCAACCCGTGGAAATTCTGTGGAATATAAACCCAACCCACCTGAATTACTGTAATTTTGAGTGGCAGGAAAAGGAAGGGGGGAGAGATATAAACAAAAATATGTATTTGGTGAACATTGTTGCAATAAAACATTGATATTGATTCAGGTAAATCCCAGGGAGCCACCAACAATGAAAAAATATTCTTATACTCCTCATTAAGTAAATACTACAGTTTATCACTTAGAAAACTCCAGGAAAATACAGGCAAGAGTCTTTTTATGGCCAAACTACATCCAAATTGCTTCATGCAAATAAGCCCAGTAAAAGCAGAATCATTCAGTGCACACAAATCCAAACTGCTGGATCCAAAGCAGGCTCATCTGGAGTAAAATTAGGTCGTTCTCTCCAACAGATGAAGGAATCTACAATGGCCAACACTTTTCAGAACAAATGACATCCCTTCCAAATTGGCCTCATTAGCCCTTCCTGCAGACAAGCAAAATGCAATTTAGTTTCTTAAAGGGACTTCTCTCAACTGTAAAATTCCTATGACTTGGCTTATGGAATAATATTTTTTTTCCTGAGTTCTGATTTTAAAAAATATAAACTTAATAATCCGTGAGGCTATGAGCAACCTTTGTTTTCAGCACAGAGAGCTTTCCAGTTAGCTTTTTGGGTTTAGACACTTCCAGGCCATTAAACTAATTAAATAAATGAGAATTCATTCTTCCAGAATAACCAGTTGCTCCAGGAAGTGATAGTGGCAATTAAGCAAGTGGCAGTCTTCCTTCTGAGTGTCCCAGCAAGGTGCTCTGCTGAGCTGCACAAACACAGCAAACCGTGGAGTGGAGACTGGGGCAACTTCACACAATTCCCAAGTCTGCACAATTCCCAGTTCTTTAAGAGATTCCCAGATTCCAGGGCCCCAAGAAGTTCTCTCTGACCCAAGGGTGGAATTCTGCATCTCCCACCACTGACAGATGTGCTGCCACCCCTCTCCCCACCGAGCAGCTGCTGTTTATCCAGGAGTGTTCCTCATTTCAACAAAGTCAGCTGAGGATATTTAAAGCAGGGATATGAGAAAGCTCAAGTGATTTAGCTGGATGAGCTTGAATTTAACAGGATTACTCCTTATTTTTATTACAAAGCTAAAATGTGATTCTGATCTCTCTTTTTTTTTTTTATTTTTTCCCCCCAGAAAGGTCATCATGGTAAGAGCAGAATTATCTGCATTCTACAGAATTGCTGCAGCAGTATTATTGCCCAGGCTCACAGCAGTGTGAACACTGAACTGGTTTCACCATCCATCATACAGAACTGTCTGCTGCACACTCTAGCCTCTGGAAGGTTTAAAAAAAATTGAGCTGCATTTTTCAGCTCCTTGCCAGTTAAGAGCACACAGAGTTCAGGCAAAGCCTGAAACCAGCTACCAGCCAGAAAAGTTCAGAAACGCCTGAGAGAAGAATGATTAAAAATACAAGAGAACTAAAACCACTGCAATTTTGCCTTTTTGCCCCCACAGAGGAGGAGGGAGGGTTTCAAAGCAGAGTCACAATTATCAATAGCAGAGCTGGATTGCTGCAGCATTGCTTCCTAAAGACAGAGTCACCAGGCAGGGGTGTGCACCTAGATAAAAAATTCATTTGGCAACACAAATCCATGGGGACAGACAAATGGGTGGTCACAAATTGTGATATATTCAAGCACCCCCCTTGATACTGCAATTCTTGGGTCAACCTGAGGGAGGGATCAGTGACTTTTACATAAAAATACCCACTGCTTTCCTGCCTAGTCCAAGGAAATATTTGGTTTGTTCTACACAATAGGCAGAAAAATAATAAAATGCACCTTATTTTTTTGCATGGAAATGCACATTTCTGGATATCATAGCACCTTTCTACAGGTGAGTGGGAGAGGTTGGTGACACCATCAGGTTAATGTTATTTGACTTCTTCAAACATCTCTTCTGCATCCTGCCCTTCTCAACAGGTGTCCTGAGCATTGCTCCATTTAAATACAACTTTTTGTGATTGTTGTTGTCAATCAGACAACTGTGTTTATACAACCAGATGGAAGGGAAAAAATAGATTAATTTAAAAAAAAAAAAGCTTGGTCTTCTGGTAACTTAGTGACTTAGTTTTTAAGGTTGTCACCTTAGGAAGGGGCATGCTGAAAGTTATCACTGATTTATAAACCAGATTCCTTCAAATACCTCCATAAACCCAGCCCAAAACTAGAGCACAGCTTTCCTCCCTGGTTCTGAGCAGCCAAAGGAGATATTTGAGCCTGACTTCTGGGAAGCTTGAGCTACCCAGACAAAGTCCAGGCCCTTGGCAGCTCCTTCAAGCCAAGCTGTGCTTGGTCTTCTCGTGCCTGGTTGGTGCAGCAGCAACTTCATTTGTCTGATTCTATAATTGAGAAGATCCTTAGACTTGTCAGCAAGAACACAGCCAGTTTGTTCTGAGTCTAAGCTCCATGACAAGACAGCAATCTTCAGGCTTTTGAGCATAATGCATTAATATAATTATTAATGCCCTGGTGTGGTTTTTTTCCCCTCAATTTTCTTCTCTTTTCCCCTGCTATTTTCTTATTTTTCAATTTCTTTTTTTTTCACTAGCAAGGCAACACTGCATTAGAAATAGCTCTTATCATCTTAATAGTCTTTAAATGAGGCTGGCAAAGCCTTAAATAAAGAGATATTTTGTTGGAGAAAATAAAGAAAATAGGGAAACTGTTTGTAAAACATAACTCTTGTGCCCAAAGGGACATATCATTTTCATATTTTAAATCTGAATGCATTTCGGTTATTTTGTGTTTTTGCAGCAATCAGTTCACATTATGAGAATAGGGTAGTATAATTATGGAAATTAAGTACAGATTTCAGTTGAATGAACTCATCAGATGGAATTACAGCCTTTCTAGATTGGTCGTCTGGCTTTATGTCAGATGATTTGCATAAAACATTTAGCTTAATGAGAAGTAAACAACAAGACTGTGGAATGTATTAACCCAAGGGGGTCTGAGCTGACATGTAAGAAATATTAAGGTTGTAACTTTTTTTTTTTTATTATTGTTGTTATTATTATTTTAAAGGAAAAAATAAAGAAAGCCTTGAGAGCAGATTAAGAACATAAAGGTAATTCTGGTTTGGATCATAATTCTTCATGAGTGGTATTTTTCACCACCTACAGTCATACACTGGGAAGTAATTTTTCAGGTTTATTTATTTTTGGTTGCCTGTAAGCAGAATCTGACATAATCTAGTTACCCTGTCAGATAGTGTTCATGGCTGCAAACATGTCTTTGTGTTCAGTAGTTGAATTTTCTTCTGGTCAGTGATCTGGAACTTGCTCAAATTACTTTCTGGGATATGTAGTCATTTATCCATAATCTCTGGAGGGTCTAATTTTCATTGGGAAGTACAGAACCAAACTGCACTTTTGCATCTTTAATCATTAAACTCAGCAATGCTGCCATCCTAAAAGCATATTGATAGCAAGCCTGCTCAATGCACAGAATATTAAAGGGCTCCTTTTGCTGTTCCCATGGCAGCATCTCCTTCTGGGAGGGTGTTCTCCAGGAGGCCTAAGCAGAGTGTGTGAGGGGTGATTGGAAATTAGGGTTGAAATTAGGATTTTCAGGCTCTGCCCCTGGGCTGCCTCCCAGCCTGGTACAGCTGTGCATCCCCAAAATGTGATGATTCAGTGCTTCACCCTGCTGGAGGTGTGTCTCCACAGACTGAGGGTGGCCACTCACCACGATGCAGAGTGACTCTTGTTCTGTGTCACAGCACTGCTGGAAGGAACCAGAATTCCCTCTCTGACATTTCAGACACCCAGGATTAAATTAAACTCCCAGCTCTGTGCCCCCAGCAGGAGCAGGGAGGTGGGCAGACGATCACAAGAGTTCAGGCTGGTGCCTCTCAGACAAAACCAGCCCTGTGCTGCAAATCACAGCACTGCTGGGGGATGCAATTCCCTCTGATCACCTGGCCAGCTCTGGAGAGCCTCCCCAAGCTCCAGCCCAGTGATTGCAAAGAAGGCACTTGATTACTTGAGAGAAATGCCCCCAGTTAAGGATTAGCATTTGCTTTCCTCATACGGGGTAAAACAAAAATCTGCAGGAGCAAATCAAACCCTGGGGCTCTACTTTTCATGAGCATTTCAGGGAACAGCCCAGGTTAACCAGCAAAGTGGTTGTTCAATTCCAAGGCAAATATTTTGATTAACACAGCTCTGATTAAAGGCATGAAATAAACTGCAGTGCTTAGACAGCCTCCTGATGGTGCAAATTTTAAATATTTTTGCTAATAAAAATAAAATTCGCCATGTGAGACTGTCTGAGTAGAAGGGGATGAATAATCTTTCAGGCTTCCATTACCTTTGCCTAGGGAGGATCAGTACAGGGAGAGATTGCCTTTCCCCCATCCATGATTGCTGGTGACAGAGAGTCACCAATCCAGTGGCTTGAAGAAGAGCATGCCACATGTTGTGCTTAAATTTCAAAATAAAAAAATCCTATGGCAGTGGGAAATGGAAAGAAAACACTCTGCTTTTGCTGCCTCCTATGTTCTTTCTACTGCTGAGCTCTCCTTAATGAAAAATTGGCCCAGGCTGGAAGGAGCCGAGCAGGAGATGAGGAGGAAATGGTGGTGTGGAAAACTACTGACCCTCGTGTTTGCTGGAATATAGAGGCAGCAGAGGCAGGGGGTTCCTTGAAAGAGCCTGTCTGAATCAATGAGCTTATGGCTGGCTGCTTTTAGGGAAACAAAGTGGAATGAGGAAACTTGAGCGTGCTGGATGGATGTGCAGATGTGACAGGCAGAGATGAGCTGCAGCGAATCAAAGGCTGGCAGCTCAGTGGCCACACAGCCAGGGTGAGGAGAGCAGGATCACTGCTCAGCTCAGAAACTGAACTTTGTGGAGAAAAACAGCTGTGGCCTGGCCTGTAGCAATTCAGAGCAGTGGGAGCTGCCCTTGCCCTACAGCTGGCTGGGTGCTCCAGCTTGAGATCACACCTTGTGCCACGAACACCCTGCAGGGTTCCACACCCCTCTGGCTGGGCTGGTGGCTATCACCCAGAAACAAACCCTGTCACACCTGCCAAGGCCCCTTCAGAGAGCACTAAGGAACTCTTTACCTGTTACTTTTGAACCATGGGCTCAGTTTTGCCCTTGAGGTTCTTGGCCAGCCCCCCCAGCTCAGACCCCAGAACAGTCCTGCCCACAGTGAGCAATTGCCACCATCTGTCCCAGGGGGAATGATTCCCCTACAAAATCTCAAAACACCTTGGGATGGTTGGGATGAAGGAGGCTCTGGGGCTGATGTTTTCTAGATGTGAAGAAAACAACATCATCCTTGCTGTGATGGCAGAGGTAGAAAATGAGGTGCATTTCCTGGAGCTGGAGGACTCAGCAGAGCTGTGCCTCTCTCCATTTCTAATTGAACTGAAGGATTGTTTCCTTCTCTCTGCCATGATTTATGCTCTGCTATAAAGCTGTGCTAGGCCCTCAGCTCAATCATCAGCTAAACAAAGTGATACTTGGTGCTTAGTGAACACCTTCCACCCATTGAGCACAAAATCCTTTCCAAAGGTAAATGAGCGCTCAAGAAGTGGAGGAAAACTACATCCAATTATAGGAGATTATGGAATGAAGCTGGATCAGACTGTGAGTACAAAGTGCACTCCTGCTCCCTCCTGCTGTCCTTTAGGACCATCCTTCACAGAGGTAATGCAGCTTTTACTCCAAATTTCACTGAGTACCTGAAAATTCCATTCCATAGCATATGGTGCAGAATCATCTCTTTTTTGAGAGGAGCACATTTCTTGCTCCTAGCTCAGGCTGAACAATTTACACACAATTACTAACACAGCATTCAGCACAATTTTTAGCTTGGTGCAACCTGGTCCCTTTTCCTCTGCCTTGCAGATAATTCTGCTCATCACTAGATTGCTACCAGCTTATCCCTGTGGGATACATTATGTCCCACCTTCCCATGAGTTTCTAACACCATCCTTACCTACAGTTTGGGAAAAATAAAATTTCCTGGACTAGGAACAGTTCCCACTCACAACTCAGCACATCCAGGTGCAGAAATAAATTGTCCATCAACATTCCAGGTGATCACCCCAAGGGCTTTTCTCCTGAAGATGTGGTCCAGTGAGTTTTCCCAGAAAAACTGTAGGGACTGGGAAAGGGTCTGGAAATGTGGATTTCAGAGGAGGAAAGACTGTCACAAAATGAGTGTACCCTCCAAAAGTCCTCTTAAAGCTGGGCCTTGTGCAGAGGGGAATTGAAGATTCAGTGAGGAATGGGAGCAGCAGGAAGCACAGCCTGGTGACTCCAGCATGCAGCTGGAAAACTTTGGGGATGTAATTTAAAGACTGTGAACAATGCTCAAGTGGTTTACTGCAGGTGGCCCCAAGCCACCTGTCCCATAAATCAGTGTTAGAGCTCCTGGTGCCTCTCCCAGCACCTCATCCATCTGTGTTCCATGGGCTCCCATTAGCTACAACTTTTTATCAATTTCACAGCAAATGAAGTAGAGGGTGAGAAAATTCCCTGCTCTCTTTGGAACCACAAAAGTGATAAGGAAGCTGCAAACTTTCAGAAGTATGGGAAGGAAAACCATAGAAAACATGAATTCCCTCCAGATCATCCCCTCACAGTCTGCTCAGGGTCTCCAGGACTTCTCAGATCTTTCGTTTTCTCCTGATCATGAGGGATTTGCACCACTCAGAAAAGCAAACAACACATTTGTAATCACAATTTCACGTTTGATGCTGCCTGAGAGCACAGAGGGAAAACTGTGGCTGGAACCACAAGTGTTGGTTGTGTTTCAACAGCTGTTAAAGCACATGAAAATAATATTTTGGTTTGCAAAGGCATTGCTGCTCCCACACATCAAGAAAATAATGACATTTCTGAGTGACACCTTAGAACCCAAGAGGAGGAGGAAGAAAACCTCCTTTTCATGTCTCCTCCTCCTCAGCACTGTCCTCCCCTCTGCTTCACAGAGTCACCCCAAACATCCCCACATCCTTGTGCTTTAACAGGTGACACCTGAGGAACTTGCCTGTAATGCAAGCCATGCTGAATTTTTAATTCTCTCCTTAGATTTTTTCTGCTGTTTTTTTTTTTTTTTCCTCTATTTATTAATTTATTTAGGGGTTAGAATTAGAGCAGACAGTGTGTGGGGTGGGCATGCTCCCCTTGGAGGTTTCTTAGCAGTTCAATGAGGTTTGTAAAGGTGTTGAAAAAGACCTGTTGATTGCATCTGTGTGTAATTACCAGTTGTGGAATGTGAGCATGCAGTATGTATCTATTGAATTATGCTCTGAATGTGAATAGTGCACTGCTGCTCCTTAATTGCCTACCCTGAGAGGTGGCTGACAATGGGGCTTTTCATCTCCTCCCACTTCTGCAGGGAGAAATACATAAATTTCCTCTTTTTTGGTTTTTTGGGTTTTTTTTTTGGTTTTTTTTTTTGTTTTTTGTTTTTTGTGGGTTTTTTTGTTTTTTTTTATTTAACAGTCTACTGACATTTTGCCAGCCAGAGCACATATATTAGGAAATACCATTTCAATACCAGCATTGCTTAGTAAATTTTAAGGGGTGTGAGGAAAAAAGCAGCAATAAGAGAGAGAAAAGTACTCAAAAGCAGATATTATGAGTAATGTTAGTGCTTCATGAAGTGTCAACAGAGGTCACTGAGAATTTAAAGGAATTTTGCATCAGGTTCTTATATGTTTTGCTCTGCAGTTTGTCTTTTCCCAAAACAAGTTCACATTTTCTGCCAGTGTTAAGGGATAAAACTTCACTGAAATCTCTGGAAATGCACCAGCTTATTTCAGAAGCATACATTGTCTGTAATATTTCCACAGAAAGACAAAATTCAAACAAAATCTGTCCCCATAAAGGATCCTCACCCGTTCCACTAAAGGAAATTTACAGTGATCATACCCATTTATCCATCTCTGCTCACAAACATTGCCCACAAGACTTAAAGCAGCAAAATTATGGTGCACCCTTGGTTCCATTCCATTATAAATGTCCTGAATATAGAGATGTATTTATTACACCTGCAGCCATCCACACTAATTTAAAAGGAGCTTCTGCAAAGGGCACCTTAGGACATGGTGTAGAGGTATTGACAATCTCCTGATTTAATGCATTACCACATCCCACATGTGACTGCAGCAGTTTTATTTCTCTGACACTAGAGGAGACATGCAGCTTAATTGAGTTCAATTTAGAAGGGCTGTAGAACAAGCCATGTACAGTGGAAATTCTGTATTTTATGGTAGTACTGTAACAATTTTTTAACAGTAGCTGGAACTCATTTCCACACTTCTGATTTAACAAAAGAAAACTCAGCCAGGGCTCCCAAGTATAATTAAATTGGTATTCATCATTCAGCCATAAAGAGCACCAGAGCACTGTGAGACAAAATCTCTGGCAGGGGGTCTGAGCCCTTCTGTTTCAATTTCCTGAAGGCCAAGACAGCTGAAAGAAGATAAACATCCCTGTGGAAATGGGAAATCAGAATGGATCTCTGTGAAGGGCTGGACAGGCAGCAGCACAGCAATGAAGTGCTGAATGTTTACAAATCCTTCCAAGGGACGCTGCACAGCTTGGGAGATGGGGACTCTGCATGCAGATGGAGAAACTCCTTTTCTTTTGAGGAGCTGATGCAAATCCTGCTGGAATTTGTGCAAAGAGCTGTAGTTCTGTTGACATGGATTTGGTAATGTCCCAAAACTGTGTGATCCATCCCAGCTGGGTCACCCAGACCACAGGACCATGAGGCCACGATAATCATGTCATAAATGGGAAAGTGTGAGTCACAGGTGTCTCTGGGGGTCAGCAGCACTGCAGCCATCTCCCACACAGATTTAAATCACTGAAATAACCACAGAATCTGCCTTCCAAAAGAACACTTCTGACTAACTAAACTCTAAGAGTCTCAGAGCCCAGAAATGGGTACAGCTGACGAGGGGGTTGATTGTTTTTACAATCATTGTCATCCCTAAAAGAAGAAACAAATAAAACAAAAAAAAAAAAAAACAAAAAAACAAAAAAAACAAAAAAAAAAAAAAAAAAAAAAAAAAAAAAAAACAAAAAAACAAAAAAAACCCCCAATACAAC
>JAOTQP010000567.1:3675274-3686540 GCA_026413545.1 Cichladusa arquata | reverse complement strand
AAAAAAAAAAAAAAAAAAAAAAAAAAAAAAAAAAAAAAAAAAAAAAACAAAAAAAAAAAAAAAAAAAAAAAAAAAAAGAGAAGAACAACAAACCTGGAGTAGAATCCCCTCACTGCAGCAAGAGTCTCTGCTTAGTGGCTCTGTTTTGCTGCAGTTTCTTGAGCCCTGTGTGAGCTCCAGCAGCGCTGACAAATGCCCTGAGCAGCATTGCTGGTCCACATTCTGATTTAGCACAGCACAAGTTCTAATCACTTATGGAAATGTATGATGTGGGGCTTTATGGAGTATTAGTGAAGTATTGATTGCTGCTTGAGACTTGTGCTTGTGCATTTTGAGCTAATGAAATTTGTGCCAAGGGCCAAAACTGGGCAGTGATGTCAACAGGAGCACTCAGAGTCACAGCTCGCTTCGCCATGGCTCAGTCCCCACAATTATATTAAGTGGTTTTATGGGAATAAAGGCAGGAAGCAGCAAGCCAGCTGAACTACCCTCGAATGAGCAATGCAAACAATGCAGATATTCTGTTGGAAATGCTCACTTCACAGCACAAGCATCAGGCAAGCAGCCTTCCCCTTTTGCATTGTCAAAGCCACAGTGAGCATGGCAAGAGGGGCTGCTGAGACACAGAAGCCAACAATAAAACTAAAAGTGCAGCAGCTGAAATTATAGTCACCTTTCTCCAGATTTAATAACACTATGAGAAGAGTTATAAGACTTCTAAAATGTCACTTTCAGAGCTGAGTTCAGTAACTAACCCAAAATTAAATTAAACAAACAAACAAACAAGCAAACAAACAGTAAGAGTCCAAGACTTTTGGAGTGAAGTAGAGGGCAGGAATCACAAAGTAATTAAAAAATTTAGTAACTTATAGGCAACAAAAAGGAGGAAAGGCAGGTTATTCTGGTCCATGAATATGCTTATAATTAATCACTAATGAATAAAACTTTGTGTCTTGTCAGTGTGGAAACCTCCTGCCCTCCCAGCCAGGAATCCTGACTGATGGATAAATCACTGCCTTGCTTCATTTTCTGAATGGGCTGAAATTCAGCTTTACATTTGAAATGCTTCCTGTCAAAACTAGCAAATACATTCCCAAAAAAAGGTTTTCATTTAATCAGCATTGCATTTTTTCCACAGCAAAATTCCATCAGGTTGTGCTGACTGGATATAAGGATGAAGTTTTTTGTGAGGGTGGTGAGAGCCTGGCACAGAGTGGGGATGGATGCCCCAGCCCTGGGAACACTCCAGGTCAGGCTGTCTCTGAGCAGCCTGACCCAGCTGAAGATTCCCAAGCTGATTACAGGGAGGTGGGGACATTTAAAAGTCTCTTCCAGCCCAAACCACTCTAATCTAAAAAACATAAAATACAATGCTATCAGAGATGGGTGAGGATGGAGAGAGTCTGGTGTGCCTTGCAAATGAAGCTCTGTGTCTTCCCTAAAAAACAGTTCAAGACTTGTTTAAAGGCTTTTGAATTAAAGAATCAGACCCCAGTGATTTAATGAACTTTGAACCCAAGCAGAAGCATTAAAGCAGAAAATGTTTCCCTGTTAACAGCCTGGAGCCCAGCTCAGGCAGGCTGCCCCAGAGCAGAGCAAAGGGCAATTTCCTGGCAGAGCCATCTGGGCTCTGTGCTGGGCTGTAGCAGCCCTGCCATGGCAATAACACCTCCCAGCCAGTGGGCACCTGTGTGCTTGGAACAGGACAGAGAACATCAGCTCAGCTCATTCTGGCTTGCAAATAGCTGCAGGTGGCAAAGCTGTTTGCTTGCTTACAGCACAGAATGGGCTCCAAGCACAAAGAAAAAGTCTCTGTTGTTCCACAGCCCCCTCCTGTATTCACCTAGGATTTAGCCAGACCCAGATGTAAAATTAAATAACTTCCTCATGGAAAAAAAAAAAAAAAAATATATATATATATATATGTATGAAGTGACTCTGCACAATTCTGTAAAAATACTGTAAATACAAGCAGAGCCCTGCATTGTGTGGCTTAACTATAATTTGTCACAGCACAGTTACTAAAGGCACTGCAGTGAATTTAATAGAGGCATCCTAACAGGCACAGGAATTCTACATGGTGGAAGCAAATGCTGAAAACACAAGATCTGAGTTCAGACTTGTATGCAAATCCACAAAGATCAGTTAACCCCCTTCTGTGCTGGCTGAGTTTGGGTATCACTTTTTGTCACATTTCAATTAAAAACAGCTCAGGTGAGAATCTGTGGCTCCTAAGGATGGGAAGAACAGATAATGAGGTCACAGGTAAAAGGAAAAACATTTCTGCAGCCATAGGAAACTGTCAGGGAATGCACCAAAACTAAGCTTGGAGGTGAGAACCCATCCACCTGGACAGAGTGGAATCCTGTTTTCCCTTCATTTTAAAAAAGGATACAAACTAGATTTAAATACATATGAGCTTGAGAGAACAGTGATTTGTGAAGCACATCTAGATACTCAGAAAAGTTACATCCTAGAGAGGAAGAAAAGCCACAAATGAAATGGAATGGTAGGAATAAAAAAAATGACACAACATCCCTACACGGTTATTTCTTACAAACACTGTCAGACAGTAAACAAGATGTGGTGAGTGAAAATCACAATGATTTGCTCAGCCCAGGCCATTTCCCTCTGCTTCATCTCCACCAACACTTTTGCAACCTGAACCAAATATTCCCTTTAGTTTATGATGCACAGAGCAGAACGAGATGAGCAGAACAGGGGCAGTAGAAACCCACTTTTGTCAATGAGGGAAGCAGCTCTGAACTGCAAGATTTCACGAGGCCAGGCACAGCTCTGCTGCCAGCAATTACCCAGCCTTGCTCTGCAGCCTCAACATTTACTCCCCACTGTACCATGCAGGGGACTCACATGGAAGAAAAAGGCTTTGGAGAGGCTGGGAAAGGGAAAGAAAGCAAAAAGTAGAGATGGAAAACTCAGTGAGCTCCATCATGGCTCTGGTGGGCACAGGGGCAGCTGCACAGAAAGGCTCAAGGATGCACAGGGAGAGTTTGAGAAGAGAGCTCTTCCTCCCTGATTCTCCCGTGCCAAGGAATAGTTGGCTCTAAAACTGCAAGTCTTTAAAGGCTCCTAATTTTTAAACAGGAGGCATGATTTTTCTTTCTCATTTCTGTCCTATAATGAGGCCAAATTTTGGCAGAAATTTTCATTTCATTGGTAGGAAAATAAATCATTTTCTATGAAAGCTGCAGTGGAATATGAAAAAAATTATCCCATTATTATGTAATTTTAATTAATTATATTTTTAAAATTACTTTTCTTCTGCCTTCCTTACAAAACACAGAACTCCACCGTTTATCTTGTTATATCTAAATTAGCAGCCTCCCCAAGCAGGTGTTACACTTGGAAGACAACATGTTGCAAGCAATTAGAGAATTGTATGTAAATACACAATTTGTCAGAGGAAAAGAAAGCTCTTTGGTGTGATTAAGTATCATTTAAAAAATTTGTGCTAAAGGAAAGTAAACAACTCGCCATGTGGGTGATGCAGGATTGGAAAACAAGGTTCCCAAGGAGCACAGAGTGTGAAAGGTCTGGGTGTGCTCCCTCATTTTGCACTCTTTGTTCCTAAGAGACTCTGCTCTTGGAGGAATTGATGATTCAGAATGTGATTTGTTCTCCATCAGCAGCCCCCTAACAAAAAGTGGATTTGTGGCACAGACCTTGGATGCTCTCAGTGGCTGGGGATGGGAAGCACGAGCAGGCAGGGAATGCAGGAGCAAAGGGGGGCAGGGATGCTCTGAGAAAAGGGCATAAATGTGAAAACTGAGCCCCTGTGGAGAAACTTTTCCAGCAGATTTTATCTGGAATTTTGTCATCAAGCTCTGAGCTGCAAGCACACAACCCCACCCATGGACCCACAGCTTGGCTTATGAACCAAAATATAGATATAATGTGGTATATGATAATCATAACAATATGGATGATAATAATATGGAAACCTCTGCAGGAAAGCTGAGAAGGAGCCTGGAAAACTCCTGCACTCCACAGAGCTCCCAGGAGAATGCAGCTGGAATTATCTCAATTTCACTGCTGGATAAACCCTTGTGAAAGACAGAAGATGAGTGAGCATTCTCTCTGCTGAGTTTTGGATGCCACTGCCTTCCAAATAAATGAAAATGCCCACCCTGATGCCTCTCTCCTGTCAAATGGACACATTTAACAGGAAGACAAGGAAAAGGGAGTGATTTTTATTCCTATTTCTGTCACTAAGTATTGTAACATCACAGGCTCTGTGGAGACTTGTTACTTTAATGAGACCCTTGAGGCTCTGAGTGGCTGAAATCACTTCTCAATAATCCCACACCAATAAGTAGCAAAAGCAGAATTCTTTGTTTTCTACCCCAGTGTGTACTGGTATTGTCTGTTAAGCATACTGGGGTACTTGTAGAAAACTCCTTAATAGCAGAATAAAAAATTTCCACCAGGCCTGACATTTCCCTGTCCCTCAAGTCAGAGATCTGCAAACCCAGTGACCACAGCAAGACCCTAAAAAAGTGTGACACAACCATCACCACAGCAGCAGAAAGCAGCTGTGCATTAAAATACTCCCACCCAACCAATACTGCTCAGCACAGGAGAAAATTCCCCAAATCAGTTCCTTTTTTTTCAGGGTGTATGAAATAAATCACTTTTCCTTCCTGTGCACCTGTCTTAGGCACTTTGTCTCATAGGACAAAGGAGTGAAGTTTTCCTAGAAGAAAAGCATGAGGAATCACTTTAGATCCATTTTAAATATGACATTTCAGGAGTCAGTGTTAAAGGATTGGGTTTTTCCTACATCTACAAGACAGGGATGTTGTATAGGGCTGCAGCTGAAATACCTTTAGTGCCTGACCTCCCCCAGCTGAATTTAGCTGGGTCTAACCCTCTGATCTGATCTGGGACACTTTGCAAACCCACCCTGATCACAGAGGATCTTCTGCTGAGCTATTCCCTGAGCCCTCCACCAACAGGAGCTGCACTTCTTTCAAAATTTCAAAATTCAACACCTCAGCATTTCTTTGGCCACCTCACAAGGAATTACCTGCTGGAATTGAGGGAGCCAGGCTAAATCCATGGATGGCAGGAAGAGAGGGACATGTCAGCCTAAACAATGGCAATTCTGCACCTTGGCTGAAAAAAACAAACCCTCTTTCTCCTTTTAGAACCTTGATTTTGCCTTGCCTTCACTGTTGCACATGATGAATAGCATCCAGCAAATTAATATTTAAGAATTCATCACCAAGAGGTGATTACTCAGCTAGAGCAGACTCATGTTATTGATGCTTGGCTCTATAAGTGGGTTGGGTTTTTTGGTTGTTGTTTTTTTGGGGGTTTTTTTGAGTGCCTATAAACTAAATCAAGACATTTAAAACATTGTAGAATCACACATCATTAGTTTTCCTGATCTGCATATTGTAGCAATTGTTTATGTTGTGTGTAGCACGAAGAGGAATTTCTTGCAAGTTATTTCTGAGAAAAGCTGGGTACTTTGGCTGCTTGTGTGTAATCAGAGGTTTAAAACCAGAACAATCAAAGAGCCTCAAAAATATCAGGGGCCAAAGCAGAGAAATAGAATGATGGCACTGAGGAATCCAGAACTTTAAAGCACCAAATACAAAGGAGAAAGCCATGAAGAGCTGGCATGGCACAGTGATGTGGCCAGTCTTTGGAGACCACCACAACAATGTTTGGTTTTCCCTGCACGTACCAGTCTATGCTGAACCAGAACCACACAGCCACTGGTCACAGCTGGATGAGAGAATGAGGATCCTGAGGGCCTGATGTGGACTGGTCTTGGGTTAGAGCCAGGGGGAGCTGGAATCACATTTGGATCCAGGCCACAGGGCAAGAGGACTACACAGAAATAATTATACCAACAATATTTTGCACTGTTAAGCAACAAAGGCATGATTTTCAGCCTGCAATGCCTATTCACTTGTAATAGATCCAAATGGGACCTCATTCTTCATGAGAAGGGCTTGGAAAAGGGCCTGACAAATTGTCAGCTTTGTGCTGTACCTACATATGTTCCACAGCATACAGGGGTATAATCTTGAATTAATGCATTTTATAACTCGAGCAGAACTCATCTGGTTCTGTGGTGTAGAACTGAATGGCTGCACTTGGCAGGATTTTGTAAGCATTTAAGGCCTCTCTTTATAGGCAAAATAACAAGACTCATCAATCCCATATTGTCCTCTGTAAAAAAATTTAAAAACCCCAAACAACAAACAACAAAAATTCAGAATCTGGTAATACCATTTGTGAAGTGTCCTTTCATTATGCTGAAGCCTTTAATTGGCTTTGTTAAGTTTTATCTGGTCAGATGTGCAGCCAATAATTCAGTAGAGCTCAGTCAGCTGCTGGTCCCCACTCAGCCCAGGGATGGATTATTCCAAGCCCTGGGATTCCACTGTGGAAGATTCTGGTGTTATGATCAGAGGGAAAAGCAGTAATCATAAAAAAAAAAAAAAAAAAAAAAAAAATATACCACAGTGTGACACCAGTGCCTGAATGAAAAGGCAAAGATTGGTGCAAAGGTTGGGAGTTAAAAGGTTTGATGGAGACCAGGGCAGGTCTGGAATACCACGGAGCCATCTACTGGGAAGTGCAGCTCTGTGCTCCTTCTCCTCCAGCTCAGCTCCCAAAATTAACCCCTCCTTGATGCCTTAAGGTTTTAGCTTCCACGTTTTTCATATATATTTTCATATATATTTCCATATATAATTGTAATCCTGCAATTCTTTAGTGTATAACTCCAAATTCCATATCCAGTGCTGGCTGCTGTTCTCCCATTTTGGTCAGACCAAGCAATTCCTCTCCAGGCCTGGGAATCAAGGACACCTCCCTGCCTCAGGCCCCAAAAAATGTAAACAAAAGTGAGTTGGGGGGAGCAAATTTGGGGTAAATGACTTTATTACCTGAAGCTGTAATTGGAAGATTAACCCCCAATGTGCAAATGGACCAAACTTATGGAAGTGTGAAAACCTGTAACCTGTCATCCATTTTTGGGTGCAGCCCCTGGGGGGCTTTGTCTGCCCAAAATGCACCTGAAGACCCTTCAATAAACCCAGTTTTTACTCCCCAAACTCTGCCTGGCCTCTGTTTTTAGGTGGCCCTGGAGAAGGCATCATCCTCCTCCCCTGGCTGTCCCTCTCAGTGCTGCAGGGCACAGGTGAATTCTAAACCTTCTTGGCCCTTCCCACCTTTCTGTTCCAGGGAAAAGGGAGAAACCCCCGTGTCCCAGCTGGATCCACAGAGGGATGAGATCCTCTGAACATCCCTGGGTTTTGGAGCAGGGAGCTGTGGCCACACTCCAGGGAGGTTTGAGGAAAAGAAGTCAGACCAGGGGGAATTTGCTGTGCTCCAAGGCTGGCACCTGTTTCTGCAGGGAACTGAAAAAGCTGATTTTGTTTTTACAATGCACTAAAAACATCTTTTATGATGGTTTAAGTCAACAGTGCTGGGAATCATTCCCCCTGCTTTGTTGGAAGAAATATTGGGTAATCTTAGGTGCTACTGAGGTGTCAGGGTTTTTTTTTTTTTAAATTCTTCCTTTTTGCTGGTTTTTTTTTCTGGTTTTCTCCTCTTTTTTTTTCTTTTTCTGAAAGCTGTTTGTCTCCCCAGGCAAATGCTTTGTCCAGCAGCACATGTTACTTTTCCACCCAGCAACTATTCCATTTCCTGCAGTCATTTGAAATGAGGCCTTAGATTAAAAGAATCATGATCAGGCACCATTTTAAACATAGCCAGAGCTGCATTTGCATCTGTCTTCATCAAGCTGCTTGCTAAATGAAACAGCCTTCCTAAAATGAAGCTGATTGCTTTTCACTTTCTCATTGCTTTTGTCACTGCAAAATGACAACAGCTGAGCAAATACTCCCTAATCTGCTTTGATATTAATTTCACATCTCTGTTTGAGCTTACCATTGCATTGGAGTTTCCATGCCACAGGATTTCATCCTTGGGAGAGGAGGAGTTGAAGAGTTCAAGTGGTGCTGCAGGGAATCAGGGTAAACACACAATTCCTAATGGTGCAGAAGGGCTCTGTGCTCCAGATAACTGGGGAAAAGAGCAAAACTCTCATTTAAACATGGCCAGTTCCACACAGCTCATCCAATTTTAATGATATTAAATATTATGTATAATTTACATATGTGTAAATAATAAATCTATTAACCTCTATCTTTAGTGCTCGGTGCTATTATTTTTTTAAGAGTTTTATGGAACTTTCCCTGTGCTCGACCTAAAATCTTGTAGGCTGTAAGGGCAGCTGTGCCAGAATAAGGGCAAAGAATTTCAGGGTTTGGATCAATGAAAACAGAAAAAAAAAGTGGAAGTTTCTGTGGATGCAACACAAATATTCTGCTGCTTGGACCCCACACCAACCACAGGAACTTTGTGGGAATGCAGGAGGCAAAATGGCATAAAGTGAGACTGAGCTGATAATCCTGCTCTCAGCTCTCTGGGCAGGTAAACCAAAGTAAGGAAACACACACCACCACTGAAAGGTCCATCAGCTGCCCTATTTTTGAGTGTGTGGTCAGGTTTGGGCAGAGTTTGCCTCTGGGTGCTGCCTCAGCTGGGTTGAGACCAAGGACAATGAGCAGGAAATGTTAATTGCAGAACAAAATGAGGATTTCTGCCTGGAGCTGAGCCCTGAGGAGTTTGCACAGCTGGGAAGAGCTGAATATCAAATTTAAGGAAACAGCAACTATAGATTCCTGTCTTTCCTCTCCTCCACTGAAGCAATGTGTCCTCCTGCCTTTTTTTCCCATCCTTCCCTTTTTTTCCCCCATCCTAAACTTGCTCTTGCCACAGATAACACAATCAGAGCAAAGCTGTCAAATTAGGGAAAATTGTTTCCACCAAATCATTTCATCTTTAAAAAAACCCCATCCTTACCTTCACTTTGTGGAAGGCTTTCCTTAGAACCATTTTACAACTATTTAAAAAAGGTATTTTATCTTTTTCTCTTTTTCCCCTCTCATCCCTAAACACTGAAATCCTAATGCACTCCTAATTAACCACAGTTTGTAGGGGTTTTGTGAAGCCATTATGCTGTGCTAGGAGGACACACACTTTATCAAGGCTTGAGCATGCTCTAATTAATAGAGATCACATGCAGCCCATTAATTAACTCAAATTGGCAATCAAACATGCAGAAATACTGCTTAGCTAACCCCTGGTGGTGTCACAGTGCCCCAGGAGCACCAGTGCTACCCCAGGGTGGGGTGCAGGGGGTTAATTGGACAGAAAATGCAATAGCAGAGGATGTGTTTGTATGGGTATTTCTGGGCCTGTGGAGAAAAAAAAAAAAAAAAAATCAGCTTCTATGGGAAGTTAAAGATTTCCTGAGCAGCAAGCCCTGCCTGCTCACCTTGCTCTGATTCTCTCCCAGCCTCTCCCATCCCAGCCCTGGAGCAGGGATGATATTTCTCAGATATTTCTAGAAGCTGCCCACCTTTCTCAGGAGCCCATGACAGCAGAATCACCTCTGGAGATGTTTAATTCTTTCCTTTGGACTCTCTGCAGAATCTACATTCCTAAATCCAGACCAGTTTTACCTCATAATGGGAAAATTAGGTGATGTAAATTCCCACTTGAGTAATTAAGGCGATTCAACAGCAGGCAGCTGCTAATCAGGAGTAGCTATTGTCATCTTCATGGCAATCAGGAGAAGAACCCATCCCATGCTCATATTTAGGTCATCAGCTTCTTTCCATGTCCCTTGGACCTTCTCTGTCCCCTTGGCACATTGCTGCTCCACCAGTGTTATATTGGGGTGAATCAGAGCTTAAGAAAACACTATTCCTGTTTTCCAGGAGCCCTTTCAGTCTGGTGAAGGTCACAATAAAGACAGAACAAAGCAAAAAATAACCTGGCTAAGGAAAAAATTACTTCTAAAGCACTTTCCCCTGCTCTGATTCAGTGTGCCTAAATTACTAAGTAAATCAAACTGTAATAAAGCATTGTCCTCTGACATGAAATCACCATGCTATAATTCTGCTTTAATCATTGGTGGTGCTAGGAGACAGTGAGCATTGTCATTACAGGCTGTGATCTCATTCAGCCTCACAGAATTTTCATACCAGAAGGGAAAACTGCTCTAATCTATGTGACTTCCACTAGAATCCAGGTCAAAATGCATCACTTGGTAACTCCTGCATCCTGATTTTGTGGTAGGAGCTAGGACAGGTTTTAGGAAAGATTATGAAATGAAATAATGAAAACGCTTCTACAGGTCTGTGTGTGAAATTTTAGCACCTGAAGCCTGAGTGGAATTTCTGCTGGCTCCAGGTTTCTGCCACAAGTCCCATCCTGCCTTCAGTCCCTGAGTTACTGTGTTTTGGCTCAAAGTCAACACAGGGCAGTTATTTTTCCACTGACCTCCAGGGCCATAACTTCAATTGGAATGAGTCATTATAGCTTAAGCAAAATTAACTGGATCTCATCCTGCCTTGGCTTGTTAAATTAAGGAAATGTCTGCTGTGCCTCACACAAGCTGTTCCCTCATGTGGGCTTTAATCAAAGCACATCAGAACCTTCATTCCAGCTGGACAATACCATGATTACCTTGAGTTTTCCACATCAGCAAGTTGTTCTGAAGCTTTTCAGAAAGGCAGTAGTGGTGGGTTGGCCTTGAGCTGCTCCCTCAATGCTCTGCCTCAGCAGAACTGGGGGAGAAAAGGAGATGGAAAAGTTCATGGGGCTAAGTAGGGACAGATAAACACTTTAATAATTGAAACAAAGCAAAGTGTGCTGCAAGTACTGATTAAATGGCAGTAAAAAGGAGAGGGAGAGAGATATGAGCTTCTACAAAACCAGGTGATGCCCAATACAGCTGCCCACAAATCTCTGAGCAATGCCCAGGCTGTCCCAGAACCAGTTCCCCCAGTCCCACACTGGGCAGGATGCTCAGAGCTGTGGGATATCCCAATTTGGCTCAGCTGTTCCAGCTGTGCTCCCTCCTGGGCCCTCCTGCACCTCCTCCCTGCAGAGCCACAGGGAAATCCTCAATTTTGGGTCAGCACCACTCAGCACCACCCAAAAGCATCAGCTGCCCACACCACCCTCTCACTGAGTTCCAAACAGAGAAAATGAGCTTTTTCTCAAGCCAAATGAGCACTATCCCAGCGCAGATGAGCTTTATTCCAGCCCAAATGAGCTCTATTCTAACCCAAATGAGCTCTATCCCAGCCCAGATGAGCTCTATTCTAACCCAGATGAGCTCTATCCCAGCCCAGATGAGCTCTATCCC
>JAOTQP010000567.1:3623510-3657103 GCA_026413545.1 Cichladusa arquata | reverse complement strand
CCTGGATCCCTGGCAGTGTCCAAGGCCAGGCTGGATGGGGCTTGGAGCAGCCTGGGACAGTGGAAGGTGTCCCTGCCATGGCAGGGGTGGCACTGGGGATTTTTAGGGTCCCTCTCTTCAAAACCCACCACTTTCCCATTGCAGGGTGGCTGTGCCATAAATACAGCAGAGAGCTGCACATTTTGAGTGTGACATCAAAGATCTACGGAGCAAAATGTGTTTCAAACACAATCTGAAGTTTGAGTAGGACTCAAAAGATGATTATTCCAAAATCCAATTAAAACTTTATCCTTTGCCTCAAGGCATCCTCTTCACTCCAACATAACTCGTTAGGAGAACTTTAGTTGCAGGAAAAATATGAAGTTTCAAGGCCATCTCATCAGGAGAGTATTCTCTGAAAAAAAGCCCACAACAACATTTATTTTAAAAGTTTAATCAAACAGAATTAAAATATTTAAATTGCATTTTAAATACCATTCTGGAACATAAAGTCTGTCTAAGTATATTCTTAGATACAGACTGTAATAATGTAATGATTTTTTCCCTATGTGAAGTTCTGGCATCATTTCCTTTTCTTTTGTAATTAGGCAGAAACAACACATGTCATTTTAATTCTCAGTCTTTCTCTTTCTCCACCACTCCTCTCAACACTCCCAAATTCTGACTGTGGCTAAGATTCAGTAAATAATTCCAATCTAATCCCCAGTAGCTGGCTTAATGAGTTGTCTGGTTTAAAAGTCACATTTAGCAGAGAATTTCACAAATCTATTTCAGTAAACGAGTTACTTTAATTTTCCTTCGTACTTTTCATTCTTTAAAAAGGAAAAGGCCTATTAGCTAAAACAATTTAGTAAAAATTACTTTTTTCTTGCCATTTCTTAAAAATTGAAACAGACTATCTTTTATTTCCTCACCATCTGACCAGGTGCAGTTCAATTTATCCCTTTCAGCTACAGCTGCTCCCTTCCAGAGATTATCTTTGCTAATTCCACCCCATAATTAAGAGATGATAAAGAGGAAGAGATGGATATTGATTAGTATTACACATAATATAAAAATGCCATAAAACCTTCTGGTTTTCAATACTGAGCTGTTACAGTGAGCTAATGCATCCTGCAGGCAATTATGGCATCTCCAGGAATAGCCACATGGAGGAAAAAACCACAGAAATCTGTGTTTGCACATGATCATTGCAGCCTTGGCAGCACAGAGACCTCAGGCTGGCTTTTTTGGTTTAGTAACTTTTCCAGCATGTCAGATTACATCTTGCAGTGCCTCAACATTCCCCTGCTACAGATTTATGAGTATACATTCATTTATTAGATAGAAGTGGCAAAAAGTGATGTCTTTTTTCTGAACAGTTTTGGGTATTCACAATAAAACTCAAAACTTAAGACTGACTACAAAATATCTAGGATATAAGCCACTTATGTTTTTATAAGCATTTAGCTTGGAAGGGACACACCAAGGCAATCCAGATTTCCCCATAACCTGTGGTTGATGCCTTGATGGAAGATTTGTGGAGCTGCATACTAGAAAGCTGCCAATCAGTAAATTGTGATGACAGGAAGTTGGGTGAGTGCAGGAACACACCTGAACAGGCTCATGACATCCCTTTAGGTCCATTGATCAGTCCTTTTTTGAGGACAGGTACTCAACAGTGAACATTTATACAACACCCCAGTGGCTGACACCCTCGCTTGAGAAAGCTTTGGGTTCAAATTTCTTGAAAAATTCAAATGCTTTTGGAAGCAGTAGAAATACCAGACAATAAATGTTATTATTCCTTATTTCCTAAAGAAAACAATAGTGTTTTAATTGCTGCTGGCATGCTGAGCATAACCCTGATCCCCCTTTCCTGGAGGATTCACCAAGAGGCTGAAGGATCACACTGCCCTCACCTTACTCTACCTTTACAACACCTTTGTACCCCTTTCCCCAAGGAGGAATTCCCACAGGGGGCACATCTTGTAGCTCATTACACTCAATATAAAATTACATAATATTATAATATTATATATAATATAAAAAACTCCAAGTTTGGAGTTTGTCTGCTTCATGTTTCTTCTTTCAGCAGGACTCTGATGGCCCAGCACCTGCAAAGGAGCTGCAGACTGAACATCCCCCAGGCAGGCACTGTTTGGCCTCTCATTGCTCACACAGGGCACATCTCAGAGCACAGGTCCCACTCAACCCCACACAAGTGGCACAACGGGAGGCCCCGCTCCTGTGACAAGAAAAACAGCCTGAGTTGATCATAAACAAGCCTAAGTGACAAAGCAACATAATTTCTATTGATTTGCTTTCAAAGGCAGGATGCAGCTGTGAAGCTGAGATGTTTTTCTAGGCAGCCCCTTGCAGCACAGCAGCTCCCAGTGCTCGCTGAGGAGAGGCAGAAAAAGCTGCCTCCCCTATTTCCTCTCCACACTCTGACACAGGGTGTTCTTTCACATCCTGTGCTCCTCAGAAATGGCTCTGCAGTGGCACTCCCTGACAGGGAGAGACAGGAACTGCATGTCTCTCTTCTCTCAGTGTTGTGAAGACTTCCTGTGACAGAGTACAATTCTCTCCAGGGACAGTTATTGTCCTGCTAAGTAGCACAGATGGTGAATATTTAACTTTTTTATCCTCAGCATCTTTCATGCTAAAATCTCTCTTCAGCAGCAAGCTGGAAAAATCCAACAGAAAATCAATGGCCAGTGAAAGAAAACTAATAGCACTTAACAGCTGATGGCATTTATGGGCAGCCTGTCCCACCTTCATCTCCAAAGGATCCCTTTGCACTCACGTTGGTGCTGTGATTCTGACACAGAGCTCACTGCAGGAGCTTTGGCCTCACATTGCTAACTTGTCAATGGAACAGGTGATGTGACCTCAGAAAGCACAACACAACCAACAACCACAACCAGGACAACTGCTGAAAAGGAAACAACTCTGCAGGTGCTGTGGTTCTGATGGAGACCAGATGTCACCTAACAAATGAACCCGGCCACAAGAGCTCCAGAAGAGGCTTTGCAATCTCCTTCTCAGCCCCACAGCACAACCCCTGGGAATAGCAGCAGGTTAAACTGGCTGCTGGTGCAGGGGGGTTCATTCAGCATCCAGAGAAGGGTGGCACCTGCACGAGGTGACAGGGACAGAGCTGATGGTGACATGCCCAACCACAGCTGAGAAAGCACTGCTGGAGCCACAGGTGGGAATCTCCTTGCATGCTCAAATGCCAGCATCCATCCTCCTGATTTGAGGATTGGTAGAACAAAAATAGAGAGAAGCCTGCTTCCCTTGAGCTGTGTTTGTGTGAGATCTGCACAGGCAGGTCTGGGAAATAACTGAAGTGTTAACGAAGCATTAGCAGCTTTGCTTTTCCCCCCTCATAAACTAGTATCATTTCATGTCACTGAACCAATTCTCATACAATTGTCTGAGGCTCCAAGTGGAAAAAACTCATTATCCTTCGAGTCCAGCTGTTAAGAATATGGGATTATGTTGTATTTCCATCTGCAGTACAGCAGAAGCATTAGCTCTTTTTGAACTATGGCCAGGAGGATGCAGATGTAATTGCTCTCACACCTCCTCCTGCTTCAAAAATAAAACCATCTTTCAAAACCATTGCATTTTCAGAACTCTTTCACTTGACCTGGTTCCCTCAAACTGGAAGAGTTGAACAAAGAGAGAGTTCTCTTGCTCTATTCCTGCCAGCCAAGAATGGCTTGTGTGTGTTTATACAAGCAGCTAAATTTCACCTTGAAACCTGAATTCCAAGGCAGCTGAGAAAGATTAGCAAGCCCAAGAGAATGGATCACTGTTAAAAACAGGAGCACCCTGTAATAACTGTGTGGTGAAACTGTTATCAAGGAGGGTCACTAAGTGAAGGAGGGGAGATGCTGAAATCCACAAACCATGATTTATTGAGAAAATTTGTTTTATTGGTTTATAAATCACACCTACCTCTTTATTAAAAAATCTCTTTATCAACTTAAAACATTACCAGAGCAAAAATAAAATATACATATTTAGAAAGTCCTCAGCTGATTCCCAAGTAACAATCTGGCTTGTTCTCCTCTCCTATTTGAACACTTCCTTATTGCTCATTAAATTTTAGCAGCCAAAACATGCAAATATAACATAACATACCTGCTGTACTGAGATCCTGATTTTTCAACATTAGTGAAAGGCTTCTCCATGCTCCAGCAAAGCAAGGATTCAGTGAGTTTTAGTTTGAAAAGGGAAAATATACCAGGAAGTTTTACATGAGATTTTTTCTTAAGGTGCAAAAGACAGATATTATAGAAATAAAAGACAGATATTGTAGATTGCTGTTTTGGTAATAAATTTGACCCAAAATTTACCTTTATTCCAGGTACTTTGATTCTGAACAATCTATAGCAGCATTTTGACAGAAAGTGCAGCTCCTTTCAAAGACAGCTTATATAGTTTCTTACCAACAGAATAATGTTGGCTCAGGTGTTTTCCATCCAAGTTACCCCTGGGCTGGAACTGATGAAGGGGATTTTACTCTCCATGAACACACAACTCCAACTCTGCTCACACCAGAGGAGATTTAACCAGGCTGAGAACACAGCCATGTGAGCAAGACCCTGATAGCCCAGGGAACTGAGCACACCTGTCCTACAAGGTACATTCTGATTTAGGTAAAGACACTGCAGATGATTACAGCTCTTTCTGGTGAGGAACATTCATTCTGAGTGCTCATGCTACTCAGTCACAGCTTGCTGTTCTGCTGGAACTGGGACACCAAGGCCAGCACCTGTTCAGAGGCTCTGACCTGCTTGGAGCCCAGGTACAGGGCACTGTTGGAGGCTGTCTCCTCCAGGAAATACCTGTAGTTCACCATCATGCCACAGGAGGCGCCGATGCCGCGGGGGCTCGTGTCCCCCATCCAGTTAATCCTCCAGAGCACCGAGCCGTTCTGCAGGTGGAAATTGGCCACGGGGTTGAGGGCGTAGCCCCGGTGCTTCTCCCCATACAAGTACCAGGCACAGAGTCTCATCAGGGGGGAGTGCAGCACCCCAGTCAGCTTTTCTGACCTCACCCACTCGTTGGTGTTCAAGAGTTTCTTGAGTGTTTCGCTGGAGGAGTCTCCTGTGATCTCACAGATTTCCTGCCACTCCGATTCTGTAAAAAGTTCATTCCTTCCCTGTTCTTTTGCCTGGGAGGAGAGGAGACCAACGAGCCATTTTGTGAATCCTGGGATAGGTGAAAGTGTGGAAAAAGCTTTTATCTGAGGGAGTTCTTTCTGCAGGCAAAAGGAGAGAAAAAATAAAATCATGAGTTGGGTCACGATTGACACAGAGAAGTTTGAGTGAAAGGGCAGCTGATGGCCTTTGCTTTTTGGCAACTAAAGCCCAGAGAACCTGAGAAGGAACTGATATACATGGACACAGAAAAAGGTAAAAAATCCCCCTGGCAGTAACAGGTTAGTGATGAGAAGGCACTGAGAGCACACAGAAAATTTTAACACTGACTGAATGCCATTCCTCACACCCCATCTCTATGAAAGTACTTCTGCACTACTTAGCAGCACTGGGTTCTGCTGTTGTCCCTTTACAGGCAGAAATAAACAAATAACACCACAGGCCATAAAAAAGTGATTCTGAAGAATATTTCTTTTAAACAGACATGCAAGTTTTGAAAGCCATTTAATTACTATTTATTTTTATATGTAGCCATCTCTTTTTTTTTTTTTAAATTAAGGGCAGTTTATTATTTCAGTGTATTGTAAAATCATGAGGTACTATTTGTAGACTTTTATGGAAAGAAGTATTTCCCGAAGTTTTGAATGAAGTTCTTTATACAGACCAGCTACCTTTCATGATATTCCCTAAACCAGCAAGAAATACAGAGCATGTGAATATCCTTTTTTATTGCAAGTGTAACACTTGTTTTAACCAAGTAAAATTTCTTCTCTACTCCAAGTCATTTCTGATTAAACTATGAAATAATGTAAAGCAAAACATGCATAAGGAAAACTGTCTGTTAGTTCTGGGGCTCAGCAGCAAAAGAATAAACTCACTGTCACTTAGAATGAACAAAAAATACATCAGGCAACCCTCCTGGAGGAGTGGGGGGCAAGGAACAGAGGGAAGACAGAGTTGAGCTGAAACCACCCCCATGTTGGTTTAATTACTGCTCCAACAGAAGAAGTGGTAAGAACCAAGACATTCATCAACATTACAGAAGCATCTTAATGTCAGCAGAAAATTGTCTTTAAATGACTACAAATGGTGCTTTTTCTACCTCGAGGATTACCGAGGTAACCATTAAAAAGCCATCAGGGCTCAGCTGGGGCTGCCAGGTTGTGTGAGCTGCAGCTGAGCTCCACACAGCTGCCATCTGCAGCCTGCTCAGGGAATGCTGGGCCAAGCACCAGCTCTGATACTCACTAAACCTGCTCCCTTCCCACAGCAGCTTCCCAAAGATGTGCCTGCTGCCCTGTGCCTTCCAGCACTGTGACACTGCAGTTTGGTGACACAGCTGGAACACAAAATCACTGCCTGCCCTGGGCTGAAGCTCTGGGACTGTTATCTAGAACTGTCAGCTCCAGAATTCTTTTGGGACCAGGCAGGCACAAGAAATATAGAGCAAGTGTCACCTTATCAAAGAAACACCTCATTTCATCTCCTTAGAGAGCCACATAAAGAAAACCAAGCTAATTATTTGAAACACTCATTTCTGTATCTTATTGAATAAAACACCATTGTTGTAATCAGAGCTCCCAGGAGATCCTGACTGGGTCATGCTCACAACTGCTATAACTACCACACTGCAGGACAGTGAAATTCTAGTAAAGAAGTAGAAACCAGTAAAGTAGAAACTTGTTTCCACTAAAGGACATGATGGTATTTTATTTTTAAGAGTATTTCCAAAGCTGATGTCTTTAAGACCATCTGTGAAATCCAACTATCAGGGTTCCTTGCAAGTGCATTTCATAAAATAAAAAAGTTCCTTTACAGACATTTCTTACACTGTTTTCCTCTTGCACAGAGCTAACAAGGCTCTCACTCAGCAGCTGAGCTGTGCCTATTGCTTCCACAGGGTAATAATTCCAGTCTCATCTCCCAGCCTGCAGAGCCTGAGGACACCTGTGCACCACCCACGATGACAAAAGGGACAATGGATTATTTCTTCCCCTCTCCCTGTGGCAAAAACAACCACTGCAAAATTCCTAATGAAATAACTGACAGGGATTCCTGGGGACGTTGACTGCTCCTTGTTTATCACCACTTTCAGGAGTGACCTGTTCACCAAGACAGCCCCAAATACTTCACAGGAGGTTAGCAGCTCTTATTCTATTAAAACCACAAAATGGGAAATGGTGGGCTTTTAACTTCTCAGGACAGATAAGACATGGCAAAGTGACCCCATTTTGAAGGTGCAGTACCAACTACAACATATCTGATAAAAGCTTTCTTTAGAAGCTTATCTGAGGCATCCATTTCTTGGGGAAAAATAAATAAATGCACTGGAGTGAGCACGTTTATGTTTTCCTAAATTGATGTGCTGGTTTCTGAGGCTATTGGTGGAGATCCATTAATGTTTACTTTCCTGTCAGAAACCCACACACCATTAAGAAACAGCTGCTAGTTTTGGTTCGGGGTAGATTTCTGTGTTGATTGTTGCTTTTTGTTGTTGTTTTCTTTTTTCTTTCCTCGCAGAAGAGCACAGATTTCTCCCATTATCCATATCTCATCTGAAACTGTCTTGCACTCTGAAAGCTGCAGTCCAAGGTCACATTTTTCATCAATGAAATCAAAGCCTGTTTTGGAAATTATGATCTCCCCAGGTCACCTAGATCAAATTAAGGTAGCAATTATCAGCAGCCCAAGCAGAAAGCTAAAATCTGCCACCAATTGTTGAGTATTCTATTGAGTCACACAGCAGCTATCAGTTTTCTCCCTCAAATGCCACAGGCTATAAAATCCTAAGCAGTTTTCTCAAAGGCTTCAGCACAGTTATCTGTGTCTGTCATCTGCTGACTGAATTGCCATGATGTACCTTCTGCAGAGCCACAGACTGTTGTGAGTGGCTATAAACACACTGGGAATTAAATGTCTGGCTAATGAGAAATCCATCCACCTCCTCATTCACCAGCACCCACCAGCTTGCTAGAAATGATTTGCCTGCACTCAATTTGGGGTTTGTTTGGTTTTCTGCAGTTGTCTGAAATAGTTTCAAAATCCAATTCATTTCTGGGAACAACACAAGCTTCAATTTCAGAAATACAAGAGATCATTTTTGTTGCCTGCTCCCTGCTTTATATACATTAATATAAACAAGAGACTGCATGGAATGCCTACACAGCCTGTTCCCAGATTTGGACAGGGAGAACTGGGATCAAAGTGGTATCAGTGGCCTAATGAATTCATCCCAAAATAATCCCAACAGGATATGCTCAGAAACAACAGAAGCCTGCACACAAACCCCTTCTGTATTATCTGTGTACAAGAAACTGCCAAAAACTGAATAACCTGCTCCTGAGAGCAGCACAATTTTTCCCAGGATGCCCCTTGCAGGTGTCACCAAGTCCAATTCTGATCTCCAGAATATCCCCCCCTCAACCCAATTATACAGATCAATTCCTGTGGCAAATGCCAAATCTTTATGTCCAGGTAAAGGTTAAGGATTCCAACTGCAAACAGTGCACACAGAAAGAACGTTTTGTGCCACAACTTCATCCACCTCCATCTGCTTCAATTAGTGAGACCCAAAAGCAGCAGGCATCAATTAGTCCACAGTGCTTCAAACTAACAGTGCTCAGCACTGGAGTGTGAAATCCTCACCAGTTTTCCCAACAATCCTAAGAAAAACCCATTTGCAAGGAATGCTTTCAGGAGGGAATCAGTGCTTGGCATCCTTTGAAGGTGGGAAGTGCTGCCCCACACATGCTCCTGTTTAACAGAGTACATGACTACTTCAGGCAAATTAGCAAGAAGATTTCTAAAAAATTAAATGCTATTTTAATTGTCTATTAATTAGATATTAAGGAGTATGGTACTAACTTGATTTTTAGCCATTATTTTCTAGTTTAGATCAAGCTTCCAGTACAGTTTTTTGAAATCCTGTCAGATGAAGGCTTTGGTGCAGAGAGGTTCTCAGCACACTCCTAAGTTGTGAATGTCTTTTCCTGACCTAATGATACACATTCATGGCAGGTCCAATTTGGAGTTTTCCTCACTAAGAATGACACCTGGGATTTCAGTTTGGAGGTTACAGTGGCACTTAGAAGTGGAAGTGTCAGAGCAGGTTACACTAAGGTAGAAGTCAGGTAAAGAAGGTTTAAAAGCTTGCAGCACCTTGGGACAACACAATTCAAACAGAATTCTGCAGATCAAACAGATGTCCACAAAAGCCAACTCAGATGGCAACTGATAAAAGTCAATCAATCAAATCATCAATTTAAATGAAATTAAAAATAAAATCCTCAACCCTTTCAAATGGTCTCCTATTCCCAATGCATTTTATTACCAGTTAAATGAAAGAGAGTCTCAGCTTCTGTAACCTGGAAAACTTGGTGATCTAGCAGCCTTTGAAAATAAGATTTGTTTATTGCAAAGCCATGCAAAGTGATATAAAGTATCCTCTTCCTATCAGAGACCTCACCCATCTATTTTTACAAAGGCTGCTGGATGCTGGCTTAATGAGATGTAATTTTTGACCCAGGACGTTTCTGCTGAGGCTGGATGGTTTCAGCTGCTGTCACCAAGTCCACTCAGCACTCCTGGGCACCATTTGTCCCTCCTGAAGTGACTGTAATGCTGCTCCCAAGAATTATGTCCAACCTGAATAGAGACAACCTTGGCAAGTCCTTTGCCTGCACCTGAGCAGAGAGAAAGAGAGCACATGTGTGCAATTAATCCACAAAAAAAGGACTTCCAGAATGTTGGGAGCCAGGCAAAACAGGCTGCCAAGAGTGTTTACTCATCACATGCCCTGCCTTTGCCCTGAACAACCCTGACTTTGTAGAAATTCCACAGTGGAAGTTTTTCTGAAGCTGAAATACAGAGGGCTTCTCTCTTCTGAGGGTGAAGTCCACTGAGATGGGAGGCACAACGTTTGCAGCTGAAGCTGAACCAGGAGGCCTTTAGAAGAGCATCACATAATAGTGGGAACAACAGGACAATGACTTAGGGTCACTTCACAGATGTAAAACACACAGTGGGAGATGGTTCTTGCACCATTCAATACAAATTTGAGGACAATACTTTGGAATGAAGGTGGAGAAAGTGTGAAGGAGTGGGAAGAATAGGAGAGAGAAAAATATTAACATCAAAGAGTGAAGAAAAAACGATTAGAGAGTCACATCCACAATGGATAAACATCCCTGGATTATCCTTTCTCTCTTTAGTCCTAGAGTGGTTCTCTAGGTGGAATGGTGTAGGGGCAATGCATGGAGGTTGTTGTACCTTTAATCTATGCACACAGACTATAAACAAACACCTCAGTCCATGTCCAGTTTGTCACACAACAATTTATAAACACCTCAGCCCATGTCCAGTTTGCCACACAATTTATAAACCTCAGCCCATGTCCAGTTTGTCACACAATTTATAAACCTCAGCCCATGTCCAGTTTGTCACACAATTTATAAACCTCAGCCTATGTCCAGTTTGTCACACAACAATTTATAAACCTCAGCCCATGTCCAGTTTGTCACACAACAATTTCCTACCAGCATGTTTTTCACAACACCTTTAAGCAGTGTAGGAAATTTGAGTAAGGAGGAAGATCTCCACCTTTGGCATTGCATGGAAAGCACTCAAGTTTTCAATATTAAAGAAGTTGTTTAAGATTGAGGGATTAATTTTATGATTAAAATGTATTTCAAGGCATCTCAGCAAAGGGTTTCCTATGATAAACACTGAAGAGGGGCTGGGTTTTAAACACTGAAATGTAAAATCTTTGCCATAAGTGTAAAAACAAAACACACTTTTCTGTTGGACAAACCCAATTTTAAAATTTGCATTAGGTTATCTAAGCATGATGTGTCTGTTTGCCTTTGTAACTCACAACTCTGCTGGTGTTGCAAGCAATTAGTGATGGACAGATACAATGTCAACAGGGTTATTTTATGACAGCAACTCAATTATCCAGAAATTATTTTTCAGATGTGAAAGCAGATAACTCCATGAATTTATTCCAATTTCCCCTCAGTCAAGATCAGACAGATGGCATGGCCTAATTATACCTGGACTACTGCACTTTCAACAATTAATCTAAAAGCCATTCCAAATGCAAGAAGCAACAAAATGCAGCCAAAATATCCATTAAAAATCAAATTTTAAAAAACCAAACAAACCAAAACAAACAAAAAAAAACTTCAGGGCAGCCATCTATGATTCAGCAATTAAATAATCTATCACTTTCTGGCACTAGAAGTTTGCAGCATCCCATTTTAAGATATTTTTGTAAGTAGAACTGAAGTTCTAAATCACAGTTTTTCAGACATTGTTACTAATCCAGATGTGAAACTGAATATAAACACAAGCAGTGATCATTACTTTTAAGTGGTAGCTTTGTCAGCAAGTTAAGTAGTAAAGACTATTAAATAAAATAATCTGCTCAGTGCAGGAATGTGACTGTCTCTTTCACACCACTCTGTAAATGAATTCTCATTCCTTTCTCCAGTTTCTTGGAAGAAAGTTCTCCCAGTACTAAAGCTATAAACAATCCCATAGCATGCAATATTATCAAAATTCAGAGAACTGACTGGCAAAAAGTAAGAGATTCTTTTGACTTTTAAGGCATTTTCTTTACTATTGCAAGACATACCTGGGCAAAGAAATCTCTCTCCTTTTTATTTTTCTCAATAGATATATTCAGGGCATGCATGCACACTGCATAAATCACCAGTGGCAATTCAATGTAACAAACAAAACTATGAACTAATTAATGACCAGGAAATGTTTCTGCTCCTGGTGCAGCTGTAAGATTTTGGAAAAGGCTTTGGCAGCTACTTTGAAGAGAGAATATCTTGATCAGGCTCTTGCCACTCAACTGAGAGGCAACAGTGAATTGTGTCAGAGCAGAACACAGCAGTGTCAAAGCACCTCCAACAGAAATGTTCTCATTTCAGGCAACCACACAGGGAATTCCCACAGAAGGTGTCACTGTGGAACAGAACCTACATCTGGCAGACATCAGCCAAGAGCAGGAAATGCTCCAAAGGCTGCTCTGGGAGGAAGTTCCAAGTGTAGGGGAAGCCTCAGCAGCTCCTGGGCTGAGCAGTGTCATGAACTGGGAACTAATGCAGGACAAACAGAGCCTGAGCCCCCCTGCCACACCCACCTGCAGCTCCCTGACAACTCTTTTGATGAGGTGAGTCCCGAGTTCCACCCCCTGCAGGCCCTGCTGAGTCAAACTGATGGAGTAGAAAATTGCTGTTGTGATTTTCTCTGTATCTTCTGTCTCTAATGGTGGCACTTCTTTCACTATGGCCTGGGAAAATAAGGATTAAAAATAAAAAATGTGAATAATAGTCATTATCATCATTATGGGAAGGTTTTTCTTTTTAACTTTTAAATGCATTAACACTTTTCCCTACTGTTTTATTCATTGTCAATAAAAATCTAATGAAAAAGTAGGAAGAGCTGCTTATTCATTAGTAAGTGCAGGAAAAAACTGTAACATGGTTTAAAGTTTTCAGATGTAATTGCAACCACTTTGAAATTTTAGTCTCATTTTCTTTCTGTATTTCTTTTCTTATTCTTCTTGCTCTTGAGCAAACCCTCAAAATTTCAATTTACATAATACACAAGACAGACAAAACATCCCTGTAAGTTTTCCATGCCAATTCTCTCATCTCCTAAAAGACAAAACAAAAGCAAATATTGCCAAATTATAGGGAATTGTGGATTTTTAAAGAAGCACACTGCAATCTGAGCACTTTGCTGCATACCAAATGCCTCAGTGGCTGTACCTGGATGCTGCTGGAGATGTCACTGGTCAGTGCCACGTGCAGGACAATCAATGGCTCTCCTGGGATGGCACAGTGAGAAAAGAAGTAGCACCTTCTATAGGCCCCAACTCGACGCTTCATATCAACCCAGTTTCTGACAGGGTGCACAGCTTCAGAACTCAAGGAGAAAATTTAACAAGAAAATTGCTATTATTATTAATTTATTATCATTATTATCAGTTATTATCATTGTTGTTGCTATTATAATTTCATTTAAAATACAGGTCAGCTGCCCTACAAGCTCAGCACTTCTCCCACTGGTGTCAGTGACAAAACTTTCCCACCAAAAACCAAGCATCAGGCTGTGAATAAAGTAAAATTGTCAGCAAGCTGTGACAAAGTGGATTATAAAGGAATATTGCACACCCACTCACTAGTGTGTTTGCCAAATTACCTTGAAGATTAATTAAATATTAGTAATTATTTTTATTTGGAAAATTCAGCTTGTATAAGATCTCTTCGCCTCTTCAACACTTAAGTAACATACTTCCACAACATTCTAGAGATTATTTTTCTTCAAGATTTTATACAAGGTGGCTCACCACATAATTTAGTAATTTTCAGCTTCATCACAATTTTGACTATTTGACAGAAATTCAGAAATCTATATTGTAGATCAGAAATGAATGTTGAAGATTCAGAAATCAATGTTATAGATTCAGAAATCAATGCTGCAGATTCACAAATCAATGTTATAGATTCAGAAATCAATGTTGCAGATTCACAAATCAATGTTGTAGAGCACACTGTATAAAAACCAAGGTGCTCTCTTCACATGTAGTTTACAAGTGATCCAGGGCACTTCATCAGTTCCACTCAAACTGCAGCACCTCTGGGAATGTGGGAAGAGTAACTGAGAAGGTTGGAAGGAAAGACAACACTCTACCAGTGCAGTGTGGGAGCTACAAGATCAAATTATGACATGAATTATCCCCTTTTACTCGTTACTTCAATCCATTTTTAAAATTGGGCTCCACAGCATGTCAATGCAAATATTTCATAATTACACTTTGCCTTCAGTTCAGAAAAGCAGAGTCTTGAGAACAGTGGATCTCTTCAGTCCCAAGCATTCCACCAGCTCTTCCTCAAGGACTCCTTCCATTCACTAGCACTTACTCACTAATTTTCTGGAGCACTTCACAAGGTGATTGCCAGGTGACCCGTTCCAGGTTGAGGAATCCTGTGCAGAACCACTCTGAGAGCATGTTCTTGAGAACTCCATTCATTTCCTGCAAACAGAACAGTGGGATGAGCTGCTGAATAAGCAAGGTAGAACATGGGAGTGGGAGCAAAGATACCTTTGATTGATCCAACTACAGCACTGGGAGCTTAAAGGAAACTCATGGATCTGTTTGAGAAAATTGACCACAAACTAGAGCAGGGCTGAACCAAGGAAAATCCCTGAAGGGACTGGCTGTAGTGCAAGCAAGGACAGGGAAGATAAGGCAAAACACTTGGACAAAAAACAGACAATGGGTAGAAGGTTTAGAGCAGACTTGAGCACAAGGCTGCAGTTGCACAGTAGCTCAGATTTCAATATCATCTTTCAACAGAATGCAGACAGAATTTTTCTTCTCTAAAAACATGAAAATAGTTGAGCAAGAAAAATAAAACCCAGCAGCATAAGACAATAGAACTGAAAAATCAAACCAGCTTTGGAACAGTATGAGATGAAACCCAACTGTAATGTCAAAGCCTTTCAGAAATATTCATTGTAATAGTGATTTTTATATTCCTTACTAGTTTCCTGCTGCCTGTATTATTAAAGATTTCCTGTCTAAATTTATTTGAATTTAACAAGTATTCTTGAACTCAGCACAGCATGAATATCCCTTAAAGAGATCCCAGAGCTTGTTTTTCTTTCTTCTATTTGCCTTGTACACATAACACAGTGTGGTACCAGCACCAACTTACCAACAGCCTGATCAGAAACGTGGGCTTACCTGAAACTAACTTAATAACCACTTACTTCAAAACAAAAACTCTTCATCTTCTCTTCAAACCTTTATTAAATAGCTACTGCTGCACATAAAAGAGATAAAAATTAAGCTCCAATGTACTTTAGCTTGCTACATTAAAGAGAAACAACTGGAAAAAACATAAATCTAATCAGAAAACCTAATATATGTTTTTCCTAAGTTCAGATGTAGTCTCAGGACTGTCATAAAAAGCAAAAAAATTTCCTATTATAACTTAATCAACATGAAAGTTGCAGAGGCACTTGTCAAAGGACACACATTAAAGTAGGTTTCTACTGGCCAAAGTAACTGCTACAAGTATTCCAAGACTGAATAAAAGGACAGGTTTATCCCTTAATATAATAGAAAAAAAAACTTTAAACCCAGAAGAACAGACATTCATCTGCATAGAACAATTCAGTCCCCTATAGTAATTTTTTTTCAATGCCTTTTTCCTAAACAAATATATTCTGATTGGTTTATTCTGACTTTCAGGTACCTCCCTTGTGAATCCTTTCTGTACAGCTCTGAAGTTACTAGGTAACAGCCATGAATCACTTTGGTCAAATATCCCTTGGTGTAGTGGAAGTCTCCAGGCATTCTGTTTGGTTTTTCTTTTGTAGGGGCACACTGTAAACCAGAGAAATGGGCTGGAGCTGTCAGATGTGGGGGGAAAGAACAGATTCTTATGGCTCTCTTGTCATCCATGTGCTTTTTGAACATAATTTCAGCTGCAGTGCAGCAGGCAGAGGTGGAACTGGGTGCAGCACTCCTGCTGGCAGCATTCTGACTTTCTGCTCTGCATCTCCTGCAGTAACAAGGCTCAGACAGCACAGACTGACTGCAGGACAGTTACCCTGTGTGCAATATGGGAGAGTGGGAAGCACTGGAGTCATGAGCTCTGCTCCTCTGAAGGTTTAGCAAGGGATGCCAATGGAACTGAGGCTGTTTCCACTACAGAGCTCCTGCAGCTCCAGGCTGCAGTTGGAGAAAAGCAATGCAGCTGGAGAAAAGAACAAAGTGGAGCAGATGTGTTTTCAGTAATGATCTGGGGAGAAAGAAATATTGTTTATGGGGAATTACAACTCAAACAACCTGTCAGTTGTGAATAATAAGGTTTTAGAGAACAGGGCACTGTGCAGGATTTGAACAGCTCCAGGTGGAAAGGACCTGCCACCATCACTGAGTCCAAACCCACTGGGCCTGGAGCAACAGGACATGAGGGAATGGCTTCAGATTGCAAGAGAGAAGGTTTAGATGGGATATCAGGAATAAATTGTGTCCCAGGCCAGGCTGGATGGAGCTTGGAGCACCCTGGGACAGTGGAGGTGTCCCTGCCCCATGGCAGGAGGGAACTGGATGAGCTTTAAGGTCCTTTCCAACCCAAACCCTTCCAGGATTCCACAATTCTGTGCTGATACAACTTTTCAGTGCAGAAAGACAGAAGTTTTCACTATCCAAAACTGTTTAATTCAAGTCATCTAAACAAGATTCTGACTTGTGCTTAATATCTCAGTGTACAGGACATTTCCAAAAAGCTTCAATCCAAGAAGGACAGGCTCTTATTTTGCAGATTTAGTGGCAGGTTCTCCTATTTTGTAAATCTAGTGGTACATAAATTCTTATTTTTATTTCAGAGGCCTTTTTAGTCATAAAAATTACATCCCTAACACTTCATTAAAAAGAAAAGCAAGCACATTCATTATTCAGCATCCCAGTCTTAAATTTGAGCAACAAGACATACTCAGATTGGTATTTCAAATTACCAGCTATACTTCAATTTCTATTAGCCAAATAAATTGTGATTATTTTTTCTCGTTGTGTTCTTGCTACAAGACAGCAAATTACAGCATTTTTAATCTTCACATCAAGTACCTATTTTGTGGGCAACAAATGGGAAAACTCTTATGAAAACTCCAATTAATTATTGTTTTATTAAGAAGAAATGCCTCTCTGATGAGAGAACTATTTCACCTTCCCTCTCAAACTACTAAATAAAATACCCCTCACAAGAGTTGAGTTTTCCCATGTTTTTGGAATAAGTTTTAAACCTGATTTACTTCATTTGGGACTTACAGATCTACTCTGATATTGCCAAGTATTTGAAGGTGTCTGTGCTGGGTGGGGGGTTGATTTGGGTGGGGTTTTTGGGGAATTTGGTTGTTTTTTTTCCCCACAAATTACCTACAGGATCAACATAGAGAATATCCCTGGTGAGATATCAGAAAAATATCCCCACCAGCAAAATAGGATTCAAAAGTGACACAAAGTAAAGGGGACTGGTTTGTGCTTTTTTATTGCTAATAGTAATTACTGCAGTGATAATGGCAGTGTTAAAAAATCTCCTGGCTCATGTGGTTTATGTTATTGGACATCTTATCCTTAAAATTAAAATCATTATTTCTTCCCCTCCCCCCAGTTCTGCTCATTTGGACAATGAGTCAATTGTGCTCAAACACTTTCAAGTGACTTAATCACTTAAATATGATATTTTACTGCAATCTGTTGAACAAACACAAAATAGAAATCCTTCATCACCCAATATCTGAGCAGTCCAAGTTGCTTTTATGCTGATAGTGCTGAGGAAACAGAAAAATATTTCACATTTACAACACAGCAATGGGCAATCCTGGTTTTAATAGGTCTTTCAAATTACAGAGTAAAAACTAAGGACTGACTAAGAAATATTTTAGACTGTTTGAGCAAAACCAAAATCCCAGGAGGCCACATAATGCATTCTGTAATTCTCCACCAGCATCAAGGAGATCCATTTAATTTTATTCCCACATTTCCTTGTCAGTGCAGACACAAATATACAGAGATAATAAAACTCTTCTCGCACTTTTGTCTTTATGTTAGAATTGAAATCAACTCTGCACTAATGAAATGGCTACCCAGGACTTTTGGGTACTAAACACTTTTTAGAGAGAACTTTTAACAATGATGCTGCTTCTTTTTTTTTCCAGTAGATCAACACAAGACCAAGATTATAAATACACTCCAACTACTGCTTAATTATGGAAACAGGTTTACAGATAAATCAATTTGACAAAAATGCTCTCTTTTTCATTATCTTTTGCCAGCAACTTGCACTTTTCATTGACTTTTTCTAAATCATATGGAAAGAAGAAGAATATTTTAAAAGCAATCGTTGGATGATTTGCTACCTGAGATGATAGTGTTGTGAATTTTTCACCAGAGTCATATTTCAAGGGCTGAAATATAAGTAAGCAAGCAAAATGTAACAAATCTCTCAAGAGGAAAATGGACAGAAAAAGTGTTGCAGGTGAGAGGGTTCGAAGAGCTGCACCCATGAAACATTTTCAGCAAATTTCACTCTGTGCATTGCAAGAGCTCATCAGAAATTCGACTGTTTATAAAGACAGTGGAAAATGAGTGTCCTGTGGTGAAAAGAAGGAATAGAACACATGAAAAGAACATAAGAGAGAGAGGACAAAAATTGAAACAGCATCATGAAAAATAATCAAGCCCAGCTTTGCTGTAAATTAACTTTTAAAACAATGTATGATGTGCCCATTGCTTCACAGCAGGGGCCACTTCCTTCCCGAGTGTCAGCACAGCTCTCACTGCTGCCATGGCTGGGGACAGGTTCACTCCAGAGAATGACACTCGGGGGTGTCTCTCTCGGCAATCAGGGAATCGTTTATGTTGGAAAAGGCATCTGGGATCACCGAGTCCGATCTCTGAGCCATCACCACCTTGCCAACCACACCATGGCACTAAGCGCCACAAGCAGTGGTTTCTTGAACGCCTCCAAGGATGGGGACTCCAACACCCCTCTGGGTCTGTTCCAATGTTTAATCACCTTTATGTGAAGAAATTCCTGCTGATGTCCATCCTGAGCCTGCCCTGGCCCAGCCTGAGCCCGTTCCCTCTGCTCCTGTCCCTGTTCCCTGAGCAGAGCCCGGCCTGGGGCTGCCCCCTCCTGTCAGGGAGTTGTGCAGAGCCAGAAATTCCCCCTGAGCCTCCTCTTCTCCCTTTCCCAGCTCCCTCAGCCGCTCTTATCGGACTCGGCCTCCAGACGCTTCCCTGAACCCACTCCAGCACTCCAATGTCCTTCCTGAACGGCGGGACCCGTACAGCCCCCGACACCGAGCTGGGCTCCCGGGACTGGTTCCCAGCCTGACGTGGCTCCAGGAGCAGCACCACGAGCAGGAGGCCCCGAACCACATCGCCCCACTCCCTGAGAGCCACCCAGGCCAGCCCTCACCTTGACGTGGGGCCCATCCACCGCTTTACTGGCCAGCCCCTCCATCAGGTCTGCCCTGAGCTCCACGAGGAAGCGCAGCCCGCCCTCCAGGCGGCCCAGCTGCTGGAAGAGCCCGCGGTACTGCGGGTTCAGGTAGTAGCGGAGCCGGTCCTCGGCCTGCAGCAGCGCCCCGGGCTCCCTGCGCTGCTCGCGGGCCTGCAGCACCTTGGCGGCGGCCTCGGCCACCCGCCCGTGCTCCACGCCGAAGTCGCGGGCCAGGCGGGTGAGGAGCTCGGCGCGGGGCGGCCCGGGCTGCAGCGAGCGGTAGAAGCGCACGAACTCGGCGCCGCGCAGCTCGGCGGGCGGCACCGCCTTCTCCTTGGTCTCGTAGGGCGGCAGCGGCGGCACGGAGCGGCGCAGCAGCTCCTCCATGCCCGGGACAGCGCCCGAGGCGAGGCGGCGCGGGCCCCGCGCGGCCCAGAGCAGCGGCCGCGGGCACAGCCGCCTCATCCCGCACCCCGCCGCAGGCCCGGCGCCGCCCCGCGGCGCTCATTGGCTGCGAGCGCAGACTGACAGCGCGCCCCGCCAATGGGGAGGCAGCGGAGCGCGGCGGGGCTGGGGGTGTGTGAGGGGTGTGCCCGCCGCCATGTTGAGTGCGGCGCTCAGGGGTCACGGCTGCTCCTCCTCGCGGCGCGGAGATCCCCGGCACCGCCCTGCCCTCAGAACGCACCGTGCTGCACGTGGGAACCGGAGAGTCGCGTTGGGCAGGCTGGGTGTTAGAGGAGTTCCCTCACAGAACGGGCGGCTGGACTCCGGGCTGCACAGGGAGCGGTGCCGGCGCCTCCCTGCGGGCGGAACTTGGTGCCACGGTCCTGTCCAGAAACTGGTGTTCAGTCACAAGTTGAACTTGATCTGAGGGGTCTTTTCCAGCCTAACTGATTTTGTGATTCTGTGAATCACCAATGTTGGAAAAGACCTTTAGGATCATCCAGTCCAAGTGTTCACCCAGCGCTGCCACTGTAACCCCTAAACCTCAGCAGCAAATGCCAGATCCACACACCTGAACATCTCCAGGGATGGTGACTCCACCGCCCCCCTGGCAGTTCCAATGCCCGACCTCCCAAACAATCAATACATTTTTTTTTCAAGCATAATTTGAATCTCCCCTGTCTCAGTTCGTGACCTTACACCATCTGCTGTATCCTCCTCCCCTGTGGCTCCCGTATTTCCTGCTGGGCTGTGCTGGGTTTGTGGAACACCGCTGAGCACTCAGGCTTGCACAGCTCTGAAATAAATTATTCACTGTGTCTCAAGTGCGTCATCATTGGCTTGGTGCACACCAGGGAATAAATCTGATTTCCAGGGCAGCTTCCCCATGTCCTGAGGAGGCTGTGGCTCCTGGAAAGCTGCTGGGACAGAAATCACAGCCCCAGGGAGCCCCAGCCCTGCTGCAGTTTTTGCTCTGAAACAACTGCAGGAAACAACACAAATTTGGTTGTGCAATTTTGAGGTCACAGATCTGAGCGTAGCCTCTTCTTTAGGCCCTGTAGCAAAAAAGCTCATCATGAGCCCAAAATCCTCTCAAGTGTGTCAGGACTTTTCATGAACGAAGTTAAATATGTCCATCCTGCTCCCAGCTCAGGCTTACAAAGGTAAGACTCCTTTGGGCTTTAGAGATTTGCCTCCTTTAGACATTAAACCAGCAAAACACATAGGTCATGTTGATGTCAGTGAGATTAGAATTGAGCAGCAATTGTCCTTAAAAGCACAGGGAATTGTAATTCTCAGCATTTGAAATAAGAATTGAGGAGAGAACCAAGCCCTCTTTGTCAGTGAAGAGACAAAAAGATAGTGCTGCCTAATTACAAGTTTTAGAACAATATGTTAGAGATTCCCAAGGAAGGGGATAAAACGAAAAAAAAGTGAGCAGTATAGTCCTAGGGAGCTGAGGGTCATAGGATAAACTATTATACCCTTAAGAGAGGGAAAACATTACTCAGACACACTAAAATCTATAAAAAAGACTTTAAAAAAAAGTGAATCTCACTGGCAATGAATTAAGCTCCAGAAAATCCCTTTCCACCTTTAGAACTTAATTTTCAGCTAAATAAAAAGCCATTAAGTTTGGCTGGACAGGCATTCTCCTTCACCTCCCCAGGAAAGGGGCTGCCAAAAGAGCCTCTATGAGAGATTCCCAGGATAATGTCTTTGGAGACAGAGGAGTAGGTAAGAGCTTCCACCAAAAATCATTATGATATTTCCATGTGCACTCTTTTTAGCAATTCTGCAGTTTTAAATAGGGATCCATTAGACAAGTACAATTTTTTTTACATTTTAAAACTAAAATAAAACATTTTTAGCCATGCTTCATAAAAAGAGGTGGACAGACTATTTTATTTTAACAAAGGAGAGCTAGAAAATTAACTTTTCCTTCTATGTATTTAACAATGATCTTAAATTCACTGTGTTTGTTTGATGTATGATTCTATAATAAACTTCTTCACAATCTGATGTAGATTTGGTTGACATTAGCCCTAAAATTGTGCTAAAATGAGTCTAGTTAATCTTTCTATTCATTGAAAGCCTTAGGGACCAGCTCAGTTTCTGACTCAGAAATTTCAAGAAGCCTGAGATAGAGATGTTGGCACAGAGGGAGAGTGATGCAAGATGAAGGCTCCAGCCTGCCAGAAAATGGGCAGCATTTCTCAGGATCAATTCCTTTTAAAAATCCTATATAGAAATGCTTCTGTTCTTTCCATTTTGACAGCACTCTCAGACTGGCCTTGGGTAGGATTCCTGCAAGAACAGAGCTCTCTTGCATGACCCACGGCCATAAAAAGCAGCTACCAGCATTGTTCATCCCCAGAAACCTCTTGGTGCAGCTTGTAAGGCTTTGTCAAGTAAGGCATTTCTTTTGAAACCTTCTACTTCTTCTTCTTTTTTTTTTTTTTTTTTTTTATTTTTTTTTCTACTGGGAAAACTTACTCTCTGCTTCAGCTGCTGCTTGGAAAATGAAAACACATCTTTGTCTGTCAGGACCTGAGGGCACCACGAGACATCAGCAGCCGTGCCCAGCCTCACCTGGCACCTTCTCCAGGTTCAGGAGCCCCATTTCAGCTCAGCCTGAGGGTTTGAGACCCTCCTGCATGGGGCTGCAGGGGTCCCTCATCCCAGATTCCAACCCCTCTTCCCTGGATTTGCCTTGCCACTGTGGATGTTTATTCTTGAAAACATTTATTACTGAAAACTGAATGTTATTACTAGAAAACTGGAGATGGAAAGAGCCTAATTGCACTTCAGTAATTGTAAATTTTGTCTCCAAACAAAAAGAGAAGCTAATAAAAGATGGAAAGTCAATCTGATCCAAGTCAATCTGATCCTCTTGCTTTTTTTTTTTTTTTTTTTCTCTTTAATCTGTTCAAATGTTAGGTAAAAATAAAATACATGCCCTGGATTCTCTGCTCAATAATTCCACTATAGCAAAGACAAACTGATTTATGATGGAAATGAAGGTAGTCCCGTGGCTTGGGGTTTGTTTTGTGTCTTTTCTGTATTTGCTCTTACATGCAGAGTGCCACATAAATGTATTTAGGACAAGAGTCTGAGCTGAGAAACTGACTGTGCTATTATTCAGGAGAATAGCAGAGCTTCAGTTTACTTCAAAAGAAACAAGATGGAGCCAATGATTTCCAATAAATCTGTTCTTGTGCCTGCAAAGTGTTCATCCAAGGGAGATTTGTCAGGGAACATCACTCTCCACCTATCCTGAAGGTGGCTAATCCTTGTGATGATGGGTTTTATGCACAAATTTCTCTTCCTGAGTTCTCAAACTAAAGATTTTTTTAAAAATATCTACTGGAAAATATTAAAAATATCTATGTGTTCAACTGAAAACCAGCCCTTTTCAGGTTGAAGAGGAAGTAAAAGGTCTCTTCCTCTGTTTTTCTTTCACCACAGTGCTTGTGGTGGGAGAGCAGAGTGGGAAGCTGTGCTGCAAGCTCTGAACACATTTTGTAATAACTCAGAACAGAGTTTGCAAAATTACTTTAAATGAGCGAGTATCCCATTTTGAAGAGTTCATCAATCTCATAAGGTACTGGAAAAAGCAAACTTGCTGCGGTTACTGAGTAAAAAGCAGGATCTTTTCAGCTTTTTGCACTGCTCTTCAATGATTCAGCCCCTCCCAACAGGCAGCTCTGAGGGTGGTTTTGTTCCAGCTCCCCAGGCTGGGTGTTTAAAATGAGACAGCAACGTTCCACTGTCAGAGCTGTAGCCAGTGTTTAGCTTTAATCTTAATTTTAGATAAATACAACATTGTTTAATAGAATTACCTGGCTTTAAGACAGGAGGCTTGTACTGAGAGCCTCCAGGACCAGCTGCAGCTGCACAGTTTTCTTTTGTGCTACCTGGGCTCAGGATTTCCTTCCTGATTCTTCAGCTCTCTTGAGGTTTTCTTGTTTAATTTGCCTGCAGTGAGCTGTTCTCCAGGTAATGACACAAAGCCCTGAACAGCAGAGGTGTCTGCCTCTGAAATCAGATCATGGGAATATTTGTTTCAAGTGACTAATCTCTTTCTATCGAGCAGTTCTCTGAAATAATTATGAACCTGAGGATTTTTATTTAGGGAGCTGTAGAATCAGAACTTTTATCATAAAACCCTGGTTTCCATGTCTTTTTTTCTACCAAATTTAGCAATATTTTAACTGACAGTGGACTGAGACTATTTATAATATTTTATAATTTATTTTTTTAAGGAAAACTAAAGCTCTTGGAGATTTTACGAAATGTCCCTAATATCTCAAGTTAAACTGATTGTAATACCATTTTTTTTTTTTTTTTTCAGCCATGGGTCCTAAATACAATGTTGAAAGATGCCAATATTCATATGAACATAGAATTTGTTTGCTTTATTGTGTGATACTCAGTTTTGCTGTTACAGGGTTGATAGTAAATAAAAGTGGAATATAGTACATGAATTTATAAGTCAGTCTACTTCACCCTTGTTACCACAGAATCTTTGTAATTTATCAGAGATTGCTCCCACAGAGGTTTCCAGCCACTCTTCCCCCCCCCCCCATTTATGTTGGTATCATGAAAAAGAGCAAAAACTCCCTAATTTCTCTTTTAGCATGAAAAATAAAAGGTAAATGTTAGCCAGAGTTGTTTTCTCACCACCTCTTTACAAATATCCCTTTCCTTTTTTCCTTATTTTGTATTTTCCTCACTTGGAAAAGTCTTCATTGGTGATTCAATCCCTAGATAAATCTTCTGTTAGCATTTACCAGCTCATTCAGCTCCTTGATATTAATTCTTGTTCAGGCTTAGATGGCACATTAGAGGAAAATGAGGCTAAAGATTTAAGCAGATACTTTTAATTATATCTGGCTCTAGTGGAAAATGGACAGAATTTTACAGGGCAGATTATTAAGCTACTTTTTCCTGCATGAAACTTTTATGCTTATAGGACAAACCATTCAGTGAAGTAGCAAATTCTCCCTTATAACAGTTATTTCAAACTGATGTTTGGAGTTTTTCTCCTTCATTGCTGAGACAATGAAGAGATTTTTACACTTGTGTGAATTTGGGCATCTAAGTACTAAATTAAACTCCCTTCCAGCCTGCAGAAACAGGAAGGCTGGGTGTAAGTGTGAGAAGTCATCTCCCTGTTCTCCAGCTTGCAGTAAAAATTAGATATTTAAACACCCTGGGACAGAGAGCAAGGAGGAAGAGGAACAGAGGACACCAGGAAGAGGAAGCTGCAGGATTCAAATATGGAGGGAATCTCACTGAAGATGATGAGAAACTCAACAAAACATTTGTGATTTTTGGGGAAGGACATAACTTTTCATTTGTTGTGGGGCTGAGCTCCCTGGGGCTGTGCCTCAGGCTGTGAACAGTACAGAACCCCACGGGAACTTTCTTTTTTTGACCTTCTCCATCATAACAAAGTGGATGAACAGCTGATTCCAGAGCAGTCTGAGCTGGGCAGTGTTTAGGGAAAGGACTGACCTGAAGCATTGACAATCCAGGTGTTTTACTGAAGCCAAGGATGGATTTCTTGTAACTGGATCACGTGGGAAGTGTTGGATTGTCCATGGGTGACCTTGGCACTGCCCTGGATAAACAGTCTCTCTGTGCTTACAATATTTTTGCAGCCCACTCCAATTCATGTGGACTGAGTTAAAGAAGGAGTTCAGGTTTCAGCTGGCTTATTTACTGGGTAAATGTTTCTTTTACAGTTAGTGTTTAAGCCTACTGGGATGAGTATAGGATGACTATTATAACACCCTATGCAAATTTATTTAGTCTCCTGTATGCTAAAAGCGTTCATTAGTTTTAATAAACACAAAGATTGGGAAATCGAGAGCTGTAATAATTGCTTTACACAGCATGGAACTTAATAATCAGGAAACAAACTCCTTTAAAGTCTCTTGTGTTTATACCACTGGCAATGAAAGTACTGCTTTTACACTGTTGTCTTCAACAGACCTGATTTTTAGTGTTGCCAGAGTTTCCTTGAGGCAATTACTTTGGAAAATTATCTGTTGGAATCGTTGTGGCTCCTGGACTCAGTTTAATTGCTGACTTGCTTTGTGACATGGTATTATTTCATAAAGTTACCAGTGGCCTTAACAGATGTGTAATGCAGCAGCTGGGGCACTGAAGTGTTTACAGTGTTCAGTTTGTGTGTAAATCCAGGAATATAGAAATTGCAAGGATGTCAGAATTTATGATAGCAACCTATTAATCTGTCACCAACTCTAAAAGCCTCTAAAAGCTCAATTACCACTAAGGTGTCTCCATGTTATTCCCACAGTTCTGCAGGAGGGAATCACGGTGAGGAAAAGGTGATGCTTGTTTTGGTCATTTCTGTTGTTTCTGTGCATTTCCTACACCCTGTTTGTTTGGTTTCTTAACATTTTTGCAAGTGTGAAATTTAAAACAACAACAACAACAACAACAACAACAAAAATTAAATCAATGCTCTGTCAATCTAACCTTTTAAAATTATGTTTGCAGAGGAGCTATTCCTGGTGAATGGGAAATACATTCAGCTGATCTCTCTGGGTTTATTTCTACAGTCAAGGGAAGGAAAGAGGCTCTTCCAGAAGGACACTAAATGTGTTCCTCTCTCCCCACCGATTGGAGGAAGGTCCTGCTGTCTCAATCAGTGTTCTCCAAGCAAACCAGCCAGCCTTTAATCCCTTACACCTTCAGATCAGGGCAGGAAATTCTATAAAATCCATAATTACCAAGGACAGGACACAGTCAGGGCTCCTGGACAGTGGGCAGAGCTTTCCCTTAGCTCCAGGGGAGGGAGCCTGGGGAAGCTGCTGAACCTCAGCAGCACTGCAGCTGTGGACTCATCAGTGGGTGCTGAGGTAATTATTGCCAAATCTTAATTAATAGATTTGTTCTCCCTGCCAGCAGCAGATCTCATCCTAGTTTATGTACTAATAAAATGCATCTCGGAGATGAGAAGTGCTGGAGTGTGCCAGCCAAGAGTTGTGAAGAATTTGCTGTCAGCCTGGAGCCACTTTGTCCCCATCTCAGGAGCTCCTCCAGCAGCTCAGAGCAGCAGATACTTGGGGCTTGTCCTCACTTTCCAAAAGGCTTTTCCCCTTGAGCCCTGCACTCTGTGTTTCACAGGGAGCAGAGTTTAGGAGCAGGCTGGCATCCAGCAGCACTGGGGTGTGGGGAAAGAAGGAATATTTTCTGAATTTTAAATTAATGTCTGTGAAAGTGCTTCTCTGCCATTGCTTAGAGATCTAAATACTGCTGGAGTAGAGTTCATTGTTTTCATTTAAGCTTTTATTGATTATTGACCCCAAAGAGATTGCCCACAGACTGGAACACAAGAATCTCTGCTGTGCAGATTTGTATTTCATTTAATGTGATAGCAAATACAGTTGTATCAGAGGGGAGAAGCATATTCAGGAGACTTTCCTGATGCTGCAGATGGCTTTTTTGCAAATATTGTACTGGTGAAATCTCTGAGGGATGGAGTAGAATAAGTGAGGGCCACAACCCCAATTTACAGCACACAGAATCAGAAATGGAAAGGATTTTTGGGAAGGCACTGATTTTGTGAGTCTTGGTGTGTGTCTGTGCCTTTGTAACTGAGTGTGTAAATCCCTGGGGATGGGCAGTGGTGCTGAGGATGTGCAGTGCTCCTGCCCTCCCTTTTTCCAGGGGTCAGAGGTTGGGGCTGATGGATTTGGGGGTTTCCATGCACTCACAGTGCAGGGTTTTAACTTTCCAGCTTTCAGAGGGCAGTGCTGCACACATCCCTGATGAGGCCAAGGCAACAGGATATGTGCACAGGGCTCAGGTGTTTCCATGGATAACCCAGTGGTGTCCTTCCTGCCTATGGAATGTTTACATCACCTTTGATGCATGGATCAATGTGCCCATATGCTCTGGTTAGGAGTGATTGATGGGATAGGAACTGCGGGCTGATCCACTGAAATAATCTTGTTTTACATACTAATTGCTGTACTATTTGATGTTTCCTTCAAAGCAGAAGCTTTTATCAGCAGTTTAAGTTGAGTTTGGATGGATTAACAAAGATTAGAATGGAAGTTGGAAGAAAATATGAAGTGTAATACATTTTATGATGTTCGTTCAGGACAAGAAAACACTTAAAAGATTAAGTAGCAGAATAACAACGAATTATATGATCTTTTTAAAATTAATAGAACTGCACTTTTTATCTTCAAAATAAGCCAATGTCTTCATTATAAATGTGCTGGAGGAAGAACTGCTGATTGTGGTACCTGCATGATACTCTGGCTGGGATGAGCACATGGAAATTTGAGACCCTCGTGCCTCTGGAAGTGCTGAAGCTCTCTGGAAATGGCATTTAGGGTGAGCAATTATTGGTGTGACACAAAGCAAGGACGAAGGCTCAGTGCTGTGATTCCCTTGTGGATGTTTTGTTACTGCTTATTGGAAGTGTTTGTTGTGTTCTGCTCTGCTTCCCCCTCTTTGGCTGTGGATTCATCACCTGCAGTTGAAGTGCAGATTATTCTGTGGTCGCTGTGAAGAGTTGTGTTCATCAGACAAATTCACTGCCTGTCACCTGGCTGGGCCAGCTGTGTCACTGAACAGAGGCAATGGGGGCAGTCACTTCCTTTTTTTCTAAATGCAGGATTGCCCTGTGTACACATTTCCTCCCTTGACTACTGCTGTGCTCTCCTTAATGAAATATTTATTTGAAACCCCTTTCCCATTTGATTTTTTTGCTTGCATCCTAACGAGACGTGACAGGGGGATGGCAGACTGCTAAAGCATGGAGACCTGTAAATAAAGGAACTGCTGCATCTTATTAAATTTGTGAGGGGAAAAAAAAACCAGAGAGACCTGTTTCATTTGCTATTAGATTATTTCCTCACAGTCACAGGTATTTTGGTGACAGTGGTTCAGATTTAGTGGCTTTTTAATGTATCAAACTTAATTTTCTCGCTGCAGCTCTGTCAGTCATGAACTCAAGTTTTCTTCTTTGCTTTTTAATTATCTCACAGATTAATATATTGAAAATGGGCTCATTTCTATGCCTCAAATTAAGATAGCTCCGTTTCAGCTTTTTCTCAATTACTCCTGTAATTAAGACCCATTAACCCATGGCGAAGAATAAAATAAAAATGTAGAAACAAAAATTAAAAAAGGGGGGAGAGAAGCCCTTATTTGGCTTCCTTAATCATAAATTGCTTAAAACCCTTTCTGAAACAGCCACTAGAAGGGAATTTATTAAGGAACTTGACAGCCTCTATGTAGTTTTGAGAAGAACATAAAGTTTTCAGACAATAGTCCCATCAGGGATCCCAGTTGTAAACAGTCTGCATGTACCCACTTAATTATGTGAAAACCTGGCATGGTGCTCTGGGGAAGAATTCAAAACTGCTAAACCTGCATCCCACGCTGGAAGTGGGATATTGAATCAAGTCAAAAGCTTCATTGCACCCAGTGAAATCCTGGCTGTTCAGTGTTTTATTGGTGTTGGTGTTCAGCCATAGATCAGGGCATGGTAACAGCAGCAGCAGGGGTTCTTCACTCTGGGAGGGTGGGACTCTGGTTTTCCTTGGCACTTTGGGTGGTTTCTATGGAAAAGTGGCCTCAAGGAGAGCTGTGCTTGAGCTCTGAAGTGGCCCTGGCTGAAATGTGGGAATATGGTCTGGATGCTGCACAGGAAAGAACGATTCGTAAATGTGCATCATTTTTTATTCTTTTTACACTGCCAGGCACCATTAACTGCATTAATGTAAAAAAATGAGGGCATTGTAGTAACTCACTGACACACAGACTATTTTTGCTCAAGCCCAAGGACAAAACCCAAAAAAAAGGAGAGAAAAAAATCATGAGTTTTTCTTCAAAGCAAGCTCATATAACTGAAAAATACAGGGTACCTCCTATGGTGGTGTGAAACCAGCTGCATTATTTATTTTTTAAAAATTTTTGACCACTTTTAGCACTCTCTCAGTGCTCTGGCAAGCAAGCTTGGACACCCTGTAAGTTTGTGCTGCATTTCAGGTCAACACAGCTCTTTATTGGCTATAAATCATCTGTGAGGTATTCAGTGGTTTATGACGCCTGCACTCGAGGGCCACCATAAAAGCAGTTATGCACATAGGATGTCAAAAATACATTTTTCATACTTTTGAGGTCTCCTAGGCCATTGCTTAGGGATTATTGCCCAGCTGTGTGCTGTAAAAGTTAAATGATAGTCCTCGTCCTGAAATGTTTATCTCAAAATGCACTAAATTCAGGTCTAAACCTTTGCAGACACTAATGATCATTACCAAGTGTCATTGTCTTCAGCAGCTTAGCACAGATAAGCTTTCCATGGAAAATGAATGGTTCTTTTGTAAACAGAGAGCTGAGTGTAAGCAGCTTGCACGAGGCCACGTGCACTGATGGCACACAGAGATTCCCAGTGGCTTCCCCAGCTGTGCTGCCACCAGCCCCAGGTGACAGCAGAGCTTTAGAAATTCCAGATATTGAAAGCACCGCTGACCTGTGGGCAGCTGAGAGCAGGGCACCCCTAAACCCCAGCTCAGCCTTTCCCTCATTGTCTGAGACTGTCCCCATGCCAGGCTGGGTTTAGAATTTAGAATTAGAATTAGCACAAGATGTGTCCACAGGCAAGTAATTAATTACTGGAGCAGGGTTCAGTTTGCTTCCTGAAGAAGCAAGTCAATAATGTTTTATCTTGCTCTCATTTGGTGCCTTTTGAAATCTCCACCTTCCTCCAAGACTCTGCAATAGTGAGGTCTCCAGTGATTTTTATATGTGTTTGTAACCTATTTGAACTTCAGATGGCCTCTTGTTCCTTGTGTTCTACAAAATACAAATACAAATATAGAGGAGGGGAAAAAAGACTGATTACCTCAGCTGGACAATTCTGAATTCCACACTAAATATCCCTCTGACTTTTCACCTTTCAGGGATGAATTGTTCCAGTTACTGCTGCCCCTAAGGCGTGTCCACATGAAAAGTGTGGCTGAGTTACATCACTGCAAAAACGTTGGAATCTGCAGTCCAAAGGATATCTAAATATAGAGCTGGTGTATCTCTCAGCCCCAAAAACTTTAAACTTTAGCACCTTAATGTGAAATTATCGGCTTTTCTCTAATTTTATATTTGCTAATGCCATAATTTTAAAACTACATTGCACTTCTTCTTTATGTCGTTATTAAACGTGAACAAGAGCTGGTTGAAATAGAAAATAGCTTTGATTTCAAGAGAAGAAAAATCAGGTTTACTATGACAGAGGGCAATCAAGGGCTTGTATCAGCAGATGTGAGAAGAAAGTGACACTTGGCAGGAGGGGACAGGGAGTGATGCTGAGGGCAGTAAATTTGTCAATAAACTCAGCTCAGGGGCAGCCAGGAGAGCCATTCTGGTGCTGGCTCTGCCCTGTTCCCTTGAGACACTCTTGCCTGAGATTTTAAAACACTTTCAAGTAGAATCTGAAGCCACACAAGATTTCAGTGCCGTGTTCAGTTATTCCCAAGGGCTTGTACAGACAAGAGCAGGTTAAAGGACTTTTAAATAAAAGCTGTATTAATTTAGGGACTGAGGAGATCCTGCTCAGTCACTGTGGTAGTTTTAAGAGCTTTTGATGCAGTTGTTGTGAAGCCTGATGAGTGAAGCTCTTCACCTTACAGATGTTTTTGTCATGTCCCTCAGTAAGCTCTCACAGATCCATGGACAAACCATCCGTGAGTTTTGAGAGCAGGGATCAAAATAGAGCCAAACAGTGAAAATGAGGTGTGGCTTTTAATGAAGGGACAGCTCCTTGGTGACCAGAACTGGAATCTCTGCGTGCTGAGATGTGACCAAACTCTTTGGTTCATAATAACCCACGTCTGCAGGGAATTTGGGCTTGGTTTTCAGGTATTTATTGCAGCTTTCTTAGTTAGAAACAAACAATATCTGAGCAGAAGACGATGGCCTTAAAGTCATGAAAATTCCTGCAGACACCTGTGTGGCAATGGGCATTATTCCCCTTGGATTGGTTCTGTAATCCTTTGGGACAGTTTCTCTCTGCCCATGCTGATATTTAATGATTTCACTGATGAGGAACACTGTGATTCTCCTGTGTTCATTTATGCAGAGGAAATCAGCTCCTGATAAGCAGGTTTGTATCTCTTGTAAGCAACCACAGCCTTGGCTGAATTGGGGGTTTCCTGCAAAAGTGTCATTTTGATCTATGAAACTTCTCTGTAATGAGAGCAGAGAATAAAGGCAGCACAAGAAAGAAACTAATGAAAACAAAATCCAGCTGTAATGAGACCAGTAGGAAGAACAGGCTTTAGATAATTCTGCCCTCAGAAAGCTGACAGTTTAATTAAAATTCTTATTGGGAACGCTAGGTAATATAGCTTTGCATTTAATAGGAATATTTTGCAAAACAAGTGTGTGACTGTGTTTCAAAACATAAATTAATTGGTTACTGGCTAGAAAAACGACTGAGATGAGTGAGTGTTTGAGCCATCCTCCTGCACCATTTGGTGTCCTGCCATGCTACAGGTGCTCCCTTTGCATGCCAGCTTTGCAAAACTGAGCTGCTTCAATGTTTTCTTACTTCTAGTGAAGTCTAGAGCCTTGCGTCATGAAGGGAAGGAAATACAATGTGGAAAAAATGTAATTAGTTTTTTCATTCCTGTTGACACAAATCAGAGGTGTACATACTGTCTTTAAATTTTGATCAGAGAGGGGTGAGTTCCAGGTGGGATTCATTTGGAATGAAAAATGCAAACCTTTTTGAAAGAGAATGTTGATATTTTCCCTGGAAACCTCACAGGCAGTAGTGTCTAAGCTTATCTTTGCAAAGTCCATGCAAAGCCTGGAGTGTGCCCTGCTTATCTCTTGCATGTTGTGGTGCTTCAGAATTCCTGCCAATCTTTATTTTACACCACCACGAGTGGGTGAGAATTAATCCAGCTTTAGAGCTGGGCTGAAAGAACAGAGGCAAAGTGATTTGCTCAAGGTCATTCAGAAGATTATTGGCAGAGCCAGGATTAAAAGTTACTTTTTAAATCCAACAAGGTGAGCGTTTTTAAGAGGTCTGGAGCTGTGGGTGTGGGAGAATCTCTCATGAATGGCAGCACAATTGAAATACTTTCTTTTAAGCTTGTCTTGTCCACAGCAAACCACACAAGGAAAGAAATGGCATTTTCCCTTCTCTTTTGGCTTTCCTCTTTAAATTGTGATGCTTCAAATCAGCTGTTAGGGCCAAGCTCTTCAAAGCTTCCTTTCTTGCACCGCCCTTGGCATTTGTGTTTGCATAAAAGGGGAGTGCAAAACCATGAGCCTGCCTCACAATTCATAGTTCTGCATGCTTTATTTTTAACCTTCTATAAATTGCTTCTGTGAGGAGATTAGAGTCGATGTGGAAATCTGAGGGGTTTAAGAAATGGCTGTCTATAAGTCTGCTTTGATAATTTCAGTTGGTTCTCTGCCAAGTATGATTTGGTTCTGCTGGTGAACCGCTCCCAAAAAAAATCCGAGTAGTCCTAAAAGAAAATCCAACCCCTGCAAGGGATGTGTGTCATTAGTGAGATGATTATTGCTGTTGAACTGCAGGGGTTAAACCCCAGTGGTTCTCTGGGTGGTTCCTGCAGCGGTTGGTTTTTATTTATCCAGTAAAACACAGGGGAGGATCAGGAAGCTGACGAGGGTGTTATAAATAAAAAGCAGGGCCGAGGCCTTTATTTGAATCAGCAGCTCTTTTATTAGAGGATGGGGGTCGTGAGTGCCGCCGCTGCCCGCTGCTGCCGTTGCCTCTGGCGACGACGAGAGGAGGCTGGGTCGTTCTTGACAGATGTCAAGACGGGAGTCTCCGCCTCACAGACACGCCCGAGTACTCAAAATGGCTCGTTTTTTCCAGGGGTGTCTCTGGTTTCGACCACTAGGGAGGTGATGGTGGATAAGCAGTCTGTTGTCG
>JAOTQP010000567.1:3546945-3563382 GCA_026413545.1 Cichladusa arquata | reverse complement strand
CTGCCCCTGCCATGGCAGAGCCTGCCTCAGGGAGCCCCAGGGACCCCAAAAGCCCCAAACCTGCCCCTGCCATGGCACAGCCTGCCTCAGGGAGCCCCAGGGACCCCAAAACCCCCAAACCTGCCCCTGCCATGGCACAGCCTGCCTCAGGGACCCCAGGGACCCCAAAACCCCCAAACCTGCCCCTGCCATGGCAGAGCCTGCCCCAGGGAGCCTCAGGGAGCCCAGGGACCCCACAGCCTCTCACCCTGCCCCTGCCTCAGGGAGCCCCAGGGACCCCACAGCCCCTCACCCTGCCCCTGCCTCAGGGAGCCTCAGGGACCCCACAGCCCCTCACCCTGCCCCTGCCATGGCAGGGACACCTGCCACTGTCCCAGGCTGCTCCAGCCCCAGTGTCCAGCCTGGCCTTGGACAGATCCAGGGGCAGCCACAGCTTCCCTGGGCACCCTGTGCCAGCCCTCCCCAGCCTCCCAGGGCAGAATTGCTTCCCAATATCCCATCTGACCCTGCTCTCTTTTAATCTGAGCCCATTCCCCCCGTTCTGTCACTCTGTGCTCTGACAGTCCCATTCCACCTTTCCATGGGCTCCCTTCAGGCACTGCAAGGCTGCTGTGAGGTCACTTTGCAGTTTCACTTCTCCAGGCTGAACAATCCCAATTCTCTCCACCTTCCCTGCCAGCAGAGCTGCTCCATCCCTCTGACCACCCTGGTGCCTCCTCTGGACCCTGCAGCAGCTCCTTTCCCAGGCCCCAGCACTGGAAGTGAATACCATTCCTCTAGAGCTGGGAACACTGGCTTGGTTTGATTGTTTTTATCGTTATAGCTTTGATCAAACACTTATGGTCTCTTCAAATTTATCTTAAAACCCCACTGGCAAACAGACTTCATGTAATCCTGCACCCATCTGAGTTTAGGAAAGGATATTTCTTCCAATGATTTGGTCAGACATGGTTTGAAACTTGTCCTGCATTTGCTGCAGCAATGTCTGCACCTAAGAAGGAAAAAAATAGAAATGTTTTGTTTGATTGTTACCCAGTCTCATGTAGGACACTGTTCTTTCGCTGCTAAGCTCAAAACTCTGTAGTACAATTACATCCATAGATAAAAATGGTGTTTAAATACATATATAAGGAGGTGAAGTGACGCTTATAGGAAACAACTGTAAGATGCAGAAACCGCCCGTGTTCCCCAGACAAAACCCACGACAGCGCCTCGCACGGCCCTGTCCGTCACACGGGGGCACTTTGGGGGTGACAGGGAATGGTCTGGGCTGAAGGGACCATCTCCTTCCACCCCCTGCCCCGGGCAGCGACACCTTCCGCGGACAAAGCCCACCCAGGACAGGGGTTTTCTCTCTTTTCCCTCTTTTCCTCCCCTCCCACGCCCCGCAGCCCGTTCCCGGCCCGCCCGCCCGCCCCTCACCACGGCCGTCAGGTCCTGCACGCTCTTGGGGTCGGTCTCGGCCATGGTCGCTCCTGAGGCGGCGCCACTTCCGGGCCGCGCCCCGCCGCTTCCGCCTCTCGCGAGAGCTTCCGCCCCGCGGCATTCTGGGAAATGTAGTCCTTCAGCCGTCCGGGGTAGTCCACAAATCCGGCACAACTATTAAAGCTTTTCACTATTTATGCGAGGTTCTCATATTAATTATCCTTCTGTGTTCTGTTGGTTATTAGCTCCGTTGGCAGCACCAACCGTTCTATGGAAAGAGCTTCTCTGCTCTGAGGATTATACATTTTGTTTGAACCACAGTTGTCTCTGTTTAATACATCTCCGTGTACAATTTGGTTCCTGAATTCTTCACCTCTTTACGCAAGGAAAAAAAGAATTATTTATTTCCCAGTTTTCTTATTATTTTTTTTAATGCACAATATTGAAATGTCCCTTTATTTTATTTATTGCTTTCTTCTGGATGAGCGGTTAAGCTCAGGTAGGTCTTATCTCTTGGATGTTAACAATCTACCCAGAATTAGATGAAAATTTAAAGGATGACATTTCATGAATATTTCTTAGGGAATCCATTGGCATTTCTGCTGCTTTGAATAGACAAAGCTGGATGATTTGATTATAAATACTTCATGTGTGGAGGAGAATAGGTAATTATTCTCAGTGCCTGCTCCACTGAGATGTTTTTTCCCCTCCGTTATTGAGTTAAAAGAAGTTTGGCAAATCAATCACGAATTTACAGCTACGGATCTCAGACTGAAATTAGACAGTTGAAATGTTTTTCCTCATGGAAATTTGAAATGTGTCCTTCCAACTCCAGCTCTATAAAACCAGGAGAAAAGCACCATTTGGAGATGGACAGAGGTGCCATCTGGAAAACAAATGGACACTCATGGAAGCCAGTGTGGAAGCCAGCAAGGAAACCTGGCCAGGAAAAGGGGGCAATTACACTGTGCAGCCACTCTGAATAATGGGCAATTCCACAGGCTTTGCACAATGTGCAAATCTGTGACCCTGGAGCAGTCACAGCCCACCCCTGCTCTGGCTGGATCTGGTGTTACACTCCCCTGATCACAATTAGATCCATGCTGAGCTCCTTTTGTAAAATCCACCAGTGAGGAGTGAGTAGAACCAGCATTTGTTTGTTCAGTGTCATGATGGGAGAGGAAAGGGTTTCCAACTGCAGATTGCAGGCTGACAGTCCACATTTACCTTCCCAAACTGCTCATCAGAACGACTTCTTCATTTTCTGCCCAGACTCTCAGCACATGAAAATCTGCAGCTGGCTGTGCTGTGGAGAGATTGTGATGTTCCCCTGCTGGCAGCACGGATGTCCCTGCTTTAACCCAGACTATTCTGAATTTAGCAACCTCAGAAGTGATGCTGGTAGCTTCCTCTAGTTTTCCACGTGCTTAAAGAGTTTTTCATGACGGACAACAACAAAAAAATAGCCCAAGCTCATCATCCCTGTGGTTCTGAGCCATGTGGCTGGCAATCCAGCATGAAGCAATAAATCCTGTGCTGTGCCTGGGCTGCAGGCAGCTGCTTCCCTGCTTCTGAGCAGAGCTGCTTTACAACCTGTTTGCTTGGCACAGAGCAGCTCCCTGCTGCATTATTCACTTTGTTCCCTGCCCAGCCTGCTGGGTGCCTGTGACATGGGAGTGAAATTCAATCGCTCCAGCCCGTCCAAACAAACCCTCAGGAGCTGCCTCTTGGAGGAAGAGAGCTTTGGGTGATGTGATCATCCCCCAGGCTGTCCCTGCTCTCCCAGGGGAGGCATTAATGGAGCCAAGGCAGGATCCTCTTCCTTTAGTGCACTCCCTCCAGGCCAGCCGGGATCAGGGTGGGGTGAGAATGAGCAGGAATCAGAAAGGAAAAGGGTCCACAAAAAAACACCACAGAAGGAAAAGGGTCTCTCCAGCAAGCTTGGTGGGGTCTGGGGCTCACATGGATCCTTTTCAGTGGGGCAATAAAACAAAGTGCATCTATTTCAGTCATGTTTGGGGCAATCCCATGGGAGCTGCAGCCTGAGTTCTGGTTTTTGAGTCTCCAAGCCTCTGGCAAGAGGCACCCACCACATTTATAACCATATCAGCTGCCTCAGTGTGAGAGACTGGCTCATGCTTTGAGCTCACAAGAAGGGGTTAAGGGATGGAGTGAAGTGTAAAAGCCTCCTGTTGGGTGTCCCTGTTGCTCCTGCCCCAGGAACGGAAGGCTGTGTGTTAAAAGTGATAAATTTCAGCATTTAAGCCTTGAGATTTAGATTTACTCCAGTTGTAAATGTGATGGGGAAGCCACACATGTATCACCTGTTCTACCACACAGCCAAAACTGACAGCATGAGTGAGATTGGAATTTTTTTCCTTCTAATACTGGGGAGAAAAATACTATCATTTGTTCTGGTCCCTTCTCTTAGGCAAATTTTGCAATGTCTTCAGTAAAAAAAAATACAGTAAATTATTATCACAGACAAACTCAAAATGCCACCAGTGAAAAATCAGTACTTCTTCAAGCCCATCAGAGCTGGCAATGTGAAGTGCTTTAAAGGAAGAAAACAAACCTGCTTTAATTGTGGACAGTATCTCATAGCAGCACAACAATCCTAGATCATCTCCTTTTTGAGCCCCATCACTTTACCTGCAGGAGGAATGAGAGGAAAGACATTCCCCCCATTTTCCTGAGCCTGCTGTGCCAATCCCCAGGCCAGGCTGTGCAGGAAGGTTTGTGGGAAGGGTCTGTTCCCATTCCAGGCACTGCCTGGGGAGCAGGAGCAGCACCCAAATCCTGCCCCTAACTTTGGACTCGTGGTTTTGCAGAGATAAAGACTCTCAGTGCAGGGAAATCACTTAATTCACACCTGTGAAAAAATGACCACGGGTCCAAATTTCTTCTGCCTCTGCTCCCAAGCAAACATTTCCCATGTGGAGCTGTGTCTCCAGCTCCTCATCCTGCATCCAGTGAGTTGTTTTATCCCTGACACAGTGCTAGGAACATGCTGTAGGGCTGCTCCCTTGCCAGATAGGAAGAAGAACTGGTTTTGACTCCCTGTTCTCTTTCCCCCCTACATCAGTGAGTGGCTAATACTGAAAAGAGCTGGTTCTTGGTGTGATGAACTGTAAAAAGGTGTTTGGAGCATGTGATGAATGAGAGTTACACTTGTGAGAGAGCATAGCTCATTTTGGGCCTTAAAACACTGCCTGTTTTCCAGCTGCATTGATAGTGCATGATAGTTTCCTTTTCTGGGATGCCATACTTTGGCAGTGCTTATTTGTGCAGTAAAATGCACAAAAATATTCAATATCAGGCCATCAAAGTGTGGGCAGGACTGCTGCCATCATCTCCTTGCATGACTGTAGTTCTGCTAGTTCTGTGCCTGTGCCAAGAAGGATTTGGAAAGGATCACACAGCCATAGCCCACTGGGATGAAACACCCAGCAGGTTTAGGAAGAAATTGAATTAAACTATAACCCTAATTGCATGGCAGGAAAATCCAACTCTTGTAATTCTGGTTACTCTAGCTTAGGAAGGTTTTTAGTGTATCTTAAGCTGTAGAATGAATCCATTAGAAGCATAACCTGGAAGGGACATAGGGGTCATCTTTCATTTTCCTGCTCTGAGGCTGAAAAATTTTGAGTTATGTATTGTTTCAAAAATTGTATCTGCATGCACGAGTGCCAAGGGAAGAGTTAAGGTTAATACATTATCAATTTCCTGCTTTCAAATGTCAAAACACATAACTTGAGCAGGGTCAGTAACACAGTCACATAAATAAGAGAATGATGACCACTGAGAGGAATCCCATTTGGAAAATAAATTGGAGGTGGAAAACAATCCTAGAAACAACGTGATAAATGCTGGTGAATCAACACTTGTCAGTGTGTTATTTGTGCATGCTGAGGTTTTGTTTTCCAGCCAGCCATGAGTAAAGCTCCATCTCAAGCTGCTGGCTGCTCCCCTGCACTTTCCATTCTCAGGATCATATTGGCTGTTGGCATCATCCTCGTGCAGAATAATGACAGATTCTGCTGCTTCCATTATCCCTTCAGACCTGCACCAGCAGGGTCTGGGCAGCTCACAGAGGAGGAGACTCAGAGCACCTGGAATTATTGCTGCAAGTGACTGAATGGACCTTGCCAGAAAAATAAAATGGATAAAAATTTCTTTGTTAATTCATTTTCTGGTGTGGGGATAGACCTAGATAACTAAAGAAGAGGCAGGCACCAAGGAGATGCATTGGGGTGTTAAATGGGGGATGAATTTCTCTCAGCAATTTGGCCATTGCATTTTTGCACCTATCAATTTGAGTAATACCACAGTTATTGCGTGCCAACATCCTAAGAAAATTAGTTAAAGTGTTATAAAAAGGGTTAAAATAATGGCAATAAAAAGGACTTGTTTCACCACTACAGTTTGCAAGTGAAAGTTCTGTTGTGGTGGCAAGAGACCTGTGGAATATTCCTGGAGCTCATTTGTCACTGTCCTGCAGATTTGAAATCAGCATCTGCAGGTAATCCCTGTTGTGATAAAATTTCTTCAGAAATTAGGGATTCAGAGAGGAACTCAGCCTGGAGCAAGGGCATCTCAGGAAGCTCTTCACCATCACTGTCCCTCCTGGGTTGTGTTTTCAACCCGCTGTGAATAAATGAGCCAGCACAGCTAAATGTGAGAGGACAAAAACCTCACAAGCAAGAGCAGGAAGGGTCACCAGGCTGTGCTTCTGCCCTGCTGTTCAGCCTCTGCTCTGCCTGCAGAGCTGCACTGCCATGGGCTGCTCCTAATGCAGGACAGTCTGCATTTTGACAAACTCTGAAATCAAGTTACTGAAAACATCCTGGCTGTGAGCAGCCTGCCTCAAAGGACCTTTGGGTATCAGAAAAAATGGGCAGATTAGACTTACTTAATTTTTAAATTTGTATTTTTTATAATCTCAGATGTCCACTGTGTTCAGTATTGTAATTTCTGGGCCAATGGGACCCTTTGCTGGGCTGTGGATGGGGCAAGTGCTGGTGCTTTGGCTGGACCTGGAAAAGAGAAGGAAAAGCCTTTTTTCCATCCTTTAAACCAAATTGCAGCCATTGATTTCAACAGGAAATTACTGCTCCTATCAGGAGGAATTCTGGAGACATTCCTCCCCAAAAGCTCCTTTGCTCCCAAAGGATTATGGAGTTGCTTCATTTCACAAAGTTCCTTGAGTTTAATTTTCTGCCTTCATTTATTCAGAGTGGAGAGCCCTGGCAGCCCCTGCTGCTCCATGGGGGCTGACTGGCACTGGGCAGGATCCCCTGGGATAAAACTGAGGCAGGAGCTGCCCAGGTGGGTGCCAGAGCTGCTTCTGCTGATGTCAGAGTCCCCAAATTGGCAGAGCTCTGCTGCTTTGCCAAACTGCCTGATGCACCAGTTAAATGCTTGCTGCAAAGTCACATCAGAACACTTAAAAAAATCACAATCCACTTGTTAATTTTCTGCTCTGAATAGTTTAGGAGAGCTCAGTGGTGCTGGGGCAACACAAAAACAATTTTGCACCGAGCCAGGATAATCCATCAGGGTGTTGCCAGCACTATTGATGTGGTCTGGGATGGAGTTTGACTTGAAAAATGAAGAGGAAATTAAGTATAACAGAGTGATAATGGAATGATCAATGCTGCTTGCTGCAGACTTCGTGTGTGCACTGAAAAGGAAGATATTCTGTCCTGCTGGCCTGTGTAAGTGAGGTGATAAGTCTTGTCTGAAATGCAGAGCTAAATGGAAGTCATTAGTGTGGCAGAGTTAACACTGGGGCTTTACCAACAGGAAGAGTAAAACAAGAAGGATGAGATGATGTCCCAGTCTGTCTCTTTCAAGAGAGCAGAAATAGTTCTGGGGCTTGTCACAAAATTCCCTTTTCTCAGTAACCACGGGTCTGTTCTCTCTCATAAACATTGAGTGTAAAGAAGGATTTGTGAAGTCCCTTTCCTCTAGCATTTGAGTAGCCTGGGTTGTGAACCAGAAACCTGTTGTTATAAAAACTCTTTTTTTATTATTTAAGGTCTGATTTCCATGGGAAAAAAGTCATTGGTTTGGGATGAGGATTTTCTTTTTAATGGGACTCTCTGTAGGAGGAGAGGAAACCTCAACAGGGAAAACTGTGCTGAGTATTATGGGCCTCAGAGTCATTATGAAGCTTTTTGGTCATAAGGGTTCCTGAAAACTGATCTGGGCAGGAAAAGCTCTGTGTCCCACCTTGGGAATCCTCCACAGTCAGCAGGACTGCTCTCTGTGGCAGACATGTCTTCAAAATTCTCTTTGGGCAGCGCCATGTGGAATTTTTGATGATGTTAATGGTTCCCACAAGGGAAAAGGAGACTTCTGAATGTCTGATTGCTTGTAGGATGTGGCATTTATTATTTATCCTACATGCTTTTGTTGCTGCTTGTTGCTAAACATCCTCATCCTCGTGGGTTCCAGTGTTTTATGGGATGTCAAGTTCTCAGGAAGTCATTATGGGCTGCATTAGGGATCTCCATCTATTTCCCATCCTTGCATGCATGTAGGAGTTTCAGTGTCCCCCTAACTATTTTATTTTGGCTCGTTGCAAAGCCCAAGGGATGGATTTCTGCCCTCTGGACTTTTTATCACAGCCAATGAGGTCTTTATGGACAGCATCTGATCCACTCTCTGAAATGTTTTCAGCTACTTTCCTCAGTAATATCAGATTTTGAACTAGATAATGGGATTGCCTTATCCCAGTCATATGGCTTAAAATATCTTCTGGGGCCAAAATTTCATTATTTTAATCTTCCATTGACCATTCTATGAACCCTTGCAATTCAGTGTGGCTTTTCTACAAAACTAAATTGCTTAGCAGTGGTTTGTAGCAAATCTCTTTATAACATCCTTGAAGAGTCAGTAGCTTTCTAAAACAAGATCTTCTTCTAAAATTCCTTTTCCCCACAGTAAACTTTTATTTCTCACCATTACTGGCCATTCAGATGCTGTGTCATTTACTTTTTCTATTTAATGTTAAACCAAGTTTTAAGCCATTCCTAGGGCAATCAGCACTTTGGCTTTACATTTGTGTAGATAAATTGCATAGAAAGTTTAATTAACTAATTATGTATCCACAGTGAGTCATAACAGCCTTGTAATCCAGAACTGCAGCAGCCTGACCATCACCAGAGCAATTCTGTTTGTGCTTTAGGGGATGCCAATCACTCAATTGGTGCTCTGGAATTGGCAGTTTTGGTCAAAACAGGAAGTTTTGAGGCAAGCAGAAGAGAATTGAATTGATATTTGGGGAATCATTTGAATATGGAAGCCAGCCACAGCTTTCAGAGATCATTAGAGTTTTGAAAGCCTGGGATGAGCAGGAATTTTTCAGAAATTAGATATTTAGAGAGGAACTCTCTGAGCAAAGGCATCTCATGAAGCTCTTCACCATCACTGTCCTCCTTGGGCTGTGTTTTCAACCCATTGTGAATAAATTCCAGTCTCCCAGTACATGACTGCATGGATCATTAGTTGCATTCAAAATTAGAGTTGTTTGGGATTTTTCTCCCTTTTCCTCTATTTTTTGTAAAAGTATGTGCATTTTTAAACTGGATGCAGGCTGAGCCAAAACTCTGGAGTGTTTACTCCAGAAATCTGGATTTGGTCCAACATATTATTTCATATCTGCATACCCCTGATTTTTACCATCCCTTCCCCTCTTGAAGCATCAACAGTAGTTAGTAAAAATCCCACAGAGCTGGTCTAATGATCCCTTCAAAATGAGCAGGAAATAAATTACAGCAGGAACCACACTAGGTGGATGACATGATTTAACTGAGCTGAGTCCCTGAAGAATTAGTCTGGTGATTGTGGGAAGTGTCTTTTTAAATGAGGTAATTTGAAATTAAGTCTCTTTTTCATATCTACTTAGCACAGTCTATTGTTCAGATTCTATGGCTCAGGTTGGTATCTGATGTTTAAACAGCATTGCCTAGAGTGTCTCCTGATGAGTTTAAAGTAATTTGAGACCCTCTCATTATTGAATGCCATACTTGCAGTGAGATTAGGAAGCAGAGTGGTTAAAGTGAGTTTTTCTGCTGCTAAAAAAGATACTGCTGCATAATTCAGAACTTCTCAAAAGAGAAAATAATTTAAAAGGCTGGAAGGCTGAAAATAATCCACCTTGAGAGACTGCCTGCTGTCCAGAGCATGGAGCCAGCTCCTGCAAGCTGCAGTTCCCTTTGCTTTCTGAGGATATTCCCCAGGGATGGCTCCCAGATCAAGCACTGCTGGTCAAAATGTGTTGTGGAGCAGAAATGCATGAGAGCTTGGACATTGTGCTCTGTGCAAACAGGCACAGAGCCATTCTCACTCAAACAGCAAGAGACATTTGTGATTTCAGTTTTTCAGTCTGCCTTTTACACTCTCCTGACAGAAATCATTAGGGGTCCACTGAAATATCCCATTTATTTCAGTAAATTCAGATAGCTGGTGACATTAAGTGCTGTTATGGGTCTGGGTCATGGTTGCTGCCAGGCACAGGCATGGTCTGGCTGGGTGAGGGGGCAAAGAACTGGATTATTATTATTATTATTATTATTATTATTATTATTATTATTGTATTTCTATTTATATTTATTTATTTAGTATTATCTCTCAAGGCTAGTGAATAAGGCCCAGATTTTCCAACAGCTGGGTGGACAGGGAAGTATTCAAGATAAGTATTGTCTGCCTGAGGATGAATTCAGGATCAAGCCTTGATGCTTCTGCTTGGGTAGATCACAATTGTCTGAGCTCTCTCACCCATCCCAAATTGCAATTTTTTGCTTCTGCAGTGACTGAGGCCAACTCCTCTTTGTGCACAGGAGCTACACAGCCATGAGGTCACAGGGAAATTGCACTCCCCACTCCAAACATATCAGCATCATCACAAACCAATAAATGGTTTTCTCTTCTGCTGCACACGTTGTGTCCAACCAGTCCCGGCAGTCTTGCTCTGGAGTTTGAGTGAACCTCAGCCTTTGACTTCCATCCTCCACAGGGAGGTTTTCAGCTGGACAGCCAGAAATCAGGCAGCTTACAACACAAATTCAGTGCCTTGAGCTCCAAACACTGGCTTTACAAATTGCAATTTCATTATGTAAGACAGAGCAGTTTATCAATTGGCAGTGGATATGATGCTCCAGTGCACACTGGTGGGCTGGATGAATTTGACAGGCTGAAAGCAGCTGCCTTCCAAAGGAACAAGTCCTGCTCCATGATCCTGTGTCAGATAAGCCTGCTAATCTTCCAGATTCAGGTAGATCAGGTTTAAATTCTGGGTTTAGCCATTTTAATCTGGAATGAAATGCATGGATGGAAACTGTAAATTTGTTTGTCTCGCTCAGGTTTCTCTTGTTATGAGGCTGCTGATCAGAAATAATAAATCCATGCACTTTTTTCTTCTGAATCACTGGTAAGGTATAATTATATCATGATTTATTTTACAACATCAAGACCAGGACTTGAAATATTTACTGAGGAAAAAATGAGAAACCACAGAGAGTAATCAATCATTCACAACTAGAGAGGTGAAATTCCTTCTGTGTCCATTCAGTAGACTGAGTACAGAATAACCCTGTTATTGGGACCTCTGACAGAGGCAAAGAATAAAATTCAGGCTTTTTGATTTCTAATGCCCTTTCAGGCTGAGCCTTATTAATGCACCTCATCCTGAGTAACAGGCACAAACAGTAGCCCAGGATTTTTAATGCCAAAACCACAAGGGATTAGTGGAAATAGTAGCAATTTGGGGCCCAAATAACTGAGTTTTATGGCATGTTGCTGGGTTTTGGGTTGTTTTGGGGTTTTTTTTTAATAGTCAGATCTCCTCCAAAAGCTTCCAGTTGTGTAGGGTTGTGTTTGGGTTTTGGTGAAGGGATGTGCCACTGATTTTTGCCTGTGATATTTCCCCCTTCTCCAGGTCCTGCTGGGCATTCCTGATGGATTCATGTCCTCCTGGGTTTGTTTTCAGATCCCAACCAGTGGCTGCATTACTTCAGTTGCAAACAGAAAAACTTCTTGTGGCATTTAGCTGTGTGGGGAGACAGAAGTGTATTACAAATCCTCAATGGGTAAAAAAGTGCCCACCACGGATCTGTAATGGATGGGAAGCAAGCTCATTTGAGAAAGAATCATCAGTCTGCCTCTGAAAGAATCACCCCTATTTTCAAGCCTGAATTTTCAAGTAACTGTAGATCAGTATGCAGAAAATTATTTTTCATATCTAATTTATGTTCACTAAAAGGATCATAAAATTCTCCAGATTCTGCTTCTTCCAATTTCCAGCTGTCTCAGGAAGACTAAGAATTGCCACCATAACTCTAACTCTTGATGTGTGCTTAGTTATCAAAACACTTTGTTACATCACTCCAGAAGCCTTGACATTAATAGTCAATTCTTCAGCTTCTTTATTCAAGTGAATGGTGAGCTCAGAATTATAAAATACAGTGGAATTGATATCAAACTAATTGATTATTCATTGAAAATTCAAATAACTGAGCAGGCAGATAACCAGACCTGAATCACAGACTGAGGTCAGCTGCTGGGATGGAAGTCATTCCTGTTTCATAATTTCATCATTTCTGGAGGTTTTTGTGGTTTGTTCTGTAGCCTGTTAAAAATGAGATGTGCTTTTGTCATGGTTCTTGTCCCCTCAAATCGAGCTGTGCAGACCAACCTCACACAGTTCATTTCAGAAGTTATTCACTAAATCTAAAGTTGGTTTTATTTATTTTACTGGAGTTGTGCTGGTTTACATCAGCTGGGGATATGACAGCCATTCTTTGGAGTTTCCACCAATTCCTGCAGATCCAAGAGTGAATGTGAATAAAAATTTCTGACTGTGTGAGATGTGCTGTGTGTGGAAGGACTCTCAGCCCCATCTACCAAATATATGCAGGTGCATTTTGGCCAAAACACCCTGGAAATGGTGCTGTTCATAGCTTTGATTTTGAAATGGAACATTCACTGAAATTAGAAAGTTGCAGTAAAATTGAACTTTTTGATTTGGAGTCTGTTAGGAAAGTCATTTTCCAAAGGAAATAAACCCCAAATCTGCCATTTTATTCAGACTGCAGGAGATATTAATCTTCCAAACTGGCTGTTTGCAAACAGGAATATCTGCTAAGTCCTTTCTTACAGCCTTTTTTTTTTCCTCTTTTTTCTTGTTCCTCACTCCAGAGAAACATTTTCCAAATTTCCCTTCCAGCATGAGCTTTGCCATCTCACTGCAGGCCAAGTGAAGTCCTTCCTTGCCTCTCTTTCCCTAAGAAATTCATTAGGGAGCCATAGAAGAGCTGATAATTAGCTGTGAGGGACTTGCAGCAGATGTTAAATATTGTAGCACTGATAGTTTCGTACTTGGAGATCTGAGATGCTGGAAACCTCATTCATTACTGAGCAATGGTTACTCTCATTTCCAGGCACTAGCTAGAGGAATTTAGGAGATAAGTCAGCCAGTGAATATATGAGCTGATTAATAAAAATTCCACAGCAGCCCTTAGCCTGGAGTATCCTGAATTTAGAGCTCAGACTCTCAGTTGTTGATGCAATGATGCTTCCAATGATGATCCAAGATTTGTGGCTTCCAACCAGCTGCTCCCTGAGCACTGATTTGGGTCGAGTTTCTCTAAAGATGTACAAGGCAGCAGCAAGCTGGGTACCAGGAATGGGAAATGCAGGAGCTGGAGAGCAAAACCAACCAGAGATAAAAGGAGCAAGGCCTTTGGAGCCTGTTTGATGTGCCTGACCCCGCTGAGAGGAATGTTTCACCTGCTTTATTCTGGATAAGCAGTGCTAAACATTTTCCTCCTGCAGATTATCACAGCGTGCTTTGCCAGTCTGTGCTCAGCTCCAGGGACAGAGAGCTGTGTGCTGCCAGACTGACAAGGAATATTGGAATTTATACATTCAGCAAGCCAGAGCTGGTTCTGAAGCTGAAGGGGAGGTTCTGTGCAGCCCTAAACCCCCAGTCCTGCAGCATCCTTTTCCTCACAGGTCACTGCATCCCTGCCAGAGCTTTGCTGGGGCACAGAGCCCCCAGTGCCAGCTGCTGGGAAAGGTCTGACCCTCCCAGGGACCTTCCCAGTGCCTTTGATCCCAAGGAAGGGCCTGGCCCCTGTGCATACCCATTAGGATCCCTAATTTTAGCAGCTGCATCTGCTTACTTGGAGCTCTCAGCAGAACAGGGAGCCTGGGGGCAAGAAAGGCTTCACTCAGATATGAATTGCAAATGTTTTAAAGCTTCCTGCTGTCCTGGATTAAACCTTCCAAGGTTTTAAAACCTTCTGATGTTTGTGCTGCTCCCATTCCAGGTTGGTCTCCTGCACTTGGATAGGAAACTTCTTCCTGTGCAGAGAATATTTAATGATGTATACAAGAGATCTACTTAATGTGTGTTGTGTCTTTGTTGTACAGCAGGATAATAAACATTTCTCAGAGCTACTATAGATATTTGTGCCTTTCAAAGGTTATTTTAGACCATTTTCAGAACTTTCTGCATGAGTTGAGTGCTAAACCTTTTTGTTGAGAGCTGCCAAAAGTCCCTTAAGCACTAAAATCTCTTTACAAGGTCCAAAATCTAAGCCACCTCCCAAAACTTTTAAGTATTTTGTGGGAGTTTCTCTGTGTTTTATGTTACTAAGATCTGCATTTACCATTGTCACTTTTACCTGTTTGTCAATCCTGAACACCACTGATATTGCAATAGAGGACTTGGTGGCACATGCTGCTGAAAATGTACTCAAAATAAAAGGCAAACCTGATGTAGGATTGTGCTGGGAAGTTGGCTCTACACTCATCATCTTTCTCATAAAAAAAAAAAAAAAAACAAAACCTTAACACTTCCTAAATATCTTGCTAAATAATCACTTCTCACAGCATTTTGTCAGTGGTTGGCTGACACCTCTTCAAACTCTGCAAACCCCTTCAAACAAAGCTTTTTCCAGTTGTGCCAGCCTCTGATCACTGGTGCAAGCAGAGAGTTGCCTGATATATAGACAAAATTATTATTATTATTGTTATTATTAGTGCTAAGTTGTAAAAAAAAATTAACCACACCAGTACTTCTTGATCCCTACTGTTCTGTACACACAGTTTTTACAAAATGAATTATTCTGGAAGAGGTAAATGGAAAAATATTGCTGTTGAAATAAAAAGTCACCTTACCAACCCAGCTTTTGAGAACCTGGGGACTCTTTTTCCTGAAAAAGAAACAAAGCATTTCGTCCTACTTTTCTGGAGATTAGCTTTTGTTTAATCTTCCAATCTTCTGGCATCCTGAATCACTGACTACTCTAATAACAACACACTACTTAATCCTTATGAAACATGTAATGATAATTCAGCCTAAGAAACAATTGGTGCTTTACTTTTAGCTGCCAGCTAAAAGCTTAAGCTAAACTTTCTGCTTTTACATTAAAAAAAAAAAAAGGAGGGCTTTTTCCCCTCTTATTTTTCCCCCAGTGAATTCTCTAATCATATATTCCAGGCACCTCCATCATAGTTGGCCAGCTCTTAGTGTGTTTTATTTTATATTCTCTTAGAGAAAACTGAAGGTTTACCCTTCCACTTTGTTATTAAACAAGTAAGAAGAGAAAACCTGTTAATTACAGGTGGTGTTCATATCTAAAGTTCTGATCTTGTTTCACATAAATCAACGTTTGTTGTCTTTGGAAGAAAACAGCTGTTTTGTAAAAAGGAAAAAAAATATAAATAAAAAAATAATGCAGAACGTCATTAGTATTTTCTGATGATATGAGGAAATATGTTTTGAGAAAAGCAAGTTCATAATAAATCACTCTCCCTTCTTCACCTTCTGTGAGCTCCTGTGAGCAGACAGCCATCCTCTCTAGAGGTAAAATTTTACTCAGGGTAAAATTTACAAATTTTACAAATTTACTCAGGGTAAAATTTGCTGGACCTGCAGAGAAGGAGTGAAGAGTAACCCAGGGTCAGACCTCAATTCTGTCATTTCACAGCTTCATGTGAAACAAAAATCTACAGGCCTGGCTGGGGGGATGATCAAAATCATATTTGTTCTTGCATGACTGACTTGAATCCTCCTCTGATTTTGTGGTTAGATTTTTTAATCTGGTTTAATTTCAACAGAGATTTATCTGCACATGAAAGACTGAGCTCTAAAGATCAATTCATTTGGCTCCTTCTCCCCACCCACCTTTTCAGGAGTAATTTGTTTGCCTTTCTCTCAGCCTGCACACGTTATTTGCATTTGTAGATGATGAAATACTTGACTGATTTTTAATACTTCTGTAATTTGGTCCACTTGTTCTCATCCATGAAAAGAGAGGTAATTTGTTTCACCCGGAGCTGCCAGGGAGCTTTTCAGCTCTTAGCTGGAGCTCCCATTCTGGAAAGGCACACATCAATAACCAAGGCTATTTGCTGCTTTCAGAGTGAATTCATTGTGAAGGAGGGCTGGGCCCGAGCTTCTCTGCAATTGATGCCTGTGAAGTGTGAAAGGACACAGTATAAAGTGTGTGACAAAACCTGACTCTTCTAAATAGGGCCAAAAACTCCCTGAGTGTGCCTAACACAGCATTCTGCTGCTGCATTGCGTCCTGGGAAATTTACTGAGCCATTTTTCCTCCCTGAGGAGATTATCTTCACACAAAGATAGAGCTTTGGATGAGTGCCACCTAAAGCTTTTCCCTTTTTCTTCTGCCTTTTGCTTCTCTTTACACAGGGTGCCCAGAGGAGCTGTGGCTGCTGGCTCCCTGGATCCCTGGCACTGTCCAGGGCCAGGTTGGACAGAGTTTGGAGCACCCTGGGACAGTGGAAGGTGTGTCTGACCATGGCAGGGGTGGGACTGGATGATTTTTAACATCCCTTCCAACCCAAACCAGTCTGGGTGCTCACAGCCTGCTATGGGGTTTCATAGGCCAGAGACATCTTTCTGTCAGGTTAAGGGAACTCTGGTTTGGTAATTCAAATGGTAACAAAATAGAAAAGATAAGAATATGAGAATGGGGT
>JAOTQP010000567.1:3515028-3535929 GCA_026413545.1 Cichladusa arquata | reverse complement strand
CCCAGCGAGTGCCGCGCCAGCCGCATCACGTACAGGATGCGCAGCGCCCGCAGCACCCGCAGCACCAGCCCCACCTTCTCCAGGTACGTGCTGCTGCTCGGCCGGTCCTCCTCCTCGCCGGGCTCATCCTCCGAGAAGATGAGCGAGGCGTAGTACGGGGAGATGGCCACGAAGTCGATGATGTTCAGGGGGCCTTTGAAGAACTGACACTTGCTCCTGGCCTGGATGAAGCGCAGGCAGAACTCCAGGGAGAACCAAGCCACGCAGATGGTCTCGATGACGAAGATGTAATAGCACTTCTGGGAACACTCGCCCTGGCACAAAACAGCGAGGGGAATAAACAAAAGAACAGTCTGTCAGCCAGTGTGGGGTACTGGTGAAAGCCAGGGAAAGATGCAGCTTGAGTTGTGTTTGTTCTCCCTTGCGTGGGAGAACGACAAACACTTCTCTTTTTTTTTTTTTTAAGTTTAAAAAGGGAGACTTGTGTGTACTGTGAAGAGCTAGAAAAAAGAAGCTTGAGTCTTTCTCAAGCTACTCAAAGGAAAACAGAAGAGAATTAATAACAAAGATTAGCACCTGCTGTTGGCACAGGAGGATGCTTGAGAGATGTGATGTTTGGGTGAAAGCGTTTTTGCAAGGGGTGTTACCTTCCTTGGACCAATCAGTTTGTCTCTATCCTCAATTCCATGATTCATAAAAGTCTATAAAAGTGTGATTGCTTCTTTAATAAATTGCTTTTCCTCTGCCTCTGAGGGAAGTTGTGTGTTGCTGTATTCTTTTACTGCTCCTAGCTCTATAGTGACAAACCAGCATCCAAAAACACTGAGGGAGAAGCAGCATGGATCTGCCTGAGTCACTGGTACCAGAATAAACAAACCCCAGCTCACAGGGAGTGTGGCAGCTGTCCTTCAGCTGTGTGCAGAGAATATTGGCACATGAAATAGCTGAACAAACAGATCTACCTACCTGCCTCCTTTCACTGTGCTGCTTCTTCCAACCTACTTGAATGAAACCCGTATAAAGCCTGGCATGCAGGCTGTAAGTCCTGAATAATTCCCACTTTCTGCTGCACAAGCAGTAACAAGTCATTTTGTGCTATAGAATTGGCCAGTAGAGGCTCCCCCTCAGGAGTGTGTTTTACCCTGCCCAGCTCTCAGAACAATTCAGCTCTGTAGCACCACTTGGGGATTTTTCCTTTCTGCACAGTAAGCTGTCGAGTCCATATTTTACCCTAAAGTGAAACACCACAGAAGGTAGTGAAGGCCTGGCCCAGGCAGGGCTGTGCATGCAGGGTCAGGCTGTGGCTCCATTTGCAGTCAGTGCTGGAGTGCATTGATGTTTGCAGAGCTGCTGACTGGGCTCGATGAGATTGCCTGCAATCAGCACTTGTGTTGTGCACTGCTCACTCCTCCTGAGCCCTCAATTCTTTGTACAGTGCAGCCTGGACTCTGCACAGACCTCACTCCAGTGATGTGGCCTCTGAATTATTCATTGCTCCCATCAAGATTTACTTAATTTTTTGTTAGCTGGGCTGAATTTCCAGTACATCTGTTATTTATTTGCCTTTAGACATTTGCTGGTGACATTGCTTTCAGATCATCATGGGGTTTTCCCTATTCCTTCCTTAGAAAATAGAAGAAAAGAAGTTTTGTTTGCTGGAAGGTTTAACCATTAAGATGTAGGGTGTCTTTTGAACTGAGCAGGAAATGTCAAGGTGTAGCAATATAGAGACTGTTTTGGAGATTTTTAATTCTTGCCACCCTCAGTGACCTCAGTATTCCCTATGGAAATTTGTATTTACTTAGTGAAGGCAATTTATGCTGTCAGCATAGTGAGAACACACTCATTGACTTCACATGGGGAGATGGATGTCATCCCAAGAGTTTGTATGTGAATGTTTTGTATATTAGGAACATTTGTATATATTATGGAAAGCACCTGACTTGATTTATGTAGAATATCCCTCTCTAATGTCAGTCTCTTCAAACACTCTTCATCCTTTTGAATATCTTGTTTGAAAGCAGCAAATATTGAAGGAAGGGGGGGTGGAGGGATTTCAATTTTTTTTTTGCCACCACATTCCAATTAGTTACCTTCAGTATGGCCCAAATACCCTGATCCATGAAAAGCTTTTTTTGCCTAAATGTCCAATAAAGAAATCTCTTTATGACACAACAACTTCTCTAAAATTCCTCTTTCTGAACAAACCAGACACATTTGGATATTCTGGTGTTCAGCACCTGCCAACACAAACAACAACAAAGTCTCTCCCTTGACCTCACCATTTATTAGAGTAGAATTCTGGGGTTTTATTTCCAGATCTTTGAGTCAAATTTTCACAGAGCTCTTTCTCCTCCTGCTGCAGTTGGTGGAGTGGGAGCTCTAAAAGCTCCAGGCTGGTGTTGATTGTGAGCAAGAGGGGAAGATGAGGTTTTATTATAACTAACCACAGCATATTTTGGGAGGGCTTTTTCAACAAAACCATCTGATATCAATCTGTACTCAGCCTGTCACTGACTTTGATGGGAGAACAGTTTTGACAGGCCCAGCAGTGAGTATGTAACTCTTTATACTTTATTCGTCCTGCAGATTTACTTTTCAACAATGCAAGAATTTATCAGGATTTATGGAACTTGCCTCCAGCAGAAATTCTACAACCTATGATATAAATGTAATAAAATGAGTGCCTGGTATTGATCTTCTCTACAAAATGAGCATTTGGCTCAGCAATGAATGAAACAATATTTGTGTGTAAAAAGATATTTACTGAGCCTGGTGCCTGAAATATTGAGTGCTTTCTTAGATTTATAAACTATCTCAAATAAGCAAAGGAGTTGTTTCAAACTCCTCTACCACCAGAGATAGTCGAAAATTCAAGCTTCCTTTTGATTATCCCCCTCTGGTGTATGAGAGTGGCTTATTTTCCATGTTCTCTTATGTGCTGGAGTTTATGGTGTTACAGTGAGATTGCTCATTTTAGAATATTTTTTCTAAATTCTCTTTAAATAGGAAAAAAATGTAGGTTCATAATAAAATAGAAGAACAGCAGTAACCAGTTAACCCAGTTCCCTGAACAGCCAGAGGAAATAGGTGCCAAGGCAACTCTCCTGGCTTTTGTTTTCCACTCACAGAATCCCAGAATGGTTTGGGTAGAAGGGACCTTAAAGACCAGGTTGCTCCAAGCCCTGTCCAACCTGGCCTTGGATATTTCCAGGGATGGAGCAGCAGAAAAGAAATTTATTCACTAATTGTGAATTCCAGCTAAATGTGCTTGAGATATGTGCCATTCACAAGATAAAAAGAGATAAATTTTCCAGCCTCTTAGTTTGCCAGGAAACATTAATTAAAGTGTGATGATATCTAGGATAACAAACAAAATCAGATCCCAGAGTAGTGCAGCACTAGCTTAACTTACAACAGGTATAAATCTCATCTAGTGAAAATAATACCTTTACATGCATCAATAATTCTAGTTATGCCCAGGGAGACTGGATCAGAATTTCTCTTGAAGAATATATCTCTCATCTATCCATGCTGGTTTCCAGATGCTGCTCACTTTTTTAATGTGTTCTACACAAGGAAAAATTTTATTATTATTGATTAACTGTGTGATGCCACCAAGGAGCTATTCTTGTTCCTTCAGGGTCTGCTCTGTGCTCTTCAATTGTGTCCCACCTGTCTGCACTCTAAGACAATTGACAATTAAAATATGCTTTGGAAAACTTGTTCTGAATCCACCTGATACACCAATGAGTTTCCACTGCCAGGGATTTACCAGGGATTTACCTTTTGCAGTGGGTATTTACCCTTTATCCCCTCATTCTGAAGTACAATGAGGAAAGAAATCTGTGCTGCAGCTGTGTGAGGATAAAACTGGTTTGGTACCAACTTTCTGTCCTGGGTGTGATTGACTCTAAGTGGAAGTTTATTGGCAGCAATCTGAGCCTGTTTTCTGTGGTGTGTAATTTGGGATTTCCCACAATCTATAAACCTCTGGGAGGTAAAACAAGCAAAACAACAGCATTTCCTGTGATCTCCTTCCTGTGCTTGCCAGGGCACTCTGCTCAGGATGGTGTCAGTGATTCTGGGTGTTTCTTGTGTCAAATGATCTATTCCCAAGTTAAATAGCAAAAGCTCCTCCAATGCTTGTAGAACACTTTGCTAATAAGCACAGCTTGATCAGTAGCTGGATTATTTCAGAATCATGTCTTATTTCCAGAGCCTTAGAGTGGAAATCAATACCTCAGCACAAGGTATGGATGCTGCTTACACAGCACACTTGTGAGAAAGGAATCTCGTGTTATTTATGAAGCCCAGCTGATAAAAGTCCTTGAACCCAGCTAGAAGTCATGACTGAACCCCTGTATGCAAACACTGTTATTCCCAAGGCATGTTTATGGCAGGCAGCTGGCTCATCATCATAAAACAAATGAGCTGAAAGGATCTGAGCCCTGTTCCCAGCCAGCTGCAGCAGTGATCACTCCCAAGGAAAGGCTGTCCTGGTGCTCTGTGACCCACAGCTAATGGAGCCAGAGCCAGGCAGGGAAGGAGCTCAGCCAGCATATGCTCCATCCTACTGGAGTCCAGAGGAGTTTCCCTGAACACAGGACCTGCACCTTCTTATCCCTCTGCAGTGGAAGGACAGGCTGCAGAATGTCACTGCTCACAGCAGGAGCATGCCTGGCTCCATGGCTGGTGCAAGGTCAAGGTTAAAATTTGCTAAATTTGTCCTGGCAGGTGCAGGTTTTGTTTGGTTGCTGCTCAGGTCCTTCCTGTGATGCACACACTGCTCTGTGGACAGAGGCCAGTGTCCACCAGAGTGGCAGCAGATGGGATCAGCCTGTCCTGTGGTGCCTGACCTGCCTTCTGCCAGCCTGTGCTGTCCAGCACTTATCCCAGCCAGACTGCTCTTCCTGCAGCCTGGCCCTTTGGCCAAAACCAGCCAGCCCTCTAGGTGCAGGATTGAGATGTAAACCTGGCAGGAATTTCCCTCTCTAAGCCCAGGGTTGCCATTTCCTGGATGGGGGGCTATTTTCCAGCCTTTTGCACTTCTCATACATGGGCAGGGCATCCTGGTCTAGAGCTTCTCCCTGAGCAACTCCCTCTGTGTGAAAAATACAAACTAATGGGATGGTGAAAAAACAAGCTTTGGTTCTTGTCCTTGCCTGCCCACAGAGCCAAGGCAATGGGAATACAGGAGAGGCTGCAAGTCTAGAGGAGGGTTAGGAAGGAGCAGAGGCAGGACAAGACCTGGGTGGAGGGAACTGAGCTATCCAACTAGCTCCAAGCTGTTCTTCTCCCTTTGGCAGCAGGAAAAGAGCAGATCCAGGGCAGAAATGCCTTTTGGCTGTGCAGTGATGGCTTGCTCAGGAGATTGGTGCCAATCCATGTTCCTGCACACCTGAGCTCTGGGATCCAGCTGCAGTGCTGCAGGTACTGCTGAATCACTGCGGCCGCACTGACGCCGCTATTGGAATAATTAAACCACGCTCTGCTGAATCAAATGATGGGGAGGGAGAGCTTGAAAACCCTGTGGTATGGATCACATCAGCACTTGGATTTATGGTTTCAGCCCGATGCAATAAAATCAGAAGGTTACAGCCTGCTGAGAAAGAGACTCTAACCTGATTTAGGGAATGATGAGCTTGTTAAAGCAGTGCTGCATATTCTGAGAACACAATGAGCTCCCACTTGTTCTACTTGATGGGAAAGAAGCCTGGACTTAGGAAAACAATTACCACAACTACAACATTTGAGGGAACTAAACTAATATTGGTATTGTATTAATGTGGACATTAGAAAGAGCAGAGAAAGAAATTAATGCTCTGTGCCCAACAAATAATTATCCCCTCTGAGGCAGAAGTGTACCTAAAATAAAATGTTACAATTAACTTTCAAACTTGGGTCCTTGGTCTGCAAACACTGTGAGAGTCAGTCTGAAGAATCTGAATTTGATTTAAATCAGTTGGTGACTCCAAAGTGTTGGTCTTAGAAAGATGAGAAGGAGTAAACTCTTTCTTGTTTTTCTAGTATGGAATCTTACAGACAATTTTGTAACTGTGAAGAGCAGTACAGTCAAAATGACGAGGAATTCATCTGGACTTGAGAGGATAACCTACAACTGACAGTTTTGCTGCTGGTCAAAGCATTTTGCCTGTTACTGTTTCTTTGTTTCTTTTCTCACTGCATTATTAATTCTTCAGAGCAGAAATTCCTTCTTATTATAACTCTGCTGTACAGGGGTTCCCAAATATGGTTGGATCTGTTTTAAGGGAAGATACTGGTGCCACTGAGAGGTGCTGACACTGTGGAAAGGAACTTGCAGGATAGTTCCAAACAGAGTTTTCCAGAAGTGGAATACCTCCACGAAAGGGATCACAAATCTTCCTGAGCATTTATTAAACACCCACCTGTGCTGAACAGGCTTTTGTAACTATTACAGCCCTGACAGCAGCAAGAGGGGAAAGAAATCCTGATTCCCAGTGAGGGACACACGTGCTGGCCCACTGCACAGCTGTTGGTGCCCTGCCCAGTGCAGAACAGCTGGAACAGCTGGCACAGCTGGGTGTCCCCCAGGATGGCGTGCAAAGCTCGCAGCCTTGGCACTGCTGGGACACAGCCAAAAGGGGATGAACATAAGGCAAACTCATAATGTCTAATTGTGCTTGCTGAACCCTGGACGCTGGCTTTGGAGAGGCAGGCAGGATCCACTCCCTCCCTGAGGGTCAGACATTGTGCAGACATTTATTTGGGGTGAGCCAGGGCACAGATGGTCAGCACGGGCCACCCCCACAGTGCCCTTTTGGCTGAAGTGATGTGAACTTTATCAGTGCTGTACATCACAGACTCAGTGCTGAATCTGGCAGTTCTGGGTGTGGATACCTGGGGAATGATCACTGATAATGTGAGACTCTGAAATCAGGGTCTTAACACAGCTGTGCAATTTCAAGGCCAAAGCTCCTGGCGTTTCTGACCTCAAAAAAAGGCAGATCCCATTAAGCAACAATTTACCAATATATATCAAAGTCCCGGGCTTGAATATTCTGATTTCTACTTTTTAATGGCTTCTTATTAAACCTTTCTTCAATCATTATTAATTTAGCTAATTTAGTCCATGAAGCACACAAATTATCTGCGTTCTACTATACTGAGTACACCTAGACCAGGAGGTTTTTGGTGCTCCAGTGAAGCACATTTTCCTACTTTCCTTGCTGATCAAAACGGTCAGAAAAAATCAGAATTGCACTGGGTGTTGGCACAATTTAAGAGAGGGATTGTCTGCAGAAAATGACCTGATAAGAACCCAGAATAAAGTGCTTGAGCAGATGCAATAAAGCCAAAGCACATCCAGCTTTATTTTGTTCCAAATAATTTCAAGTCATATGTATATAGCAGTATATTTATAGATAGGCATGTACATATGTGCCTTTATAGTCTTACACTTTAAATGAGCATCACATTTTCTTTCTCTTCACAGTAAGGCAAATAAATTGGGTTTTTTTCCCCCTGTAAAGTAAAATTATTCCAGTTTTTAAAAAACCTTATTTCTTGGCAGTTTCCCCCAGTGTGCAAGCCAAATATTCTTTAGTGTCATATAGAAAACTTCAGCAGCATCAAGCATTAAAAAACTAATCAGGACCTCCAGAATAATGGTGTAGAATAAAAAAAAAAAATTAAAAATGGTTCTATATGTTAAGTACTGGGTTCTCCTCATCTGTTCGTGTTTTCTGGATTCTAAGTACAACCAGAGACTAGAAACTTACTCTTTTAAAAGGAACTTGATTTTCACATAATCAAATTATGCTAAGAAAAGAACCTTTAAAAAAAAAATTAGTATTCTGTGTTTCAGGATAAAACCTTCACATGAAACAACAGTGGCTGCAGCTTATGATGATTTTTGTTTCATTAGGTCCTATAAAATACCTAAAGCAATTCCAAGCTTCTCAAGGTCAGATAAGACCAAACACAAAAATTAGCAGTAACAAGGTCAGGGAATGGAAATATCTGGGGGTTTTCTTCCCCCTGACCTTAATTTGCTGTTTTCCCGAAGTACAGACCTTGCTGCAGCCTTTCTGCTGAGTCATTTCTCTAGAGGATGCCAAATTTAGGGACTCATTGAACGAAATATCTCGTCCTAAGGAAAGTCCCAAGAGTCCTTCAAAGTGTTCTCCCTCTCCAGATCTTTCTGCACTGGTTTTATCCCATAACTTTCTGCTCTAATGATGTTTTTTTTTTTTCCTTTGGGTTGGATGTGCTGAGCAGAGGCTGTTTCAGTGACCCCTCTTAGATCCTGACTGTAACTCTCATGTGGGACTGGGACTTTCAGGGGGCTTTGATGGGTCTGTCCTGTCCCTAGTGGGATGATCTGAATTTCTTCATTTGAGGGTAATGCTGGTGAATTTTGTCACTTCAGCTTTCCTACCCTGTTTGCTTGGTCTCCAGATTTGCAGTTCTCTCAAGCTGCCTGTTCAGATCAATAACAGATTTCCTCACCTCTAAATAGGTCTTTTTTTCTATCTCTACGTGCCTTGGTTACTACATGTTGATGATATTAAATCTGCTTTTTTACCAAAGACAGTTTGAGCTCCATAAAGAACTGATGCAAATATCATGGACAAGGATAAATTCCCCCTGGAGAACGTGATAATTCTGTTGTTTTATTCCTAAATAACACAACCTTGTTACTGATGACTCCTCTTTCCTTTGCCTCATAAATAATAAAACCTTTTGTATATTTATTTCATGGTCAGACTCAAACCTGAGCTCACCAGAGCTGTTCCTTTGCTACTCCACATTTTCACTGAACTTTTTGCTCACCCTTCACCTGGGACTGTTCTCTCTGGGTTGGCATTCATAGCATGTGCATATAAGATATAAACTTACAGAAACATTTACCCAAATCTCAGTGGTTTTGTTTCACGAGGAGGTTCCTAAATGGCATTTGGCATATTCATGGTGCTGCCTATAACAGCTCCTCCTTTATTTCGCTTTTAGCCGCACTCCCGACTCCCAGCTCCCATCCCCTCTGCTGCCCCTGGCGATGCTCCTTCCCTCCCCTCTGGTTGCCAGGGTGACTGCCAGGGTTTCCCTGATGCAGATGCTCCCTCCTGGCTCCCTGCCATCCCTCTCCCGGAGACAGAGCAGAGTTTTCACTTTCCCTCTCGCAGGGAGGACTCCAGCTTGCTCTCCTGCCTGCCCAGGCAGCTTTCCTCCCTCCTGAGCACACCTGGCTCAGCAGCTGCTGGAAGGAAAAGGGATCTGCTGTGCCTGCAGGGTGGGAGCAGCAGCCTCTGAGCCAAGTGAGTCCAGTGCAAGTCACCTTGCATTATTTTTCCTTGGTTTTTTACTTTCTTTTTTTGACTCTGATCCTTCTTGAGCTGGTGTCCAGCCAGTTTTCATTCTCTTAACGTGGCTGTGATGAGGAGGAACAGGACCCTAGAGTGGTACACATGCAGCAGAGGTAAAGCCTTTTTTGTCTGCTTTTCAGGATGGGTAGTATGGATAAATTCAATTTCCAGTGTTAGTGACATTGGAAAATGGATCCTTGCTGTACTTTTAAGTACATTTACCTCAGAGCTTTTGCCAGGCTTTAACTCAGAATTGAACAAACCTCAGGAGAGGGCATCTTTGAATTCAGGTGTGGAATTTCAGGTTGTTCAGAAACTTTGTGAAGGAATTTGACTGTTTCCTGTCACTGAGCAAACAGATATCAAACCACCTTTGTGTTCCATCCAAAAAGCAAATATTTCAGGTCCTGCATGCCTGTCTCAGGTGCTGGTAAATGTGGCCCCATTTTGGAATCACTCTCTGAGGTCAGTGAACAGTTCTGAGTTACAAATCAACGGAGAGTTGATTTTATTAAGTATGACTCAGCTGCAGCCAAGAATCCTAATTTTAGTCAATTTACTTCATGGAGTTATTTGTCCAGCTCTAGTTTAAATGCTCTTTTGAGATCCCAGCAAGGAAATCTTAGTTGTTGCAGGCTAAGAATTTGGGGATGGAAATTTAGGGATGCCAAAACTGCTTGTTAGTAGTTCAGATTCTCTGCTTTTCCACAAGGCATGAGTATTTTGTCTCACATACTCCCTGTGTTTCCTGTGGCAGAACATCACATAATTCAAAGAACAGGACTTTTAATACTCTGTATTCTGGGGCACAATGACAAAGTGCATTAGGCTGCTGCTGTAAGTGTAAATTATGGAATGTTTCCAAATATTTGGACAAATGTGGTTCTTTCCTCAAGTTCATCCTTCATCCTCTCCCCTGCACTTGAAACAATCCATCTTTTGAGCTTGTTTCAATGAAGTTTGCTTGTTTTTAAAGTACTGATATATATGCAAATCTCTAAGTAGTAATGTCATCCTTGCTTTATGGGAAACCCAGGAACAGCAGCTTCACTGCAGCTCCCAGACACACTTATAACCCTCAGCATGCTTTTCTTTCTAACTTAGTAAATTATTTTTAAAACACACAACCCCTTATGAGCTCTGCTCATGTGCTGGTTCTGTTGCATGGGATTTATTTATCAAAGCTTTTCCTGCAGTGGTTGGGAAATGAAGATAAAAAGCATCGAGCCACTTCCATTAACAAAGTTAGTAGGAAGCACTTGCTGGAGCAGAGTTTGTGATGTTTGTACATCGAGCTGGAAGAAGGATGTTCTATATTTAAAGTACTTCCTTGGAAGAAGCACTGGAACAGTGTTAACAGCTTTTCCTGTGAACACAGTTTTTCCTTTTTTTCAGCTAAAAAGTAATAGCTGAGGAAGGCTGCAAGAGCAGCAGGCTTATTCCTGGCAGGCTTATTCCTGACAAGCTTATTCCTCTTGAGCAAATGGAAGTTAATATTCAAGGGGTTAAAATGGAACAGGGAATGATCTTAGATTTCAGCCTCCTGTGCAGTCCTCAGTTTTATGCAAAGACATCAAATATCAGGACATATTTTAACCATGACAAGGCTGCTTTGACCAATGGCTTGAGCAGTAAAATAGATACAGATTTTTGTAGTGTGCACACCAGGCTGTGCTATAAATATAAAAATGACTTTATTCATCAATATATGACACTCTAAGCAGTTTCTTATCTTACATCAGGGGTTGGGGCAGGGGGTTCATTTGACACAGATTTCCTCAGCACTTTTGGAAGGGCAATTTGCAGATGAAGTGCAGGATTCATTACAGAGATTAGTCAAGGTTATGTGATGAATTTGGACGTTGCCACATCTGAAATAACTTTGGATTCTTACTTTTCCTCTGGTCTATTATTACAAAAATAAATCTTTTAAATGCTGAAATATTTACAGCAGTGTTACAGAGAAGATCCTTCATGTGTGATACAGGCTTGATTTATTTGCCCTGAATTAATGTGGATGAATTCTTTGGGAAGGGTTTAAATGCAGTTAGCAGTTCAGATAGAATTTGGTATTGCTCCTACAATATGTACATATATATGGGGCAAATACAGAATTCTCTTAGCATGGAATTGTGATTTTTGGAGGCACAGCTTTTATGTATCAGTGTGTGCAAAAATACTTCATCTGCCTCTCATCCTTCAATCTTTATGCAACTACTGAAATGTAACATATAAAAATTAATGAATATTTCTCCCTCTTTAAGCATCTGAAAGTTTTATCACAAGGGAAGATACCCAGCTGTTTTAAAAGCAAAGATATCAGAGGAAAATATTTCTGTAGCTGATGTGTCCAAAGGAGAGATTGCCTGCAACTAGAGAGTGAAGCATCTTGAAAACTCCACAATGTCAGTTTGAGAGTCTCAGTGCTAACAAGTTAACCTTACACTGGCAGCAGCTTCTCAAGAGGGAAAACCACTCTATACTGGAGAGCTCTGTCCAAAAGCTTTCTTGTATTTTAGCTAAAAAGCAGTATAATATTTGTTCCCATTATTCTTAACACGATATCACTTGAAAGTAATAGATCTAATTTGAGCCCTTGCTGCGTTTTCTGTCGCAGTTCTGCCATTAACCTGTGGTCAGACCAGTTAGGATGCACTGACTTACCCTGTCCTCTTCAGCTCTCAGGTCTGGCATTGTGCTCACACAAAGGCTGATAGCTGTGGTGGCCACAAAGAGGATGGAGAGACAGGCAAAGACTTTGCCTGGCAGTCCTGACTGGGGATTCTCCACCATGTCTCTGAGTCTGTTCATGAACTGCCCAAATCTGGTTTTCTCATCCAAGACACACGAAGCCTCCTTGCTCCTGCGGAGCTCCTCTTCCCTGCGCATCTCGGCCAGCTCCTGCAGTTTCTGGAACAGCTTCCGAAAGCAGCAGTTCTCCAGGCTGGATTCCTCAATGCCCCAGTACCTCAGCTCCTCCTGGAAAGACAAGGCACACATGTCTCTCAAGAGCATCAGCTTCCCTGCTGCTAGGAAGCTGACAATCATCCCGAAAGCGTTGGGGTTCCTGTCGAAGAAGAACTCGTGGGTGTCTTCGTCGTAATCGTCACACAGCTGGATGATTTCCTCATAACTGCTGCAGAGCTTTAGTTTGCTCAGTCTGGTCAGGGGAAACTCGTCCAAAGTACTCCAAGGCAGCAGGTACTTGATGCCTCCAACGTTGATCATGATCTCTGTCTTTAGATCGGCTGCGGACACTTGGTCAGGGCGGTAAATCCTCCTGGCTCTCTGGTAATGGACCCCCTTGACAGAAGGGGTTTCCACGCAGATGGGAAGGAGGTGGCTCAAGGAATTGCAGGAGTTGTAGCTAATGTTGCTATAGTCTTGGTCACTGCCTCTGGAGAGAATAGGCATCTCTGGGAGTTCTCACCGGGACATCCAGAGCGGCATCAGAGCAGGGGGATCTGCCAGCCAGAAAACACGGGCAGGAGGAGAAAACATAGCAGAGGTTACTGCAGGAGAAAAGGTGCTTCCAGCCACTTTCCTCAGTCACGAAATTGATGGGTGCCTGTTTGGTAAGTAAAAGTCACCTCTGTGCTTCCTCCCGAAGCCTGCAGCCCGTGAATGAGCTTTGCTTTGCAGCCTCATTGGTTGTCTGGCAACACCGGCACGGAGCTACAGCCTCATTCATAATTAGCACCGAGCCTGCAAACCCGAACGGGAGCGCCTCGGGCTCTTCTCGAGCAGCTCTGGCCACCCTGACACCGCTATTGTTATTGTTTTATTGTTATTGTTATTGTCCTTGCGCTTCGCTTTATTTCTACCAACCCTTAACCACGCGCTAACTCAACTAAGCTGCTTAATAGTTATTAGAGACAGAGTGGTTAATTACCTGCCGTCAAGTGGGTGCGAAGTTCTAATTGCTTTAACTGGACTGCTCAGACTGCGATTCCTCTGCCTCTCGCCCCAGTCTCGAGGGGATTGCGAGGATTAGGGAGAGGTTTACAAAACGCCTCGAGTGGGAAAGTTCTGTTCTGATCAACTCAGAATTGACACTGCAAATTGCTGAGAAGTTACACGGGAAGCTTTGCCCACCGCGGGGAAAACTTTGTTAAGCAGGCAGAAAGTGTTTGTGTTTGCAGAAAGTGTTTGCTCAGCCCGGAGCGATTGGGACCCTCCCCGCCTCCTTCCAGGGACAAACCCCTGGGTTTGCCCCTAGTCCCTAGAGATTAAAAATCACTTTTTTAGCCCATATCAGCGAGGTGCTACCAGTGCAAGCAAAGTTTGCCGGAGTGACTTACCATCTCCGGGAGCTGCCCCCGGGTGATGCTCACATTCCGCGCACGGAGCCGCGGCCGGCGGCAGCTCCCGGCGGCACCGGCCAGCATCGATTACATGGAAAATCCCTGGAGAACTCTGCAGCTGCCTTCTGTCCCTTCCCTCTTCCTCCTTCTCGTCTTTCCTGGAAGGGGAGAGCAGCCGTGCGTGTTGCTGTAACATATGTTGTGCTAAGGGATGCTCAGCAGAGGCGTCCTGGGGGGCAGCTCCTCTCCTGGGCTTTCCAGGTGGGAGATGCTGAAGGAGAGCTGGTGGATCCCGTCCTCTCCCTGTCTCTCCTCTCTTCCCCCGGGACTGTCAATGTTGTCCTGGAAGAGGAGGGGAGAGGGAAGGGGGAAGGGCTTAGCAATAATCTCTCCAGCATCCCTCCGTGTATCCAGCAGGCAGCAGGCAGCAACTGGGTAAGAACATGGAGTACAAGTTCCCGGCTAATGAGGTTTAATAATCAGTAAATTCTGGCAAATCTACTTAATAAAACAATTTCAGTCTCTATTAACTCCTTCCATCATAGTCATGCTACAGTCGCTTGGTCTGGAGAAACCACTTACATCTCTCAGCAGCAATTTCCATGACCTGCATCCCTCTGGAAACTGGGATTTGCTCTTTAATATTCCTAGATGGAAAGGGGAATTTGTAGGGTCCATGGATGCTGTGCCTCAGCATTCCTTGGGCTGTTAGGGAAGTGCTTTCCTTCCATAAAAGAAAGGATTTCTGCCTCTCTTTTCCAGATTTGCAGCGCTTTTCCAACAGCCAAGAACTTTTTCCTTTCCTCTTTACAGATGATGGGAAATCAAACCTCATCATTTTCTGGCTTTGCTCATGCATGGCTGTAGGGGGCTGGGCTTGCTGTAATGCTGCTGGGTTCTGCAGCTGGGATGGCACAGATTTCACACAAATTCTGTTTGCTTGGCCTCAGTCAGGAGGTCCAGCAAGCCTGGGGTGAGGGTCTGTGGATGAGTCCCCTCTGTGGGGCTCCCCAGGCAGGGAGAAAAGCCTTGGTTTGTGTCTGCAGCCAGTGTGGCTGGGAGGCGAATCCTGTTTCCAGAGCGATGTGTGAATCTGTGGGATTTAAATGTCACCCTGGGAGTGTGAAGGTGGCTGTGAGAAGCGAGATGGGGACGGAGTGCAGCGCTGTGAGGTGAGAGGGGCTGGTGCAGCCCTGAGCTGCTCCCCAGCTCTGCACCAGGCTGAGCAAGGCTCTGGCACAGCCCAGGGCAGCAAGCCTTTGCTAATTGGGCTGTTGGGGCACGTCTCTCTGGTGCCCACAAGATTAACTTCTTATCAGGCTCCAGCACTGGGGTTTGCACTCAAACCCTAATTATGCCATCCACAGAGACAGAGCAGAGAGATGCCTGAAGGCTGCAGAGTTCTGGGAGCACAGCTCAGAATCACTTAAATCCCACCACCTTTGTGCAGGACACAGCTGGCTCTGCCCATCAGTCTTTCTTATGGATTATTTCTGTGAAGAAAAAGTAAACCTGTTCTAATTAACTTTGGATGGATTGTTTCACAAAAGGATAAAACTAATTAGCATTTCCCTCCTACCTTGTGAAGCCTTTGTGTGGTGCTGTTAAAGGTTATTTTTCTGAAGCCAGCAGACAAGAAGGTGAATAAATCCAAAGCAGGGAGTAAATGCTGTCTGCAATTGAGTGATTTAAGTGGTAGATTTATTTATCAAGAAATACATGTACTTTAATTTTAAATTTTCTTTTCTAAGACTGGATACTCTAATAGCTGTTTTATTGGGACCTGCAGCTGTGTCTGTGGCTAGATCAGGACCTCATTGCTGGCTAGGATCATACAAATACGTGTCAGAGGCAGAGAATGGATAGAAATATTTCTATCTGAATTTTATTAATGGGAGATGAATGCGCACAAAAGAAAAATACTTAATTTGGTGTCTGAGGAAGCCAGGCCCTGAACCCAGCTCTGAGGAGCACAAACATGTACCTCACCCCAGAGCTGTCCTGGCTCTGTTTCTGCCCTCCTGGACCCTTTTGCCACGTCTGTGGGAGATCCTCCTCAGCACTGATACCCCTCTGCAGGTGAGAAAGGCAAACTCAGGCTCACTTCTAACATCTGCTGATGTGTTTTTTTTACTTTTTAAAATTTTTCATCACTACTGCTGTAGTTTTCCTCTTAAATTCTCCATGCCCTTTTCAGTATGAAGTTCATAATCCTTAATTTCTTCCTCTGCTCTCTGTTCCACTCACAGTTTCTGGAATGGCTCTCTCCTTGCTCTTTAGCCATCTGGTTGTAACAACTCCTCACACACCCTTTATGCCTTAAAAGCAGTTTCCATATGCTTCACTGCTTTGTTGGCATGGATGACATTCCTCCCTCCTCCTCTGGCAGTTTTGCCATTCTCCTGTGATTTGGTTTAGCCCTTCCTCTCTCTCCTGCTGTACAGCAAGGACAAGGTGCAGTTAAACCTGTCCCTGTGACACACACAGCAGAACCTGGCAGGGCCATCCTTTGAAGTGAGCATATTTCCCCTAGAGATTTCAGTAATTAAAGCTCTCTCAGGGCTTTTATTCAGGGATTGATAAGAGTTGATGCAGTAGGAGATGGGAAAGCTGGTGGTGTTCACTTGCTCACCTGTGATTTCATCTCTCCTGTTTTGCTCTCTGCAGCTATGCCAGCACCCTGTATAAAGAGCAGATACATGCAGAAAACACATAATTTCCTTTTTTCCACAGAGCACATAAAAAAAATTATTTTAATAGAATTTATGGGCACATGCTGTTGCAGTGACCAAAAGTGTAAAGTATTTAGAAAAGAACTGAGAAATTTATGCAGAGAAAGTTCCCCAGGCAGATCCAATGTCTGGCACAGAAAGTCAGCAACCCACCAATTCCTGGGCCCCAGGGAGATGCTTTAGCACAACGTGGATGCTTTTCCTGTTCTTTTTTCCCCAAGATCCTTGATGGATGATGTCCATGGGGGCTGCTGGTGTGGGGATGTTTGTGCTGAGACACCTGAGAGTGGCCTGGGCTCTCTTAGGTTGGTGTTGCACCTTTGGGTTGATCATGCACTATTTACCTGGCAATATTTCTCTGTCAGAAGAGCCAAAAAAGATCTGAATTATCTGGTTATATCCATATGTGCATGTATAATGATGTTTGTATGTAATGGGCAATCTCACTCCATGCTTCCAGCCTCCCCATCATTCTGCAGGGAGCAGCTTGTAATTTAATAAAAGCACTGTTGTCAGTCCTCCTCCCTCCCCAAACAGGCTTTTTGTGATGCTTAAATATAATACCAAGATAATTGCTTTGCCTGGCATCTCTAACACAAGATGCATTTCAGGCTTTTAGAGTCAGGGGGAAAACAAAAGTGTAAATCAAAATAAGTATTTAAGGAAATATGAATTCACTGGGAAATGGGAGGGGGAAAAAAAGAGGAAAATAAATTAATTTTCATATCCTGCACTGTCCTCATTCATTGACTTAGAAATCAGCTCAGTGCTGCATCTTCAGTGGGTGCAATTTCATCACAAAATTATTTGATGCTGTTTCTTTTACTGATTGAGTTCACTGGCTGATATCTGAGAGCTTTGGTTCTCCTTCAGGCCTCAGCCAATGGGCCTGGCCTTCCTCAGGTTCTTTATGTTTGTGCCATGTGAATGCTGATGATAAATAAAACAATTTTTTTGTTATTTGGGGGGAAAAAAAAGTAATTACATGTGATTGAAAAGAGCATTTAAACACCCAAAAATTCATTTAAATGCTTCCATTGTGCTCACTGGTGGTTAGCACTTCTGGAATTAATTGGATTTAGATAGCCTTGTTACATGGAAATTCAGCCTCTTTTGAGATCCCTGTGTTACTCACTGGCCATAAAGAATAGCTTGGCCTCCTTTTCTCCATTTAATTATGACATTACACATTGCAAGGTAAACTTTAAGGATTGATGCCAACATTTTATTCAGTCCAGCAATGTTTGCTTCATGTTCCTGTTTATTCTCCCATAATTTGTCTTTATGAAGCAATAGAAATCCCCTCTCTTGCCAAATGCCTCGTTTGTATGAATAATTAAATTGACAGTAAAGTAAAGCACTCGATCCACCTCTTCATTATTCAAGCCTTACCAAGTTGCAGCATTATTGATTCCAGGAGAATGATGCTGCAATGGCCCAGGAATGTGTGGTAAATCAGGCCATGGGCAGCCAGGATTTGTTGAACATTTTATAAAATATTGCTGGTTCATCCCTGCCCTTGGAAACCCCAGCCATGATCCACGGTCCTGTTGTGCCATAAATTTTCTTGGAAGACTGAGTCACATATCACTGGCAGTGTTTTATTCCTCATTTCCTTCCTTGCCTTTGTAAAAGTTTCTTTCTTCTCTGTCAAGTCTGATGAAAGCTGAAAGGGGTCACATCTGAATTACCACTGAGGCAAATTTGGGGCATTCCATTGCTATGTAAATGTAAAATAATATTTATGCCATGTAACACAAACATTTCTGTGCTGTTTCACTCCTCTCCATGCACAAAGACTGAACCTGAACCAACTTTGCTGAAGTTCCCTGAAGTTTTCCCTGCTCTTTTCCTCTGGGCTATCTAGAAAATGATGCTGTTAATAAAGGAAAGGAATCCCAAAGGGATACTCATTCCTACATGGACCCCAATGAATGTTGCATAAGGGATGAATCATTTGGGTTTAAAAGGGATGATAATGTTGTTGGGATGGGCAGAGGAAAAGCTGGATGCCATGCTTTGGGCTGAGTGCTGTTTCCTCTGCACACAGGGGGGATGGATCAGCAGGGAGTGCCCAGGGGCTGTCAGGATTTAGACAGAGCAGCCCCAGGTGTGTCCTGGCTGGAACAAACCTCTCCTGATTCCAGCTCTGCTGATCAGTCTCACCCTGAGCCCCACACCAGCTTTGAGGAAGCTTTTCTGCCACCTCTGAGCATCAGGAGGTCCAAGAAAAAAGACACATCTGTCTGAGCATGTGCACATCAGGAAAAAAATTTGGGCAGTTTCTGACCTCACTGAGAGCTTGGCAACCAAGGGGTTTGAAAGAGAGACCTGGTGATAATCAGCAGGAGGCTGGGGCTGATAAATGAAGTTTTCCCTCTATTTTCTCTCTGACTCTGCAGGCACATTTGGACTGTGCATTTTGATGTTTCCCTCAGAGCTGAAAACATCTTGACAAAGTAAACTGTGAGATAAAAACTGGGAACCACATAAATGCTTTTCTTACCAAGTGCTTTTTATTTCAGTTCCAGAGCATTTCTGAATCACACCATTTTCATGACTGATATCAAGGGAGTCATTTCAGTGGTGCAGCTCAGGATCACTGAAATACCACAAATATCCAATACAGAGTACAGGATACAGCCATAGAAATAATAACTTCTCTTTCTGGTGACCCTCTGAAGCCTGATACTTGACTGCTTTGAGTGCCAAGATTGGGTTTTTTACCATTTTTATGCATTTCTGCAGCCAGGAACAGCGGGCATGGTTAAACAGAAGAATGTTTGATCCAGAGAGAAGCTGTCTGAAGGGTGTCTGCACAGGGCCAGGTGACAGAAATTGTCCCTGTGCCACCATGAGTTAGAGAAAATCACACCCATTTCAGGATTTGAAGAGGACAGAAGAAGATGTTAATTTTCTAAGAAGAAAATCTGAAGATTTTACCCAGATGATGCAAGTTCAGTGCACACTGAAGTACCTGTCAGTGGCTGGCGCAGTATTAAAAGGGAAAAGGTAATATTGTGGTCACAATCCTGCTACCATTGTAAAATTCTCTCTTTGTCATCTCAGCCATATCACTTAATATCTCTGTGCCTCGCTTTCCCAGTCATAAATCAAATAAATACAATTACTGTGGTCTTGTAAAAACTGTGTTTGTAATATTGAAATATGACAACAATATGACAACAAATCTGACTCCCATTCAGGGAGAAGGACAGGAGGCATTAAAAAGTTGATCTTCAACTAATTCTGCTGGAGAAGGCAGCTTTTTAACAGGTGGGTAAGTTATTAGAAAGATTGATTATTTAAAGGTATGCAGCTCAAGAATAAAACACAAAAGTGCTTTCAGTTTTCAAACTGAAAAATAAATAGTGTTAAAATTCCATTAGCTACTGTGACAAACTGCCAGATTAAAACATGAATTGCTAAGCAGGTGAGGTGGGTTTGAATACTGAATGCTGTTGACTTTTTCCCCACTCCTGTTATAAATTATTTCTCAAATAATTTAAAACTAGTGAAGGAAGGTCTGAGAATTTATTAATTTCTTTAGTTTTTACTGGTGAGATTGATTTCTTCCTCTTGTTTTTCTTAATACCATACAGTTCAAATTACCATACAAATCCAGTTCTCCATTTATGATGCATTAAATGTAAAAAAAAAAAATCATTCCAATTATGTTTCTTCCCAAGCCTTGAGACCTTGTGTTAAAAGCAATATGCACAAAACTCATTGTTGTGTATTTAGTACCACACAGTTGTTAAAAAGTACCCTTGAGCTCTTCTTAATAACTTGGCTGGCTCCTCCCTGGGATCTGTATTTTAATCCATGAAATGTTAGCCTTGTTGAGGCTAGGATATAAAGGAATTGTTTGATCATGTCAGTGTGGAACTGTTCGAAGGAGACCCTGTGCTGGCAGTGCAGTCCCTGCAGAGCTGTGAGAGGTGCCCATGCCCCTGAAGGGCTTGCACTTTTCCTTGGAGGGGGAAGGACAGAGCTTTTCCTCCTGGTGTCAGTCCCTGCTTCTGCTTTGGGGATGGATTTCTGGGGCTGGCACTGAGCATCTTTGAAAATCCCATCACCAGGAGGGAAAGCAAGCTCTTCCCTCATTCCCCTCGTTAGACCTTCTGCTCATCTGACAGCCCAGGTGATTTGCAGGTCTGTGAATTCTAAAATTAATTCAGAGCCCTTGGTTTTCTCCTTCCTCCCTCCAAAGTCTTTCCCTGTTTGTTTGGAAGTTCCTATTCCCCAGCCTGGGACAGACCCTCTGTGCTAGGTTGCAATACAGGATGTGACCAAAAGTGTGTATTCTATCACTGTCTGTTAAACCAGGGGCAGTGACCCTTATCTCCCACAGGGGAGATATCCTCTGCTAATGGGCCATCTTTAAACCAGCTGGGGCAATCATCTTTATCTTTTCCACAGCCCATCCTCCCTCCAGGACATATCTCCTGTTAATGGCCATTGAGTCCCAGTGCATGACTGATAAAATTACATCATCCCACTGGGAGATGCTCCACC
>JAOTQP010000567.1:3476357-3506503 GCA_026413545.1 Cichladusa arquata | reverse complement strand
CCTTCCCTTCCCTTCCCTTCCCTTCCCTTCCCTTCCCTTCCCACAGCCCAAAAAAACCACTCTAATAAACACCTTGTTAAGAATTGAAGTAGTTTTCCTGCACTGGCCAGGATCATTTTTATACTGAGTGAGGAATTTGACAAATAATTGTATTTATGTCCTTTCAAAAGCTTTTTCTTCTCATGCAGTCTATATACAGAGGATGATATATAAAGAACATTTCCTTGCTGCCATTTCTGTGTGGATCACTTGCATAAGAAGTTTGAGAAGAAGTTTTCTTTGCCTTTACTATTTAACACTGTATAACTTCATTTTCTTAATTCTTATTGCTTGTGTTTGACATCATGTGTGTGAATAAATGCACTTGTGCACACCTACTCTGGGATATAGATGTGTCACAAATGGTGAATAAGGAATGATTTTGAGAAATATAAGGGGGAAAAAAGTCACTGCTCAGGTTCCTTTAAGAAATGTTTGGGCTCTCACTAGGCAGGAATGGGGAGTTTTCTGTTTAACACTGATTTCCAAACTGCAGAAATCATTTTCTGCATCATATTTCAGTGTTAGAATTTCCTTTAAAGGGATGCTGCATGCTCCACATTATTTCCTGTTTCAATCCAGTTATTTTGAGAGAATTCTGCTCTTTCAGGGGGCAGCTATTTCACTGCTGGATCATTCACAGCACAGAACCCAAAGGGTTTTTCTGGGTGTGGGCTCAGAGCTCACAAGCAGCAGATTTCAGGCTCAGTCCTAATTTTTGTCCTTCCCTCAGTGCAGAGTTCCAAGTTCCGTGCAAACTGGTGGGTGAGCTGGGCTGGTTTAGAGGTGTTAACAAATCCCAGTGATTATGGCCAACATTGGTGACTCCTGCAGTAATTATCTTATGGAACAGGGAGATTAAGCTCTCACATGGGCAGGCAGATGCAGAGCTCTCAGTGTGGGTGACACTGGCAGATTGGGCTCTTATGAAGCATTTTGCCTGAGGAAACGTGAGCAAGGAGAGTTGTGTAACACAGCTCCTCACCCCTTTGGCTTTCCATGGATCACATTCCTATAAAATCCTAAAAAATGAAATTATTTCCAGAATTTCACTGCTTGGGGTAACTTGCTCCTGGTGAGTTCACATTCCAAGAATTGTATTTTTCAGCCATTCTGGAGAATAATTTACTCTTGATCGATTCCTCCTTCTGAGCTCTGAATTCTTGCTGCTGATCACAGCACAATGAGTAACCACACAAATTTTGGGGGTTGCAGTAAAGTGACCTGGTGTTGTGGTTGCAGCTGTATCAAGGGCAATAAAACCTCGAAGAGCTAAAGGGTTAAAGTCCCTCACATACCCAGGATTGTGGAAATGAGAATGGGAGGAAGAAATAAGGAACAAAACCTTGTATTTAGAGGCCTAACACTGGAGCAAAGCCCCTCAAATGTGCCCCATATATTAATTCAGCATCACTCATGTGGCTGGAAATGAAAGAAATGCTCCACTTGTTCTGAATGCTTTGGCTTTGCATTTAAAAGTAAAATTGCCAAGGCTTTACAAGTGTGTTATGTGTTGGGTTTTTTTCCTGCCTTTATGTTTGCAGAGTTGGATAAATGTTATCATTTGAGTTTAATAGCATATCTGGAAGATGTTTGCTCATGTGTTTTCTACATTCAGCATATCAACATTTTTTCATGGATTTTTCGTGGATTTGTGGATAATTCTGGCTCTGTCTGGAAAACATAAATGCCAACTTGTAAAAAATCAAGTGTGAGAGGAGATCTGGATGTCTCATATGGGCAGGCATAATAAATAGAATATAAATAAATTTCTATAGAGAAGAGGTGATTTTCAACTCAATCTAGTGGTTCTTAAAACACATTTCACAAAGTGTTTCCTGTTAAAAGGCCAGCACAAAAAGATTTGAGAACTTTTTTTTTTTGAGAAGGTGCAGTTCCCTTCTTAAGCAAGCGCTCCCTTACCTGAGACCTTGTGAGTTACTTTTGATTTCTTATTGTCATTCCTTTGCAATAAATTCATCAGTGCTAATGCTTTGACTAAAGATGCAATTTCCTGAACACTCACCTGTGTTTGCTGAATACACTTCTTTTTTTTTTTCTGTTTCACTGGACTTCTCTTTTTAGTTTGTTAGAATTTTTTTTTTTGTGTGTGTGAATGTAGAATCCAGGCCAGCAGGGTGGAAGAATTTAAATATTTAGTATCATGAATATTTTATTATCTTCAGGGTTACATTTGTGCCTGAAAAGAGAGAAAAGGAACATGTACTTCTGTCCATCTCAGTCTGCCTGCAGCCTGGGCCCAGCAGCCACACACCTGCTGAGCAAAGTCACATTTTTCAGATTTTACTGTTGGGGGTGTTTGTTTAAGGGACAGGAGTTTTTAAGACAATGTGACAAAGTTTGTGACACATTTGTGAAGGTGTATTTGTATTTTTTTAAAGTGCACACCCAGTAAAACCAATGGGAAACTTTTCTTGACTTCAGGCCCACTAAGAGAAACAGGAGGTGACTTTGTGGTGCTGCTTGGATGGATTTCCTTGGCCAGGGCTCAGCCTCACTCTCTACTTTTGATTTTCCTCAAAATATTTGGAAAACCATCCACTCCCAGCACAGCTGGCAGCAGCCACTTCACCAGGCTGAAGAAAAGTTTTTGGTTTTGCTCCTCCTGCTCCATCCTTGTCAGGGACCTCTCTGGAGAACTCTGAGCTCGTTGTGGTCACCAGAGGAGTGAGCCAGCACCTCCAGCACCCTGCATGATCTAGCACTGAACCAAACAAAACTTTTCTCTTTTTTTTATTTTTTTTTCTTTTTTTCTTTTTTTTTTTAAGGAATTTTAAACCATTCTCAGTGTTTTTTTTATTACGTAGCTTTTGTAGCTGTCTCTCTTTAGAACTCAGGGCAAATTGTTCACAAGCTTTAAATTTATAACAAATCCAGCAACTTCTTTATTTAATAATAACATTTTTAAAAGGTCACCTGTATATTATCATGGAAAAGCAAGAATAAAGTTAATTGCTGTGTAGTCCACTAAGAAACCTCTGCTCCTCTGAAGGTTTTGCCCAACCCAAGCAGGACTGCAATAAATGAGACACAGGTTGTTATTCCAAGCACAGATATTAGTCAAGATGCCATCCTCTGGAGTGGGGTTTTCCAAAGGTCCAGAGAAGAAGAAAACCTTCCTGGTGCACTTATTCTGATTTATAGAAACAATCCTTATAGAAAGCAGAGATTTCTAGTGCTGCTGGCAGTCTCAGGAGCAGCAGAATTGTAGAAGCATAGGGTTGGGGAGGTTGGGAAAGAACTCCAAGTTCATCAAGTCCAGCTGTCAACCCAGCACCAGCACCGTGTTCAGCACTGGACACTGTCCCCAGGTGCCACATCCACACGTGCTTTGAACATTTTCATTTGATAACCCTTTCTAGGAAGAATTTTTTTTTTCAAATATTTCAAATATTTTCAAATCTAAACCTCCTCTGGCTCTACCTGAGGCCGTTTCCTCCAGCCCTTGTGAGAACAGTGAGCAAGGCAGAAGTAAATTAATCAAAATAATCTCTTTGACAAGCTCAGCAAGCTGGTCCCACTGTCATCTCCCTTTTACAAAAAATGTCACCATGAAACCCAGTTTCTGGTCTGAATGGAGAGCTCTGAGCAGTATTGTAATACATTTATATGGCAGCAATTACACCCAGCCTGTGCAATACCTTTAAAACATATTTTATTTCTCAGTGCTAGCTTTTGTTTGAAGCCAGGGGAAGGGCTATTTGGAACCATTATTGTGCACTTATAAAACATCTGTAAAGGAAAAGGGAAAAGCAGATTACTGCAGCAGTGGAAGCAGGGAACAAGAAATGCACTGCTGAGGAGTAAAGCTGCACATTTCCAGGTGTCTCAGGTTACCTCTGGCTCCTGCTGCCCCAAACTGTGTGAGGGGCTGGTCTCCAGCTGGGCTTCTGCACACCTGACACCAGAACAGAGTGCTCAGAGGGAACCTGATCCCTGCCTTTCCCTTGTCTGACACGTCCACCTGACAGTTCTCTGCCATCATTAAATGCCAGAGCATTTGTTCCTGTGCCAAGGGATGAGAGAGGTGCCTGTCCTTAAAAACTCTTGATTCTGAAAGACCAGCTGAGGAACTTCAGCTTGTTCTATTACCTTCTCTAGTCCTCAATGCATATATATAAAATTGTAAATATAAATATAAATATAAATATATAATATAAATATAGCACCAGAATATTTTATAAGCTAAAGGATCTACAGCACTTATTCTGATCTGTATTAGGGGGTTACAAACCTGATTTCAGCAGTCTTGTGGCTTGTGGCCACCCAAAGCATTCACTCCTCTCACTGTGAGTTTTCTCAGTGATGAATTTTCTCACTGCTCTAAAGCTCCCACTGGATTTTGTTGTGTCTGCCCACATTAAGCAATGGGATTGTAAAACTGAAAAAAAAAAAGCAAACCAAAAACAAAATGGCAGGTAGATCAGGAGTTCATTGTTTGCTTCAGTGATGTGGTCCAAATTTAAAAAATAAGAGTGTCTTTTTTCCCCCTCCTTTTAAGACGTCCTTCTAAAATAAGTGACATAGTGGAGCAAAATGAAAATACCTAGAGTTTAATTTCAGCCTAATGTGAGCACCTCAGAGGGACAGAAGAAGGGGAATGGGATGAATTTTGAAATGCCAGCAGCCTGGCAAGGAGCCCCATCATAAGCTACACACTGGCAAAAAAATGCATGTGCTGGGAAACGTGTGTTGTGGTTGTTTTCATGAGGATGGAGCACAGCGTGACTGTGGGGGTTTATAAACAGCAGTGGGACTGAAAATTATCTGTGGGCTGGAGGAAAGTCTGATTGTAGAGCATTTTGGTTTTAGACTGTCCCACAGACCAACAGTTTATCATCAGTATTTTTATGAAACTGAGGGAGGAGGTACCTAAAGCTTGACTTTACATTAATTACCTGCTGAGGAACATGGGAATAGCTGACACAAGCCATCCATCCCCTGTGGCTGGGAGAGGCTCTGCTTGGGAGAACCTCTGTGCCTGGAGGGGCTGCACAAATCTTCCAGCTGCATTCTACACAGAGCAGTGAAAAACAGGGATGGGAATAATTTCCAGAGGCCACACACACCTGCTCCCAAAGCAGGATTAAAATATTTTTATCCCATTCCTAGCAGGTAGTTGTTAATTTACTGCCCTTGCTGCCCATTCCCTCTCCCCTGGCACAAGGGATCATTGAGAACATCCCACAAATGGATCCATTCCTCTGCTGCCAGTGCTGAACTCTCTTGAGCAAGAGACTAATGAGAAATTGTCAGGTTTATTCCCAGTTTTCAAACTCCCTTCTGCCATTCTTACCTTGTGGTTATGGAGACCTGCAAGGAGCAGAGCAGTTGGGAAAACCACACTGTGTAGTTCCAGCTCAATAACTGCTTTTGGTGTCTAGAATGCCTTCTGAGTGGTGTTTCCCAGCTCTCCCACCACCTTTATTACTCTCTGCATGTTTCAAGAGACTCTCTAGAACTTTCTTTACACCCTTGGGCTACAGATACCAAAGCAATTCAGGAGGCAAAGATGGGAACCCATGGGGCTGTGCAGACCCCTTGCAGATTGGGGCCAAAAACCAGAACTCTTTCAGGGCTAATAGAAATTTTGGTGTCAACAGTTCAGGCAGCCCAGAATCCTGCTGAGCCTGCAGAGCAGGGGCTGCCTGGCACAATGTGCTCCTGTGGCTGGCACTGGAGGTAATAATTCTAATAATTCCTGACCACAGAATGCTGGCAGGAAAATGCCAGGATTGAAAATGGTCTTTATCAAATGAACTGAGAATATGCGTTGTGGCTGAATCTGGAAGCACTCTCAGGGGTGCTCTTAGCTCTCATTCTCCCAGCCCCAAAGACATGGCCCTGCACACTGCTGCCAATATTATGTACAGGAGACAGCATCAAGCACCATTCATACGTCAGTGCCACCTTAATGTGAGCCCTGCAGCAAGATTCAGAGTCCTCCTGGCTGGAATTTCAGCCCAGGAACTTGACTTGTAAAGCTTTCCATTTAAAGTGTGCAATTTTTAGAGTGAACGAGTTAAAAATAGGAGGAGGCTTCAGAAATCAGGAACCAGAGTTTGTGCAAATGACTGGTGTAGGCATCACTCACATCAAGGGGAAACAGCACGTTTCAGCTCTGTTAGGTTATTAAAGGAAATTGGGCTAACATGCCAGAGAGGAATGTTTAGAATATGCAAATTATCCAAATGTGTGTGCTTCGAGTAATATATCAGAGAATGGAGAACTCTGCTGGGAGCGGAGACATTCTTACTTAATCATGGAATAAACCAGCACAGCCACAGTTTTAGGTTTTCTCTCTGCAGAGATGTTGAAAGGTTTTGTGAAAAACCTGCTATGGGTCAATGGTACTAAATCACAAAGCTAAGGCAGGGCTGAATTTATTTTCCTGTTATTTTTATTTCAATGAAATAATGATTAATTTCAATACAAAAATTTGGAGAAAATGTGGCTGTATTTAATGAGAGGGACCAAGGCACAAAACCTTGACAACTGATTGCCTATCTAGGTATTTTTTCTTTATGTGTAAACCTATCTTCAACTTTTCATCTACACATTTAGATGCAACAAGTCCATAATATATCTTTATATATTTATTATCATCAATTTCTACTTGTATAATCCCACTCCTTTGTGTAGAATTGCAGTAATAATTGGTTATTTTGTCACAGAGCTGAATGTGTCCACTGGCAGCAGGTGCTGATAGAAGTGTCCTTCAATACTAAATTAAAAATATGTGATTCTATCATCATCTGTCTAGACCAGGGACTTTCATCCTCCTGCTGTCTGCTGCATCATGACAGTTTCCACAACTTCATCTCCAATTTAGGTATGAGCAGCAGCACTCATGGCAACCAGAAATAGCCTGGCTTCCAGCAAGATGTCACTCACCCCATAAAGTTAATAAAAAGTCCAATACCTTCTTTTTCCTGCCCTGCAGTTTCCATCTCACACGTCAGGAGAACGTGCATCCAAGGCTGTGGGAATGGCCATCTGTTCTGCCTGCACAGTGCTGCTACTTGGGAGTGCTGAATTACTCAGATGCTCTCATTTTTAGAGACATCTGGAACTGGTGGCCATCTATTAAAAAAAAATAATAAAATACAGCAGCGCAGAAAAAATTAAATTGGGCTGAGTGCCTTCTCCACAGGATCATGAGAAATTTCAGGACCAACATTTGTAGAATCATGGAGTGGTTTGGGTTGGAGAGGATTTTAGAGCTCATTCAGTCCCACCCCATGGGCAGGGACACCTTCCACTGTCCCAGGCTGCTCCAGCACCAGTGTCCAGCCTGGCCTTGGACACTGCCAGGGATCCAGGGGCAGCCACAGCTGCTCTGGGCACCCTGTGCCTCCCCACCCTCACAGGGAAATTTTTTTCCTGATATCTCATCTAAATCTACTCAGCAAAATGCACTAAAGCCAGAGGGGATGACATCATTAGTAGGTTTTACTAGTTTGTTTCCTTAATGACACCATAAAGCACATGGGGAAGTAGAAGAAGACAGTCAGGAGTGCAGCAAGCTGGTAAAATCAAAGTGGGTGAACTCAGATATGCACAGACAAATGGGGCACAGTGTCTAAGCCTTTAGAATGGAGGTACTGCAATTATATTTTAGCATTATAGTGCTAATTGGTACAGGGCAATCCCAAAGGTGCATAAGGCAGTTCTGTATCCCAAGGGCACTTTGGAACCAAAGGAGCATTTCCTGTGTTGTGTGATGGGATAATTCAGCTGCCAGCCCTGGGATCAGCTGGAACAGACATGGGTGTTGGAAAATAAGGAAACAGCAGCTCACAGAGAAGAGGGGAAGTTGTTCCCTGGTGAGGAGAGCAGGAGCAGCAGCTGCTGAGCATCACTGTGAAGCACCTCAAGAGCCCTGGAGCTGATGCTTCACCCCCAGCAGGGACAGGAGCTTGGACAAGGTGATTTTGGGGCAAGTGCAGAGTCAGGAGGAGGAGTGGGGAGAGCAGGGCATGGTTAATAACTCTGCATTATTGCAGCCTCAGTGAACACAGCTGGTGCCACACAGGCAGTGAGGGATCAGCTCAGTCCCTGTCCCACCTGGGGATTGCAGCTTCTCCCTGCAGGGCTGTGCCACCTCTCATTTCTGCTCTCCCAAGGCATTTTTCCTAAAAAAAACCCCTTTGTTTCAACAGTAAAATGAACATTCTAACAATATAAATAATTTTTTTCAGTATTGAAACTATCAGAATATTTTTGCAATTCTCTCTTTAGTGCCTGAAACAATCAAAGTCTTCCAGAATTGTTTTTCTTTCTCATACAGAATTTGTGTCAGTATTTCCTGACACAGTGTTTGTATCAGAGCAGGGAATTTTGATTGAGAAGTTTGGAGATCCATTTATTTAAAGACTCAGCCTTGCTGTGAAGTTTCCTCCCAGCAGCTCTTGTTTAGGAACATGGTTTTTTATAAATTTAAGTCAAACACACCAACAGGATTACATATGGATGGAGCAGGTGCTTCACAACAGTATTGCCAACACCTGCAGCTAAATCACAAATTAATCTTTGCAAATTTTGTTTATAAAAAAAGGAAGATGTTCTCCCACTTGTACCTCCTGCTTGGTTCTGAAAGGTATGTTTACATTTTTAATCTTTTAGTGGTAATGAGGAAGTCTTAATGTTGAATTTATTTTTTATTCTTATTTTTTATTTCCTGTGGGCTAAAAGTCTGGGAGCCACCAACTTGCTGGACCTCCAATTTAAAGGAAGAGAGGAAAGCACCAAAGAGTGGAGAATGAAACTTAAAATAGTGGCTGCTTGGCTTAAATTGTGTATTGCTGCTGTGAAACCTAAAAGCAAATATTCTGTACAAGGAAAATGCTGCTCACAGCCTGGGCAGGGGCTCTGCACCTGTGGATTTGGCAAGATCTAGCTTTTTCCTTTATTTAGCAGCAAATGATTCAGGTGAAATATTTTCACACAAATCTACCTCTCGTGCAAAGTTCTTGCACACCTGGGCAGTGAGCTGTGAGAACTCAAAAAGGGGGATTTTGTGTGTCAGAACTGGTATTTCTTCACTCATTTTGCTGTGCAGAGCAAACTTTTACATGGGAGCTTGTGAACCTCAGAGACACAAATTCACCTTTTAGGGGAAGCAATGCTTATGGAGGCTGCTAAAACCATCATGTCAGAAATGTATGTCCAATCTTTTTTCTGATTTACCATTTACCTGATTGCTTCAGGATCAAATATTGAGTGTTGTGAAGTAATGCAGGCTCTCTGTATCTACTGCAGGACATTATTCCTGACAGAGCAAACTGGAAGTGACTCATCAATGCTTTACTCAAGGATGTGTTTGTTCACATATATATTAAATGTTCATATATATTTTAAATTTTGAAGTGGATTTTCTGCCCTTATTGTAGCAAAGTAGTTAAATACAAGGCTTTGTGCCCATTTTATGGGTTTTTGGGAGGCTTTTGGAACCAGCCCCTCACTCAGTCACACGCTTTGCTACATCCAGGTTCCTTTGGAGGCTGAATCCTCAGTGAGCAGCACACAGATGGCAATTTGTGCCAGCATTCCTGGGTTTCTTACTCCCCATTTCAGATGGCTATTTAATTTGTTATCACTTTTGGCAGGAAAACTGGCTGTTAATTTAATCAAACGCCTGCTTTCTGTCAGGCCCCAGGCATTTATTTTCATTACTGGGGTTGCCTCAAAAAAAAAAAAAACAAAAACAAAAAACAAACAAACAAACAAACAAGCAACCTGGAGGGCGGGTGTTGGAGTGAAGCTCTTTGGAGAGTTCTGTGTTCATCTGGTGTGTGAGTTTGGAATAAACAGAGAGGGCCTGGTGTATCTTCAGGAGGTGTGAGAGCAGGATGCTTAATAACAGCCACAGGGAATGATGCCTGGCTGAGGATCACGAGATTTAACTCAACTTGAAAGATCTTAAAGGAGGGAAGAGTCCAGGAGGCATGAAAATGAAATGGAAATTTTCACTCTCAGCCCCCTCAGTTGCTCTGGTTGTAATTTTTAGCAGTGTTTCCAATTCCATTCACTGTGTGTTTCTTGAGGATGCTCTCCTCCACAGATTGTCCACCCCTAAATCCTGTTACAAGAAAGGCCTTGTAAAAATATGGTTTAAGCCCTGCTACTCTGACTAAGCTAGCTTGTAAGTTCCCATGTGAAAGAATCAAAGGAATAAAAGTCAGTTTGCATAACAATCTATTCTTGTTAAAAATAAGTTGCACCAAAACATTGAATCTGTCCCATGACAATCAGTGAAGAGATGTAAAATCTCCAGGAATAAAGGGTTTGATGGACAGACACAAAGCCATTTATTGACCAATAAACTGAGTTTCAGTGGATTGTTAACCAACTGGCTTTCACAAGGTGCCTTCTGATATTTCCTATAAATACAAGTTGTGTGAATAAAGAATTGTTTTTTCTGCATGAAGAACCTGAGTGCTGTCTGTATCTATTGCAACAGGCTTCACTGGGATTAAAAGTTTGTGACAGGGAGCAGAGTTCCATCTCCACGACTCCCTTGGGTGTGAAGGCACTGCAGCCCTTCCAGCACAGAGCTGCTGGCCAGGCTGGTTTCAACAGAACCTCTGAAAAATGAGAAGGGAAAAATTCCTTCCACCACGGATCCCACTTACCTACCACAGAAACACACAGTGAGAATGGAACAGAGATGAAACACATCTCTGCTACCTCAAATGGAACAGAGATGAAACACATCTCTGCTACCTCAAATGGAACAGAGGTGAAACACATCTCTGCTACCTCAAATGGAACAGAGGTGAAACACATCTCTGCTACCTCAGAAACCTCTCTGGTGCCAGCTTTGCATTTCCTCACTCTCTGGCCACCAAGCTGAAGGTTGGAGCTGAGCTGGGCAAGCCCAGCCCTGTGTGGGCACAGGGATCAGCCCATTCTGGGCCACAGTTCACTGCATTATTGCTGCTTGTTGACATGTTCTGTCATCTAAGGGCTGTCTGCTTTCCCTGGCAGTAAAGTCAGATGGGTGTCTGGGATTTTCTGCCCTGCACTTGATTATTTCTTCTGTCTCCGCAGGAAGAGCCCAATCTGTCACTGGATTATGTACATTGACTTAGCAGAGAGATTTTAGGGCTAAGATTTTAAGAGATTTTAAGATTTTTAAGAAATGAGTGTATGAGAAGTGGCTGCTGAAAACCTAAGGGTCTGTGAGAGTGAAATATTGGGGGGACATTGAATAATAATGATATTCTGCACAACCCAACCAATATATGGGAGCCAAACAGCAAAGGCAAGCAAACAATTCCTTTTTATTTCCATCATGCAAATGGTTTATTTTTAATTCAGTACATAGGTAACAGGGGGGTTTTGAAAGGCCATCAGCCAAGGATTTCCTCTTGGTTGATTTTCTTTTCTTATAACAGAATGCCCCTGGTTACATTCTGAGGTCTATTATTGACAAAAATTGATGGTAAAAGAAAATATCGAGTTGATGATCAAGGGCAAAGCCCAGAGAGCAGTTTAACTGGATTCAGCTCTGTGGTACCTGGTGCATCCAGGCCACAAGTCTGAAACCCCCTGCAGTCATTAAAACATGTTAATGGCAAAACCTGAACCCTTACACTGAACCACAGAATTTATATATAAAAAACATATTAAAATTTATTATCTAAACAGATGAAGTGTTGGTCTGGAAGATCAAGACATCAAGGGTCCATCTCCAGCAATCTTTGCTGTATTTTTGCCCAAGTCCTGTGAGCCATCTGTGATGCAGTTTTAAAAATGAGGATAAAATGGGCTTTTTCTACTCAAAGAGTCAGCATTTAAAAAAAAATGTTATTTATACCAAATCAAATCTAGGGAAAGTTGTTAAATTGCTTAATTAAATATTTCCATCAAGCAATATGACATTTTTTTTTTATTTTCTGGTTTCCTAGGAAACCCATTTTTGCAGTCCCCATTTGTCCATGTGCTCCAGCTGCTGTGGGTTGAGCTCTGAAGCTTTCACAGCAATTCTGGAGGGGCAGGGCAGGGTCAGGCTCTGCTCTGGGGCTGGCAGCATCAATGGGAGGGTCACTGCAGGGACACTGGGCAGGACAGAATGGGCAGGAATTTGTGATAGGCAGGACAGAATGGGCAGGAATTTGTGATGGGAAGGAATTTGTGATGGGCAGGAATTTGTGATTGGCAGGGATTTGTGATAGGAAGGTGCAATGCAGGTGTAGTCAAGAAATCAAAATTTTTTTTTTTTTCCATTCCCAGTAATCAAACACACTCATATTTCATTAATGCTCTGGTTTGAATCTCCTGAATTTACACCTCTGACCATCCACTGAGTGGGTGTTTTAAGAACATGTTTTCTTCTAGAATGGTTGTAAAGCAAAGATCCCATTTTATTTGGATTGGGATTTTAAACAGTATCAGAATGAGCCAAAAACATTGCAGTCAAAATCAAAACAACTTTTGTCTCTGTAAACTTCCAAATTCCTTAAAATAAAATAATCTACCAGCATTTCCCTTGATTAAACCATGAGAAATATTTAATATTTTTAAGATTTCTGGGCAGAAACATGTGTGTTTCAGTAGGCAAAAATCAGCCACCTCCACTGCTCCCTGCCCTGGTAACACCACACCAAGGTCTAGGAATTCTCTCTGGCTCCTGCTCAATGGTCCATTTTAATTTGGACACTCAAATCCAGGTAATTGAGTGCACAAACCAACTGATTCCTACAGAAATAGTCACCCTGAGAAATTCTTAACTGAAATTAATTGGATTTTGCCTTTAATAAATGACAAAATTTTAAAGGAATTTTGAAATTATCTTTTAAGCAACTATCAGAATAAGAAAATTGGTGGGTTTTCAGAAAGTGATCATGTTTTCATTTCCATATTCAGGTATCTCCATCTCAAAAATGAGATGCTTCACACAGGAACAAAATGTTTTCAAATCCAGGAATGGAGCTTTTCGGCCGAACAGAACCAATGACAAGAAATTTGAATTTCTCTTCCTCGAGGAGTTTCAAAGTGCTGATGGATTGTCCTGATGCACAACATGAAACACTTCCAAAATCTTACAGCTCTCCAGGGAACAGGAAAAATCTTCCCACTCAGTTCTTGTGGCAACGGAGGTATTTCATACTGCACTTTAAAAACACTGGCAGATTTCTTCCTGCAGCCAAGGGAAGGCAGTGAGAGTTTATGTGTTTCAAAGAGAATTGAGATGCTGGCAGACAACATCAATGTCTGTGTGTGTGTCTTTCAAAATGCAGTTGTCACCCCATGCAGTCGTAGTATGAATCACATCCTGAAGAGTTATATAAGGTTTGGGCTATGAGTAAAAGGTGGGTTTTATTTTCCCCCAGGGAAAATTTGAATCTAGTGAAAAAAAAAAAAATATTATTATTTTTTGAGATTTCATTGTAACAATAACTGAAAAGCTGGAAGCCCTAGAATTAGAAGCCTATTTATATGAGTTCAGTATATTGTATTTATAAAAGGATAAATATCAGTGTACAGAGGGCCAGTTTAGAGAACAGCTTCTGTGGCCTGAATTTAGAAACCACTCCGTTCTGGTGATAAATAAGAAAGGTCCCCTTGGTTATGTAAAAAGAAGAGGGAAGCATCTCAGTGAATAATCCCGAGGGATTACAGAGTCCCAGTGGAAGTCCAGTATTAGCCAGCAGCCAATGGCTTCACATCTGGAACTGGGAGCCCAAAGTCAGCTGGGGGGTGGCACTCATCAAAAATAGATCTGCTGGGGAGCTAAGGTGATTATTGGTGCTGATTTGCAGGATTAGACACGGGCAGCAGTCTGTCAGGCTATTTCTTCACTTGAGCACACAAAAAAGCTCCTGCAGGGCTGGTGCAAGCAGGGATTGATGGGGAGGGGGAATCTGGGAGGGCAGACACCTTCCCTCTGCTCCTCTGCTGCTGGGGCCGCTTGGAGCTGAGCTCAGACCTGCAGAGATCTGTGTGCCTTAAACACTGGAGAGGTAAATGATTAATGGGATCTCCCTGCCTGATGCTGTGAGGTCTTTGCAGCTGGATTCATGTCCAGGTTGTGGAAATTGCAGGGGGCAGGGAGTTACAGGTTGGTTTCTTTTTGAAGGAAATCTGGATACGTGGGATGGACTGAGAGTGGTGGGTGCAATTCATGGTTTTGTTTTAGAATAAACAAGTCAGAGGACTCCCCACTGTAGTCCCCACAGAAATAACTGTGCAAAAATCTGTCTGGGAAACCCTTGCTTTCCCTGTTAATAATTCCTCTTTATTCCTATTTTCAGAACTGTTCTGTTTTGCAAGAATACATGTAGCAAATATTGCAGCAGAATAGATTTCTGTTCAGGGACATGAAAAATAAGCACTTTTTGAGGCTAAACAAGCAGTTTGGATAACCAAATGTATGTGTTCCTGACAATCCATTTCCCTTCATTTGCTGAGACAATGATAGAACAAACAATTTAAAATAATAAGCACATTCAGAAGAATTACAAGGTGTGCTGTCTGCCAAGGGGGAAAGTCTCATCCATCAAAGAAATGATTACAGGTAGTTTGCCCAGATCCTGCTAATTCCAACAGGTACCACAATTTCCTCCTAACTCCTGGTTTATGTATTTACTGATGGTGAATGAATATTCTGTTGAACCATCTGAGCACTGTGCTTTCAGCTGGCCATTAAGTTAACTGCTGAGAAATTAGAGCTGGACCTCAGAAATGCAGATTCATGATCATTTGGTAATTCTTTAATCAGCTGCTCCTGCTGAATTGCCATGTGAATTTTGTTTTACCTGAGGCTGTGCCATCCATAGTTACCATTCAGATTAACCTGCCAGGCCAAGTAAATGTACTTTCCTAATTAAGTTCTTAATGTTTCCATCTGTGGCTCAGACAAAATATTCTTTGGTGGAGAAACTCTCTCCTGAGAGGGGAGTGCTGCTGAAAAAAGCTGCAGCAGCCAATTCCCCCATGCAGACGTGGGTGGATTCGATGGGGATTCACATCTTGGAGCACAGATAATAAAAGAGAAGCCCATAAACCCAGTTATTGAAGCCCTGACAGGCAGCAGCACTTCCTAAGCCTAATGGCTGCACCCAGCTCGTGCTGTGGAGACAATCTCACCCAGTGCCTCCCCTGTAAATAATCACAAGATACAATGGATCTGTGGGAATTAAGTGCTTAGGAGGCGGTGATGTCATGTCCACAGATTCAGGGCACTATTCACTTGCTTTTGGGAAACATTTGAGAGTTACATAATATTCCTCAATCCATGTTCTGGATCAGCTTTGTTCCATCAGGCTTTTCCCATTACTTTAATAACTTCTGGCCTCAGCTTCACAAGTTTGTTTTTTTTAAAAAAAAAAAAAGTGCCACCATATTTAAAAATAAATAAAAAAACAAATTAAAAAAAAAAACAAAACAAGCAAAACAAAGAAAAAAGCAAGGGAATCCAGCAGTTTCTAATTCATGGCTGTTACTTGCTCACATGGATATAAATAATAGGGGTTGTTTAACTGAGGGCAGCTTATTTCTTATCTGAGGAAATATTAATGCCCTCCCTGTTATCTAATTCAGCATAATGTAAGGGGATTTAGTGGAGATTAAGAGAGAAAGTGGGAGAAGGATTTATATTCTTTAGGGCCATGCTGGTGCTCCCAGGAGTTTTGGCATCACTTCCATTAGAAGAGGTGACTGCTCTCTGAGGAGTTAAAATAATTGGAAGGAGAGGCATGCTCTTATAGTGGAATGAAAAGTCCTGAGGAAAAATAGAAGCAATTATTCAAGTTTCAGACTCCCTGCCCTGCTGCTGGAGGGAAACATCTTTGTTCCAGACCTGGAGCCTGAGGAAAGGCCAGCACCCCAGCAGCATTTAATTTCTACCAGCTCTGCTCCTCTGCAGAGCTTCACTCCCTGGCATGATCCAGGCTGGCCAGGCAGTGACAGCACAGCTCTATCATAAAATGTTATCAGATCTCTCCAGTTTGTGCAGTTCCTCGGGGTGAGCTGGGCTCTGGGAAAGGCTGTGACACCTCCAGGTGAGAGATCCAGCATTCCCCCAGTGAATGCTTTCAGCTCTGTGAATATGTGTTGGTTTTATGCAGGAATAAACTTTGTGTATAGGTGGGAGCTATTTCAGAACCCTGCTTCTGTTAGCCCTGAATGATTTGATGTGATTGAATCCCCAAATTTCCCATTGCAGTCGAGAATTCAAGGAATGCTCTGTACCAGAGTGCCTCTTTCTAGTGACAACATGAAATACTTGAATAACATTTGCTCCTCAGCCTTGGAGCCCAAAGCATCACCCTGTTTCCTGAAGGTCACACATTTCCACAAGCATTTTGGAGAAGTGAGACAAATCTTTTCATTGCAAACTTACCCTTGATAGGGAATTCCTAAGCAAGGAAAGATTTATGCAAAGTCAACCACTGTTCTGAGGTTTTATGAGATTCCAGCTGATGCCAGTAACAGATTCAAGTAAATTTTGTGGGAGACTGGTTGTGCTAAACAACCAACAGTGACAGAAGTTTTCTTCAGCATCTCAGCTCGTGTGTAAAATGCAAGGTTGACCTTTTCCCCATGGAGGTGACATTGGTAGATAGGCACAATTATACCTTGATGAGGATGAAAATGTCCCTCCAGGGCAGTATGAAGGCACCAGACTCTTTATGACATTTGATCTTGCAGTTCTGCTGAATGCAACAGCTCTTTGTGGTGCTAACTGAGCAAAGGCAGCTCAGAAACTCAACACTTCCAGGCTGTGTAGTGAAACAAATACCACCTTTCCACACAAAGGAGGTTTGAAGGGCAGGGACAACATTAAAATGTGGATTTGAACTAAGGAAAGTTACATTTGCAGTCATCCTTCTCCACTCTGTGAGGGTGGAAATCTGTGCCTGACCAGGATCATGGGCATCTGCTGTTTGGAGCAGGTTGGAGGCAATTCCATCCAGATCATTGGGTTTTACAGCCTGCTCATTTTTATTGCTTGTTATTCCAAGCAAAAGGAGTAATCCTCTGGGAAGGGAAAGAGAAAAAAACCCCTGGAGATAATAATATATCTGTAACCATGCTGTCCAGTCATTTGCATGCACAAATGGAAACCCTTGTGCTTTGTGAAAGGGAAGGTTCTCTGGCCAGCTTAATCCAGACAGTGATCCCATAATCCATGTTACATTTACTGCCTTCCCCTCCTAACCAGTTTGGAGTCAGCATGATTTCTTCCAAATGTTAATGAAAACCAGGGAGCACTTTCTCAGGGAAGCAAATGGAAATAAAATCCATATTTCCAGCCATTATTACAGCTCAGGTCTGACTTTGGGTTTATGTCACAGCATTTTCTTGAGCTCAGCTTCCAGCCTTTTTTTTTTTTCCCTGACCTGGAATATTGGAGAAGTTTGAGATGACCAAGAAAATTTTTGCTTAGTAAATCAAAGGAACACCTTCCTATGGAATTCTCAAATATGAACAAACTTGTTCTGTTTGTCTGGGGGTTTTTTTCTAAGAAATATGAAAATTACATGCCAGATTTCTGAACTACTTCTTTTCATTACCCCATGTGTGCAACTTTTTTGTTGAGCTTCTCTCACAAGCAATTTTCATGCCAGCCATGCCTCCCCACTCTGCTGTTATTTATCCATCCCCCAGCCCTTGGACATTCCTGGATTGTCAGCAGAATTCTTTTCCTGGGACAACCACTGCTGTATCTCCCATGGGAAGCTCCTCTGGGTGTGTGTTTGCCCATTTTCAGTGCAGCTCAGGGACAGAAAACAAGGGTGATGCTGCTCCACCTCAGTCTGTAATGCCTGGAGGGGCTCAGAGGAGAGCTCTGCCTGGCCCAGTGAATCCAGGGGGAACTCAGAGCTGTGATAAATGAATATACAGCTCAAATATGCACATCAGGGCTCATCAGTGTTTCATGCCTTGTCCAAGAAGTGCTGGGACACAGCACTGAGGACACTCCTGGCCAGGAGTCTGTGTCCATTAACTGCTGCAAGAGGTGGTTCAATTTTTGCCTAATTTCCTCTTGGTTTGTTTTCCATCTGATGTCGTGTTCTGGGGTGATTTGTGGTTAATTTGCAGCCCTTCTCTGAAATACCATATGTGAATTAATCAGAATTCTCTTAAATCTGAAATGGGACCCCAAATCAGGCCCCCCTGTCAGGAGCTTTCCTCACCACCACCTCACTTCAGTCACTCCTCACTCACTCATGTGGGGACGCTGAGTTTAATTGTGTTATTCCTGGCAAAGAAGGAGAAAAAAAGCAGAGGAAAACTAGTTCTAACAATCCTATTTGTGAATTATAACTGTACACTCTAATCTAATCATGTTTCTCTTTCCCCAGATGTGGAGAATTTTAAGAGTGCCTCATTACCGACCACTAATTAAATCTACTGAAAGAAATGTTGGGTGAAATCCTGCCAGCTTGGAGCTGCTGGCCAAGCTCCCACTGACTTCAGTGGCACTCAAGTGTTGCTTTTTGGGTTTTGGTCTAATCAGAAGATGATCATTGTAATTATATATTATCTGGTAACATCTGGGATCTCCAATTAAATCTGAGGCTTCGTGGCACTGGGCAAGTAAAGAGGTTTATTTGGGTTTTAGGTCATTCATCACGGGTAAAATCCTGACAAGTGCCTGCCTATAACCAAATTATTTTTTTTTCCTGGGGGCCCACAGCCCCCTTTGAAGCCAGAGTGTTTCAAGAGTGTGTGTTTGGGTCTGGAAGGATTATCAGTCCCAAACAAGAAGCACTCAGGGGTTGGTGTAGGAGCCAGGCATCCTGGGGAAGGCTGGCTGGAGCTCCATGGAGGGTTATCCACACACACAGATGTGGGGAGGGATCCACAGCAACCCCCCCAGCACAGGAGAAAGGAGTGAAGGGTCTGGCTTGAGGGGGCTGAGCTGCTCCAGTGGCTGTGAGATGTGAAAATCCAGATTATCATGGATCCCTGGTGTTTACAGCTGGGGCCTGGCTTGATGGTGACTTTCCTAATTCCTTCCTAAAGCTCATTTAAATTCCTCACTGGTTTGTTTTTCCCTTCCCCGTGGCACTCCTTGATCTATGTAGTTCAATTAAAAGGCAGCATGAGGGCAGTGTCTACAAGAATTTGTTTATTTCCACACTGCCTCCAACAGAAGTTCTCTAAATGCTCTGTTTCTACAGCAACATATTTTCCACTTCTTTTTATTCCTCTCTCCTCTAAGCTGCTAAATCCTTGCTTTAAAACTGCAGTGTGTGTTAACAAGTGTGTGCCCAAATCGCTGCCTGCTGGTATAATCTGAATTTCCCATTTGTGACCACTCACCTGATGTGTCAGGCAAACAGGGCAGACAGAGAGGCTCGAATTTGCTTTCCTGATTTCCCTCTTTGCTCTCAGGAGCACTGCAATGAAAGGAGACTTTTCTGGCTGCGTTTTACCCTCGTCCTTCAGCAGCATTTTTGTGCTAGATACCTTCCTGCTTAACCTGTAAGGTTAATTGTGGATGAAAAAAAACAGAATTAGGTCTCTGTCATGGCATCACAGTGTGTTTGCAAGTCAGACACTTCCCACTAGCACTGAGAATCAGTAAACAAACACTTTATTTTCTGTAAGCTCTTTCTGAAGAGCTCTTCCTCTGTTTAGTGCACACCATGATTTTTTTCTGAAAATGCTTTAAAAATCATGTAGTGCTTGTTTACATCAGCAGCTGAAGGGGTGTGTGTGCCCTTAACCTGTAGTGCTTCATTTGGCTAATTACAAACATATTCAGCAATTCCTTTTACATTTGTACTGACTTTGTGTCTCTGCAGAAAGATTTTAAGGTGAAGGGGCTGGAAGCACTCAGCTGTGGAGCATCAGTGCACAGCCAAAGCACCACAGTCCTTTCATTTCAGCTGGGGCTGCCCTGTGGGAAAGGGCTGCTGTGGAAATTTATCCTAAGTAATGATGTTGTGTTAATACAGTGGCTGTACTTCTTCAGGTTACCACTGAAAGATGTTTCTTTTGACACGGGAGATTTCTGGGGGAAAGCTGTTCACACACCCAGCTGAAGTTAACAGGACTCTGCAGTGTCTTCTGTTCCCAGGTGGATACTCAGTGGTAAAAATGGCCATACATCAATATCAGGGTGTACATTTAGAGAGAATGCCATAAAAAATATAAAATAGCCCTTTGCCTTCCATCTGTGCCATTCTCTGCTGTGGAAGTTTCTGTCTGCAGGGACAAATCTCCATCAGGGGCTGTCAGTGGAAGGGGGAAGGCAGAGCAAAGCCCTGAGCTGGCATTGACCAGGAAAGGAGATGCTGCCCCAGGTACCTCACAGTGGCTGCACCCACAGGAATTGCAGGAAAACACCCTGGTGAGCTGAGCTGGGGCTGTGCACCCAGTGCTGCTGAGGGCCCTGTCTCCACTTTATTGCCAATTAACCTTTCAAGGCTCTCCCTGATCCCAGTTTGTTCATCCAGATATTTCACAACTCATTCCATGGACAACTGTATTCAGGCAGCAAAGATTCTCCATCCTCTTCCTCCCATTAAAAAATCATCATGTGCATGAACATTGCAGTGTCTTAGCTTAAAAAGCTCTTTACTTCAACTGGGACAGCTGAATTCTTTAAAAATGTCAAAAACACCCTCCAATGTCTGAGCAAAGGCATCTCCCAGTGTGATTCTGGAGTGGATCTGACCCCCAGCCCAGCTCCAGTTTGCAGTGCCATGCTGTGCTTTCAGATCCTTCAGCTCTGGATGTTTCTGTTGTGACATTTTCTGTGCCATAAAAACACTCACACTTTCAAGTTAAATCAACACTTGTGGCAGAATGGGTGCCAGAATTGCAGTCAGATCCTCAATTGCCTTTAAAAGAAGGGAAAAATGCTGTGTGACATTTGAGGATGACACTAACAGCATCACTAAAATAAATTAAATGAATGTTATCTCTTTTTCTGAGTAGCTTTTAGAGACTTTATAATGCTTTTTGGATTGCTGCTGCTGAGTAGCATTAACAAAGTACCACACATCTATTTCCATGTAATTCATCTTTTGCAATATTTGATAGTCCTGGAGTAATGGAAGAGCCATTCCTAAGTGGAAATGGAAGAAATTGAGCGTCAGAAGAGATAGGATGCTATCAAAAAAGAAAGCAAACAAGTCCCTGAAATTAGAAAATGTGAGTTTTCAGCTTTCAGTACCTTCTCAAACAGAACTGAAAATGCCATGTGGGGTTACAGGAGGTTTACCCACGGCTGTTAAGCTGCAAAGAGCTTGTGTAAATAGATTTAATTTCCAAACAAAATCAGACCTCACTGGAAATGAGCACTTGTCTCTGTATTCATCCTCAAATGGCAAATTGCTTAAGGAAGTTTGAGCCCTGACTTCTAAGACTCCACAACTTTGAGATTTACACTTGCACCAAGCAAGCCTGGCTTTGAGTTTACAGTGAGAATCTCAGGGCAGCTGGGATTCAGGGAGTCTGAGGGTTTGCTCTGAACTTTGTGTGATACCTAGGGCACTCTGAAAAAAAGAGAAAACTCTGTGGTTTGACTTATGAGGAGGATTAAAAGCTGGAGGTGACATAAATCACAGATAAGTGTTCTGAGGAGGAGTTTGGCTCTCCAGATGTGCTGTTCTCAGTTTGCAGGGGCAGAGTTAAAGAATTTCAGTGCCCACCTTTGACTAAAAAGGTTCACAAGCCCCTGCCCTTGGCCATTTGTCAGACCATGACATCATGAAGGTATCCCAGGGATGGTTTAGGCAATTTTTGTGCCTGTCTGGATGTGCCTGGATGTGTTCAGCACCAACACAACCAGGAGCTCAAGGCTGGGGTGCAAAGACCCTGTCTCAGCTCTAATCCAAACTGCAGTGGTTGCTGTCACTCATTTTCTATATTATCTTATAAAACAGCAGTTTTCAGCTTTTGGTGAGGTCTCAGAAGGCCCTGAATGAAGCTCCAGTGAAGGAGCAATTCCCCCCAAAGCCAAGGAGTCTCCCAGAGGAGCCTGTTTGTGGAACCACTGCATTACAAATAGCTCTGCACAATCCTTCTGTGAGGAATTACAGGACCCTACCTGCAGCATCTGTCAAAATAATTGCTCCTCTCAGTGATTTTTATCCCTCCATTCCTTGTTTAAATATATTCATTAATTAAGTGGCTCAGCTGGTTTCAAAGTGGCCCTGAACTGAAATGAGCAGTACATCTTCCTCATTATCCTGGGAGCTGCAGCAAACTGAAACCCTTTTGTCAGCTCACACTCTCAGAGCCTTCCTTTGCTTGTTCTGGTTATGGAGACAATGCTGCAGAGGGAAAGGATGCTATTTCTGAGCTGTAGGTGAGGGGTGACACCAGAGGGCTGAAATTGCACAGGTATGTCCAGAAATAGGTGTGGTTCCCTTCTGGAGGCAGAGGGATGGTACAGGCTGAGTCAGGGGGTGTAGGTGTGCTGCTTGGGGCTGGGACAGAGTTCATCTTCATTGGGCTGTGCTTTGGATTTGTGCTGGAAGCTGCTGATAATTCAGGGATGTTTTGGTTAAGCTGAGCAGAGCTTAGAACCAAATTCTGCTCCTCAGCCACCCTGGCAGTGAGGAGAGTGGTGGGGCACAGCCAGGACGGTGATCAAGGGATTATTTATTGATTATTTCTTATTTCTTACTTACTCCCTTGTTGCAAGGGGAGGGTGGGGATGGGAGGGTGCATCTTGCTCCAGCTGTGGGCACACATGGCAGGACAGGGGACCTGCAAACATCACTTCTCTGTGGTGGAGCTGCTCCTGGGCTGCTCCTCGAGCATCTCTGCTGAACCCACTCCCAGGGAAATGCAGATGAGCCAAATTGGAGTCATCTGCAGAGGAGCAGTAGCTGAGGGGTATTCTAGTGCAGCAGTTCTAATGGCTTCCCATTTCCTGCTAGGGAAATGTGTAACTAATTAAGTCTGTGACATTCATTTAACTCAAACAATAAAACGTGCTCGTGTCATCGGAGGTATTTACTAAACACACATTTTCCTGGAGGGAGAAGGGGAGAGTTTGTAAACAAATTGTTAAAATATGTGTTTATCACCTTTCTGAATTTCAGGTGAAGCTGTTGTCAACACAATGAGGACTTGGGGCATTAATTAATAATTTTTATCATTAATAATAATTTTAAATTATTAATTAATATAGGAAATAATACTTGTTTTAAGGTTAAAACCCAGATTTAAAGCTAGTCAGAGGAATAAGTCCTGTACCTCCAATAGCAGGTGTTGTATAGGTGTTTGCTTGCTTGTCCTGTGTCCCACTTGTGCCACAAGCAGAGCTCTCAGTGTGCTGGAGGCAGGAGAGCTGGGGCTGCCCAGTGCTCTAAGGAAATAACCTGGTACCTTTTCCTGCCATGACATCTCATGTGAGGGCTGAATGCAAAATCACAGCAAAAAAAAAACCCACAAACCTGCAGCATAAAGTTCTGAAATCTCAGAATAAACAGCCTTAACTGGTCATCTCCTTGCATTGCAAGGCAGGAGTGCCAAGGGTTTGACTCCCCCACTTGGCTGCTGGCCCACATCCCAAACCTCAGTCCCAGCAAAGCCCTGTCTGTCCCTGCACAGTGCCAGGGGACCCTGAGCACGAGTTTTGCTCAGTCTGCCCACTCAGCCCCTGTGCTGGGCACTGCCTGATTTCTGTCTGCCTTCCCAGCAGAATCTGCTGTGTCTAATTGGAGATTATCCCAAGTATCACAGCAGAGCCCAAATCTGACAGTTCAGCTGAGCACTGGAGTAATGAGTTAAATAATGCACCTTGGAAAAGTTAATCCTTAAAAATCCCTTAGACATATCTTGTTTTCCAGGTCAGAGCAGAGCTATATTTAACCTTTCTGAGGAATTCAGGAATTTGGGGATGGGGGACAAAGAGAGGGCTGAGCAGTTTTTCTGTGGGCTGCACAACCTCATCTCATAGTGCAAAACAAACTTGCTCATTCTGTGGAAGTGCAACAAAAATTGGATTTTGCTCCACTCCTCCCAGATCCTGTCCCAGCAGATGACAGCCAGGCACAGAAATAAAATAAAGCCCCATATCAAAGAGATATTAAATCCTGCTGCCAACAATTGGCTTCATTTTTCTAGTTATTGATTGCTGTCACAGCCCTGTCTGGGGAAGGCTGCAGAGTCCTGCTTTATGGCAGCTCACAGAAACAAGGCATCTCCAAATCCTTGCTCTGGGACCTGTTTTGCCAACTTAAACTCTCCCACAGACTCTGTTGTGTTATTCCTTAGATCAAGTGGCCCAGAAAGGCACAAAGTTTTGCCTGTCCCCTCTGGGACAAGGAGGGAGGCTCAGGGGTGATGGAGAGCTCTGGCTGTGACCCCTCTGTGCCAGGAGCACTGCAGCACAGCAGGGACACTGCCAGCACATCAGAACCCTCAAAAACAGCTTTATTTTTCCTTTTCCATTTCAACAGCAACCTCAGAGAGCCACACAACTTAAACCCCCAGCCCTTTGAATTGTTCTGTACTGTAAATGCCTTATCAGTGCTGTGAATATAAAAGCCATCCCGTCCTCTCCAGTCTGGAATAATTTCTGCCTGACTATTTCCACCAGAAGGCTAAAAGAATGAATTTTCTCCAAGGAGGTGAAAGAATTTGGCAGCAAACCACTCAGGCCAGTATTGGAGCAGTTTTGGGGGTTTGTCTGAAGACACCAACAAAATTCCTGCATTCCCCTCTCCTTTCTCCCAGCCAACAGGCAGGATGTCTACCAAATGTAGGGGACCCATCACATATTGAAGCCCCATTCAGAGTTTCCTCACTTTTGCTCATTTTTCTCCATCTCTTTCACACATGGGGGCTCAGGCCAGCCCAGCGTGCAGCGCTGTCTTTGATCTGTGCACCAGAAAATCTGTATCAAGTCAGCTGCACATTTCTAAGCAGATTAAATTTGCCCTTGTGGTTCATCTGAAGCCTGACAGATCTCCTTTGTGTGCTTTGAGGTCCAAGATCCCAAACCAGCAAAACCCTACAGCCCATCTGGAAGTTTAAACATATGAGGCCTCCTTCAGTGGGACTTATTTAAGTGCTTAAAACCTTGTGCAGCCAAAATCCTCTGCCTTTATATCCTAACCAGTGACCTTCACCTGAAGATTCCTGAAGTATCCTCATGTGGAAGGTGACAGAAGTGTAGTGTAATCTACTAAAGGATTTCCCAGTTTCCATCCCTAGAAATGAATATTCTCCACCCTCCTCTTCTCCTGGAAAGAAGAGTGCATGAAATTTGGGGTAATTTGTAATGTAATTTGAGGTTTTTTGGAGGATGGCTTTGGAAAAGTGAAAAATGCCTTCAGGTGGAGAGGTGGAGGCCCTTTGGTGTTTGGGGTGTGATGGAGATGTAAGAGCCCAAGGTAAGATATTAGTTTGGAAGATAAGCCAATGGTTTTTGAGGAAATGATAAGAAATTGTGTGTCTGAGTATCCCCTCTTTGGCTCCACGAGGTTTCAGGCTCATTTGCTCTTTCTCAGCCCACGTTCAAAGGAAAGTGTGCTCCCAAGGATTTGAGGTGTGGCAAAGTGCCAGGACCTGAGGGAAAAGGCTACCAAGGGTTGAAATGATGTGGGACTTGTGATTGCAAAAAAACCAGCCTGCTTTTCCCAACAGCAACTGGAGAAAGTCCATTTTGGGGATCTGACATCTACCCCGGGCTCCAGGAAGCAGTTTTACCACAAAGACAACTCTGAGAGAAATAAAAACTCTGAACCAACTCCAGGCTCAGCTCCCTTCTCTAAGTGAAAACAGAAATGCAGTGTTCTCACTTCTTCTCAAGTGCCAAACAAAGCTGAAAGGTTGTCATGCCTGGGGAAATGGATACACTGGTACTTTTTAATACAAATGCCATTTTGGGTGGCTATATTTAGCCCAGTATATCCTGGGAGCTATATTAGAGTGCCATGCACAGTGGAAAATAGCCCTCTGAGCTCAGGAGCCAAACACAGAAGGAACAAGGCTCCCAAGTATTCTGGATGGTGCACATCCTCCCTCATCAATGGGAATATTCCCATTTTGGTGCAAATCATTTATCTGGTAAATTACAAATGTCAAGGTGAAGTGTAATGAAAGGAGTGGGAACGAGAGGAAACTGTGCCCAGCTTTCCTCTCCTTTTGCACCTTTAGCCTTCTTGAAAGGCAAAACTATTTTCCAAAATATGCTCCTTGGGAATAAACTGTGTGTTATTTATGGTTTCTGACAAGATTCTAAGCTACTGATACCCTTGATTTGTGTGTTTAATTTGGGTTTTTTGCAAGAAAAACAGAGAGAGTTGCTTGTCTGAACCTGAAAACTATTGCAAACATCCCAATTCTTGACCAGGGAAGTTCAGGGAAATACTTTATCTGAAAAATTAATTGCTCTTTTTAGTCTTTTAAATCTGCCAGTAAAAAAAAAATAAATAAAATAAAATAAAATAAAATAAAAGGGGAAAAAATAGCACAATTAAATTCAAACCAACCACTTTTTGATTCAAATAGGACTGAAAGAATCTAAACTGATGGGGGAAGAATCCTGGCTGGTGTTTTTTGTGGGATTTGCAGCTTGGAAAAGCTGAGGGAGAGAATGTCAAGGGGACATCTCTGATTTAGGTCCTGGAGCTGAGGGGATAAAGGGATCTCCCTGCTCACATAAAGTTAGGAATGAGCAGGGATTTTATATCATGTTGTTGATCCTGATAAAGCCATTTTGAGTGCAAAGTGACTTTAATTGCTGGGGTGGGACAGCCCAGTGGGTAACGCTGACACAGAGCCTTCAACATCATCATCCTCCTCCTCCTCCTCCATCCCCTGCACAGGACTCAGTGGCACCTGGAGCTCTGAGGAATCAGGAGATTTGTGTTTGCTGCCATCAAGACCACACTGGGTATTTCATCTTCAGCCCATAAAAGTTGCAGCCTGTGCTTCTAAAATATTCTTCCAAGGGATGGAGCCGTGGCTGCAGCACAGGGCTGGGAAGGAAGGGAGGCAGCTTGCCATGTTTTTTCCATCCTTGCTCATAAATAGCCTTTGCTTTGATGTTTCAGCTGACCTGAGCATCCATCAACAGTTGCAGCCCTCAGCAGCTCATTCAGTGAGCTGATGTTTGTAAATAAAGTGGAGATTTTAATCCACGGTAGCAGAAGGTCAGTTGGAAAGGGGGGATGATTTACCCGTGGGTCTGTCTCCTCTGCCACAGAAATGGGCTGTAAAAATCAGACTGTTTTTATGGAAAAAAAAATTAATTAGTGAAATTGATTTAATTAGATAGTGAAATATCAAGGTAGCAATGGTGAGGGGGTAATTTCTGTCAATTTGAGTTCTCTTTTTAGTAAAGCATTTTTTGTGAACCACTCCCATAGCCTCTATTCACAAACTTCTAACTCTCTGAGAGCCCTGCTCCTTCCCAATCATCTCTGCCACCTCTGCTCTCTCTGACCTCCATGTGGGAGCTCTGACATCCCATTCTTCCTCACTGATTCCCTGCCAGAGGTGGAGGTCACATCAGGGGCCCCAGGGGGAGAGGTGCTCCCAGCAGCTGCCTTTCCTTGCCCTGAACCACAAGCTCTTTGCTGACAGCTTTCTAGCTTTTGTGATCTCTGGAATTCATCATTTTCAGCACAAAAAAAAAAAAAAAAAAAAAAAGGAAAAATCCCCAACATCTGTACAAGGAAATGTCCTTGGTAGCTCAGCATCCGAGGGCTGTGTGCACATAACCACAGCAAGCAACACAGAACCTTCCTCCAGCTCTAGCTCTGGTGACAGGAAAGGAAAATCTCCCATAAATTACAGTTGTGCTTTCAAAAGTTTGTAAGCAAACAGCCATGAATCTCCTTTGTTCTTCACAAGGGACTGCTTGTGCAAGACTGAGGGCACTCCTTGGGCAATGCAGGGTGCCACAGCTGTGGGGCAAGCTGGCATCTCCCTGAACACAAAGATTGTGAGGAAAGGGGAAGGGGCAAACTTTCCCAAAGCAGATTGCTTAGGAAAGAAGCTGGAGTTTGCAGGATGCTGGGCTGTGAGGGGAGCAGTGAGCCTGGTGCTGTGCTGGCAGATTCAGAAATTTGGATTGCTCATGAAGCTGGTGAAGGAGCACTGGGCTCCCTGTGAGCTGCCACATCTGACCTTGTTGCATTTGAGCTATGGGAGAGCGGCAAAAAGGGAAATGCAACATAGTTCTTTGTGTAATGGAAAAGTAAAAAAAGAGCTTTTTTTAAAGAAACACTACAATTATATAGAGGGTAGTTCGTGCAATACAAAATAGAAAAGACTTTGGTACAAGAAGGCAACACCTTTTTGAAAACATGCTTTGTGCAAAACGTCTCTCACATATCCAGCAGGTGTTTAATCATTGTTATAATTTCTTGTCCTTGTGCAGCCTGAGAAACCCAAGGCCTCAAGGCTGCTTTTTCCCTGGTTCCCAGCAGCATCCCACGATATGACCTCAGTACCAAAGGTTTTATACCAGTGCTGTCTCCTCTAACTCTGAGAAGACACACTGTCCCCAAATCCAGTGCAGCTGCTGATGCAAGAGGAACCAGCAGTGCCCTGTTGTTTTTTCCTTCCTGTCTCTCAGAAACCATTTCACTGCTGGTTGGGAATGGTGAGGGGCAGCACGGAGCTCTCCCCCTCCCAGACTCCTGCCAGCATGCTTTAGGCAGCTGGGAAGCATGGGATGGAGGGACAGACCCACAGCACCTGCCTGCAGGGATGTGCCAACACATGCCTGGAGTTCCCTGGAGTCAGAGCAGAAAATGCTCCAGCGCTGGCTGCAAAGCCCATTGCAAAAATACCATTATTTAAAGCAGTGGTTATTTCATTGCCATGGTAAAAGAGATTGTGGCCATTTAAAGGAGCAGGATAGAGTCTGTAATATAATTAGATGATCCTGAAAAAGCAAGAGTGGAATTCAGTCCCTGAGCCATCCACATGCACTTCCTGAAGGTAATCAATCCCGGTGTCAAAGGAAGCCCATTGTTCTCATCCCCCAGGGCCCCCTGCTCCCACAATGCACAAAGGGCTTTCTTGTCAAGACCAACAAATCTACTTCCCCAGCTTAGTCAGAGATAAGAAAACAATGTCTGGGCTATCCAGACAATTTGTCTATCTTTAGGGCAGCTCCTGATCCACAGCAGGGCAGGAACAGCATCCAAAAGTCTCCAAAATTCTCCAAAATTCTCCAGAATTCTCCAGAATTCTTTCTCCAAACTCCCCAGGAATGCAGCAGTGCAGGAGGAGTCCACAGCAGAACTGAAATTCTCATTCTCCAGATCAGGTGCTCCCAGCAGCTCCACTCATTTCCTTTTTTTTCTTTCCTTAAATCTCATTTTTTTTCTTGTTAAAACACAACCTAGAGGAGCTCCTTCCATCCCTACACAGCTCTACCACCCCAAGGTTTTAAATTCCAACATCCCAGGTGGAAACCTCCATCCAACAGCAAATCCCTCTCTTTTTTTTTCTGCTCTGTTTGGATTTTTGTTTGTTTTCTCTCTTTTTTTCTTTTTTTTTTTTTGTTATTCCCTCCCTCCCAGGGCAGCACACCAAAAAGTAGACTTGGCCAAATGGAAAAAAAAAAAAAAAAAAATCTCAATGCATGCATCCAGGCTGCATATTGCTACCAGAATGGAATGTTGGGAATACTCTAAAATGCACCTTGGGACCAAAAAAAAAAAAAAAAAAAAAAAAAAAAAATTGGGAAATGACTGAGAAAAATCAAAGATTCTAAAGGGTGATATATATATATGTATATATATATATCAATGCTATAATTCATAAAAACCTTGTTTAGTAATAAAAAAAATTGCTTTGTTTAAATATGAATATTATAGTCTGCTTCTCATGGTTAGGAAATTAGAGTGTCTCTGAAAAGCAGGTGGCCTCTACTACAACTCCATATCCTGAGCCTCATCTTCAGAGAAATCAGACATGGAGCTCTCAGATGAGCTGTCCCCAGTGCCTTCTTCCTGCTCTTTTAGTGCTTCTTCTGTTGCATATTTCTGGATGTATTCTGGATGGGAGAGAAAAAAAAATAAATTAAAATTTAGGGTAAGTGATGGATAGATGTGGGAGGTTGGGTTATGGCATGTTGGAGGAATAGGGTGAATTATTTAGCATAAAATAGTGAAATATAGTATATATTAGTAAAATAGAAT
>JAOTQP010000567.1:3453533-3476257 GCA_026413545.1 Cichladusa arquata | reverse complement strand
GTAAGTCTTTACACAATGTAAAACTGAAAATCGCTGGAGGTCATTTTGCACTTGGAACAAGATATTGAAAGCAGTGTTCACATCTCCAACTGGCTCACACACAATAGGCAAAAAGTTATTCAAAATATAAACCAGCTTCCAAGCCCCTCCTTTGGTGGCCCTAATTTAGAATTAGACTTTTTATTGTCCCTTGCCACCGGTGTACTGTGAGATTTGATTTGTAAACACTGGCCCAGGAACTCGGCATTCATTCATTAACTCTACCAAGAATGTTCTGTTTTGTAACCGGGAAATCGAATTACTTACTACTTAATTTTAGTACTTTCCACCTTTTGTCTAGGAAATTGAATTATTCTGGTTAGTTTTCTTTCTCCAGTGTATAATAGCTCGCACAGATACACCACCCTTCTGTGTTAAAATACCTACAGTGTCCTTCCAGCAGGTAAAATTCCATCTAAAGCATCCCTGTCTGAGCTTGTTGAGGGGTGAAGCCAGAATTGAGTCAGTGTCTCTGCTTTGTGGGAGCCCTTGGGGGCTCAGACAAGCTGGGGGATGTGAAAACGAAGTGTCTGCCTCCATGAAGCTGCCATTAGCTAATGGTTCTCGATTGCAACCCATGCAGTTTTATAAAGAGAAAAACTTTTCCTCAGAGTCACATCCCAGCAGCAGCAGGAGCCCAGCAGGGACCCCTCGGGCAGGGGGGATTAAGGGCATTTCCCCAAGGCTTCCCAGTGGAATCAATGCTTGCTAATCTTTAGAAAATCACACTAACAAGCTCCAGGCAGGAGCTGCAGGAGCCCTGCACACCAGCCCCTGAAATCACGCACAGCCCATCAATGTATCAGGGCTGTAATGAACTGGAAAATCTCTGCCCAGCAGAGGCCAGAGGATGCTGTAAGGCTCCCACCTCTCCTGAGCTGCTCTGATGGCACACAGTGCACCCTGACAGCAAAAATGCTGCTTTTGGGGCTGATCCAGCCTGGGGAGCAGCCCCAGGTCCTCACAGGTGTGTGGGCTTTGAGGTCCTTGAAGGGATGGTCAGCAGCTCCTGGAAATTGCTGAACTCAGAAACCCCCAAACTGCAGCTCCAGGAAAGCTGCTGGTGTTGGGCTATAGGTGTGTGCAGTGTATTTTCAGGAAATACTCTTTTTTCTTCCCTTTCAAAGCATCAGGCAGATCTAGGAGGTGCAGCTGGCCAAAATACAATTGCTAGAGAGGCAGATTACTTCAAAATGAATGAAATCTTGCTACAACCTGCATTAAAAAAAAAAAAAAAAAAAAAAAAAAAAAAAAAAAAAAAAAAAAGCTTTTTTTCCCTATCAGTCATAAAATCTGGTTATTTCCTGAGCAATGTTGAAATTTGCCTGATGCTTATGAGATATATTGCCTGCCTTCTACTCTGTTTCCTATTGGGCAGTCTGCAAGGTTGCCTAATCTCCAAAAGAAATAAGCATCTGTTTCCTTCATGGCCTATGCCTGATTTAAGGCAATTATACTCCTATTATACTCCTACACAAAAAAAAAAAAAATCCTAGGGAAAATAAGAACAACTGATTTTTTTTTTCCTCAAGAGATATTTTAACTTGTAATCCAAGAGGAATGAACATTGGATCACTCTTTAAAAGGAGCAACCTCCAAATTTTTGTCCCCTCTCTGGGTAAGTTGGGTGCATTTCCAGCTGCTCCATATCCCTGATGTGTCCTTGCAGAACCTGCAGCCAAGGAACTCCTCCCTTCAAAGATCCCCCAGCTGGCACATCCTGCTCCTCCTGATACATCAGCAACCTGAGCACCCCAGCAGCCATGAAAATAAAATTCAGAAAGATGTTTTTTCTCCAAGAGAGAGGAGAGAGGGTGACCAAAATGCAGAAGGAACAAGCAAATTGTTGGGAAAAGGACAGAGCACAGGAGGGAAAGTCTTGGGGTTGATCTCATCACCCTGTGGAGGCAGGGAAGATATTTTCTCTCACTCCTCCATATTTTGAAGCAGCTCCTTGGAAATGTTGGCACTGACAGGAATGGCCCATCAGAGATTTGTGTGACTCCCATGTCACCTCACCAAGAAAGCCACGTGAATCTGCATCTTTATGTCTGTATTTTTAGATTTTCAGTAATTAAAAAGCAAACAAAAAAATAAAAACCCACCAAACATCTTTATGCTTGTTCTTTGGAGTCAATATTTGACTTTTGAAACCCTAGGGGTCAGCTCCTCCAAAACAAAGAGCACTTGGTGTCTCCACTCCCTGAGATGGAGTTTCAGTTCCATTTTCATCCTCAGAGGTTGAGCTTTGCCTCATCTCTATCAGCAGACTCTTAAAAAGCTCAAGCAAATCAACTTTCCCATTCAGAAAAAAAACAACCAGACATGCTCCTGAAGGATTTCTGTTTTCCAGAGCTCCTTGACCCCCTGACCTCATTTCTCAGGCTTTAATAAAAAAATCTTTTGACAACTATTTTTCTTATTTCTGATTCTGACATGGGGAAAGGGTAAAAATTTGGCTCCAAATTGAAGACCTTGAATCAGCATTTTTAAAATGCAGCTTTTGAACAACTAGAATGCTTCCTTCCATAAAATCCTCCATGAAAACTGTGTCTTGAAGGCAATATTTGCTCCCCTGCAGAGTGTGAAACCCACAGATTTCAGCACAGATGCTGCAATCCCTGGGCTATGAGAATGAAGAGCAATTCCACTTGAAATGGGAACAGGATTTCATCCCAAAATACAATGGTCCCTGAGCAGCTTATCCCAGCTGAGGGGATAAGCTGCCTTTAAGTGGTGAAATTCAAAGCAGGAGGGACATACCTTGAAAAAAAACCAATTAGAAACAGTTTCAGTTTCTCCTCTGCCTGTTGTCAGTTTTCTGACTTTACTACTTTATACGGTTTGCTTTGCTCTGTTGTTTTCTGCAGTATACAACCAAGCAGGGTCATAAGTGGGGATCAACCCCAAAATATTCCCTGTGTGCAGAGAGGGAGCCCAAGCACACACAGATCGATGCAGAGCCCTCTGATGAAGGCTGGCTTTTTCCAAACCCAGAATTTCACTCATCCTTTGCACACCCTTGTTCCTGTTTGGGGTGGGATGGGCTGGGGCTGTGTCCCATTTCAGAGTGCCCTGACCCAGAGGAGCCCCAGAGGTGCAAACACATCCCTGCTCATCCCTGCCCTGGGAACACTCAGCTGCTGGCAGCACTGCTCTGCTCCCATCACACATTCCCAGCCTTTCCCTGCACCCTCTCTGCCAGGCCATGACCCAGCAAGGATCAAGGCTTGCAGCCTGAGGAAGGCAGGAAAATTGCAATTCCAAGTGTGAGCTGTGCTTTATTTTGGGGACCGTGCTTGAGTTCATTTTTTACAGCAGCTGGAGCAGCAAAGTCTGCAATGAGCCCTCCCCTGAGTTACACTGATCCTTGTGATGCCAAGACAAAAACCCTTCCCTGGGACACATTTTGGGGCTCACCTTGGCAGTGCCACCCATGAAACCTCAAGGCATGAAACACCAAACCCTGCTGGCATTTGAATTTCCCACTCTGTTTTCTCTTGCCCCATTCCAGACCTCACTGTAAAACCTTCTCTCCCTTTTGTTTCTTCCCTTAAACAGGAGTTCCATCCCTGTAACAGCAGTGGGAGTTTTGCACCAATTAATTTGTGGTTTGTCTCAGTCTCTTCTGCCTTCACTCAGAGACAGGATTAACAAATACACAAAGGAAATGGATTTTCTCGTGTTTGGGCTTGGTTGTTTATTAAATCTTATCAAAAAATACAGAGAATTTGACAGCACTTCCACCTACCTGCTAGAAGTGAGGAAAAAATGGAGAAAGATCCAGCTGCTACAAGGTCTCTTAAAGCTAAACAGTCCAATAGAGAATTAACACCTATATTATTTATACTTTTAACCCAATAACTAAATTCCCAGGACCCTTAGTGTGACACTGACTGACCAACCAGAAACTACTGCCTGAAAGCATGAAGGAGAGAGAAGAACACAATAAAAGACAACACCCAAAATCCTCCATATTATCCCATACCTATTACTATACTATAAACCCCTCGAATTTAAAACCCTTCACCATGTGAAATCACACACTTGTATTTAACTGCACACCTGTGGTTTTAACTCCACCACTCAGATTTGGAAGCCTTCTCCAAGGCCTCAGGTGTTCTCCTGGGGGTGGGTGCCAGAAAGCACAGAAAGCTCAAAACCTCCAGGTTTCTGGGATCCAGCACATCCCCCCTGAGGAGCAGCTGTGGATTCCAGGGGCTCCCAGAGGGAGCAGGACAAGGACCAGCAGTGGGGCTGCTCCAGGGGCAGCTGGATCCATCCCACGGTGGGCAGGGTCAGGATCCAGCCTGGCATTTGTTAGAGCAGAGCAGCAGCAGGGCTGGAGACATTACTCACATCCCAAGATATGCAGGGCTAAGGCCAAGATTCCTGTGGAGCTCCTGAGGCTCCTGGGGCCCTTCCCAGGTCTCTGTGGCTCTGCCAGTAACCCCTGAGCTCCTGGGCTCCCACCTCAGGGCAGCAGGAGCCTCTTTGCGTGGTGGCCCCAAAGCTCTGACCTGGAAGGAACTCGCTGACAAAGCCCTCAATCAGAGATGTGCTGCTCATAGGTCAGAGAAAGCAGGAATTATTCCCTGCATCTGTTCTGCACTGAGTGTGGGAATAAAAACCACTTCAGAATGAAAGGAGGGATAGAATGAGGAGGAATGTGTAGACTGAGAGGAAGGAGGGATAGAATGAGGAGGAATGTGTAGAATGAGGGATAGAATGAGAAGGAATGTGTAGAATTAGTGGAAGGAGGGACAGAATGAGGAGGAATGTGTAGAATGAGGGATAGAATGAGGAGGAATGTGTAGAATTAGTGGAAGGAAGGATAGAATGAGGATGTGTAGAGTGAGAGGAAGGTGAAACAGGCTGAAATACACCTGGGTGATGGTGGGCACAACTTCAGCCTTTCAATTCAGAATTCCCATTCCAGGCAAGCCTGCAGAATTTTTATTTCCATCCTCTGAAAATCTGGAAACTGATGAAATGTATTGCCATTTGATTTTGTGGTATACCTGCCCAATATATATTTATGAAGAACTAGTATTTCCACCTATCTATTTTTGGGTGGTCACTTCATAGACAGTGCCAGCTTGCAGTAACTGCTCAGCTTTGGGGGGAACAGCCATGAGTTATTCCTGTGCTGAACGTGCTTTTCCATGTTTCCAGGAGCTGCTCTGTTGAATGAATCCCTGCTCCAGTAGATGCATTGTGTCTAATGCGTTTGCTTATGCATTCCTGAGACTTTGCATTGGTCCCAGCAGCAGCCTGAAGTTTCTGGCTGTGACTCTCACTAAAGGGCTGATGGTGCAATTATTCACGTGAAGGGAGTTGCTTTATTCTCAGTTATTATCTCTTCTGATCTCTCAGCAAACAATTACTTACAAAGAAATCAGAATCAGGCCGAGTTACACACAATTATAAATCTAAATTGCTGTGGAGGGGGGAGAGCAGCACGTTTTGTTCCTCAGAGAGGAAAACTGTAGGAGCTGGGCTGCTGTGCCAGGTCATGTGTGACCTGTGTGTAAGTTATGGAATTTCTGACCTAAATTCCAGTGTTTTCTGCTGGATATAATGCTGCCTTCCTATAGCAGAGACTGCTGGTTTATTAGTCTTCATTCTCCCTTAATTTAAAATCCCTTCTATTCATTCAGATAATGTTTAAATCTGTTTTCCTTGATTCTCTGAGTGAGGTGTTGCTTTGTAGTAATTCACAGTTACTGTATATAAACTGATTGTTAAGGTGTCCAAATCTGCCAGTTTAGGTGTGAAAAACTTCCTCTGTGGGAATTCCAGACTAAAGCTTCAAAGAAAATCTCTCAGCTAAAAATCCAAAGAAATTAGTTAGGAAGAACCTATTCCAGCCCAGCTTTGCAGCTTGATTTTTCAACCATGACACAGAGCTGACTACAGAGAATGAAGGGTCCTCTGCTCAAGGAAATGTTGGAAAGAGGGAGGGAGTTTATTTGGAATTTCTAGAAGCAGGACTACCCAATGATCCAATCAATAGCTCTGCAGAGGGTGCTAATTGTTACTCACCCTTACGCCCAAATTAAATGTTGCTTTGATTTGCAAAGGCTGCCTCGGATTTATGGCTGGCAACAAGCTCCCAAAGGAAAGAGCCTGAGGAATGGGAAGCTGGATGGAACTAGATAGGATTTCTCCAAAGGGGAAGTGGGATTTCACCCCTTGAGACAAAGGCAGGCCTCCCATCCGAGGGACACAACTCACATTTCCAGGGAGAGTCTGGAAAAGCTCAGCTGTAAATGCCACAACTCTTCAGTCACAGTCTGGAACAGCTGCTGGAGTCTGCACAGGAAAGTAAATCTGCCCTGCTGCAAACAGCATGTCCAGGGCTGCTCTGGCAGAAGTGTTGAGTTAATTGAGACAGAAAGTTGGTGATAACTGCCAGCTCTGCAGGCACCGAGCCCAGATCAAAGAGGTCCTACCCCATCTGTCTCCATTACCTTGTCATGAGAAGGATTTTCCCTCCACACAGGGAAATAAGGATGTGGGGCTCAGTGCCCCAAAAACCTGCAGCAGACTCGTTGCTGCAATGCTGGGTTTTGACATTTTGGGATCCTTCTATCAGGGACCCTTCCATGCCTCCAGCTGCTCTTGGGAAGGGTCACTCAGCCATCAGCTAAATCAGCCCTGTCACTTTGTCCCTGAAGGACTTGATGGTATAAAAAAGGCTTTGAATCCTCTGCTCCAGCTACTGAATCCCCAACACATGGACTTTATCCTTTGAATAAAGTCTGAAGTGAAAAAATACCCAGAGGAAGAGCCTTTCACCCTGGGTGGAAGAGATGGAGTTCAGAGCACCCAAAGGTGTGGGTGGACAATAAAGGAGCTGGTATTTAACCACACAAGAAGCTGTGATTAAATTAATCCACCGTTCTCTCTTTTTTTGCAGCTCTTTGGGGGAATTAGATCAAGAAAGTAACAAAGGAATGCCACAGTCTGCCAATAATGTAATTAAAGAACCAAGCCCCATCTGAGCTTTCTCTTGCCAAAGAGCTTGCTGGTTGTAAGTTGGAAAAAAACCCCCCAAATTTAGGACTTTAAAGAGAAGACAGAGAGATATTGTGGGAAAGGATTTGAATACCCAGCTATTCACTTCCTCCCATTAACACTCTCAGAATGCAGAGAACATGGATGATGAAATAATGCACCTACTTTGGGAAGACAAGGCAGAAAAAAGTGATTTCTTAGGGCTGGTTACACTCAAGAATAGGTTGATGACTTTAAAAGACAGGTGGAGTTGAAGGGGAACTGGAACTGGTGCCAAATCAACTGCAAATGTTCATCCCATCCTATGGAGACATGCTGAAAAACAGCCCATGGGACCAGTGCACTCACATACTTTTAGGTTGTTCTCCTACTCCTAATAATTAAATACAAGTCACAGAGGCCTGAGGTTGCCAGGATTCAGGCTGGACAAAATATACAACTGCTGGTTCTGTAGAAATAATTTACATTGGAATATGTCCAGCATTGCTGGGCACTGCAAAACTCAGATAAATGAACCCTGAAGAACCAGAAAAAAAGTTCCCAAGTGGTGCAAAACATGAGTGTAAATCTGAGCTCAAACTCTGGCAAGCCCTGGAGCTGCTCTGCAGGTATTAAGTAGAGCTGTGACATACCAAGCAGAGAGATTTGATAATTAGATTGGGATTAGATATTGGTAATAAATTCTTCCCAATTTATTGGGAAGGGTGAGCAGCCCTGGCACAGGGTGCCCAGAGAAGCTGTGGCTGCCCCTGGATCCCTGGAATATCCAAGGCCAGGTTGGACAGTGGGAGGTGTCCCTGCCATGGCAGGAGTGGAATGGGATGAGCTCTAAAGTCTCTTCCAACCCAAACCAGTCAGGGATTCCATGATACTCCTCCAATCTTTTTGGGGGACAGGCTAGAGGGGCATAAACACATAAGAAACATGCTGGAGATGTAAATTTATGGGTATGTAAACAAATATAACTACATAGATATATAAAAATATTTATCTTCATATAACATAAACATACCACTATATAGCATAGTTATATAGCACATAAAGTTTAACAAGAACATTGAAGCAAAACTGAAATAAACATTTTCCAGCATGTAAAATCCACAAGGGGAGCAGCAAAGGCAGCTGTGCCCTGCCAGACTGGGGGTGCTCCCTCAGAGGTTTGATTGTCCTCTGCAGGCACATTCAGCTCTAAGAAATGACAGAACCAGGTCTGAAATCCAGCCTGCTTTGAGTGCTGCCCTTAATCTCTGCCTGGTGCTAACAGGGTGTTCAGGGATTTTTGGCTGTGTGCTCAGCTAACAGCATCCAGATTGTTCTGCTGCTCCAGCAGGGGCTCCTAGTGATGCCTTGGGTTTTGGCTTTTATATTTTTCAGAATGTCTGCTGTTTAATGTATAACTCTGAAACTTCATATTAGGTAAGTTCTCTTCACAGGGTGGTTGGACAAAACAATCCCTTGCCAGCTGAAGAATCAAGGACAACTGGTACCCAAAATCAGGAACAACAGTGAGGGAAAGGGGGCAAGCCAGGGGCTGAGACTTCATAGCCTGAGGCTGTGGTTGGATAATTGACCCCAATAAGGAGATGAACTAAAACTTATAAAAGTGTAAAAACTCCTGACCAGGATCCATCTTGGATTTGATTTGGGTGCAGCCCCAGCAGGGCTCTTGCACTGCCCCAGGTGTATCCTTTCAATAAATTCCTATTTTATCCTTTCAATAAATACCTATTTTATTCCTTTTGCTCTGCCTGGTCTCTGTTTCAGGCCAGCCTCTCCAGGCAACACAAGAGCTGAGGTCTCTGCAATAATCAACCCATGACTGTAACAGAGCTGTGCCCATTTCCCATGCCCTCCTTGTCCCAGGTGTGCTCATCCTGCCCTGTCCAGGGGATTTAGAGAGCAGAGCATGGCAGGGAATGCCAAGCACTGGGACAGGCTGCAGGTTCCCCTTTATGCCAGGACTGGGAAATGCTGTAAAAGGAAACATCTGTGGCAAAATGCAAGTTACTGCCATCTGAAAAACGAGTGGCTCACTGGAGGACAATAACACTCCCAATAAAGCCATGCTATTCAGATGGAAAGTTCTGTGCTGAGATAAAAGGTGGAAACTCTCCATGTGTCTGTCCCAGCCTGCTGAACAATTGAGAAGGAATTCAGCTGGATACTGAATATGCTGCTCAGGACCTCACACAGAGACATCAGTGGAGGAAACCCCTTCTATTATACTTCTTCCAACACCTTCAAAAAAATTAAGCTATGTCTGACTGCTGAAAGAAGTCCCTTGCTGAGCTGAGGAGTGAAATTGGCCAGTATAGAAGATCCAGGCTCTTAATTAGGGCCACATACATCCCCCAAAAATGAAATTACCTGAGCTCTTTTGTGTTTTCTGCCACTCTGATGCTTGGAAAATCTGTCTGTCTGCCCAGAGGCAGGTGTGGATGTCAGCAGGCAGTTTGGGGAATTTTCTTACAGGATGTTTTTGCTTTACAATGCCAGCTTGGCATCTCTTGATTTCTGATTTTGAAATGGGATCTCATTATATCTAATGCCCAAAGCCAAGAGAGGATTCAAAACAATGCAAGGACGGAAGCCAGAGCCTGAGCTCTGTCTGGGCACCAGTGGTGAGTGAGATCCAGCCCACTTAGCAGAGATTTGGGATAGGAGAGAGCCTGGATGTGCCCTTCAGGCCAGGTAGGTGGTGGAACCACGAGCAAGGACAAGAAAGGGAACTCTCCCAGCTAAAGCCCAGCCTGCAACAGCTCCAAATACTGCTGTCTGTCTTCAGCCAGCTCTAGATAAGGCTTTTATCAGATGTCAAAGGCAAGTGGGATTTTCTATGGCTTGTTCAACCCTGCACTTTGAATAAGAAAAGGCAAGAAAAGCTCTTTGCCTTCTCATAGCAAACAGCGTGATCCAGCAAATGCAACTCGGGCTCCAAAACCCTTGGAACCCTTCTGAGGAATTCTGCATTACTGACTGCAAGCCTGACAATCCCTGAGGAGCTCAGGGATGCTCCCTGCCTGGCCAGATCCTTGCTGAGCCCCTGATTCCTGCAGGGGTGGCAGCAGAGCTCGAGGTGACAGCAGCAGCTCTTCTGGAGAGCACTGACATCCCCAGGGCTGCTGTGAGCAGCTGGAGCTATTCCAGAGCTCTAAAGGCATTTGCCTGGGCCTGGGATATCATTTAATGTCCTTGCCAAAGTGCTCCTGGCCTCAGAGGAGCTGGAGCAGGGCGAGGGAGTTCACTGGTAATAGGATGTGGGACGTGGAGGTTAAAGGTTCCATAAAGGAAATCCTACACAAGCACGATGCTGATACACATCTGCCCTTTCCCCTGCCTTGTGCAGGGTTTGCAGGTGTCCCTGACAGGCCCTTGAGCTATGAATTTGCTATTTCTGGGTGTAGGCAGGACATTTGTTATGGGAAACCATCTGTCACTGGGGCTACAGGCAGGCAGAGCTTCAGCTGGGAGAGGTGCAGCCCCAAAATCAAACTGGCCAAGTCTTTGTGGGTCAGAGCAGGGCATCAGCCACGAGACAACCCCTGTTTCAGTGTGTGGGGGAAATCTGGCATTTGCAATGGCACGTGCCTTTTAGGTGGGTTTCTTGGTGTCCATGCTGACACATCTGGGTGGTCCCTGGCTCTGACTTTGCTGTGGTCCAAGCAAGTGCCCCAAACTTTCTGGGGACCCCCAGAGCACAGCTCAGCTCTTTTAGGGCTGAGGGCTCTGAATGCAACCCTGTTACCCCCAGGAATTCTGGCTGGCTGAATGCAGAGCATAGTAAAAACTGCGGATTTGCTGTGAAATCCACGTGGATCCACAGCCAAACTTCCCTTGTCTTTAATTTCAGGGTGAATCTGCCCACCAGGGAGATTTCTCTGAGGTTTCCAGTCTATGACTCGTCTCCTCTCAGCAGCCCCAGTGTGAGAGCTCCACTGCACATCCTCCCCTCCCAAAATATGCAGCAATTCCCACTGGCCTGGGAGAGAATCCCTCTGCCCCCAGCCCCCCAAACTTTCTGCTGTGGGGACACCAGGAGCTCAGAGCACCTCTTTGGAGACAAAAGGCTTTGGGACAGGCATGCCCCAAAGCTTTGGGAGCTGGGACAAGGGCCAAACCCAGAGCTGGGCAGACCCACCCAGAGGAATTGTTTGGGATCCCAGCAGTGTCCCCAGGGCACCAAGAGGAGCCTCTCCCCCCACTGAGAGCCATTCTCCCTGTAATTAATAGCATCGTGCACTGGGAGGCTTCCTGGGAATTCTGTCAGTGGGATGCAGCACTCATTCCTCTGCCTCATTTATACCTCATATCCAACAAAGCTGGATAAAAGTAGAGCCTTTATATTCCTCTTTACAGGCCTTTCCAAATGGTCAGGGGCCACTTAACACTGACCTCTGCCAGGCTTTGTGAGGGCTTGGGGCCAGATGCTTAAAGGGAATCACCTGTCTGTGTTTTGAATTGCTTTTGATCTTTTATTTCACTCTATAAATTCCCAGCGGAGCTCGCTGGTAGCAAACATCTGGCACAGTTTTTCCTGCTCAGGGAAGGAATGAATTCAATATTGAAACCCCAGATTTGGTGTCTTGCTGTAGAGCTGGCCATAAAATAAACCCGTGGGTGAGGGGGGGAATCATCTGCATCCAGGTGACCCCTCCAGAGATGCTGCAGGTTCTTCTATTTGTTGGTTTTTGTATTCACCCATCAGGACTGGCACACCTAAGGGACTCCTTTTCCTGCTAATCCATGCAGGGAGCAATCCCAATTGCTGGATTAGGCAAGGAAAGAGGTACCAATGATAATATGGCTGCTTTAGGATGCCCTGCACAAAGCAGAGTTTGGAGGGGTGAGCACACACGATGCCATCCATCACTGCTGGGGAGCCCAGCACTCCCTGCTTTCCATGGGGCAGGTTCAGCTGAGGAAGCTGAACCAGAGCTGTGCTTTCTCTGTGTTCATATTGACAACAAAACCACTCTGGATTTACTTGTTTTTTTCTGATTTCCTGAGTGGAAGTGGGGCAGAGCCTCAGGGCTAAGCCAGAGCAGCAGGGGAGGAGCATTAGATTATTTTTCAGGGGGACACAAAGCAGCTGTAACCTTCCCACTGGGTTAGGTAACATCAAAAATCTCAAATAACCCCAGGAAAACCATTGCCCTTTGCTGCTGGCAACAGAACCTGTGCAGAGCTGGCAAGGAAACAGCCCCTGGAAAAGGAATTGCAGCAACCCCTGGCATGAAGGTGCTGGGATTATATCCAGCTAAAATGAGTCACCTCGTGTGCTGCAGTGGTGTGCTCTGAGGAAACTCTTTGATATAATCTTTCTTTAAAAGTCAGATCTTTCCTCTGGGAAAAGGCAAGTCTTGACTTAGGCTGACCTACCTTGTTTTTTGGCTAGAAAAAGACTTTTTTCCTTGGCTGCCCCATGACTTTCACTCACAACCTCCCTGAGAACAATTTTACAAACCATTATTTAAGTCATCCCAATCAGGCAGCATGAACCCCAGTTCCAAAAAATGGTTTTATTTTTTGCTGATAAAATAATTAAGCTGATAAAATGCCTGTCCTTTCCTTCAGATCCATCTTCCTGGCTGTGACAAGTGATGCTGAGGGTTCCACAGGCTCTGGGGAGGTGCTCAAGTCTCACCCATGTTCTTGCATTATCATCTGACAACAATTTATGGCACTGCAGAATTTGCCTTATTGAAACCATTTGTGGGATGGAAATTCTCAGAGATTCATGCACAGAGGGTGACTGTGCTCAGTGCTGATGTATGGAGCAATTCACTCAGAATCCTTGAAGGCAGCAGGAATTTGGTGTGAGGAACTGCACCACAAATCCTGAAGCAGAGAAATCTCAGTGATGTTCTGTGGATTCCCTGGACAAGCACATGCTAAAAAATGGTTTTAACTGAATGCCCAAGATTTCACCTAAACTGGAGCCAAATCCAGCCAAGATATTGCAATAATTCCATTATATCTTATTGCCCTGGGCATAGGATAGCCATGCACCCACTCCCTATGGATGTGCCATCACCAGAGGGAATTGCTCCATTTGGAGTAAACAACTTCAGCCCTGCTGCTGTGTGTGGATAAAATGCAGTTTAAGGGAAAATGGATGTTAATTTTCTCCCTCTTGGTACAATTGTTTTTAAATCATCATACCTGGCATTTGAGTTCCACAACTCAGACACCTGCTTAGTAAATTTTAAATTTCTAACTATTGCCATTGGCTGTGTTTGTAAGGATTTGTGCCTGGTGCCTAAAATTTCTTCACAAGCTGCTCAGAATGCTTTACATTAATAGCTGGAGCCATAAACCTGCCAATGTTAAACAAGAAATTCTTTAGAAAGTCAAGGCTGTTCCTCTTCTTTTTTGTCTAAATGGGCTGTTCAAAAGTGAAGTTGGTCAGAGAGGAATTGCTCTGTAGTGGATGAAAAATGCCTCCATAAGCGAGTGGACTCAGGTCTCGTGTGGTTTAGGTTTTACTGAACCCCAAACAGAAGGATAAAGTGGATGTGAATGGCAAAAATGATGTCCTGCAGTTGTCCTGTGACAACACAGCCCAGCCAGGGACTGCCAAGACAATGAATATCCAGAAAAGGGGAGAAAAAAAATATTCTTTCCAGTATTGCCAGGGAAGTTACTCTTAACATTGTAAAAATATATGCAATCCCTTGCCCAGCTTCCACCAGAGACTGGAGGTAGAAGCATGTGAGGAATGGAGATGGGTGGCAGGAAGAATTCATGAAAGAGTTGTGTGCAGGATGAGTTACAGTTCCATAAATGTTGTAACATCAACTTTCATTTTGATGTGAAGACCATGACCAGCTATTGAATTTAGGTCCTGCAGAGTTCTCATTTTCTTCAGTGTACAATCCATGAACTGCAAGGCACAGACCCTGTTTTTTTCCCCAGATAAATGTCAAAGCTGTGTATCTGCAAAAATAAAAGCCAGTAAATGGTGTCTGAAGTAGCTATTAATCTGTGGAATTAGATGCTCCAAGTCCAGATTGCAAGTATGTGAAACAACAAAAAATGGAATTAAATTAGGGAGATTTATGGTGAGCAGTTGTTTCACGGTGGTTTGGGTTTCAGCAAGAGCACAGACCAGTGAAATATCAGCACAGAGACATCAATTAAATAGGAATACTCCTAGGAAAAATCTTGTTTATTCTGTGCAAGCAGCTGTGTCATTTGTCACCCTGGAGCACAGGAGTCAGGGCACTGACAGGGTAGGAGCTGCTGGATGTGCCTGAGAGGGGCTGGATCGAGGTGTTAATATTGAAACAAACTGGGGAGCTGTGTCTGTGAGAGGAATTGGAGAATCCTGTGGTGTCAGACAGAGCCCTCTGAGCAGTACAAAATCAAGACAGAGGAGGAACAGGTCGCAGTGTTGTGGCAGAAATTCATTCCTCTCTGGATGTACCAAAGCTGTCTGAGTGTGCCTTTCTCTAATTGCAGCACAGCTGCTGGTTTCAGACAGTGCTTGGAGGAGATCTGGGTGGAGGTGACAGTGACCTGCAGCTGCTGAGCTCTGCCAGCACCCAGAGGTGACACTCCTGTCCTTTGGGAGTCACTTTTCCATGGGCTGGCCTGTGACCTGTCAAAGCTACCACTGATAGGAGAGAGAAGCCTGAGGAAAATGACCTGTCTGAAGGAAAATTTGGATTAATTCTGTTTTAAATTCCCTGGCATGAACTGAGCAGTAGAGATACAGAGAGACCTGCCCAAAGCACAGTTACTGCTAGAAAACCTTTAGGAACCTTAACTCTGAATAAATCAAATATACCCCCTTAAATACTGAGCTTTTTAAGCTTGTTCTTTTTTTTCAGGTTCCCATCATCATATTCTGGCAAGCTTCAAGACAAAATCCTTTGGCTTCCACCTGCATGCAGCTATTGACACTTGGGCATGGATCAAAGTGAATTTCCAGAGCTTTCAGGTATAAGGAATAATTGGAAGATTTTTTAGTGTGTCCACAGGGTGTAACACTCCTCTGCAGACCCACTTTAGAGTGGATATAAAATAAATCCAGTGCATGCAGCAAGGCTCCTCTCTGCTCAGCAGGGCTGCAGCCAGGGTAAAGTGAAGGCAAACAGGGCTTAATGTCTGTATCTCAATAAGTTTTGTGGTTCTGTTTCTTCCTTCACTCAGGAGGCTGGACAAGCTGCTGGAGGAGAAATTCAGGAGGAATTATAAAATAAACACTCCTCACATTTGGCTCAGCAAGACCTGAACAGCCCTCTTGATGTCTCTAAAGTTATATACATGCAGATATACATATTTATCATATTTATACATATAAATGTAGCAGCTGGCTCGTTCTTGCAGTTCTCCTTCAGCACCTGCTTCTGTCTCCATCCCAGCAGGATGATTTCAGCAGTCCATTCCCATCCTCCAGGCACTGCATGTCCATGGGGATGTCCAAATCCCCACATCCACTCCTTCCCTCCCTGCCATTGTCAGGCACAGCCTGACTCATGTCCCCTTCCTTGCTTTCTCTGTGCTCATGTAATTTCCAAACCACCTTCCTTCCCCATTCCACACCCCGATTTATTTTTTTCCCAACAGCCACGTCTTTCCCCTCCTTCAAAATAATTTTCAGAAAACCAAAGTCACGTTGGTTTAATGAAAACCCCTGGATGTTTATCATGTCATTAAATCATTTCCTTCAAGTGGGCTTCAGATGAAGTTATCACTTTGTCAAAGCGTGATGCAAACCCCCAGCAGGAAGCACACAAAGGGAGAGCCCGGGCTCTGGGGAAGTTTGGGTGTTTGCAAAAATCTGCCGAGCCCACCCCTCGAGACCTTTATTTCCCCCTGCGGCAGCTGTCATCTGATCCCACGCTTTGGCTCTGAATGGGGCTCTCGGAGGATGCCAGATGTTGGGAACAAAGGTCTAAAAATAATCTTTCCGAGTAATCTTCCCGTCCATCACTCAAGGGGAGCGTGAGCTTTGTGCGAACATGTGAGCCGAGAACCTGATCTAACTTAAAGAAGTTCAACAGCAGCTCCCGGCTGCTGCCTGTGGGCTCTTTTTTTAATTTTTCTTTCTTTCTTTCTTTCTTTTTTTTTATTTTTTTTCCCTTCCCAGAAGCTGCGCAGGGAAAAGCGGCTCTGGGAGCGCTCAGCCCTCCCTCCCTCCCTCCATCCTTGCCAAACCTCGGAACCGCCCGGATCCTCAGAGCCGGGCTCTTTATCCCACCTCTCCCTGGAAAAATAAAATTAAAAAATGGGTTCCAGGCTGCTGCCAGAGATGCTTTTCTGCAAAAAGGTCTTGGCTGCAGCCCTGTGCGCGCTGGTCGTGCTGCCGGAGCCGGGCTGTGCCAGGACCCTCTGGAAACGCGCTCTGCTCAAAATGACGGAGAAATACGATGTGAGTAAGGTTTGGGGGGATTTTGGGGATGCTCGCCGCCAAAGCGGAGTTTTCCTTTGGCGTTTGGGGATGAGGAGGGTTGGGATCGGTCCCCGGTCCGTGTTACAGCGGCTCGTGAAGTTTTCCCAGGCTGCGCGGAACTTTTGCCACCTAGCTGCTGCAGGGGGAAACTTGGGAAGGGCGATGGGAGCAGGAAAAGGGGTTTGGGATGGCACCGGCACCGCTTTCACTGGAAAACCCCCGGGGAAAAGTGACTGGGGAGAAGGGGGATGCAATCCCTGCAGGGGAGGAAAATAATGGGATTTATTGCTTGGAGCAGGGAGGGTGCCCAGCTGTGCCGCCTTTTGGGGTGGCTTTGGGTAAATGTGTGCTGGAGGGAGGGACGGTGGATTCTGTAAATCCCTGGCGTGCCCATCACCCTGGAGGGTGACAATCCCCAAAATCCATCCCCTGCGGGCAGAGCTGCTGCCCCCGCCCTGGCACAGCCGCGGCGGCACCGTCTGTGCCTGCTGCTCTTGGCATCCTTCAGGGCACTGAGCACAGCCCCAGACCCGCTCGGGACACGGGGCTGGGACTGGAACTGGGACAGCAGCGAGTTACTGGGAGTGCAGGGATGGTGCTGGGTCTTGTCCTGGTGGGGCTGGGCCAAACCACCAGAGATGGCCATGGGGGAAATGGAAATTTAAAAAAAAAAAAGAAAAATAATTTGATAGCTTGAGTTTTAGGATCTGCTGTTTCAAAAAAGAAAAAAAAAAAAATCAATTCTTTTATAAATTTGAAATTTTTACTTGGTTCATTCAAGTTGCCTTAGAAACCAGCACTGAGCCAAAGTTTCTGTCCCTTGAATTGCTTGGGTGCAAGCCCCAAACAGTTTATTTTCTTGTGCTCATGTCTGATTGCATCTTCCAACCACTGCATGTGTATAAACAGCACCTTGGTGCCACAGGCAGATTCCTCCATCTGTTTTCTGCAGCTTTTGATTCAGAAAGGATGTTTTGATGCCCGTGACTCTTAGAGTGATGTCTGTGCATGGCAACATTTGGTTTGTGCAATTGCTGACTCAGAATTGTGACACACATCCCTTGCCCCCAGTGAGCAAAGTGAAATTCTGTCTCCTTGAAATTTTGCAGAAAACCTTGTGTTGATATTGAAAGGCACCTCAGGATTTTGGAAGAAAATTCCTTCATTATAGCCTCTCTTGGTATTTTTGGTATTTTATATTTGGTATTTTTTCTGGTTTGCACTTTAATTGGAAAATGGTGATATAAAGAGGTGGATTTCCTGCAAAATCACTCACTGGAAAGTGCACTTATATGGATGTTCTTCTGCCATATTTCAATGTGAAGCTCAAATTTAATGAGCTGTGAGGTGAATGACCCAGAGAGATAAGACAGGAGCAGAAGAGGAATTTACATGTTGATCTTGAGATAAGGAGCCCAGCGCTGGCTCCCCTGAGGATATATCCTCTTCTTGCAACCTGCACTTCTTCAAAGGGCTGTTTTTGCTGGCAGCCCTGAATCCAGGTGCTACTGATCTGGCAAGCTCAGCTAGAATTGCTCACATTGACAGAAACATTGGTCCAGGGAAAACAGAAAATGCTTTTCTTTCTCCTCCTCAGTGCCTTGTCAGGGGGAAAGTGTCTGCTCTCCATCCTCTTCTGCACCAGGGGTCAGTTCTGGCAGCCCCTCTGGTTTCTCAGGGGGATGTTTTCCTTCCTACCAAATGCTGTGTGTTCCCTGTGCTTGGAAAATCAGAGTCTGGGGGCAGAGCAGGTGATTTGTGAGTCACTTGGATAGAGGGATGACAGATGGAGGTGCTTACATCAACCTGCAGCCATATGGGACACGGGCCACAGATATCCCTGTGGGACCCCAAAGGATGTGGGGGAGGGAGCTTTGTGTGGTCTGAGTCCAGAAAATCTGAGGCTGAGCAGGAGGAGTGTATCCAGAAAAATGCTGGGTGCAGAATGTGAGGATGAAGAGCTGGCTTGGGGTCTGGCCAGGGGGTTTTCCTTCACCCTGAGGAGAGGTTGGGTTGGCAAGGAGGGAATGGAGAAGGGAGAAAGTGGGATTGCAGTGAGGAGAAAAACCTGGTAGTCACAGTGGGATGCAGGAGCTGGGCTATAAAACAATCCATATATTTTACAGAGGGACACTTGCCGAGTTTAGTGATTTGGGGTTGTGCAGCCCCCAGGCTCCAGGGACTGTTCCCAAAGGGCAGAGGGAGGGAGCTACCTGGGAGTGGGCTTCAGTTCCTTGTAAAACACCCATCAGCCTGCTGGGAAAAGCTGGGCCAGTCTGGATTTCATTCCACTGTCAACTACAGCAAGTGTTTTAGAAAAATCCCAGCCTTCTTTTAAACTTTTCCAGAAATGAAGAATTCCCCACAGCTGCTGTAATGCTCTTCCAACAATTTATTTACCCTTCCAGCAGCCAGCTGTCATAAGTCAGCCCTGGGGTACCCTCTTTGTTCCCAGATTTCTGGCCCCCATATCCTCAGTAACCTGTGAGCAGAGCAGCCTCAGCCTCCCCTTTGGAACCTGCACACACACAAACCTTTTTCTGTATTTCCTGCATTTCCTGCTTTCCAGCCTCTCAGTCATTATTGTGCATCTTCTTGGAGCCCACCCCAGTCCTGCTGCACTCTTCCAACTGCAAACAGCAGAACCAAAATGACAAATCCTGAGCTAACAACAGGAGAATATTATTCCCATTGCTTTGTTCTTGTCCTACAGATTGTTTAAGCTGCCTTTTTATGTTTGACACTTTGATCATCCCTGATGGGTGAATTTCCAGGTCTTTAATGGAAATATTGGAGGATTCAAAATTCTCCCTGACTGTATTTTTTTTTTCCCAGGGGAAAGGTGTTTTATGGCCAGTGTTTGGGAATACCTGCCAGGGCCAGAGCTGGTGGTGGGAGGCTGAAATAAATCTCATGTGTCATCTCGAGGGGCTCCATGCAGAATATGAATTAGCAGAGAGCTCTGCTTTGACACAAGCTCAGGGACCAGTTCCAGACACAAATAACAGAATAGATCTGGGATTTTTGGGAGGCAGACTGCATCCCTCGGTTGCTATTGAAATTATGGCTGAGACTGAGTGATTCCATCCAGGTTTTTCCTCATCTTTTGTTGATTTCCAGGGTTCCTCAGCTGAACTCTGAACTTTTCCCCTTACTTTGTTTCTGGGTGTCTCTAAGGCAGATACTGTCATTAAATTATTTAAGAAGTCTCCATGGGAAACAGAAATTTACCTCCTGCACTAAAAAGTGTTTTTAAATAAATTTTGTCTGTTGTAACAATCTTCAAAAATAATAAATCAGAGCCAAATTGTGAATGCTGGGAGAGCTTTTAAAAAACCCTGTAACCCAAACCTGGAGATGTCCTTAACCAGGTTATTTTGGGGAATGAGGGAACCCTGTTTTATGCACACATTAAACCAAATGAGCAAAATATTCTTATTTTGAAAGGAATGATTTGTGAGCAATAGGTGACCAGAGAAAATGGGCAGGGAGGTCATGAGGTACAAAGTTATTTGGCTCCAACTGTTGTATTGTTCCCCAACGGAAATTTCATTCATGGAGCCAGCTGTTCATTGCAATTTTGGCTTCTTGGTTTCTGAATCATCTGTGAAGCAACTGCAGTAATTGTTTGGTGGTTTTTTCATGTATCCATTATTTGCCAGCATTATTCTGGTCACATTTCCATCTGCAGATGACCTTTCAAATAGAATAGTAAACTGGGACCTTCCAGGATGAGCACTCCCTCCAACAAGGAGACCTGTTCAGTGTTTGGAACTGCACAGATTTATTGCTCAGTGCTCCCTTATATACCAAAATTATAGCTGGTCTGAAAATTTTCTCTATTTAAAATCCAGCAACACCCCCAAAAACAAAACAAAACAAACAAACAAACAAACAAAGTGTATTTTCAGTATCTTCAATTTTAAAACATGTTTCAAATTTGGAGTATTTGCAGCTTTTGAGGAATGGACTAACATGCAGCATAGAAAACATCATCAAAATTGGGATTTTCCAAAGCTTCTTAGTGGTTTAAACATTTATCAGTTCATGAGAAAACAATGTCATGGAAGGGTTTTAAAGAAGAAACAGAAGAAAATTGTTTATTGGTATTGGGAACAGGGCAGGAGACTGTCATTAGTGACAATATCAGGAATTCTCTGACTCTCTGACACTCCATCTCCGTGCAATGGCCTCTCCTTAGTTTTTGGGAGAATCCATGTGGGAGCAGGTGTTATCAAAGGCACAGATGCTCCAAAGGAGCCATTGGGGGCAGCAGTAAGGATGGAGCAGGATGTAGAGAGGGATGCTAATCTCACCTCACATTTCCCCATAGTCTGGTGGTGAAATGTCCTAGAAACCCCTGGGGGACTGTTGCACCATATTTATTCTTGGAGTAAGAACCCCACTTTCTCATCACTGATTTTGTAACACACCAGTGATTGGGCCAAGTGTATATTTACACATATTTTTATGTATTTATGACTCTCACCAGCCTGCTCATGAGGCCATGGCAGCACTCACTTCACAGCCCTGGCTTGATGCTGATGTCTCTTAGAAGTGCAAACCCAGAATCCACTTTTTGATTTTATTAGAGTTTATAAATGGTTGCTAATAAATCTGAGACCTGAGTGCCCTGAGCACTTTCTGCTGCCCTGGGGAGCTGAGCTGCAGCCCAGAGGTGAGCGAGTGGTTGAGCCACAGGTGAGAAAGGAGTGGGCTGGGGTGATTCACCTCTGTGCTGGAGGGATTTAGCTTCTTGCTACAACAGCCCCAGTGTGAAAATATCTGAAAGGTGCCTCAGAAATGCTCCAGTGCCTGCTAATCCACTTTACACCTCCCTTGCCCTGTCAGTGTGCAACGAGCAGCTCAGCTTCTTTCTGCTGCAGTGAAACGTGGCCTCATTTTCTCTGGGATGAAGCTGGCATCACTCTCACAGATCTCATCCAGAATGTCCCATGATTCAGGAACAGTCTCTAATTTACAAACCCAGAGCTCCACCGTGGATAAACTTGAAAGGCTCCCCTATAAATTCTGGTCCAGACCAGGTGGTGGAGATGGAAGGAGCCCATGAGGAGAGAGGTGCTACCAGGGACGTTTTTTCCATGTCCCAAAACAGCACAATGCTCTCATTTCCACTGCTGCCCTACCCAAGTGTTCCGGTGTCCTCTTCACGAGGATGCCTGGAGTCTTCTCCCTGTTTCCCAGACAAGTATAAAAGTGTGGATACTGGTGAAGACTCAGGGAAAGATGCAGCTTGCATTTTCCCGAGCTGCTCAAAGAAAACAGAAGCGAAGGAATTAATAACAGAGACTGGCACCTGGTGTTGATCACAGTGTGTGAGCTGTGTGATGTTTTGTAAAAGCGTGTTTTCAGGAGGTGCTGCCTTTCCTGGGCCAATGAGCTTTTTCTATCCTGTATTCCATGATCTAGTCTATAAAAGTGAGGTTGCTTTTTTAATAAATCTCTTCTTTTCTGCCTCTGAAGGAAGTTGTGTGTTGCTATATCGTTCCTAGTCTTATAGCGACATAAAAGAATTTCCTTTTTTAACCTCCCAATTTTCAATGCAATAATCTCAATTACAAAACAAGCTCCACACAATAATTTAGCAGTTGTTTGGTGTTTCCAAAGCACTTTTCTAAGGGAAGTGCTGGGGGAGCTGAACAGTTAATTCCCTCTCTGGGGAGCACTCAAAAACCACTTTGAGACCCAGGTAGGATGCCCCATACTCACCTTATGCTGAACCTTCCTTTCCTCCTCTATAAGTGCTCTAGGCATCAACTTCATCAGGTTAACTTAAACAAGTGAAGCAGCTAATAGTTGCTAAAAGGTTATTTATTACAAAGCACATCGGTCTCAAAAGCAAAAGGAAAGCAATGGCAGGAAAAGCAGATGGCAAAAAGCACCAGCTCTCCTCAATGCATGCTCTTATATAGAATCTTCCCAACAAACTAAGACACTAACTCAAACCACCACTCCTTAACCTATTAGAATTCCAGTTTCTTAACAAGCCAGGTTATGTATAGACTACACATACATTTTATCTTGTTCTATCTGAAAAATGTAAGCAATATTCTTACTATAGCTCTGTTATGTCTAAGCACTGTCTACAACCATGGTCCTGGAGCCTCTACTGAAAACATTAGCATGTTTTTCAACCTTCACTAGAACTCACACTTCTACTTTGGCATCTAAACCTTTTACTTACTGAAAGCATTAGAGCTCATACTAAAACTTACTGACTTACTTACTTATCCTAAAACTTAAACTT
>JAOTQP010000567.1:3438818-3450542 GCA_026413545.1 Cichladusa arquata | reverse complement strand
CTTTTTGGGGCTGGAGCTGCAGCGTGTCCTTGGTTCTGGGCTGGACAAGGATTGTTCTGTGTGACTGAGCTGGGAGGAGAACTCGGTGACACTTTACATGAAGTTCAGAGTTAGAGACTAGTGCAGAATCTGGAGCATATGAACTGAATGCCCCTGTGTGACAGGCGGGGGGTGACCTGCAGCTTGTCTTGCAGCCGAGGCGTGCAGCACCACGGAGGACGGGGACGAGCCCCTGCACTGCCCCACGGGCTACGAGTGCCACATCATCAGCCCTGGCAACACGGCCGAGGGCATCCCCAACCGGGGCCAGTGCATCAAGCAGCGGGGCAACACAGGTCAGTGCCCACCCCTGAGAAACAGCCACAGGCACGGCTGGGGAGGCTGACCTGGGACAGAGGGTGGGCAGAGTTAAAGGAATAAAGTGGGGATTTATTAAAAGCCTTCAAAGGATTCACCTTGGGCAGTGCAAGAGCCTGGCTGAGGCTACACCCAAGATGGATCACATATTTTCACACTTTTATAAGTTTTGGTCCATTTCCATATTGGGTTCATTGTCCAATCCCAGCTCCAGGTTCTGCAGTCCCACCCTCCCAGATTCTCTCCTCAATTCACTATTATTTACACTTTTTGGATCTGAAGCTCCAGCAATGTCCTCAGTCCTTAAGCTGGAAAAGGACTTTTTTTTGTCTAACTAAACTGTGAAGAGAACTTGCTAACACTTCATATGAAGTTCAGAATCACACACTAAGGCAGTACAGAATCTAAAAAATATGAAAGCTAAAACTTAAGTTATCACCAGGACACTCCGTGCCAGTGTCCTCTGGTGTTGTGTCTGGCTGTGCTGTCACTGTGCAGCACAAAAATTAGAAATATTTATATGTTACAGAGTTTTAAATTCCAGTTTTGTCTTCTGACTTTGCTTTCTGCATCCAAAACTTTGTTGTCTTTATTCTGCTGACGCATTTGCCCAAAAAAGAATTTCATGCATGCCAAAATATTTTCCAGGAAAGCTCATAGCATTTTTAGATATTCATTGAATGGTAGGATATGTACATTGGCATTGGGCTACAAATCACGTCAGTGGAGAGATGTGAGACATCAGCTTTGCCATTTGGTCACTATAAAAACCAGGGGAAGCATTAAACCAGGTCTCTGAGCTGCTTCCAAAACAGATTAAGAGTTTTTTCAGGGCTTTTGGATCATCTCTTTTATAACCTTTCCTTTAATAACACCCATAGTTTCCAATGTAATGTAGAACTATGGGGATCTTAGACATGAAGTATTTCTAAGGGCTTAAATAATTATATAAATGGCAAACAGAACAACCTAGCTGGAACTTGAACTATGTGAAATCCTAATAGATGGTCTGAAATGTCACCCAAATTTGGGAAAGCCTCTGATTCCTTGACTTGTAGCTACTGAAAAGGTTATAAAATGCTCATGGCAATTCCCACTCTTGTGGCAAGTGAGCTGTGTCCACAGAACTCAGTAATCTCAGCGGTTTATAAAAGGTTTATAGCAACTCTAATTACTTCAGCTACAGAGGACTTTTGTTTTCCTCATTGTGAGGTTGTTATTTCCTTATCTCTGTACACAGAAGGTCAGAGTTTAACACAAAAAATGAAGGCTGACTGGGTAGATTCTCACCATGTACCTTCTTTTCCAGATGGACACAACCTGAGGCATAAGTATTACAAGGAATATTTTGGTAAGCTGCTGGCATGAAGTGTTTGTTGCTATTATTAAGCTTTACCATTCTTGCAATGCTTACAAGGAATTTGTTCCTTATGAAATTAAGGCTTGTACATAGAAAAAAGATTCTTCATCCTTAACTCTGTGCCTTGGTCAGAAGATCTTATTTTAACATCTGCAATGTCCTGACTGTGGACTCTTGAGAACCAGAATTTTCAGCTGTGACAGAGTGAGTTAAATTGTGCAGTTCTTCTGCCAGGGGAACCACCCAGTCCAAGAATTTTATTTTTTTTTTAAAAGCATATTTTTGGAGCTTTGCTCTTGTTCTTGCAGCTGAACACAGAGCTCTGTCAAAAGCAGGGTCTTGGACTGTGGTGAGAGATGAGGGATGGCTGGAGCCCAGTGAATCAGTCCCTGGTGCTCCCTGAGAGGTGTCAGGTCCCTCTCACAAATCTGGGGCTCAAAGAAAGCAGGAGCATCTCCCACATCTTCCCTCACAGCTTCAAAGCTCCTGGTTTCTCCCTCTTGGACCTGGATCAGATTGGAACTAGATCAGGTGTAACTAGGCAGCATCTTTGACATAAGATTTACAAACAGCCAAATTTGGCCACTTTGGCTGATAAAAGCATGAGAGGATTTCCTTTCCTCTCTTCCAGTGTGGGCTGTCCCAGCTCTCCAAGAGAACTCCTAACAATGAGACCAATAAAACTGAGAGGACCTCGAGAAACCATGTGCCACAGCCTAGCCTAAAACCTGACTTTGCTGATATTTGTTTTACAGGGAGCAATTCCAACAATTTGGTCGGCTATGTGAAAAACCAGCAGAAGCATTTAGGCTAATTGAAGGTGTGCCTGGGTAAGTGTCCCGTGAATAAAGGGAAAGCTGGGTGGAAATAGCTGGTGCTTAGAATGCAATTGTTCAGAGAAACCATTGTCTGAGGGTGAAATTTCCTCTAAGCAAAATGCTGGAGTAAGGACAGCACCTTAAAACCCTGCACAGGTGCATGAAACACTCTCATTCCACCAGACACACCTGATTTCTTTGCAGAACCTTTGCCCTGTGGGTATTTAGAGAATGGGGTGGTTTTTAGGATGAAAAATAATTGGTGCTCCTCAAGACTTTAAACTTTGTGTTTAAGGGCTTCTTCTAACACAGGTGTAGCTGGTCCTGCCAGACAAGCTGAAAAGCTGTTTATTCTGGACTGGCTGCAAAAAGAGTCAGTCTTGAAAATACTTCAGCACATGGGGGGTTTTGTGGGATAATTTTATGTGTGTGAACAGTTGTGCAGAGCAGTGGGACCCACGCGTGTGAGCAGAGGCACCTTTATCTGGCCAGAGCCAAGCCAACAGCAAAAGCTCCCTGTGTTTTATCAGCCTTGCACCAGGCAAGAATGAAAATGTTTGTTATACCAAAAGTTCTGTCCCAAGATGGTTTTCTCAACACTTTCAGCTTCAAGACTAACTTGGGCTTAGCTGAGAGTTATGAAAACAAAGCAGTTCAGTGTCTTTCTGTACCTACGTCAGGCTGGCTGTTAAGATTACTCAGCTACTTAAGGGCAAGTTCTGTGCAAACATCCCAGCAAGGATAAATATTTTAATTCCTCTTTATTTTTTTTTTTTGTTGTTGTTTGGTTTTCACCCAGCTGGACCACTGTGTCAAGGAATGCTTTACCCAGCAGCTTTCTGGTCCCAGATCTCCACATCACATCTCCAGCATCCCCCTGATCCCTGCCCATCACTGACAAAAAAATCCCCTTACCCAAGGAGCAGGATGAGTCCAGATTTTAACCCCACCAGGAAGGGGAGAAATGTGATCCCCTGAAGGAAACCACACTGCTTATCAGCTGCCTTTCTACAAATGAAATGCAAACACCTCCAAGGGATCCCTGCAAGCCACAGTGCCATGATCAGGCAGCTGACACAGAGCCTGCCCTTCATGTGCTCGTTGTGTGACCAATTCAGATTTCAGGCCTGTGAACACAACCCAGTGACGTCAGAATTCTACCTAAAATCACATCTAAGCTGCTTTAAATTAGGTGAGACTAAAGAGGTTCTCTGGATCAAATCCAATGCCTGCCTGTCTTGAACAACTCCTTTAAAGAAGCCTTTTCATCAGCTTAAAATTCAAAGAAACCTGCAAGTTTCTTCTTTTCCTCTTTATATCCAGATAAAAACCAGGCTTGACACCCACTCTAAATGGCAAAACCTGAAGTCTTAAGAATCTGAGGAGTTTTAAGCTAGGAGCAAAGCCAGCTTTGTAAATGATTTTAGGTTACTTTCCTCTTCTCAGTCTGGTGAGCTGCAGATTGAGAGCTAATAATGGAACAGATTCCTTCCTACAGTATCCAGGCAGACACACAAATGCATGCCAGGCTTTGTAATGTGCTGTTAATACTCACAAAATCTGTGGTTTTGTACCTGTACTCTCAGTGAGAAGTCTGGATAATGTGTGAAATGTGTTAGAAAAGCAAACCCAGGATAAATGTGTGTGATGAGAAGGATTGTCTGGCAGATGGGCCACTGCTCCTCAGGAGTCCTGTACCCTTGTGTTGGCTTCCATAAATCCTTAAGGTCTGGATATTTGTACTTGGACCTCACAGCTTCTTTTAGCTCTTTAGCATTATACAATGGAAAATGTATTTTTTTATTAAGGTTTTCCTTTCCTGTGGCAGTCCTGAAGGACAGTTGCATTTATTGTGACAGATCAGCCAGAATTGTTTGGCAGAAAAGCCACATTTGCTCCATGGTTTAGTCCACGTTCCCACCTGCATGCATGAAATTAGCATTTCCATTTGCACAGTAGTAGCACTGCATATAAATACCCAATTCACAAATGTAAGTGTCTGCTTCCACTCACAAAATACAGGATTGTTTTTTCCACTCACTAAATGGTTTAAGCCAAATCCAAGACACCTATAAAACTCTTGATACTTTGCACATGACATTTGCAGCTGGAGAGATGGAAGGTGCCAAACTGCTCTTCTGTTTCCTATTTAAACACAGTCCTGGGTGCTTTACAGAGCAAATGAACAGCTGAAGGGATCCACATTTTCCTAAATATCTTCACTTGTTGAACTCACTTTTTTTCAAAGTGCAAAATATTAAATGCAGCACCATGTTTGGACAGAGCTAATTCTGGAATTTTATCCTATACAGCTTCCTGCAATGAGATCTTAATTCCTGCTTGGACACAGGAGCCACAGAACCAGAGAACTGTGGAATGGTTTGGGTTGGGAGGGAGTTTAAAGCTCATCACCTTCCACTAGACCAGGTTATCAAGGCTCCAATCCATATTTTATAGTTCCAATCTGTGTTTAGACCAGAAACTTGCCACTTATCCCACTGCAGCCTTGCTCCTCAGTGCTGCTCAGTGAAATGGATTGATTTTGTTCAGCATTACCTTCTGCAGAAAAAAAATCAAGTTCTGATTAAATGAGCAAAGCCCTCCAGTGATCACTGCTAAGCCCCAAAGAGTAAATGCCAAAATGTTCTATTTTAATCTAAAAAATTACTAAAACATTGTGAGGAGCCAGTTGAAAAACTGGTGTTGAGCCTTCACAAATTTGAAAGATTAAAACTTCAAATCTCAACCTAATCTCTCAAAGCAGCCCAAAATATGCTTAATTTGAGTGGATACATTCACTTCAGTGTTTGTTTTCTTTGTAGCTGCAGAAGCACATACCTGACCACCTGGGTGGGACAGTACAGGTATTTTCTGCTTGCAAAAGTAATTTTTAAAAGAAGAAAATTGACAAATTAATAATTTGATGACGAATTTCTGTTTACTGGGTGTTTCACAGCCCTTCTTCGTGGTGCTATAACGCTCAGGGGGTTTATTCCAAGTTAATTCAAGTTATTAATTGTCAAACTCAGAAACAAAAGCCACAGAAGGGACTTGTCAAAGTGCTGTGTTTCCAAAAGTGAAAAGCTGAACACTGAAATGTGAAACTCAGACACTGAAATGAAACCACAGAGCAGGCGAGTTGTGCTCAGCTGCTCTTCTCTCCAAAGGCAGATGCTTTACCTGGTGCAGCACAGTATGAAATGCCTGGTGTGGGTTGTTTTTGACATTTCCATGAGCACTTTGCAGATGTTTGGTGCTATGACAGCCTTGCTGTGTGTCACTGAGTGCTCACAATGCCTCCCCCACCCCCCAGGATCTGTGCAGCCCCTCCCTGGTTTGTGCCCCCGGTGCTCACACACGTTCAGGTTCTGCTTTGGTGCTCAATAAAAAGTGACCAGTCTATTTTTCAACCCTGCCGAGTTTCTGTTGTGTTTTCTTGAAGTACTTTCAGTTTTGGATTACGGAAAAAAAAAAAAAAAAAAAAAAAGGACAAAACTTCTAAATTTTAGTTGTCGGGAGAACATAACACAAGAGTAGGGAGACAAAAGTCATTTTGTCCACTGGAATGGAGGTGACAGACCCCAAAACACATCCAGCACTGCTGTCCCTTTCCTTTCCTGTGGGTCAGAGCCTCAATTCTTGGCCCCTGTATTTGCACTGCCTGCAGAGGAGCTGCTGGACAGGCTGGGGTGGTGTCCCAGGAGAAGTGACCCCTTGCTTGCCCACAAAGGGTCAGTGCTGCTGCTGCAGCTCAGGTGCTTTGGGCTGCACCAGCACTGCTCAGGCAGCCTTGCAGGAGGCTCAGAGGGTGGAGAAACCAGCCAAGGTGAGGTCAGAGCTGGGCTGTGCCCACTGCAGGACAGGGCTGGCCGAGGAGAGGGGTTGGGCTGTTCCCAGACTCCACCATCCCACCTGCTCCACCCCCCCCCAGTCCTGCTCTACCTGCTCATCAGGATCCTGCACTGCCCTGAAAACCTGCCCCCAAACCACAGCAGGGACAGGAGCTGCTGCAGCCCAGCCACGGGGGGACAGCAGGGCTGGCACTTTGGGAAGGTTTGGGGGGGCTGAGATGACCCCAGCCAGCCCCAGGAGTCAGGGTAGCTCCTCACTGGGACACTGAGGTGGGATCACTTGGAACTCTCATGGCCCTTGGGGATCTTTGGGATCACTTGGAACTCTCATGGCCCTTGGGGATCTTTGGGTTCACTTGGATCTCTCATGGTCCTTGGGGATCTTTGGGATCACTTGGATCTCTCATGGTCCTTGGGGATCTTTGGGATCACTTGGACCTCTCATGGTCCTTGGGGATCTTTGGGATCACTTGGATCTCTCATGGTGCTTGGGGATCTTTGGGATCACTTGGATCTCTCATGGTCCTTGGGAATCTTTGGGATCACTTGGAACTCTCATGGTCCTTGGGATCTTTGGGATCACTTGGACCTCTCATGGTCCTTGGGAATCTTTGGGATCACTCCCTGTTTGGATGGGGAGTGTGCACATAACTCCTGTCTCCTGCTGGGAGCTGTGACAGGAACCAGGAACCTCGGCTTGCAGGAGAGTGATTAGTGTGGTGAACACCCCAAAATCATGGTTTAGTTTCAGCTGATTTCCATGCCAATGGAAGCAAATAGAGTTTCTGCTCCTGTAGCTTGGTGGAGATCTTTGTGGACAAAGCCCAGAGTGACCTGAGGCAGCATCTGGAGTGACACTGAGGTGCTGTCAGTGCATCCCATAAACCAACAGAAGGACTAGCAAAACAGAGCTTCAAGAACTCTCTTCCTACTACCAGAATAATACAAAATAATTGCTCTAATTCTGGCCTGTCTGCTTCAGAGCTCTGTGCTATTGGGCACCTTCAGGGAGGTTTCCATAGTTTGCTGAGTGGTGAAGAAGCCTCTCAGGTTTGGACAATCCATAAAAGGGTTTTTGGAGGCTGGAGGTTTCTCTTTGCTCGTGACACAGCAGGGATTGGTTCAGGGGGTTATTTTCTTCTCCCACCTCACACTGGCTGCACAGGCTGGATTCCCCTCTGGATGTGGGGTTGGATGAGTAAAATCATGATTTATAGCATCATTTAGGATCCTTTAATGGTAAATTTAAAAAAAAAAAATAATAAAAAAAATAAAATCCACCTTTTCCTGGTGAATCTGCAGAGGTAAATCCTATTTCTTCCCATTTTTTTTTCTCCCTGTTACTTTTCCATGCAGACAAAACAGCAAGAACAATAAGAGAATCTGTGCAAAACAGAAAAGATCTTTAGAGAGTTTCCACCTTGTTCCACACAGCCTGAGCCTCCCACCAGGTGAACCTCCCAATTTAAGCAATGGAAACTGTGCAAAAAGAAACCAAAAGCTTTCCTTAAAGCTCCTCTTCCTTCCCCATTACACATCTGAGGACAGACCCAAGTATTTTATGGGACAAGATGAAAAAGAACCATGGCTCTAAACTCTGCTTTTTGCTTTTACAACCAGGAGCAGCAGAAGTTCTGCCCAGGAAAATCCCAACCCAAAAGGGAAGTGTTTGTATTTTTGGATAGCTGCAAACTCCATTCTACCCACGCAGCAGAGTTTTTTTCCCTCAAGGTGGCACAAGAGGAACAAAAGTGCAACAAGTCCCAGTTCTGGCAGGGGAGCAGGTGAAGGAGCTGTGAGTTTTGAACTCATCATATTTTTGGGCTCAGAGGGTCTCAGAGAATGGCTCCTTTGCTGTGTGTGTCTTTATAACAGATATTTTCTATTTAAAAGCCAAAAAAATAAAAAGTTTTCCAAATAATCTCCCTAGAACTAGAGCTTTATTACCCAATTAAATAGGAAATACTGTTAGGGCATTGTAATTGGGCTGTGTGTTATGTTTTTAGAGTGTGAAAATGATAGAGTGAAGAAATACAACTTGTATTAGTGTTGTTTTCTTAACATTATAGTCCTGATTCAATCTATTCCCAGCATTTTCTGAGCCATGGGATAGCAAAATACATTAATTTTTCATTAGATTTCCTAACATGCAGAAATCAACAGCAGCAAGAAAATGAAACCTGAGTCCGTTCAGCAGTTTCTCAGAGTGAGTGGCAAACAGCAACATTTTTTCCTGCATTTATTCCATCTCATCAAATATAACATCCCATAACAGAACTGAGGGAACATAAAGATGAGAGAGAGGGACATGGTTCTGAGCCCTAGCCATGCTGCTCCTCCCCAGCTGCCAGTTTGTTGGATAATAAACCACCTGCACTGATTGTTACAGTGCATTATTATCCTCATCAGCACATTTTTCTCCTTTTCTCTGTCCTGTTTGTCTTGGAATTTCTGTCAGTCCCACTCAAGGCATTGCTCTCCCTCCCTAACCCAGGGTGTGGCCTCTTGGCCTCTTTGCTCTTGGAGCTCCATGTGTCTCTACAAGCAGCAGTTTTGTGCCAAGGGGATGATGTTAAATAAGGAAAGGAGCAGCCTGTTGCTCAATTAGCCACCCTGGCTAATGAGGGCCTCACTGGGACTGCCAAGGCCCCAGCACAGCCCCTGGATGCTCCTCATGGGCAACAGCTTCTTGATGATGATGATGGATGAGGATTTGGGGTGAGAAAAGCAAAACCAAAGGGAAATTTTCTGCCTAGAGAGGGGGAAGATGTTTTCCACCACTTTTCAGGCAGAAACATGAGGATTTGGGGTGATTTCAAGATTGTGGCGACTACAAGCAGGCTGAGGTGGGCAGGGGAAGGGATTCCCTGGCAGGCTGTGCCCTGTCAGGAGCTGGCAGAGCCAGCTGGGTGTGCTCCTGTTCCTTGGACAAGGAGGGGACCACTTCAAGGGCATAAATGAGCTCAGGGACATTTCACCTTCTAATTCCCATACAATAGTCCAAATCCCTCTGGATCTGCTCCAAGCAGATGATGATGATGATGATGATGATGATGATGGGTGAGGATTTGGGGTGAGAAAAGCAAAAGCAAAAGGAAATTTTCTGCCTAGAGAGGGGGAAGATGTTTTCCACCACCTTTCAGGCAGAAACACGAGGATGTGGGGTGATTTTAAGATTGTGGCAACTACAAGCAGGCTGAGGTGGGCAGGGGAAGGGATTCCCTGCCAGCCCTGTCAGGAGCTGGCAGATGGATGTGCTCCAGCTCCTTGGAAGAGCTGCACAAGGAGGGGACCAGTTCAAGAGCATAAATGAGCTCAGGGACACTTCACCTCCTGATTCCCAAACAGTGAAGTCCAAATCCCTCTGGATCTGCTCCAAGCCCTTACCTAAACGCTGGGCAGGTCCTGCATGTGAGGTTCCCGAAAATCAGAGCCCAGCATTACGGCTGGCTGCTTTCCCATGGGAAGGAGCGCTGTTTCGGTGATGCAGGAACTTCCTCCCTCTGCCTGACGCATCCAGCTCGGCTCCTTGCGAAAGCATTGCTCAACCGGGGAGCCCAGCTGGGTTCTACAAGCTCCCGGCTCCTCGCAGGGTGTTTCCCAATCCCAGTTTTCCCCTCGGTCTGGGAAGGAGCCCCTCCCTCCGCAGCATCCCGGTGGGTGCTCTCTTCCAGCTTGGGGAAGCAGCGTTTTGGGGAGGGCTGGACAGATTTTAGGTAGCACAGGTTGCCACAGAGGTCTAGGGGCTTGGCATCATCGTGGTCCAGAGCAAAATAAATGTGCAGTTTTCTGGACATCGTCCTTGGAGGAAGCTGTTCTCCTGCAGAAAACTGCTCATTCGTTTTTCTCTGGCTGGGAATGACTGTTATTCCCTCGGTGCAGTTTTTACTGTCAAAGGAGGATTTTAATCTCACAGTTTACACCTCAGGGACAATTTCAGGGTAAGTGGATCCCGCAGTCACGGTGCATGGGAGAGGATGTCGGTCTCATGGGGCAAACCAGAGCGTGATGCTCCCTGACAGGCAGCCATGAATCTTTGGGAATGATGTAACCAGTGAAATTTATCAATCCTAGAATCACAGAACCAGAGAATAACCCGACTTGGAAGGGACTCACAGGGATTATTGAAGTCCAGTTCTGGACGCTGAAGTCCAGCCTTAGCTGGACCACGAAAGCCCAAATGAAACACTGTGTGTTTAACAAATGATCATTACAAATCCCCACATCACACATCCCTGATGTAAACACTCCTAAATCCCGGCGTTGTGCTGACTGGAGCATTTCCTAAGGAGGACTGGAAGTTTACAAACAGGCTCGGCCGTGCCCGTAACCTGTCCTGCCCCTGGCCAAACACCTTCCCTATCTGCTCCTCCCGCAGCAATCCTGGGGAGGGCGGAGGAAAAACCCCAACCTGCTCTTCAGGTGACGCTGCTGGAGGTGTGCCCGGTGTCCCAGCACACACGGCCGGGCTGTGTGCCGCTTTTATGGGAGCGCGCACCTCGCCGGGGCTGCGGCGGCCGGGGGAGGAAGGCGTGACTTGGCGGCAGCTACAGGTGCCTCTGTGTCCCTGCAGGTAGCCCCGAGCTCTGGGGGAGCTGGAGCCAGCCCTGCCAGCGGCCACTGGTGCCGGTTGTCTGGTCCCATCCCCTGGTGCCATCCCGCTGGTGCCCGGGGCGCTCCGCAGCGCGGCGCGGCGAGGATGGGCGAAGGGAGTTTCACCAAACTCCTCCAGAAAAGGTCGCTCCTCCGCTTCGTGCAGAAATACCAGCCCCTGGGAAGCGGCGAGCCGGAAGAGGAGGTGAGATTTGCCTGTGCCTCTTGCCTGGACCTGCTGGGGTAGTTGGTGTGGTTGGTGTTGGTTTTGTCCGCCTCGCCTGCGCTGTCCCGGGGTAACTCGAGATCTGTGCGTGCCCAGGGCTCCGGCAGCAGGGCATGGGCTGGGGGTGTTTGCCAGGGTCAGGGAGCCATGGGCAGCCTGGTTTCTGTGCAGCAATCCAAGGGCACAGAGCTGAGGCCAGAATCCTGCCCAGGAGCTTTGTTCCAAATTAAGGAAGAGCGTGGGAGAGCCCTGGAGTGCCCTGGGAGCACTTTGGAGTGTGGGTACAACAGGGGACATGGAGAGCAGGGATCCCCTGTCCCCAGGCACCCCTGCCACCAGTGCTGGCCACTGGCAGAGGGGCTGTGACCCTGGGGCTCTGACCCTGGGGCTGTGACTCTGGGCTGTGACCCTGGGGCTCTGACCCTGGGCTCTGACCCTGGGCTCTGACCTGAGGTTCTGACCCTGGGCTCTGACCCTGGGGCTCTGACCTGGGCTCTGACCCTGTGCTGTGACCCTAGA
>JAOTQP010000567.1:3390006-3421324 GCA_026413545.1 Cichladusa arquata | reverse complement strand
AAGTCAAATTGCCAATGCAAAACAATGTCTCAGTAATTCAGCCAGCTTGTTCACCTTTTCTAGGGATGGACAACCTGATTGCAAAAGGAGGATCCTTTCAAGAAACAAACAAGAGACATAACCAGTGTTGTGGGAACAAGATTGGGAATTTTGAACAGTATTGATTTAGAAGTATCAATGAATAGATTGGCTAACATTTCTTTAGCTCTCTGCTGTATCCAGGCTCGATTGTGGATGCAGTCAGTTGCTGCCTCAATCATAAGAGAAGGCGAGGAAACCACTTTTCCTACTGAAATTGGGAGAATAATTTGGGATAATGCTCATGATTTTGAAAAATAATTCCAATCCTGGTGGAACTTGGTAAATTTTACCTACTACTCCAGGATAAACACAGCCACAGCCTTTGCACTGATCGTGTGTAATGCTTCAGTACATTCAATATTCCCTCTTATTGCATTAGGGCTGAATCACGACAGAGCTATTCTCTATCCTTTAGAGCACAGAGAACGGGCCCGTCAAATTGGTGAGACGTAACAAACTATTAATTTGGGAACTTGCATTGTCCAGGAACAACAGGGGTTGTATCTGTGTTGATAATGTATCTGTGTTGTATCTGTGAAGATAATGCAATCAGAGCTCAAGGTATTTGCTTAGACATAGAACAGAATGTCTGTAACTTTGAAAGTTATCCAAACGAGATTCCTGAAACACTGCTGGTGCATATGGGCAATGGGTGTGCATGCTTTAGAACTGCTTGTGATAGTGTTTTCATAGAGGATTTGGTAGTGAGTACTAAAAATCATTTAAATCTTTGTGTCTGTAACTTTACTAAAATTACAAGGTGTGATTTTTACCTCTCATCTCCTTCTACAGATCAGCAATCCTCTACATTGTGTACACATATGGGTCACTGTTGACATCCCTAAGGTTATCGACACAAGGCGAAATGTATGATTCAAAATAAGATAAAATATGATTTTGTTTTAAAATTTGCTTATTTTAGTTGTGTTGCATTTTGAATTGAAATTTGAAAATTGCTTGTTTTAAAATTGCTTATTTTAATTGTGTTGCATTTTAAAATGAAATTAATTATTTGATTTGTAATTTGAAAATTGCTTGTTTTAAAATTTCCTTATTTTAGTTGTGCTGCATTTTAAATTGAAATTAGTTTTTAAAAAGTTATTATCTTTTTGTAATCAGAAATTGAAATTGAAAATTTATAAACATTGATTAAAATTGTTTATTTTACTTTAACAACAAAAAAATTTGATTATCTTTTTGTAATCAGAAATTGAAATTGAAAATTGATTATTAAGTTGATTATTTGTTTTGTTTTCTTTCTCCTTTTCCTTTCCCTTATCTTTTTCCTACTTTTCTATTCTATCCAACTTTCTGTCTCTGTTTGCGGGATATGCTATCAACACGGACGAGTCCTGAAGACTTCGCAACGACACCACGAAGGAAGTGCTCCTGCCGATGATCGTGAGTCACGGGGTGGTGTAAGAGTCGGTCCGAAGTTTCTCTGATCTGCCTCACGACCGTCATCAGAGACTGAGACCTCGGGACCCCACCATTCACCCTGGACCTGAGTTCTGGCCTGGCCGAGGTGGATGCTTGCCAAGGACTGTTTGTAGGTGTGCTTGGTGTTTGCCATGGTACGCTGCTCTCGGGCAGGGTACTGGCTGTAGCGTCCTGTTCCACCTGTTTCTTGGAACAATGATCGTCACATGCAATAGTCCTTAAATCTCCCCACCTTTTGGCCAGAGGCCACTCGCTTTGGAAAAGGACTATAACAAGTGACTTTCCTAAAGAGACTTTGCGATCTCTTTCTCCCTAACAGATTGAAGACGGCTCTATTGTTGGACGACCACGAGGATGCGTCCAGTCTGTTGGTAGCTACATCCCCATCCTTTCTCTCTCTCTCCCTCCCCCGCCTTTTTTACTTAGTTTCCTTTACCCCCCCTCCTCTATCGCGAAACTGAATTGCTACATGCAATAAACTGCATTACTGCTTTCTGCTGAACAAAACATGAGTCTCTTGCTTTTTGTCTTTTGCACCCTGGGGTTGAACGAACCATCACAACTTCCACTTGCGTTGAGCAGATCATGACAGGGGGAGAAGGACAGATTCTCCTTCCGGATTGCCGAGCAGGGGTGTGATGCCCCAGCCTGGTCCCCGCAGAAGGGAGAGGTAAGCAGCCTACCAGGCCCAGTGGGGGAGGGAGTGCCCAGTCCTCCCCGGAACCCCAGGGGGAAGGTAGAGGGCCAGCCCCTCCCAAAACCCGGTGGGGAGGGGGACCAGCCCCTCCCTGGACCCCGCAGGGTGGAGGGTGGATTGCCTCCCAGCTCCCAGGTGGCTAGAAGCACGGGAGCATCCCCTGGAGGTCAGAAGCAGGAAGAGGAAGACATACCATAAGTAGCCCCTGTCATTTCTATTGGTAGGAGAAATGGCGAGAGAAATTATCAGCCCTTGTCCTATCAAGATAAAAAAGGAATTTGTAAAGTCCAAAGGGAATTTTGCAGAAGCAGTGAAATTTTTAAGGGAATAATGAGAGCCACCTTTACTTTGAATGAATTGGTACCAACGGACTAAAAAGATTTTTTCCAGTGTCTGTTAACCCCCTCAGATTATGGGAGAATATCTGGAGAGGGTCTCTAAGGGTACTACTACAGGAGCTTCAGCAAAGCTCTGATGATGCACAAGATAGTGATGGGAATGACAATACCTATGAACATTTATGTGGTGAAGGAAATTGGAACTGCCCTGGGAGACAAACTTGGGTGTTGTCCAAATCTGTTTTGGATAAGATCTGTAATGTAGCAGAAAAGACTTTTAACCAGTTACCAACGGTTGAAGTCAAGGGTCGTTATGTTAACATTAAACAGTTTGCCTCAGAGAATTTCTTGCAGTTTGTGGACCGTCTTCGAACGCGGGTGGAGAGGCAACTGCACGACCCAGCAATACAGGCAGAATTGATTAAGGAGATGGCTCAGAGGAATGCTAATGAAACCTGCTGCAGGGTCATACTGAGCCTTCCCCTTGAGCCTTCACCTAGTCTTGCACAAATGATAGAACCCTGTGCCAGGAAAGCAGAACTGTTCGGTGCACATGAAAGGAATCTGGGACTGGCACAAAGATTGCTGCTGCTGTAACACAAGGAGCAAGGAGGCAACTGATGTCACCAGAGCAGCTGCAACATGTCATCTGCTTCAAGTGCAAAAAGCCAGGACACTTTGCCAGAGACTGTCCACAAAGCCAGCAACAGAAGAGGAACAACAAACAAAAATCTGAGGCCACAGTGTGTACCCGCCGTTTACATGATTGCACGCAAAGATATAAATGCAGTGGGCTCCACACTGGTAAAAGCCTCTCTCTTAATAAAAAAGGGAGAAGAAGGGAAGCAGGGTGTGGGGATGTAAGAAAATGAAAATTTTAAATGTCTAATTAACCAGGTTTAGCAGTTTTAGGCTCGTTTTAGGCTCGTGACTACCAAAAGCTTTCATTTCAGGTCTACGGACTGGACTGTCATTGCAGTGGACCTGCCAAACAACTTACTGGACATGATGATAAACCACATGGAACTGGGCAGTGAGTATTTTGTTACTGGGGACACAGCACACACACCCCTGGAGATTGAGGTGGCTCCCATGACCATCAAGGGAGACATAAGTCGCCTCATTCTCCTGGAGCGCTGCCCTCAGCCACCCTTCTATCTGGGCAAATCCTCGCCCAGGCCATTCCCATTCCAGTGGAAGTCACAGTAGATGGAAAATCACCTGAAGTCTACTGGGCAGAAGTGGTAGTGAGGAAAAACCCTCTCTGGCATGCAACCTAATCCATGCATCAGACCATCTCCACGTGGCAGGGGTGCTTGACACAGGGGCAGATGTGACGATCGTACCCGAGAGGATGTGGCCATCACAGGGGGAGTTGCAACCTGTGGCTGGCAAAATCCAAGGTGTGGGAGGGATCAAATTGGCAAAGATCTCAAATAGCATTGTGCATCTTGAGGGGCTGGATGGAAAATTGGCTAGTGTCCGTCCATTGGTTACAGACTATAAGTGCCCCCCTATGGGGGAGAGAAAACATGTCCCAGTGGGGAGTCCAACTGATTATTCCTGACTCCCCAGGATTTTTAGAGGTGGCCACTGCAGAGCACCCTACCCAAAAGTTAATGTGGCTGGATGACACCCCAAAATAAGTAGCACAGTGGCCATAAGTAAGGAGAAGCTCAAGGCGCTTGAGGAGCTTGTGGAGGAACAATTGGCTAAAAACCACACAGAAGAGATGACAAGCCCTTGGAATTCCCTGGTCTTTGTAATAAAGAAACCAGGGAAGGACAAGTGGAGGCTGCTCCACGACCTCTGGGAAATAGACAAAGTGATTTAGGACATGGTGTCACTCCAGCCTGGGATGCCCTCCCCAGTGATGCTCCCCCAAAATTGGCAATTGCTGTCCTGGACATCAAGGACTGTTTCTTCCAAATTCCCCTACACCCAGAAGATGCCCCAAGGTTTGCCTTCTCAGTTCCTTCAATCAATCGAGAAGCCCCAGTGAAGCGCTACCACTGGAAGGTACTCCTGCAGGGAATGAAGTACAGGCCCTCCATCTGCCAGTGGTATGTGGCCTCATTGCTGTCCCCTGTGCGTGCACAAAGAAGGGAGGCCGTCATCCTCCACTACATGGATGATGTGCTTGTGTGTGCCCCCAATGACTCTACACTCTAACACACACTTGACCTAGTAGTTAAAGTTTTAACCTCTGCTGGATTCCAACTGCAGGAAGTCCAAAGGATGCCACCTTGGAAATACCTGGGCTTGGAGATCACTGCATGGACCATTGTTCTGCAGAAATTTGAAATCCATAGTGATCCCAAAACCCTAGCAGATCTCCACTCCTTGTGTGGGCCTTTGAACTGGGTCACGCCCTGGCTAGACCTCACCAATGAGGCCCTTGACACCCTCCTCAATTTATTGAAGGAGGAGAGAGAGCGGGTTGCTCCCAGGGAACTTACTTCAAAGGCAAAAGCCATAACTGAAAAAGCACAAAAGGCTTTAGCTGAGAGGCAGGCTCATCGTTACCAGCCTGACTGCTTTTCAAATTCATTGTCCTGGGAAAACTGCCACACTTGCATGGTTTGAAATTCCAATGGATCAAAGGGCAGAAAGATTCACTCTTAATCATAGAGTGGGTCTTTCCCTCCCACCAACGATCCAAGACCATCATCAAACCACAAGAGCTGATGGCTCAGCTGATTCGGAAGGCAAGGATGAGACTGTGTGAGCTGGCTGGTTGTGACTTTGTTTGTATTCACCTCCTGGTCAAACTTTCTGAGGAGAGAAGGAACTCTCCCGAGATGCTGAGCAAAGAATGTCCAAGCACTTGCTCCAGAGCGATGCCAACCTCCAATTATCTGTGGACAGCTACAGTGGACAAATATCAGTCCATGCCCTGTCTCACAGGTTGTTTAATGAGGAATTCCACCTCATTCCTCGTGAGAAAAGGAACCATAGGGGACTCAAAGCTCTCACAGTGTTCAGGGACGAGTCCAGGGTGTCCTGCAAGTCGATGATGACTTGGAGAAATCCCTAGACACAGCATTGGGAACCTGATGTTGAGTTTGTGGAGGGTTCGCCCCAGGTAGCTGAACTGGCCGCAGCTGTGAGAGCCTTTGAGAAGTTCTCAGAGCCAATTAATTTGGTAACTGATTCAGCTTATGTGGTGGGGGTAGTGTCCAGAGCGGAGCAGGCAGTTCTCAAAGACATTGAGAATGAGCATCTCTTCAGGTTGCTTTCAAAACTAATTTATTTAGTTTCACATCGTGAGCATCCATTCTATGTGATGCATATGAGGTCACACACTGATTTGCCAGGCGAGATCGCAGGAGGGAATCGTAAGGCAGACTCCCTGGCAGCCCCAGCTGAGAAAGCACAGCTCTCTAACATCTTCCAACAGGCAAAGCTGTCACCAGCAATACCACCAGAATGTGCCAGGTCTGATCCATCAGTTCCAGTTAACACGGAGTCAGGCTCGAGCCATTGTGGCCACCTGTCCTAGCTGCCAGCTCCAGGCCATGCCATCGCTGGGTGTGGGGTTTAACCCCCGAGGCCTTGGGAGCTGTAACATGTGGCAGACAGACATCACACACATTCCCAATTTTCGTCGCCTCAAATATGTCCATGTAAGCATTGACACATATTCAGGTGCAGTTTATGCCTCTGCCCACACAGGAGAAAAGGCTGTGCATGCCAAACAACACCTAGTGCAAGCCTTTTCAGTGCTGGGGATCTCTAGGGAAATTAAGCGATAATGGCCCAGCGTAGGCATCTAAGGAGTTCCTAGTTTGTCCAGCAGTGAGAAGTGGAACATAAAACTGGCATCCCCCACTCCCCCACAGGTCAAGTTGTGATTGAGCATGCCCACCAAACGCTCAAGCAAGTCCTGGCTAGACAGAGCAGATCAACAGGGTGGATGTTACAACAAATGCTCTGCAAAGCCATGTTTACAATTAATTTAAAAATTATTCATTTGAGAATATGAGTCCTCCAGTGGTACGTCACTTTAACAGCAGTAACCAGTTTAAGCTGTCCCAGCGTCCACCTGCCTTAATTAAGGACCCAGAAACTCGGGAGACCAAGGGCCCTTATGAATCCGTTTCCTGGGGTGTGGCTACGCGTGCGTATCCACCCCCTCAGGCCTGCACTGGATATTCCAAAAGAGGATAAAACCTTTCATCCCCATAAATCCAGCTCCAGCAGAAGGGGGTGATAAACAAGTAGCTGTTGCTTTGAAAAGACGATGCTGCTGGTAAGAGGAGAGAAAACCTTTCTAAGATGTGTCTACATTCCGGAAGACACACTGACTTTTAATACGCTTTAAAAATGTTTGTTTTTCTTTTTAGAAAAAGCCTACCTCCCACTCAACCTCGCGATGAGCCCTATCCAAGTTGTCATCCATTCAGTGGGCAGTTCAAAGCCTGGGAACTTCCGGGGTGGTGGACTTCAGTAGTTAAAACAATTCTGTTGTTTTTTGTTGTTCTTTTTCTAATAGTGTTGGCGTTCGGAGTTCTACATTGCCTAATTTTTATAGCCATTAACAGTTTAATCCCTAACTACCTCAGAAGTCAACCACATAGAGTTGGCGAACTGCAAGGTTCTTGACCTCTGGTGCTCTTAGGCACCTACTCAGAGCTCTTGGCTCCAACTTCATCAGGTTATCTTAAATAAGCAAAGCAGCTAATAGTTGCTAAAAAAGTTATTTATTACAAAGCCCATCAGTCTCAAAAGGCACACAGAAAAGCAATGGCAAAAGCAGTAGCAAAGCAAAAGCAAATGGCAAAAGCAGATGGCTAAAAGCCCTGGCAGAAGCCAATGGCTAAAAGCACCAACTCTCCCCAATACATACTCTTATATGGGATTTTCCCAACAAGCTAAGACACAAACTCGGACCACCACTTCTTAACCTATTAGAATTCTAGTTTCTTAACACGCTAGGTTGTGTATAAGCGGGCATACAATCTCTCTTGTTTTATCTGAAAAATATAAGCAATACTCTTACTAAAGCTCTATTATGTCTAAGTCCTGTCTACAACCATGGTCCTGGAGCCTCCACTGAAAACATCAGCATGTTTGCAATCTTCACTAGAACGCACACTGCTACTATGGAATCTAAACCTCCTACTTACTAAAAGCATTAGAGCTCACCCTAAAACTTACTGACATACTTCTACTTAAACGTTTAATTTATGTGTGAGTGGCTTAATATACTTCAATCCATCCAAAGGCTTTAATTCAATCCCTGCACTTTGATTTCTCTCTGAAGAATTCAGAGACACCTCTGACTCACTGACTCCAAGAGTTATGGACCAGGAGAGGTGTGGATGAGGCAGAGGTGTGGATCAGCCAGGAATCCAGCCATCCCTGCTGGAATCCAGCAGCACTGAATTTCCCTTTGGTTCAGTCAGACCCAAACCAAGCAGTTTCTTGCACGTCCCATAAGCAGAAGTGATTTTTGCAGCCCTGGGGACGAGCAGAGCTGGGGCTGAGGGTACAAAAACTGCTCAGAGATGTTCATTGGCATAACCTGCTGTTCCCTGCAATTACTGTAAATACTGAAACCTGCCACTGACCCATCTCCTGGAGGAATATTTATTATAACAGCAGCTTCATTCTCTGCTTGGTTCATATCTCTCTGTGCAAAATGAGGGAAAATGCAAAATGTGAGGCAGAGGAGGGACAGGGCAGTCAGCAAGAGGGCAGGGCTTGAACAAACCCAGTGATGCCACTGCTGCCAAAGGTCTGCATCTCTCTCCTGGGCTGCAGGAGACTTCTGGAATCATGGCAAACAAGTTTCCTATAGGATAAACTGACTCCTTTTGTCCCTAAAAAGCCATTTTAATGTGATATTGTCACTGCTGCAGCCTTTCCTTTAAGCATTGCTGTGAGAGAGAAAGAAGAACCTCTGCACTCCTTGAAAATGAGAATTTTCTAGAGTGCAGCCTCCTGCACATATCCTCAGTCCAGTCCTGCCTGGCAAAGGAGAAATTTCACATTTCTCTCTCCCTCCCTCAGGTCAGTGGGGTGGGCTACAATGGAGAAGGAAATGTTTATCTTCTGCCATCCAAGGAGATCCTTAAAGAGTTTTCCAACATTTCCATTGGGAAACTTGTGGAGGTAAGTATAAATTATGAACCAGCTTATCCTAGTTACATTCAGTTTTCAGTTGCACAAATAACTTTGGATAATTAGTGTGGAAAATAACCACTTTTGTAATTCTAAAATGGACTGTCTTGTTAAAACATCTCCTGGAAAGACTGAGTGTGATGTAGTTGCTGAAGCTTAGAAGTGAAAGGCAGTGATCATAAGACATTCAGACCCAAAACCTTCAGGAGTCAATGATATTCTGAATAAAAATGCAATTCTAGCAGAAGACAGACCAATACATTTTACTATGTTCAGGTTTTTAATGTGCACAGTTTGTAGACATTAGCCAGCTACACAGTCAGTTTATAAATTTATTGTGAGGTTCTCTGGGTTTCGTGTCAGCTTTACATAAAATTTTGAACATTCAGCTGTAGGCTAAAGGGAGTGTTTGGGTGGTGAAATGATTTAAGCTGGAATCTCAAATGGGGATTAGGTCCTGTTTTATTCATACTGCACATTAGAAACAATAGTAGGAGAGACTGAGCTTCCATTTTCATGATCTATCAAGCTCATTAGATGTATCTCATGTTTTCTTGATGTTAATTTATCCAAAGCATAATATTTTACAAAAAAATTGGTGTTTATTATGGATTAAGTGGCTTTAGAAAACACAAGGACTGATCTCAAGTGATGCTGCTGTAGGGAAGTCTTTTCCCAGAACTCCTGGGAAGTGGCTCCTTTCATTCCCCAATCATTCCTTCATTTAAAGAGATGAAAAAGCTGTGACTTCAGCAATGACAAGAACAGCCCTTGCAAACCTGTCCCTTCCTACAGGCTGGCTGTGTGGTCAATAATGCTGTCATCAGGAAAAACAGTGTGATAGGACAGCCCACAGAAGGAGCTCTCATTGCCCTGGCAATGAAGGTAAGATCCTTAGAGTTCAGCATTTCCTGCAATTCAAATAAATAAATAAACAAGAGCTGGATTTGTGAGGTCTGGCAGCAGAGTGGGACTGCTTTAAACTCCCCAGAGTCATTTTAGTCCTCCATTATCTCCTGTGCCCAAGGTCACTGAGTTTCCTCCCCCAGTCAGCTTTAGCCATGGACAAACACTTTCCTTGAGCTGCTGTGCTGACAGCAATCATTGTTTGGTTTGTTAATCCTGCACTTAGGCTGGGTGATGCATTTCTTTTGGGCTCAGACAGGACAGCCTTTTTTATATTTCCTGCCCATGCCAGTTAAGAGTCCAGGAGGAAGACAAGAGTTAAAAATGGGCAGGAACAGGCCAGGCCAGATTGCACAGCAGAGGGTCACCCTCATTTTGGGTCATCGGCTGACTTTTACTTTCTCCTAGTCATGATTATGTAAAACAAGATGTTTTTATGAATATTGCATTCACACTCCTGGGCAGAGCTGTGAAACACCTCTGGGTGTCACCTCATCAGTGTCACCCAGCCTGCTGCTTTCACCTCCAGCTTTTAAAGCTCATAACTCTAGCAGTGAAATCATGATTTTTAAATTTTCTCCTTTTTAAACAGTGGCGTTTCATTTCCCCAAATTCTGAATTAAACCTTCCTCTCGCTCTGGAATTCAGTAGCCAAGCAATAGCAGAATATGAGGGAGGTTGTCTTTCCTATTTTTGTTTTTAATGTTTTGCTTTGGTGGGAGCTGGGGACAAAGGTGACCACGAGCAGCTTCCAGTCTCTCCCACTTCACCTGGAACACCCACACTCTGCTGGAGCAGGAGTGCATTGACTTGGACTGAAAGGTTTTGTTGTTAATTGCTTTTTGAGTCTAATTCACCAGGAAATAATTCAAAACCACACCCACGTCTGACCATTCTGTGATTTGCTGTTTCTTTTCTTCTTTCAAGTAGAGTTGCTGAGAAAAGAAACCCAGAAATCTGCTCAGCCCATTGCTTTGCCACAGGTCTAGGGAATGGTTGTCCTTTGACCCAAAGCCTCACAAAAAGGCAGGGCAGCTCCCTAATTCTTTAAAAATTTATCAGGAATCAAGCTTCAAACTCCAGTTTAATTTATCCCATGTCAGACACACCAAAAGGAAAAAATGCTTTGAAATATGAATTTTGCTCTCCTCCTGTTTTCTCTTGAGCCCTATGGTATCTGACACCCTGAAACACAGTCAACCCTTGTGATATGGAAAATACATCCAGGTTTTGGCAATGCCCAGCCTTACAGTGCTCTTTTTGTTTTACCCTGCTTCAGATGGAATTAGCTGACATAAAGGACATTTATGTAAGAAAGAAGGAAATTCCATTCAGCTCCGAGCAGAAGTGGATGGCTGTGAAATGCACACTGAAAAATCAGGTAAAGCAAACAGAGGCAGGGGCTGGTTTCGTGTTTCTAATTGTGCACCTCAACAAAGGGCATGAAATGGTATCTCTTCAGCAAATAATGTTTTCAGGAGTTAACTATGTTGGGAGAAAATGGAACAAACCTCAGAATTCCCGGCTTGGGTGGATCCTTAGCTCGTAAAACTGTGTTTGAATGGGAGGAGGGAATACTTCCCATACGGTGCTTCAAGCAGGAAAACAAAAGCTTTTCAGAGATGCTGACAGGGAGAGAGGGGTCTGGTGTTTGGGAGGAAAGGTTGGCCCTTTATCCCTCACTGGGTTAAGGAGCTCATTTTGGCTGATATTGTGCTCTGGTTTAAAAACTCACCAACCTTTTCATTACCATGCTGTCTGTGAGGGCTGAACATGAAAAATGGCCAGAGCAAAAATATCCCATACTATCCATAATATATGCTCCTGGGCACCCCTTGAAACAGGTAAAAGAGGAAACAGGATCTTTTCTACCTACAGTTAAAGACTTACTCATTTAAAATGTGTTCCTTTTTTTGGATGAAGTGTATTCTCTCCTTGCTTTAAAGGACCAGGAAGATATTTACTTTATGAAAGGAGCATTTGAAGAAGTTATCCAGCACTGCACTCTGTACAACAGTGGTGGCATCTCATTGTCACTCACACCCCAGCAGAAAGCCCTGTACCAGCAGGAAGAAAAGAGAATGGGCTCCTCAGGACTTCGAGGTCAGTCCTTGTGGCATTTGAGGCTATAGGAGAGCAGCAAAAAGGAGAATGCAACACAGCTCCTTGTGTAATGGAGAAACAGAAGAGAGAGCTTTATTTAAAGAAACACTACTCTTATATAGGGTAGTTTGTGCAAAACAGATTAGAAAAGACTCATTGGTCCAAGAAGGCAGCACTTCTTTGAAAACATGCTTTCTGCAAAACAGCACATAGTACACAGGTGTTTAATTATTGCTATAATCCTGCAGGTGTTTAATCGTTGTTATAAGCAGCCTGAGAAAGGGCTGCTTTCTTGGTTCCCAGTAGAATCCAACTACAAGTCCTTACTGCCCATGTCCTTTAAGATTACAGGTTATCTGGCCTAAAACTTTCCTGCTCTCTTGTGGTTAGGATGGGCAGAGGCTCAGACCTCACAGAATCCCAGAATGGTTTGGGTTGAAGGCATTTTAGAGCTCATCTGCCATGGTCAGAGATACCTTCCACCATCCCAGGGTGCTCCAAGCCCTGTCCAAACCTGGCCTTGGACACTCCAGGGATCCAGGAGAAGCCACAGCTTCTCTGGGCACCCTCACAGGGAAGAATTTATTCCTAATCTCCAATCTAAATCTCTCCTGTTTCAGCTTAAAGCCCTCAGTTCTTAGCATCACACGATCTCTTCCCAACTCTTGCCAGAGTGGCAAGGGCTGTGTCTTAGGTCTGCTAGCTGATCTTATTGGGTTTTTTTTTCTGGGTTTAAATTAGTAAGGTCAAAAAGAACTGAAAACAAGCACTGGGAATGGGAATGTTTCTCTTCCATGGAGTGCTGTGATTGTCTGGGATACGCTCGGGGTGATGCACTGAGCTTTGTGCTGGGCCCGACCTAAGCACTGCTCTGCCAAGTTTTGTTTTGGGAGAAGACAGCAACAAGAAGCTACTTTGAAAGGAGCTCCACACGTGGATTTGAGCACTGAGATTTCTCTTTGAAGCTCAGTTCAACCCTTTGTTAGGCCCAAATGTCTCGATGTCCTGATGCCAGCTGCCTGTCAGTGCACAGCCCACAGGAGCTTCACACTCGTGTCACCTCCTTCATCACCAGAAACATCCCCTCAGAACATCTCAGACATTCACACAGCAACACAGACACTGTTCCCAGGCTGTAAGGAGATGAGAACAAGCCTTGGCAGCTGGATCTGGAGGATGCTGTAGTTAATGTACAGATTCCCCCACCCTGTGTCCTGTGGTTAGGAACTCCTGTGCAGCGCTTGATTTACAATATCCAAATCATCTGCCCTTGTGGCAATGGCAAATTACTGCTCTGAAGGGAAGTGATTAACTCAGGCAGCTGCTGCAGCTTTTGATTCCATCATCAAAGCAACACTGACATGAGCCCCTGGCAAAATATCCTTGAGTGATTTCAGAATGATTGAATGATAACGGGTGTGCACCAAGAACAGAGACAAAATGTTCAGAGCCTGGATGTTTACATGGTGGGAGTTTCACTGGTTTAACTGAATTTACATTTCACATTTTTAGGTTTTAAAAATGTGTAAGTTTTTGCAGGAATGCTATTGTTTAACTTAGTAGTTTAATAGTGTCTAGTTTAACATAACACTGTCCAGATTTAATCCATCTGCATTTAGGGAAGACGTGGTAGACAGCTTAAAATTAGAAAGAAAGAAATCCTAAGAGAAACATGTCAAACAGAAATGCTTCTCATTCAGAGAAACTTATTTAGTGGACTGAATATTTGTGTCTATATAAGACCTGATTGTAATGACCAAAGATCTGCTTTTATTGCCTTTTTCTGCTGGAAAACAGGCAATTTAATACCTTCTCTAAATATTCCTTTTAAAGCATGGAAATTCATCATTGACAATTTACTCTTGTCCTCTTTTTTTCCCCTCTGTTACTAGTACTTGCTTTGGCTTCAGGTCCAGAACTTGGCAAACTAACATTTCTAGGTCTGGTTGGAATAATTGATCCCCCAAGGGCTGGAGTGAGAGAAGCTGTTCAAGTCCTGTTTGAGTCTGGTGTGTCAGTGAAGATGGTCACTGGAGATGCCCTGGAAACTGCTGTGGCTATAGGTACCAAAATTTGCTGCTTTCCTGAAGGTCTGGGGTATGTCTGTGACATCAATCAAATGTTTTATCCCTTAATAATCAACTTCAGCATCATTTTTGTGTCTGCAGTAGAGGCTTTAAAGGTCACTGAGTTTTTGCTTTTCCATTGAAACAAGCATTAAATGGAGTATAGAGCAGCTACAGAGTCTGGGCCTAATTCCAGTAAATTAATTCCACTATTTTAGCACCAGAAATGGCAAAATCTCAGTGTAAGGCTCTTAAAAGACACAGATAGCATTGCTAAGATTATAGAATCCACTAATATTTAGAGTGTGAGTATCTCTTTTCGTTGCAGGACAGAATATTGGTCTGTGCAATGGGAAGCTGAAAGCCATGTCTGGGGAAGAGCTGGACCAACTGGCAGAGGCAGAGCTCTCCTCCATTGTCCAAAATGTAATGGCTTTGACTACATAAAAATCCTATTTCCAATAGCTTGCATCTAATCTGAGATTACATTTTGTCTTGTTTTGTTTTGTTTTTTTTTTTTTTTTTCCCAGGTTTCCATTTTCTTCAGAACAAGTCCAAAGCACAAACTAAAAATAATAAAGGTACTAAGAGTATCTGAAATTCATGGTACACCTCACAAACAAGGGGGAGGGAGCCTCAGTTCTCTGGATGATCTGGTCTTCCCCAGCAACATCAGCTCAAACTAAAGGACTATAAAACCCCAGCTAGAGCACAGACACTGTTTCTCTGAAGGTATTAGCTGTGGAATTGGATTTGATGATCCTTGTGGGTCCTTTCCAACTCAGGATATTCTATGATTTCATGATTTTGCAAGTCTGAGCCTTGCAAAAAAAACTAGTGAGGTGTTAGCAACTATATCATCAGGAGAATGATTTCTGAGGGTTTTACTCCCCTCTTCTAACTTCTGCTGGAGTTGTGAGATTCCCTATACTCCTGAAAAAACATTCTCCTTATTCCTGGTTTTGTCCTCAGTGTGGTGCCGAGTCCGTTTTACCCTCAGAGCCAAACAGAGCTGATCATTCCACACAAAAAGAGCAAAGCAAACAGCACAGACTTTTTTGAGACTGCCAGCGTGGCTTGTTCACGTTCTGGCTTGAGATTTTGTGAGCTGTCCCCCCCCCACAGGCCTTGCAGAGGGCTGGAGCTGTGGTGTCGATGACAGGGGACGGCGTCAACGACGCGGTGGCGCTGAAATCCGCGGATATCGGCATCGCCATGGGGCGGGCGGGCACGGACGTCAGCAAAGAGGCTGCCAACATGATCCTCGTGGATGATGACTTCTCAAAAGTCATGTAGGTTTAGAGGCTTCCTTGCTCTTCAGCTCTCTTCTGGCTGTCCCGTGCAGCAAGCCTGTTGTGTGAGGAATGGAAGTGGAGAGCGCCAGGGTGGCTCTGACTCATCTTTAGTTGCATCCATGGCAATGAATTTCCTTCTAAGCCACCTGAAAGCCCTGGGTTCTCATTGCTGTAGCTGATTTGGGATCTGAGAGCACCTAGAAGTCTGGGTAGATCAGAGCTTTTGTTGGTTGAAATTTGGACTCAATGATCCTGGAGGTGTTTTCCAACCTTTCTGATTCTCGCTCTGCCTCATCCAGGAGAAACATAATTTGCAATGCTCTGTTGGTTGATAACAAGAGAGAGGGTGGGCAGGGTACAGTGAGTGTATAAATAGGTCTCAGGTCTGCTTTATGAACCAAAACCTGGCCACATGACCCAGGTTTGCAGATCTACTCACTGATAAAGGAATTGTATGTGAGAAGCTGCATTGACAACCTACTCCTGAGCTGGGCTCTGAGTTTCTACTGAAATAAGGGCTCCCAAAATCAATTTGTGCTTTGAGTATCACAGGGAGCTCAGTGTAAAACAGTGTGAGTGCTCTTGACTTAACAAACTCTCCTCTGCTTTCCAGGAATGCAATAGAAGAGGGAAAGGGAATATTTTACAACATAAAAAATTTTGTCCGGTTCCAGTTGAGCACGTAAGTTCCTGTTCATTTCAGGTCTGTGAAAGCACCTTGGGGATGAGGCTCTGCAGAATAATGTTCTGTCCTTTGCAGGAGTATTTCAGCTTTGAGCCTAATTACCCTGTCAACAGTGCTCAACCTACCAAATCCACTCAATGCTATGCAGATCTTATGGATCAACATCATCATGGATGGGCCACCTGCACAGAGGTATGGAAGAGTCCAGTGAGCAAATTAATCTTGGGTTTAATGTGTCTGAATTTGGCCTAGGAGCACAAACTGTTGTGATTCCTCAGCAATCACCGTCAGTGGTTCAATAAGCTGCACTTATTATATTATTATATATTATTATGTTTCCTCCTCATCTTTCAAAAAGCACTTCACGTTTACTTGAGGTTTTCTGTATTTTCCTGGTTTACAGTGAAATCACTTGCCTATTCAATTTTTTGGCCAGGAATGGCCTGTTATCCTGAAAGCATCACCTGCTGGTGGAATGGCCAGGGCATAGTGGGGATATCCCCCAAAATCACAAGACTTAGGAACCCCATCCAACTGCTAATTACAACTACAGCTAAATACAATTACATCTTGCACCTTATGCACACTCTCACAGTTAGCTCTCATTTTGGGCTGGGATATTGGTCTGATGATCTGTTATTTTAGCAGCTCAATATGCAGCAAAGACCTTTGGTATCAGTGTCAGGGACAAATTTGAGCCTTATGTCACCTTGCTTGGATATTCATGCTGTATTCCAAAGGATTGCATCCTCCAGCTCCATCCTCTCAGGATGTCCATTTTGGGACCCCCTGCATTAATTAACACATCCCTCTGCTTCTCTTGGAGGCAGCTTGGGGGTTGAACCTGTTGACAGGGACACCATCAAGCAGCCCCCCCGGTGCATCACAGACACCATCCTCAGCAAATCCCTGATCCTGAAAATCTTCATGTCAGCACTCATCATCATCAGTGGAACCCTCTTTGTGTTCTGGAAGGAGGTGAGGGAGATCTGCACGCAGATCTTGTTTCCATCAGGGTGGGGGGAGCACAAAGTGAGGGCAGTTTCTGAAGGACATGAGAAGGATTTTCTGGAATCCATCCCATGGGAAGGATCAGTGTGGGCAGAGGGCTGAGGAAGCAGGGTCAGCTCCCAGCTCTGCCCCTGCCTCCCTCTGCTATTTCTAATCTGGTCCTTCCAATCTAGAATGGAAAGCGATTTCTTGATGTGGCATCAGTACTTCAAGAGACTTTTCACCTCTAGCTTTCCATTTTCCCAGCAGAAAATGCCAAGTACAATGGATTGCTTTTGGTACTTTAAGTTTCAGCAATTTAATTGAGAATGTTCTTTACTCAAAGTCCACATCAGTTTAAGAATTTAAAATACAGTTGATAAGATCATCAACTTTAAAATTAGCAGAGAGAACTGAATGCTACCCATAATAGCTAGAACTAGATTTACTCCTTTGTTTTACTACCCTTTGATTTGACTGGGCTCATTAAAGGGAACATTTAATTCTTCTATTGAATTGCCCTAATTTTGTAAGGTTAAACTAACCCCTGATTTTTTGTGTACTTCCAGAACCCAAAAGGAGGCATAACTCCCCGAACCACAACAATGACTTTTACCTGTTTTGTGTTTTTTGACCTCTTCAATGCCCTGACATGTCGCTCTCAGGTGAGATGGCTCTGTCAGCAGTAATTTCTTGTCTCAAATCACAAACATTACCAGCATTTTGCATAGTAAGGGCTTTTTAAATTTTATTTAAAGCAGTATGATTTTTATCAACCTTTTATATAGACAAAATTATCACGGCTCAAGTGCAACTACACTTTCAATTACATAGCTCTAAATGTTTATGTAACTTCAAAAGTAATGGAGATGAAATGTAAAGAAAAAGGGTGACATTTAGCTCCAACAGAGATTTGGAAAAGTTACTTTTTAAATATTTTTTCACCTTTTCTAGACAAAGTTGATATTTGAAATTGGCTTTTTCCGAAACCGCATGTTCTTGTACTCCGTGCTTGGGTCGTTTTTGGGACAGCTGGCTGTTATCTACATCCCTCCACTACAAAAGATCTTCCAGACAGAGAATTTAGGAGTGTTAGGTAAGTTGCAAAATAAATAATGGTTTGTTTTGTTGTTTTTTTTTCCTTGAAGTGACTTTAGAAAGCAGATGTCGTTCCCAGTTTGCTCTGTGAGCTCCCAACACATCAACCACAGCTCCTGTCTCTGGGTATTTACACAGAGCTGTACCCAAATAGTAGCAGTACTTCATATTATCCCACCTTAGATTCTGAATTTTGATTTTCTGCACATAAATGCAATTAAATGGAGACATGCCAAGATTTTCCAGCTCTGTATGAAGATATTTCTTGGATTATGCAGAAAAGAAGGAGCTGTGGAAAGAGCTGGGTTAAACTTCAGCTTCCCAGCTGAAATGCAACACAGATTTTAATTTAAATCAGCAAATTGCACCCTGCCACACCGTGTTGCATCTACAGCAGGCTGTTGTCAGAAGCAGGGGGCAGGGATCCCAAGTGGTTCCTGTTTCCACCCTCCAAGGGGACAGTCCCAGCTGTGGGTGGCCCTTGTCTGCTGCAGCGGTGTCCCTAATTCTGAACTGGCAAGGGCACAGCGAGGCCCCTACCCAGGGGTTCCCCAGCCCAGTTCCCAGCTGGGGAAGGCCCTGGGCTGGGATTCCTGCCCAGCTGAGCTCAGCTCCTCTCTGCTCTCCCAGACCTACTGTTCCTCACCGGCCTGGCTTCCTCAGTGTTCGTCGTGTCCGAGCTCGTCAAGCTCTGTGAAAAGCGCTGCTGCCACCCAAAGCACACAAAGGGATGTCACAACTGACTGAGACTGCTCTACAACACACTTGGAACAGAGCTGTGATGCTGGATAAGCCCAATCCATCCTTCCTGAAGGTCCTCAAGTGCATCTGTACCAACAGTCCTTACACCAGAGACTCTTCTACCCACTCCCCCAGAGTGGCTCCTGGTTTAAACCAAGAGCAGGTATATTTTTATAACACTGATCTGTATTCCAGAAGGCTGTGCTAGCCCCAGACAAAAGAAGAGTTTCACACCTGTACAGAAAAACCTATTGTGCATAAACTGAAGTTTTATTTATTTAAATCAAAATCGTTTTTATTAATAAAATCTACATTTTAATATGTTGCTGACAAGTATCTGAGTGAGACTCGTGATTTAGACACATCCTTTAATGTTTAATTGGAAGAGTGGAAAAGACCAACCTTGAAGCATTTCTTTTCCTTCAGTCTGTGGTGTTTGTGGATTCCCAGGCTTGACTCAGCAAGACTTTCAAGGAAACTGTGGGGAGCTGTCAAACAGCAGGAAGCTGAAGTGCCAACCCTCAGCTTGTCAGTGTTTGTACCTGTGTGACTGACAGGAGAAAAAGGGAAGGCTGACCAGACCCAGTGCTCAGCAGTGGATGATTTAATGGGAAAGGGACTGGCCTCCACAAGAGCCTGAGAATAAAGATGAGTCAGGAACAGAGCAGGGATGCTGAGCTTTGCAGCTGGGTCAAAACTGCACAAAAGGGACTGAGCTGTTCAGATCACAGCTAAGCCAACTGCCCACAAAAGCTTTCTGGACATTTTTAGGTGCATGAGCACGAAGCCTAGATATCTGAATCTTTAGGTTCAGGTTAAAAGAAAAACTGAGTCTCTTCCAAGCCCATCTTTTACATTTAAAGAACAATTTGGAATAATCCCATCTGCTGGTTGCATCAGTGGCATCCTAGTAAATAGTGTTTCACTGAACATTTGCTAAAGTGCCAGTGTCAGTTTTCTTCTTGCCCCAGCTTAACAACTTCAAAGTGAAGAGGAAGAGTCTCAGACACAAACTTGTCAAAAAACTATAGAGGTCACAATGCTATGCTGATAGTCACAAGATGAAGTTTAAACAGGATTTTATTATGGATTCATAGTCCAGAAAGAAACAGCTATACTGATACTCATTAAAAATCAAAGAAAACCTGGCAACTGAAATATTTTTGCTAGGGAGTAGCTTTGTACAATTACATTTTTTTTTATACCCTTGCAGACAGTTTCAGTTCTCAAAAACAAGCTTTTGCCTTGTAATGGAAGGAAAATAAAGTGTAGCTATTTATTTTATGTTTCACTGCTGAAATTCAACTGTCTCATCCTGTATGCCATCCACATGGGAGTGTTTAATAGGCTTAGTCACTGCTAAGTGAAAAAGATCTCTGAGACTCATGGTGGGAGTTTAAGAATGTTCAAACAAAAGCTGCTATCACCACACTTACAGACAGCATCATTACTACTCCTTACACTGTAAAATTTAATATTATTAATATATAGAGAGAACAAAACTGTACAAAAGTATCAGTGCAATTGTTCTGAGGCTTGTCTTTTTTGTGTTACAAACTTAGAAGATTATCTGGCTTCTCTAAGCAAATACAGCATAAAAGGACATTCTCCCAGGCCTTTCACAGCACTCTCTGTACTGGAACAAACAGCACATAAATGCCCCAAGCATTAGTTCAGGTACTCTACAAAAAACACAGTTGAGTCCTAGGATGCCTGGCTGGAGTGGTTTCTTCATGCTCTCCTTTCAAGGCCAAATTCATGTTGTTTATTATAATTTTTAAAAATGAGATCTACGTTAAGGCACAAGTGCAGATTGTTCAGAATATTCAAATCTGGCTCCCTATGAAAAACAACAGGTGGGGGGGAAAGTCTCATACAGGAAAACACTGAGGGCAAGAATTTTAAGGAAGGCCACATGAGCACAATTTATAGAATTCTATTGCTGCAAAGAAGACAAACTCATGCCAGGACAAAGGGGATTGGACACAGTCCTCTTCCTCAAGAGAAAGACTGACAATCAGAGACACTTATAACCAAACACTTGTTGCTGAGTTAGAAATTACAGCCCCTGGTAGAAATCAGGGTTATTTTTGACAAGTTAATTACTCATAGAATTAGCAAGGTCAAACTAATAATTTCTGAGAGATGGGAACTAATTCAAGTAGAAAAAGTCCTGAGTGTAAGAGACCTGACAAAACTGGTGCTGACTGGTGAACAGTCACAAACAGAGCACAAACCCCAACAACTGCATTTCACATTGTGGGGATTCTTTTCCATAACAGAGTAAAAATTCATTATGTGAAAATATAGCATACAGCAATCTTCTTTAAACATTTCACAGACACAACCCTGATTTTTATTTCTTTCACAAGGTATCTGCAGATCCTATTCCCAATTAAATGTGGCTGCTTCTGAGCCTTTTTTACAGCCTGATCTTTTACTCCAGTCTCATGAGGCTACTAAAGAATGTACCTTCTCTAGAGAATTCTGCTGGAGGTATGGCCCATTTTTGGATAAATATGGCTCCAACGATTCTGCTCTAAGTTTAAAAAGCAACAGACAAGTTTCTGCAGAAACAGATGAAGTGAGGTGCACTAGGGATAGTGTTTTACTTTAAAACTTGTTGCTGTTCAACTATTCTAGACATCCTACTGCTCACATGGAATCACCTGCTGAAAATCTGACTTAGCTTGAAATTCAATGTTTTAACTGAAGCAATGCAAATTAATAGCATCCTTCATGTGGCATCACATGGACTATTCTATGTTCACCAGTGTAAGACATCATTACAGTTTATAAGCTTTGCTGACTAATTTCATTGCATGCAAATAAATATGTGCAGTTGAGGTATAAGAGCTTTAATTAGTGCCTTGAACAGGCTTTATAAATATATAATTATGTACATATCAATTCTCCAGGACAGAAAGCCATACTGTCAATAACTTCTGCTGCTTTTAATTCAGTGTGCAGATGTGATCCATGGGGAATGAAAGCAGATTCATATCTAGCTCCAGCTCAGCCATGCCTAATGATTATGTCCCCAGTTAATTTTTCTATCTTCCTCAAAAAAACCCCTTCAGGCAGTACAGTGCTTTAGACCTAAATATTTCACAAGTACAAGGCTTAAGCTTTGTCCCAGACAATTAGGTACATTCAAGGGGGAAAAAAAGGAAACAGTATCTTATCCAAGGGACATCATCACCACTTGAAGCAAATAAAAGTAAAGGTTTTTAGTGTTGCTGTGGCTCCTTTAGCTCTCATCATCATCATCTTCATCCTCTTCCATGGGCTCCCGCAGACCTTCGCTCTGACGGCTTTTTCCAGCCATTTCCAACAAGGCCTGAGCCTGAGGATCCACATCCAGGATACTCTTCTTACCTTTTTTCTTCAAAACAAAACAAAATACAGTCAGTTTAAAATGTCAGTATCAGGCTGCAGGGAAGGGACACACTCAAAAGAAGTCTGTCTGTAAGTGATGTGGTCTGCAAGCTTGGCACAATGGAGAAGATGTACTTGCAATTTCAAAATTCGCAAATACATCAGATGGTTTTTATTGCTGCAGCTACATAAAATAGCCATAAATTTTCCTAAGATGACAGTCAGCCATTTCAAGTTTATTCAGGTTACAAGCCATCCAGGACATCCTGGTTAACCCCACCTCAGTCTGAAGTGCTGATGTGGAGTTTTTAAAGAGGACATCCGGTTACAACGCAACATTTTCTGTAAACAGCTTGCTCTGTTTCTACGTAGAGTTATGTGTCCAGTGAAGTCAGGGCACATGAATTCAGTATGTAAAGAAGTAAAAATTAAAAAGAAATAAATTTTAAAACCTTACCAAACTGTACAGACCAGATAGTTTAATAAGAGAATAAATTGCAGGGATAGAGGAGGCTGGAGAGAGGGCTCCTACTCTTACCCAAAAATAAACCAAGGTCAGAAAGACTGGTATAAACCTATTCACATAAATTTATGGTAAAACAATAGTAAATTTAAAGTTACTGATAAAGAATGCTTTTGGGTCTCTTCCTGAACTACAGATTCGACTTTACTTGAGAATTTCCAGTGCTTTTATAAACTCTGCGTTTTACTGAGCCCCTCCAAAGACGTTCCTCTGGAGACCATTCCTCAGTATCAAAAAGGCCTTTTGAAATTCACAGTACTGCTATTCTGATTCTATCACCTCATGGCTCCTGATAATTCTTTCTTGTTGGCACCCTCAATAATTCCAATACAGTTTTGCAATTTGGTGCTAGAAAACACATGGCACCACAAGGCCAGGTAAAGGAAATGTTATTCACTACAATGGAGAGACAGTGTTGAAACAAAAAAACTGCAACCGTGAGCTTTGCATTCACAACTTCTGTTCCAACACAATTTCACAGGCTCAGTTCACAGTTTCACCTACCCCTGCACTCTCAGGGGCGTCTCCCACTGCCCACACTTCCATGGCATCCAGTGTAAAATCCTCTTTGGCTGACAGCTGGGGGCTGTTGTAGGTGGTGCACCGAGGTTTGGCTTTGCTGTGGCCCTTCCCATAGTCACTGTCTATCCAGAGCCCGAAGTAGCCGTGCTGTCCACCCATACCCTGTGGAGAAAACCAGCACATTGAACACATCCTGCATGGGGAAAGCAGACTGGGAAAGCTAGGAAACCTGAGAAAAAGCTGCTATGGTGAGTATTTATGCCACACTTCTGTGGCTAAGCAAAAAAAGGGAATTCTGAGTGAAGCCGGGCTTCTGTACCCTCATCTATTCCTGAATACAACTAAAAATTTACCTGAGTGATACTGCCCTACCTCTGTGCTTCACAGAATAAAAGTATCTGTGACTTTTGCTAGAAATTAAACTCCTGGCTTTTGTTTATTGACTATTAACAGTTGCATTTCAAACAGAGTGGCAGTGTTAGGGTTTGGTGCCTCCTTTCCATTTTGGAAAGTATCTACAGAAACCAATAATGTAATTTGATGTTTCCACTTTCTCTAGAGCAAGTTCATTCCAGCCTGCTGCAATTCCCAAAGTTATGGGCACATAATGCTCCAAAACTGTAAAGCATTTCCAAGACATGGTGTGTTGTAGCTCTGTAGAAACTCCTCTGCTCTGGAGAGCTCATTTGTGAATTTGAGTAGGAGGAGCTCCTGCCACTGTCATCAAGCAGCAGCAACTACTTGCAATGTCTGCACCCTCATTCTGCTGGGCTTTCTCCTCCATAATTCCAAAAGCAGTTGGTGTGGCAAGGAGAGCAGCAAGTGGAAGAATCCTCAGTTACACAGATCACTTTTTTATGCTGCTTCAGGCATAAAAATTTCCTCAGAGAATAACAAGTGAAATAAATCTGCTCCCAGAAAGAAAATAAACACAGAACACTTCCAAGTGCCAGCCATAAATCTGATTTCCAAATCATCATTTCTGAATACTTACAAGTCCATTTGGCATAGTCTGTTGGCCATGATTTAAATACATGTAGTGGTCATTGTACCCTGTGTATGTGTATACAGCCAGAGTGGGGAAAACAGAAAACAGAAAGCATCTGTTGTCACCTGCAAACAGAGAAGCACCTCAGGTCAGACAAGAGGTCAAGCAATAACTTGCCTACAAATAAATTAGAAAAAATAATTTAAGCTGAATAATTCAAAGACAACAGCTGCCATCTCAGAAAGCTGGTAGATCTCCCATCAAGATTTATATCTATTTTTTGTTCTCAGTGAACTCTGTGCAGTCACAAAAGTCAATGCAATTACAGGCTGTGGTCAAGGGCAGAGTCAGAGGCACCACTAGGACATTATGTCACTATGTCACCTATCCCAGACTGTATTATATCACCTAAAACTGGCCAGCTGACAGATCTGGACAAACTGGTATGAATGTAGACATTCCTAGTTCTGACTACACTAACACATCAATCAGTTCAGAGTCAGTGACTCAGAGTAATTTTCACCATGCCCAGTTCAGGATTCAGAGGCACCTGTGGTATGCTTGCCCCGTATGCTTTATATGTTTCCCTAGCAAGAAAAAATACAAGGAAAGGGAGGTGTAATCAGTGTAAAATAATATTATACTAACTGTCTGAAGTGGTAATTTTCAAATACTCATTTAGGACATGAATTGAGTTTTTAACGTAGCCAGAGGGAGGATTCCCAGCAACACCCATAGCCCATGTTTTTTCTTCACAAAGCCATCACAAACATTCTTCCCAAACAGTTCTTCAAAAACCCTCTCTTCTCCCCCAAAACTTTAAGGGAACAAGAAGTTTAGCTTGTCCAAAGAATCCTCTGGCTGCTGGATTTTGGAAGGGGAACAAAGTGCACAAACAGCAAGAGAAGGCTCAGGTGTTCCTGATGGACGACTGCCATCCTGTGGACAAATTATTTAGATACTGATTCATCATCTGTGCTCTACTTCACTCATTTTCATTTAATTTTCAACCTAAGCAGCTACAAGGGCTTGATAGATTTCCCTGAAAACTTGTTCTGTGGTCAATAAGTTCTGCAATTTTAAAAGTCTTATCAAATAACAAACCATAAATATTAATCAGCAACACGCCTGTCTGCCATGCTAAGAATAACTTTGCATGTGTTTTATATTCTTTGAAAATTAGTGTTATTTTTTCCACAGAGAAATTCATTTGGAAGTATAAAAAATGTTTTGTGTCATTAAAGGGACAGTATCCATTAAGGGGACAGGATTCTTGTGCCTGTACAAAAACCAGGGAATTTACCAGAGATACTAAAAAAGGAAAAGTGAGTTTTACCTTGAAACTGTGGCTTCACCTCCCAGGAGTGAGATGCAAACCCACCAAAGAGGAAACCATCCAAGTCCCTTATGATGACTATGCAAGGACCTTTGTTCACTATATGGGCACACAACTGTGAGAAGCTTTCCCCGTGGAGCCTGGAGGAAAACAAAAGCTGCCACTTGTGCTGCATCTCTGCAGGCAGGTGGGAGTTGATGTAGATGATGGCTGGGATGTCAAAGAGACTGACAACCCCCCGTCCTTTGATGCCTTTGCAGTGAGGAACCAGGTTGAGGATGTCGTTGGTTTGGTCTGGGAGGGAATGCAGGACGTGGAGGCCTTGCCTGATGACAACACTGAGGAAAACTGAGATCTGGGGAACTCTGTACACCCAATCCTCAATGACACTTCGGTCAAAATTTGTCTCCAGCAGCTGAGAACCCACGGGTTTTGTCCCATCTAAAGAACAAGACACACAGGAACAGGAGTAAGCCCCCCCATCTGGAAAATAATCAGGTGATTTTTTAAGTGTAAACAAAAGACTCCATTGTTGTAATGAACTTGTAAACCACATGTGAAAGGAGCTAGCAATAGTAAAGTGTCAACTACATTAAGCAAATGCAATCATAGAACTGGGAAACCTTTACCTGTGGCATTCTTTGGTTGGGCTGTCATGATTTAGAAACAGACTCTAAGCTATAGCTCATTAAATGTTCTTTACAAGACAGCAAAATCTGTTATTACAACAGTGCAAAAATAGACCTATGCTTTATAAAAGGATATAGTCAAAAATACATGATAAATTTTATTTAAATAAATATTATTTAGATGCCCATTCCTATCATCTGCAAGTCAGGTATTTGTAAAATAGGCATGTTCCAAGACAAACTGGGACTTGAGATCAAATCTCACCTTAATTTGGGAGAGAAAGATGAAAAGGTTAAATAAATAAAATTCCAATGTCATTTTCTAAGCACTAAGTTTGAAATTTTGGTCTCACCCTTGAAATTCAAAGATGTGACCTAAAGAGAGAAATTCTCATGAGACCAGTGACTGCACAAGGTCTGGGATATGCTGAATCAGGGCTGCTTACCTGGAAGCTTCAATTCTGAGAGCAGCTCAGAAGCCAAAGCTTTGACTCCACTTGAAGAATCCCTCGTATTCTCCAAACTCCAACCTTTCAGCTCCTTCCTGTAGCTCAGTACATGGACTACAGACACGATCAGATCCTCTGTGAACTTAAAAGATTAAAACATCACCATTTTGGTATTTCTTAAGTGAAATTTCCAAGAGCTTCAAAAGACTGTCTGAAGATAAAGTCAAGCAGTAGTGATGTTGTAATCCCAATGGCAGAAACATCTCTTGCCATGACAAGCAGGAACTACAGAAATGCTATTTCAGTGCCACAGGCCTTGAAAAGGATCCTTTTTCAAGACATTTTGTACATGTTACTTCACAAAGCATCTCCATAACACAGGAAATGAAAGAGGGAGGGTCAAGTTTTGCAGTGTAGGAGCTGCTAGTGTGATATCTCAAAAGCTACATAGCTGATCCTGCAACTAGAGCTCTAGAAAGCATTTTACTCAGTTCCCAGAAACACCAGCCACACCACAGCCCTTGCTGGCTCTTAACTATAGCCCTGCTCCCCTGCTGTCCCCCCAACACACATTTAACTGCTCGTTTACCTCTTGGATTTGTTTGCCCTTCAGAGGCCCTCCAGTCTTGGCGATCATTCTCATTATTATGCTAATCTTCTCATCTGCATTCCCTTTCAAGAGGTTTGACATAAAAATTACAAACTGCTCTTTAGCAATCTGTTCACTCAGCCCGGATGATTTGCCGGGCAGGTCAATGCTTTTCATCCCACTGTACAACCGAGCAGTCATTGGCTCTGGCAGGGGCTCCCGGGTGTGTGCCTGCAGTGAGAGAAACAGCAAAGAGCACATTTTACAAGTGAAGAGCAACTGATGTACTCCAGTGCATCTGTGCTGACATACAGTCTGTAGCATCAGCAATAAACTTTTGTCAAAGAACTGCTTTGCCAAGAGAAAAACTAAAAATCTCTATTTTTATAGCGATTTTTAAGTGATTTAGTTGATACTGTTTTTCTAGAAGCGCCATGGACTTTAGAAAAATCAACACTGTAAAGTCTTAATAGGATGTTAGCAAAGGGTTTCTAGGTGATAACTCTGGTGCAAAGGTTTACAGCTCTGCCAGTAAAACATTCAAAACTGTGTTTCAATTCTGCTTTCGATAGTGCAGCTCACTCACAAACAAAGTGGAGTGTTTTCCATATCTCAGTTTTGTCCTCAAGGCAGTGTTTAACCCTATATGCACATGTAGAAACAATCCTGGAAAATTTCCCCCTGCAAAGCAACTAATTGAAGCACAGATCACCTGATTTTTAAAAAGCATCCCTGGTGTTAAGAGAGTCAAAATCAGAACTTATTAATCTGAATTGAATGCTTGGCCCTTTGAATTGAAAGCTAGCTGGAATATATCATCATTCATCACAGCTCTGTGGGAAAGATCTGACTCTGGATTCAACTTTCAGAGTGCTCAAGATAATTACCAGTTTAAAAATAAATCATCTCAAACACATTCAGAGAGGAGGATGTGATTACCCAGTGTCCTCACTGTGCAGAGATGTGCTGAAGACCTGCCTTGACTCTTCCACACGAGGTGCAGCTCAGTGGGACTGTGCTGAAATGAGTGGAGCCCCCACCTGCCTAACAGCCCAACTCCACTCAGGGGAGCTGCTATTACTGATTGCTGGCTCAATACCACTCTTGGGAAGCCACCTGGGCTGCTCCTATTTGCTGTTAATGTTGTTAATGCTGTTGCTGGGCATGAGAGATCCAATATCCTGAGCTCTGTGCTGCTTGCACTGACGTCAGTGCTACAACTCCCATTGATCCCAGCAGCAGCAGAAATAGCAGCCACAGCCTTTCACATCAGAATGCTCCACAGCGAGGGAGGGATGCTCACAGGGGGTACAGCTGTCTTTGAGAGGCTTTCTAAAAATCCTGCATGAGCCTGAAGTGGGAGAGGCAGCAGGGAACACAACTAAAACATTATACTCAAGGGTTTTTTACTTCTCACTGCTGAATTACCTACCTACTCCCTGCCTAATCCCACCACTTCACTGTGCTGCTTCATTTAGCTTCTAGCCATTCCAAGGAGTGGACCTGGGGTGCAAGAAAAGGAGGTGTGTAAAAATGGAATCCTTAATAACCATCTAACTCACACCTCTGACAGATTAGGACCCTTGCTGTAAAAAGGCTTCACGAAATTTTCAAGAGGTTCCTGCTCTGCCTGCTTCCCAAGCTATGCAGTGCAGCCTGTCCTGGCCCAGATGTGTAATAACCTAAGCAGAGCACAGGAGGTGATGCTTGGGGCCTCACCAGTAATACCAGATTGTTGTTGGATCAAATCTGTCACATCTCAGTCCAGGCATGAGTACTGTCACCTACAAGGCAGAAATGCCATTGCCATTCTCCCTGCACCAACAGGAAGCCTTCCAAAAGATTTTAATTTAAGCTGGCCAACAAAAAGGCAGGAAGAGAAAAGGTAAATGTTCATCAAAGATCACACTGATCTAGGGCAAAGCTAGAAAGAGAACTTCTGCCAGGTCCCAAACAATTAACAGGCACCAAGGATGTTGGATGAATTCGTGCTGAAAAACCAGGCAGCAGGAACATCATTTCCAAACTTGGTGTTTCAAAAATTGGTGAGAGCTCACAAACAGCCAGGCTGCAGGAAGGCTGAAGCTGGTCTGTATGCACAAGCATTGCTGAATACCTTAAAATAACCTGCTGCTTTCAAAGAGTTTTAATTTGACTCCATTATCTGTGTAACATATACAAAACTGCACTTTACCACTACATTCATTTGGCCACTTAGCTCCTGACTAACTGAAGTTATTAAGCATCCCAATGACTCATTTTTCTCTTTTCTTGATTAGAAAATGAATGCAAAGTTAATCAGAAGCATAATGCATGTTAATTAGCTAAAACAGGGAGCCACAGCTTAATCAAGTCAAATTAAATTCTCTCCTTTTAGTAGAAGTGATTAGAGACAGTGATATGTCGAGGGAGACAGGCAGAACCAAATAAAAACTGACTTGGTGACAGCTCCTCAAGACAATCTGTAAATGATCCCACACTACAGACTCCAGGGGTAAAAATATTCTTCAGGTTTCTATGAAGATATTTCCATACACCCCAACTTACTTCAGAATCAGGAAAGCTCCAAATGGACCCAAAAGTTCAATTTAAGAGATAAATGCACACCTGAAAATCACTACTCTGGTTAAGCTGCAAGAAAAAGTTAAATATCTGTCCTGTCTCCAAATATGAAAAATATGAAAATTATTATTATGAAAATCTTTATAGCTTATTTCTGGAATTCTGTTCAATCACTGCATCCCAGAAGCACCATTAATAACAGACTCTCTTGCCTGTAGTGCTGCCAGAGTCACAGTTTTCTTTGCAGCTTTGGCATTTTTTGCTCCAGCTGAGCCGCTCGATCCTGATAAGGTGTCGAATAGTCCATCAATGTCAGACTGCTCCTCAGGAAGAAATCTGGAAAGGTGATTCTGATAGGCATTGCTTTCAGCATTCCCCATCTTTTCAACCTGAAACAAAGAAAAAAAATCAAAAGAAACATTAAACACAAAAAGGTTTCACAAGGGCCATGAAAAGATACATCCAACAGACTAACATACCAGTGCAAGCTTTACAAGAAGAGCCAATTAGCAGCCTTACAGGAAATTATTAAAACTACTGTTTAGGCTCTGTATTCACCAAGGCTTAATGAACGTGGAGAACATCTGAGAACAGCAACTGTGCTTTAAAAGCTGACAGTGTGACAGCTCGTGGCTAAAACCACCCTGGCCACCAATGCAAACCTCAGTCAAGTCACTATCAAATGGAAAAACCAATATGATCTAATGGTTAAATTAGTTTACACAAAGTGACCGTGAGTTTGACAGCTGGAATACATCCCTAACATGAAGGGAAAAATCTAATAATGGATTAGTTATGACAGATTATGCTGCATCTTTCTGGTGCATTAATGGAGTGAACCTAATGCCAATACGATGTGGCACTAAAACACCATCACTGCAACGTCTCTGAAAATCACATGAGAGTGGCTTTTTTATGGACACATTATAATTTTAAATAAAGGAACAAAAATACTTAGGAACACAACTCAAGCCCATTAAAAACCAATTCATACAAAACCAATAAATCAATCATTGGGAGTTGGTACCCACAGAATTAAGGTTGATGCTGGGGGGTTGGTTTGGGGTTTCTTTGTTTTCAGCTTCTGGTGGTACAACTATTTCTCTCAATGTCCCAGGAGCCACCTGATTATAGAGACTGGATTTTTAGTGTTGTCTGGGCCATGTGCTCTGCCTTTCTCCCTGCAGCAGCACAGAACAGACCTAACAGCACCTGAAACCCCAAATTCCACCAGGACCACAGTGACGGCCACCACTGCCAACAGCCTTATCATCTGTCTGGGGAAGACACAAGTCTGGGGTGACAGTATGAAAGAGATCAGATATGGAATAAAAAGATAATTTTGTAGTGTTTTTTCCTGCAAATTCCATGTTTTTCCTGACACCTCTCTTTAGTAGATGAGCCCATCATGCAGCCCTTCAGCCACACTGAAGGACACACTGTTGAGCCCAGTGCAGTATTTCTGTCCTGAACTCTGTTTACCGTAAATACGAGGCCGGGTTGTGGCTGCTTCACCCTCAGGCCTAAAGCCTTGTTGGCCTGAGGAAGATGCGGATCGTGGGGTAAACACCGAGGGCTGAATGGAAAGCACTGTAACCTACAAGACAGACCGTGGAGACGATGTTAATTTAAGCAGAGAGCCGCTGGAGAAAAGGGGGTCCGTGACAGGCTTATTCCCGGTGTGCCAGCTCAGCTCAGCCCTGCTCATCCTCCGCAGGCGGTGGAGGGATCCCATCCCATCCCATCCCATCCCATCCCATCCCATCCCATCCCATC
>JAOTQP010000567.1:3341620-3389714 GCA_026413545.1 Cichladusa arquata | reverse complement strand
CCATTCCATCCTATTCCGTCCTGCTGCCGAGGCTGAGGCTGGGCCGAGCTCCCCGCTCGCCCCTCGCTTACCGGCAGGCCGGGCCCGGCCCCGATAGCCCCGATAGCCCCTGACAGCCCCCGGGATGCGACACCGGCCCGGCCCCGATGTCCCCGGTGATGTCCCCGATGGTTCCCGTGCTGTGACACCGGCCCGGCCCCGCTGGACCCGCGCTGTGACACCGGCCCCGGCCCGGCCGGCGCCATCCGGCACCTCCGCCCGCCCGGCCGGGGCGGAGCGCGGGGCCGGCCCTCGGCCGCGGCGGGGAACGGGCGGAGCGAGGCAGGAGGGAAGGGATGGAGGAAGTGGAGGAAGGAGGGAAGGGGTGGAGGGAAGCCGGGAAGGGCAGGAGGAGCGGTGGGACAGGCAGGCGCTGCCGCAGGCCGCGGTGGAAGGCGGTGAGGGGGCGGCCGGAGAGCAGCGACAGCGCCGCCACACCGCCTCCGTGAGGGCTCCTCAGCCTTGAGGGGAGCCTTCTGTCCAAGGGACGCTTGTTCCTGAGGAAAGCCTCCTTTTTGAGCGGACACTTCCCTCCTGTGCGAGGGAACCCTCCTCCCTGAGGAAAGCCTCCTTTTTGAGCGGACACTTCCCTCCTTTGTGAGGGAACCCTCCTCTCTGAGGAAAGTCTCCGTTTTGAGGTGACCGTCCACCCTGAGGGGACCCTTTTCCCTAGAGAGACTCTCCTTTAGGGAATCGTCCTCCCTAAGGAGACCCTGCTTTTCCAGGAACCCTTTTCCCTGAGGAGACCCTGATTTTCTAGGAGCCCTTTCCCCTGAAGAGACCTTGCTTTTCCAGGAACTCTTTCCCCTGAAGAGACCCTGCTTTTCCAGGAACCCTCTTCCCTAAGGAGACCCTGCTTTTCCAGGAGCCCTTTTCCCTGGGGAGACCCGTCTTTTTTCCACGAAAACTCCTCCTTGAGGAGACCCATCTTCCTGAGGCATCCCTTTCCCCTCAGCCTCCCTAGCCCTAAAACGTGTCTCAAAATAGTAAAAATTCAAAGCTATAGCTGGGACACAGCGACCACCCCCCACAGCTCGTGTCAGGGCTGAGGTGCCCGATGCTGAAGCATTTTAAAAAGCATCCCAAAAAGTGTCCTGGGAAGTCCCAGAAATGTCTATGGGAAGGTGTTGCTGGCCCTGGTCTGTGCTGGAAACAGCTCCTGGCCTTGGGGAAGGGAAAAGCTGGGAGTGCCTGTGTGTAATAAATACACACACAGGTCCCTTTCAGGGTAAACACTCGGGCTCTGTGAATATCAGTGGCAATGGGGAGTGGAGGGAAAGCACAATTTCTCAATGAGTATGTTTGGTTTCTGTCTCCTGGCTGGCAAAATCAGGCTTGGCTGAGGCTGAGGTAAAAAGGCAGAGATCCCATGGGCTAAGGGATGAATGCAAGGTCACAGGGACTGGCCAGGCCTTCAATCAGACATGTGAATACTTGGAGAAAAATTATAACCTCAGTGGTTGCAAAGCTCTGCTCCCAGAACTCACTTTTTTCTTTTTTTTTTTAATGTTATCAACTTTTCATCCCATTTGCATTATTCTCCTTGTTCTTTCAGCCATAGAGTTTGGTTCCTGCAGCACACCAAGATCTTCACATTCATAGCAGTGACAGCATTTTTGTCCGTACTTTGTCTGACTCTGGTTGATTTTCTTGCAGCCTGAGCTCAGTGTGGATCCTCCTTCTCCTCCCAGATGGGGGGAGATGGGCAAATTCCTACAAATCTGGTGTTGTGAGTGTTCCTGCAACGAGGTACCAGCAAGCAGCTTTGGCATTTCACTTCTAATTATAGTCTGATCGGTGTATTTTAAACAGAAAACAGAAATGTACAAAAAGAGGAGAATTTAGGGGGAAAAAGTAGTTGCCCAGAGAAGTTATTAATGTCCCATCCCTGGAAGTTTTCAGGACCAGGTTGGATGGGGCTTGGAGCACCCTGGGATTGTGAAAGGTGTCCCTGCCTATCCAGGGGCTGGAATGAGATGAGCTTTAATGTCCTTTCCAACCCAACCCAATCTGTGATTCTGTACTAACCATGGCAGAGCTCCCATTGTTTTGCTCTTTTGCAAGAATGAGTAAAAACCTTGATAAAGTTAAACCACACTTTTTAATTGTGGGGTGGTTTCTTAACCTTCACAGATGCAAAATTTCATAAAAACCTGTAGAATAATCCCCTTGTTGCCAGCTCAGAGTTAAAAACAGATCGACCAGAATTCCAGGGTGGATGCTGTTTCAGATTCTCTCTGATCACCACTAGAGGAACAGGAGTTACCCAGCTCCTGTCAGCAGGGTCAGGACATAGCAAGAAAAATGAAGGAATTAATGGCATGTTCATATGGTGTGAACACAACCTGGGCTAGTGGAAGGTGTCCCTGCCCCTAGCAGGGTCGAGATGACCATTTTAACTCAAAACAGCACAAAACATTCTAGGATTCAATGGCATTCCTCTGGAAACTGCAGGAGATGTCTTTGCCCACACGATGGCATCGCACGTTTAGGAAGTTCTCTGTGTGCGCACACTGCGGGCTTCAACAGCGCTCCGGGTGGGCTTGGGTTCCCCCGTTACACACTGTGTGTTAGAAGTAAAACCTTGTGTAATAAATTAGTTCATATTTCATATTAACTCTACGTAATAACCGTGAGGACAAAAGTCGGTTCTTGGTGGAAGTCCCTCCCCGGGCTACACGAGCAGGTCCTGAAAAAAGTCCAAAGTGTGTTTGGTTTCCATCAGTGTTGATGAACTTCCACTTGATGCCCAAGGAGAACAGTGAAACACGCAGAATGAGCAAGTTTTTTCCTTCGAGTTAACTTTTTCTTCTTTAATTTCTTTTTAAAGGTTAGTGTTTCTGTGGGTGTATTCTTTCACATGCAATTGGATTTTTACATTTGTTTGTTTTATGGGTTGTCTTTCATATTTTATCTCTTTCTGTGGCACCTCTTTTCAGTCTGGAGGTACAAGACAAGAGATTCTAGTCTTACTGACCTTGCACTGACAACCAGCCAGCTAATTCTGATTGACCAGTATCATCTTCACAAACAAATGATGATTTCATGACCCTTTTTCTCCAGGTACTGAGCTCAGAATCAGTCAAAAGCTACTGAAAGGTACCTGACCTGGCTTAGCTCGAACTCATCCTGTTTTGTTCAAGCCTTGCCCGTTTGTCACAGAGCTGACTGTGAACTGTGGGTTTGTTTGCCTTGCCCGTCGATCTCACCCGAGCTTCCTGCTGCTCCTGGATGACGTTTTGTCACTTGCCTGTGACATTAGGCTGTAAACTGCAGGGCAACCAGCTCTTAAAGCCACAAGATACTCAGACTAAATCGCACAGATTATGCTCCTGCTGCGGGGGAATTTCCAGGTCAGAGGCTAAACACCCTTTCAACGCCTTTTTTTTTGCACCGAGAGTGTAAAAAGTCAAGCGGGAAACGCGGTGCATGCGGGTGGTAATTCGCAGCTCTCCTTAAATGAGTCGTCACTTCCTCATGTGTATTTTCAGCTACTCAGCAGAGCTGCTTAAGTGTCTCAAGTGCTTTGTTTCTACCAGTAAGAAAGAGAGAATACACTAAGATGCCTTTTAAGGACATTCAGGAATATACTGTTGTATAAAAAAGAGGAAAAAAACCACAAGAATGTTCTAATTTTGTGAACTGGTGTTAGACGTGTTTGATTGCAGAGTGAAAAAACTAAAACCACAAAGCCCCAAACTGTTTATTTAAAACACTATATACTTATTGACTTTAAAATTCAGTAGATTTGGGTCTATTAGTTTTCCAAGACCACAGAAAATTTAGATGACCTTTGTTCCAGGTAGTCCTCATTTCAGTTCAAGTCTCTCAGATTAGGTAAATCTGCTGCAGTTAAAATAAATTATTCCGAGATAACAAAATAGAATGTAAATGATGAGCTAAGCAGCTGTGTGTTTATATCAAGCACATCTGTTTTACCTCAGTTATCTTTTAGTTTCTTTATAATTATTTTTTCTCCTCTCTTAAGTTGGAACAGAGAAATTTTGCAGCTCATTGGTCTTGTATATGTATGTGAAAGTTGTTACTCTCTGGTGTCAGTGACTCAGAATCGTTCTGATTCACCTTTGATATGATTCATACCTCAAACTGAGTCTCACTGAGGGCCAGCTGAGAAGGGACCCTGCTGTGTCAAAGACTGTGCAGACAGACAGGATTTCTGTTCCAATGAGTTTATAATTCACTGCATTCACACATGCAATGAGCAGAGCTCCAGCCCTCTCAGCCACAGGCATCTGAGAACTCCAAAAACGGTGATACCACACCAGAGGCACTTTTCAGCAGGGTATTTTGGGGGTATATTCACCTTCTGGGAGAGGGAGATTGGGATTAAAGGTCAAAAGGAGCCATTATGTTCAAGCCTCTTGCAGCCTGGAGTGTAGATAAGCACTGCTGTAAGTCACACGGAGGAAACACGTCTGATATTTTTCAGTTCCAGTTATTACTCAGCATTTCAGTTACATTATTATATTGCAGAACTCTGGCCTTTGCAAAAGAGGTCACTTTTGAGTTAAAAGAGTTAAATTATAAAGGACCCTTATCCATATTTTAGGGTCTAGTGAACACAAAAGTCATTTCACTTCTTTTAATGCCATTAGGCTCTGTGTTTCCTGTTTTGATGAGACATGAAGTTTCACATCTGCAGTCACAGTGAAATCCTGCAATAATGTTATATGATGAAACTAGTTGTAGGCTCAGCACAAAATTCCTTTGACTTTAAAAGGTATAGTCCAAACCTACCCCTGGTGCCTTTTGTGTGTTGTTCAGCTCTGCCTGTAACTGGCTGCTGTAGGAGTTGTACCTTCTCAGCTTCTCACCTGATTTGCCTTTGGGTTTTTGTGGGATTGCCATATTAGGTTAAAAGAGAGTCTGATTCTCACCCGGGCAGAGTCCTTAGGTAGTCACAAAGGAAGTTCTGGGTTTTGCAACTCTTTGTACTTCCCTTTACAAACTCCTCTGCCTGCTGGTAACCAACTCTTCTATAAAAGGAGAAAGGGTGCAGTGAACAGATGAATCTGATTGTTGGGGTTTGAAGTAGATGATGTTTAAGGTCACTTCCAAACCATGCTCTGATTCTGTGATTATGGATAGATTAGAATATGCAGATTTTTAGAAAGTGGACTTACAGGTGGGATAATGTTCATATAAACCACAGCTAATTTAACAAGGCAAACAATCCTTAACAAGAGAAACTTTTCCACCAAATATGCAACCTCTGATGCTGAGAAACCCTACACAGCCCCTTTTGTTTATTTTCTGCTTAGCCCAGACCTAGTTTGAATTAAGTTCCAGATTACTTACTGCATTAGCCAACTCTTTTGTTTTGTTTGCAAAGGTTTATAATCTGTGTTTAGTGAAAGCTATAGAGGAGTACAGCAAGCCTGTAACTGAGTAAAGGAGTTGAATGGTAGAATTCTATCTTTCACTGAATATCAACAGTCTTTGTGTTTGCTTCTTCCTTTTATTTGGTTGGTTTGATTTTGGTTTTTTTTTTCATTTACGCTGCTTTCTATGAAGAAATTTTAGAATTTGTTGAGGGTATTTTTTTCCAATGAGGAAGTCTTCCATAGAAAATACATAACTTTAGCTGTTTCCATATATAGTACTGCAGGATGGAAAGCAGAGGATCCTTTTGCCACAGATGGAAACAGAAGGTCTCATTTCCTCAGAACACAGCTTAATTCTCTCTATTTCAATTGTAATGTGGGCAGCACTACTCACAGTAACACTGTGTCCCAGACTCTTTGTTCTGTTTGTGTGCATGGATCACCTCACAGGCTGTTATCCCAATTATGTCCTTGGGGTCAGACTGTTTGGTCTGCCCACCCCAAACCCTGGAAGTGCTGCCGCCATCAGAAACAATGAGGTGGAAACACAGTGAAAAACATCAAACAATTCTAGAGCACTGCATCTGGCAGACAAAAACATGTCTGAGTACGAGATGGGGAAGTTCTGGTAACAGTCCTGAACTCATTTTCACCCTTGTTCACCTCTTTAATGCATGCAGACTCTTTCTCTAAACAGTGGGAGAAAACCCCTTGAAACATCTTAGATTTGTGAGGGAAGACGTTTTCAGCAGGGCAGCTGTGTTTCTTGGCAGTGTGCAGTACTGACACCCACCGTGTAACAAGAAACCAGTGTTTTGTCCTCTGTTGTATGGAAAACCCTTAAGTTCTGAAAATAAGTGATGGAAACACGATCATGGCTTGTGATGTCAAGAGCCATTGAGTAAACAAATAAATTTCTTGCAGTTTCACAGGGGTTTGTGCAAGTGGCAATGCACGGCTTTGTTACATGCAGCTCCTTTTCCCACACAGCTTCCCTTCCACCTGGGCTGGATTTGATCTATTCGTTCTCTGTTTGTGCAGTGCAGTTTATTTTCCACCATAACTCATCTTTTTGATTGCTTTCCATATTTTTGTCTAGGTGTGGAGTTCTCAGAGTCCAAAGCCTTTGGTTTACCTTTCACTGAGTAACCCAGTGCCCACGATGGGATGGTTATTGCCCAAAGCAAAAACAGTGCAGGCTGTGGGAGCACCCAGTTGTTGCTGACTGCTCAGTGCTGGGATCTCTGCTCCAAGAATATCCAGGAAAAGGTGAGACACTGGATTAAAGTGTGAGAGAGGAAGCTGTTCCTGCCTCATTCCTTTCCCAGGGCTGTATGTATATATATACTATATACAGTATGCAGTCATGTCCTTGTACATCTCAGCATTACCAAATTACCCCAATCAGTTCCAGGCTGGTTTTTTTTTCAAAACTTTGGGCTATAAAAGCCTGGTTCTGGAGCAGCTTCCTGTGTGATCCAGCATCTTCCTGTGTGATCCAGCTGTGCTGCCTGCTGGAGACATGGGCTGTGGGAGGAAGTTAGGGCTTTAAACTGCTTCCATCTCAGTGTTTATTCCACATGTGGATACTCCAGTACCTTCATAAAACATGTGTCAGATGTGTCCCCCACAGATGCTCTCCAGAGCAGAACACAGCAGCTCTCTCTGTGTTTTCTGTTTTCAAGTTGTGCTTTATCACAGGAGAGCAAAACCATCATTATCAACAAGCAGTCTTAAACTGCAAATCCAACTCTTCTCCCCAGTACAAAGAGCTGTTAAAGGTCAGTCTGGCTCTTTACAGCTTGGGCCTAATTAGGAATTGCAAACAAGCAAGAGGATAACCTGTGCTTTTATACTGAGTGAGGTACCAGTGAGATCGAGATAATATCAATGAGCTGGGACAGCTTTGAAGGGCTGCCTGTAAATCATCTGCTGCTCGAGGTGACTCAGAGCGAGTGTCCCCAGACAGGGCTCAAGTTGCAGTTTAAAGCAGCGATTTCCAGCACTAAACAGAAAATGTGTCACAGGAGATCAGAGTCCAAGCCAAGCTCTGCCTTTAGGTAGGGCTCTGTGCTGGCAGCTAATGTGGGGAAGGGGAGATTCATGGTGATGGGGGAAAGAGGTGAAGTGGTGAAATGCTTTGTGTGAATGGTTGGGACTGAAAAATGAAAAAAAAAAACACCTTTTTTTTTTTTTTTTTTTCCCCAAGGTCTGCCCTTGTCTCGCTCTATGGCCTCAGGCAGGTTTGTTGTTCACTTGTACATCTCTCCACACAAATACTGAAAGAGTACATGGTGTAATGGCCCTGATTTTATCCCAGTGCTGTAGCAACATGCTTTCTAACAAAGCAGGGAGGGAAAGTAACAGCATTGTTTCTACAAGCACCCCTGGAGCCACCTTTTATTCCCATCCTGCAGAAAGAATCTCCCTCCCTTAGATACCTCCTCTCAGAGGTGATGCCAAGCTGTGGAGCTGCACAGAATAAAACTGGTTCCAGTGGTTTGAGGTGCATCAATAAAACCCGTGACACTCAAAAGCAGCACAAATCTGGCAGAGTGAGGCCACCACCAAAAGTGGGTGTCACACGATGCCTTCTGCCACTCAGGGAGAGCAGGCTGTTTCTATGGCTACTACTGCCTTTCTCTCAAATGCATGAACCACTGGTGCTGATGAGATCATATTGTATTATAGAAAAAAAAAATTTACTCACATGCCTCTTTACACTGCAGCATTTTTTGAGCTAGTAAATATCTGACTTCCTCTGATAAAGACATTTTCCACTTAAAGTATTTTTATAAAAGGATAGGATTTTCCTTGTCTCTGATTTATAAATGCATCCATTTTGGCCTCGAAAATCCTTGTTCTGGTTTCCATGACAACAGGTCTGATTTTTGAAACTATTTCTTCCCCTTCATCTTGGGTGGAGAAGAGTTGTTGTCCCCTTCCAGTAGCAGTGCAATGGGCAAACAAAATTGTTGTCTTGGAGGAATATCTGCAGACTTGAGATCAGAAACTTCAGTCAGGCTTTTGAAACACAAGTGAAAAATGCATGAAAAGAATGACACTGCTAACCTAGCACAGGTTTGAGTCAGATTTTTTTGTACATGAAAAGTCAACTGCATATGTAATTCCAGGAAATTTTAGTCATATGCCACCCAGTCATGTACTTAACAAACTGCTCTGGTATCCCTGAATAGCTCTGTGTTGGCACACAGCAAAATATCCAGACAAAGAGGATCCAGCCAGTCTGTTCATATTGTCTCTTTACAGATTAATTAGTACTGAATGCATTTTATTATCTGAAATACACTCTCACCAGCTCTATTTTTTCCCTCAAGACATCCTGTTTTCAGTAGTGAACTGCTAGGACTGTCAGTTTCACAGATCATTCATGGGTAAGGCATATTCCTTCAATGTGGAACAGTGCATTTGAGACCATGGGTAGTAAATAAATAATCCCCAGCTGCTCTGCAAGGAGCTTTCCAATGGATTTTGCACTTCTAGCATTTTCAGGAAAAATGAAGATAGACAGCTGCTGGTGCTCCATGGCTGAAGTGGTTTGATAATTGCTCTTCTAAAATTATAAAAAGGCCTTTTTTGCAAACTCCTCAGAAAATCTCTGGAGAGGTGTTGTTTGCTTTTCCCTGCAGAGAAGAAGCACAATGTACCTGCATGCTTTTGGGTAATAAGTACCTTCAAATGTGCTGTCCACTCAGGTTTCAGATGAAACTTATCTCTCTTACTTACTGCAGAGTTTTTTTTAATTTATGTGGGTAAAAGGCATTATTAGCACAGTGTTTAAGGTATCATTGTATTATGGCATTACAATTTCATCTGAGCTGGCAGCAGCTTGATAAATCATTTACTCATTCCTTAAACTAGTATGGTATTGCTCCCAGTGTCTAATCCAAATGCTGGAGATTCTAGCCCATCTTTTGAAGCAGAAATCCAAGAGTAGGTCAGGTATTCTCCATTAAGACAGAAGGCAGGAGTATCTCATTTAGGATGTTTTATCCACTCCATTGTAACCTGTCTGTAATTTACGTTAGAGGCTACTCTGTGGCTCTGTTGTCCCCACCTGTGCAGTCCCTGACACATCTCAGGGTAAAGTGAGACTATTGCTGAAAGCCAAGAGCAGTTAAGGGTGAATCAATAGCAGGCACAACACAAAAGTGATTCAGTGATTGCCTTAAATAACCACACAGGTTTTGCCTTCTGTCATGACTAAAACATGCTGCCCATGCTGAGTCCCTTGGGGACAATGAAGTCACAGCAGCACCATTTCAGCTGTGCAGCCAACTAGAGACAATATAAGCACCCTCCTTTTCTGTGCCCTACCGTGACATGCAAGGGATTAAAATGTGAGTCATCTGCTGAGAAAATACTGAGCCTGAGGCAGTAGAAAGGCTCTTAAGAAAGGTCTTGCATCCTGTAAATATTAATTATGAGTGGTGAAGAAAGCAGACACAATTGAGAACAATGAAATCTATGCAATTCCATCTGCACTTTAAACTTTTCAGATCTTAACATTTCCATCTCTAAATTTCTCTCACACTTAAAACGCTTCGGTGGTTTTATAACCCATTGGAAAATTAATTTTTACCTTTCTGGGTTTTTTCATTTCTTGTGGTACAACTTCATGTGATATTGCACCCCACAAAAGTGCTATGTTGAAATCCTAAATTTTGTTTATAGCGCTGTCTGAATGGTCCTGCAAATAATTAATTGATTCCTGCTTTTCACATAGCCCAGAGCAAGTTTAGAGGAAATAAATGTAACATGAGTTAGTCATCCTTAAATAATCTCAAAGCAGGCAGCCCTACATTAACAGCAGGCTGATAATAAGCTGTGCAGTGCTATCTCCAGTGAAGCTTTGCTCATGACTTCAGAGAAATTGATGAGCTGTCATTTATTTGTTTGTTTGCCTTTTCTCAGTGGGTGAATTTATTGTCTTCTTGCTGAAGTATCAATTATTCTTGTAGAATTGAATAGTACTGTTTTAGGATTATGCATGTAAGGGCTAAGGTGGTTTGAGACATGAGGAAAACTAGTAAGATACCAACTCTGTTAAGACACCTATCTGTGTGATAGGTACTATTATTTTTTGTACTAGAGATAAATATTATGTTACAGGAACAGCAAAGAATGGGATTAAAAAGAATCACCAGACCTGATCTAAGCATTTAATTTTTTATTTTTTGTAGGCTTCTTCTGTCAACCATCTGCTGTCGGTCGGGCATTGATCTGACCTCTGAGGGACAGAAATCCATTCTGTCCCCTGCCTGATCGTTCAAGGCTTTTTATCCTGGCATTTAAATTGGATTTTATTCAATTTTATTTCAATCCACTGTATCAACACTTAATGAACAGAAGCCCTCCCACTCTGCTCTGTGGCATCCCATTGTATACCAGCTTTTTATTCTTGTGTGTGCTATACATATTCATTTCCCTTCATCTTTCATGCTAATTTATATTTCCCTTTCCCATTCTTTTTCTCTTCTCGATTATCATTAAATACCTGGATGACACTTAAATGTCAGAAAAGCCCTGAGAAATGCCACATACTGGAGAAAAAATAGTTTATGTTTAAAAAGCTCTGAGCATGGCAACATCTGCTTTTCAGGCTGAAGGACTGTTCTGGTCAGCTCTGAAAAAAAAAAGATCTCTTGAGAGAAATAGATGTATGTTGCTGGTGGTGTTTTGATTTTGAACTTTGATATTGAAATTGGAGGTTCAAAAATGAATCCTGTCTTCTCTCTAGTTCATCTCTGCCCTGACATGATAATGGGTCACTTGGAACAATCAGCTGGCTTCATTAATTATTAAACCTAACATATGGCAAAAGCAATCTGGAGATTTGCTGGATGTGTGGGGGTCTGTTGATGGAAATGTAAAGGGGGCAATTATCAATCTGAAAATAAATGAGAGTGCCTAGTGCCAAAGAGAAGGGGGAATCAGGAGGCTTAGGTATAGCTGGAAGAAATAAAAGATATTTTATTCTACAGTCAGATTTGTATCTTAAGTTACATGAAAGTGAAAATTCCTATAGCAGGGCATGTAGTTCACATGAGGATTGGGTTACTTGGCTGACCTGTGGTCTATGCAAATATGCATTTATAAACATTCACCAGAATTTTGATACTTGCTGAGTGCATAGGAAAAGCAGTGAGCTGTTCACTTTTAGGAACTGATACCCAATCAAACAAGAATACAACTCTCATCCATGCATTGTAGTAGCTTTCTTGGGCATTTATGCTGAGGGGAGAAAATAGGAGTCTTGAGACGTGGAGTAAGAGCTGCTATATGACATGAATGCTTTTGGAAGGTGACTTTTTATCTACACAGACCTAGGTAGTCAAATGATTAACATTATTGCCACTGCAGAAAGGGAAAAGTGAGAATTTGCCCCAAAGTGTGATACAATGAGAGGTTTTTTCCCTATGGCCTCTCCCTCTGTTTGCTGCACCAGAACAGAAGCTCACGTTCTGCCTGCTCTGAAAGAGTCAAGGGCAGAAGGAGCTCTCTGTACATTTCCTTTCTGTCCATAATACATTGGTGAGGTTTGTGCACAGTAACATCTTATTTGAATAGCCTACAGAACACTTCCTGGCAGAGTGGTGTGTTCCAAACCCCTGCCTGCTCTGTGATGCCTTGCTGAGCTTTCCTGCTCTCCTCTGGATATGGTCTGGATTCAGCTCCCAGGTGAACTCTCCCTCCCAACAGCCACAGGCTCCTGTGGCAGCAGAGCCATCTGTGACAGCTCCAGATACCTCATCCCAGGTTTTTCCTGCATTATCCAGCTCCAGTGGCAGTGGAAGGCAAGGGTAGAAAGGTTAACAAGGACCCCTCTCACCCCCAAATTTCTGAGGAGGGCTGGAAAACCACACAGGGCTTTCTCCTGCTTAGGCTGCCACAGCTCATGTAATGCCACAGATTAATGGAGCTTCAGACTGTCTGATGGAGTTTTTCCCACAGAGCAAAATATTAACTAAGTCAATTGATTGCATTTTCATTTCTTGAGGGAGGTGCAGCCCACACATCCCATTGTCTGAGCACAGACAGTCTGCTGAAGCAATACTGTGTTATCTCATGGGTGCTTTGTGCTGCATCTCCTGCCCTTGCCTCTGCTGTAAAAGGAAATGGAAATTCTTGCTCACAAGACCTATCTGACAAAGAAATAAATTCTTGTAAAGTCAGTGTCCCAAACTTAGGAAATTACAGTATCTGCAGCAGCAAAATGCTGTGATAAACCCCCATCCACCTGGAATGATTCCATAATCCACTGCAGATTCCCAATTAACTGCATACTTAGTTCTATGTAATAAGGACAGATAACAGGCTGTATTAGTGTAAATCCCTCAGGGGCAGTGGAAATACATCACAATATTCCTAAATAGTGTGTTTTTATTAAAGCAACCCCTGCAAGCTTCTGACTGCTGCTAGAAGCCTATCGTGTGGGGAGCTGTACATGTAATGAAAGGCCAGATTTACAGCACACACTCCTATTAAGTGAAGCACTTAATTGCTTATTTCAAGTACCAGTTCAAATAAACTGATCTCATCTATTTTCTAATTAAATGTGGGAAATTATAGTGTGGCTGGTTGGGACACAAGGTTTTTAAATCCTCTTCTAGAGCAGGAGGAACTGTAAATAGTCTCTTATGCTGTTAAGATTAAAATGAGACTGAAATCACACAAAGATCCTTTGAACAATGGTGTGTGAAATATTTAGGATTTTGACTCTGCACACATAAATAAATCACTTTTCTTTTTGGTTTTTTTTTGGGTTTTTTTTTTGCTAGCTTATGAAGAATCTTTTGTGACCAGTTTGGATTTAGACTAATATTCCTATTAATTAAACCATCTACATAATGGGATGACATAGCTTTTATACAAACACATATAATTCATTTTATTTGGATGAATTGAGCTTTTCTGTGCTCCACTGAACATAATGTTCATGATGACCTTTTCCTGCTTACAAGAGTTTTAATATTTTAGAGCAGTGTTTCTGGGAAGCAACTTGGTAAACAGCAATTGTTCTTCAGAGAATAAAAAATGGGAAAATTGGTTTAGAAATCGAGTCAGATTGTCACAGAATTATTAGGGTCTAAGGAAATTATGCATCTTTATTTCATTTATTGCTACACTTAGTTAATCTTGCATATCTATGACAACCACAAGAGAATTGTGTACTTTTTCATTTTAAAATTTTCTGAACATTTTGTGTGTGTGTTGTATAACTAGAACATTTTAGTACCCAAAGTCCAACTGCTGGGTATAGCACTGTACCTCCAGGTGAAAATCACTGGAGATTTTCACTGCATAACCAGAGATGGACACAGAGTGTTCATTCCCACTGGAATTACCTCAGGAAAGTCTTGGGTTGCTCTGGAATACCTGGGAGGGCTCCCACTGAAATGCCTGTGACTGTTACCTGTCCCAGAAACTGCCTGGTGGTTTTCATGTTGATTTTTAACATGTTCTCCTGTGTGTGAGTTTTTCAGAAAGGAAGAAGCTGAACACTTTCAGAACAGTTTGCTGCTATCAAGAACCGTTTTTTCCTTGCTGTTTCCTTCTCCTGAGGTTGTTGCCTGACTGATGAAGCAAAAATTCTCTCGTGAGCCACTGCTTGTAAGGAGAGGCAGAATGAAGCTGAGCCTCCCTGCTTCCTCATGTATTATAAAGTCATCAGAATTTCATAGGATTTCACACTCTAAAAATAGTGTCCCCATGACCCAGAGCCTCTAGATCTTCCTCATAGCAGGCACCACATGAGTTAATCACTCAGCTCCATCTTCACTTTTGTGCCATAGACTCAGTTTAGCCAAATTCCCAGGAGTGCCAGGCATTGCATTTGCTGGTTCCAACCGGGGAAATGTTATTTATTACCCCTGGAAACACAAAGCACTCGTGTCCACAGGGAGGGTCAGCTTCCATTTAGCCTCCCCCAAGCCCATGTGCAACAGACATTACTATTTTAGAATAATTTAGCTTTGTTATGTTTCTAGGATAAGTTACTTCAGTAGATTACAACTGGATGGATGTGTTTCTCTCTCTTAAATGCAAGGTTTGAGGGTTTTTTGCTGTTCTCAAATGGGTTTTATACTATCAAACTAGAGAATCTTATTCCTGTAATCTAATCAAAGATGTTAATATGGAGAACAGTGGTTGCTAACCAAATAGAAATGTGCCACTGTCTCTTTTCAGTCCTGATAAGACTCTTTCCTTTCAGCTGAAATCCATCTGGGAAGCATCTGTGTCACGTGCAGGCTCTTGCCTGCCTTGATAAAAGGTTGAGAAAATACTGATTAGAGCCATTTGATCTGGACTGGAATTAAAGTGCCTATAGAAACTCCCTCCCACAGTGCAAGATAAAACTACTGGAAACATGTGACAGATCTCAGGAAGCTTCTTAGGCCTTCAAATTGGAGGGGGAGGCTTCCTCAATCTAAAATCTGAATTTTACAACAGAATTCCACCACATTTTCCCTGTACTAGAGATAATTTGTTCCTAGTTAGTATTTTGTATTTTTTTTTTAATTTAATTAACTTCTCTGTTTTGCTGCCCCGAGTAATAACGAGAGCTGACAAACCTTTTGTGTCTGTGTGTGGAGATCTGTTCTGTATTTAACAAACATCATTCTTCTCCCCCCAACTCTGCAAACACACTCTTGTAAATCTGAATCAAAACCCATTCAGGACATTTCATCTTAAGTGGTTTCATCTTACTGTAATTACCAAGTCATGTGAGGAGTAGTGAAACAATCGTCTGCACAACAATGGAGATGAAATAAAGATAGCCTCTAATTAATTCCATCTAGGTTATAATTAATTTTGACTGAGTTGCTCAGGACAATATCCTTAAGTCTCACAGGCTGCTCTAAAAGAGGGCTGATCACCAGCTGCTGCTGTTTGATTTTCAGAGCAGATGGGGCTATTTCCAGCTATTGCTTAAAAGGAAATGATGAGGAGGAGGGTGGGGAGTGATTGATTGGCTTTGAACAGGTCTTGGGGTGAGACTGCTGCAGGAAGTGCTCTGTCTGAAAAGGAGATTCTGATAAGGTCTTTTAAAGATTTTAGACATGTTTTGGTTTAATTTATCTTTAATTTTGTAAGAGCTACTTTTTTTCATTAGCAAAAAGTGTGATCAGTGATGGGATGCCATGTCATTAAATATTTAATTATATGCTATGCATTAAGTAGCATATTAATTAAGCACACTAAGTAACATATAATGCTTTGGTTGCAAAGGTGATGGAGGATACAAATATGAATGTTTCTAGTCCTTGCCAGTTTGTAGAAACAAAAGATGAAAGATACCTGCTTAGATTGTTCCTCTTGTTCTATCAACAGAAAATTGTTCCCTATCTCATTGTACAAGAAGCCTTGGTAAATAATGCATTAAAATTAATTTTAGAAATTCTGCCACTTCCTTTGTTTGCTGGCAAACTGCAAAATTCTCAGATGGATTTGTTGTTAGAAATTATTCATAATTTCTGGAATAAATAAATCCTGGTAGACTGTGCTCATTAGGAGCAATGGATGTATAAATTACCAGTGTGGCAGTTCCTCAAACACCACAGTATTTAGGGTTTCTGACTGGAGCATCTAGAACTCCCAAATACCTGGTATGGACTCGGTTCTAAATGCAAAAGATGAAATAAAGGTTGGAAACCAGCATTGTCTGACTATCTTCAGTAAAACACTTGTGTAAAAAAAGAGCAGATATGTGACAGCTGCAGAGCTAAAATTTTCAAAGCTTAGACCTGTGATTGTTCATAGGGAGGGAAAAGCCCAAAAGATTTTCACATTATGCATTTCAACAGGACTAAATAGGAAGGCTGGGGATTTAAATGTTAAAAAATGGTGTACCAAATGTGTTTTTTAGGAATTTCACGTTCAGTCTGTATTTTCCTGTGCTGAATCTTCTGCTTGTTATCATTTTGTTTTGCTGCATTTTCATTGCTGTAGTGTACACACCATCCTACTAATTCCTGAAGACTAGTGCCATGTGCTTTTCCAGATTAAAACCCCACAGAAAGCAGAGTTTAAAATCTTATCTGAAGCTCCCATTCATCTGTGAGAAAATAAATTAGATGAGCAATCTCTGTCTTATACTGGGGTTTGAAACTGGTACAAAATGCTTTCACCAGTAATCATTTTACTGTGAATATGTGGCTCCAGCCCAAACCAGTCCTTGTTTCCTGTTTAGTCTGAGGGAGACAAGTCACAGCTCTGCTTTTGGGAAAGCACTGGTGGGGTGTGTGGAAACACTGCCCATGTTATCTGTTTGTGTTACCTTGGATGTGATAGTTGTTGAATATTTTTTGTGCTTTTTTTTTTGTCCTTTCATTCTCATGTTTGCCCTACAAGCAGTTTTCTGAACCCAATGAGTTCATTATAATGCTTTAATTTGCCTTTTCCATAGTAAGAGCCACATAGTTTCACCTAATAATTCTTGTTTTGAGCCCAATAATCATGTTCCAATTGTAAATCTTTTTTTTCCCCCTTTAACATAGGTGCCCTTAAACTCCTTGATTTTCCCAAGTGTATTTTATTAGATGTAGGCATGTAAAGGTACAGCTTGACACTGGCTGTGTGGCTTCACTTGCTCAGTATCACTGCTGATTTCTTAGGGAAGAGGCATGGCCCATCTCCTCTAGAAAGCTGTTACAATCAAAATGAATCTATGTCTGTGTTTTGAAATAAATTAAGACTGCAAGTAAATTTTTTCCCCATTTCAGTTCTGTCTTTTTAGCAAAATTGTGCTTCCCTTGCTTGCAGTTTTAGGCCCTGTAAAGCTTTGTAGGGCAGCTTCCCTGCTCTCCTGCAATTCCAGCCTGCCTGGACAACAGGAACATTTTGTCTCCTGAGACACCAATGTGCTGAATCAGTAGAGTCATGGTTTTCAGCCCAATATCTGTCCCCATTAGAGTGGGCAAGTAACTCAGTGTTTGTTTAAAATGAGAACTTTTTAAGTGGCTCACGTTTGTTCCATTGCTTCAAAGGATTGTTCCACACTGGCAAAATCTCCCATGGAAAGTTGAAGAGAAAATTTAAGGCAGATCTGCAGTTTTCAGAGTTTTGCATTACTTGCTTCTGACTTACTCAGGTACATTGTTCAATTAGCCCTAATTCCTTTTTATCTATTCTGGAGCTGCATGGCAGGAGCAGAAATCCCTCTTCATGTACTAACAAATGGTCAGACATGCCCATGACTCATTACTGAACAGGCACAGGAGGCCTGTCCCTTCCAAGGTTTCCAAGATATTTCCTTGTTAAACTCTTTAGCAGAAAAAAAGAGAGATAAAAAAACCCACATGGAAGCCTGAAGTGCCTCCCTGACAGTTCTCAGTGCTAGTGCACAGCTTGTGCATCAGGTTGGGATATAAAAACCTGGGTTTAAAGGGCTTTATGGAGATGTGTTAATGTTCTAAACATTGTTATGTTAAGAACAGCTGCTTGTGTTTGTGCTGGTTCAGGGCAGTTGGGGGTTCTCTAACTGAACCTTGTGAGGGTACAACAGCTTTCCACAGCTGCCCATCATCAGTATTGGTAGCCAATTCTGCCTAAGGGGTGTGATTTTATTACTTTAATTAATTTATTCAGTAGTAATTCTGGATTTATGTATTCTTTCCTTCCTCCAGTTTCACTTTTTCCTGGTTTTGTCTTGCCCTCAGTTTTATCAAAAGAATTTGTTATATAGCAAAGTGGATCAGGCAACTGATCAGCTTAAAAATCACCTGATATTTAAAGCCAGATCAGGCTCCTGAGAGGTTCACATCATGGCCTCCTGGGTACCTATGAAGAAGAAAAGGGTGAGACTGCCCTGAGCTGGTGATGCAATGTGAAGCCTTTAACCATGTAAATCCATTCTGAGGGTCATGTTTGTGATGTTGGCTGGGCTCTCTGCCCTGAACAGGGGAGAATACTGCAGCTCTTCTGAAATCTGTGCTAACAGCTGAGCAAGAGGCCAGCCACTCAAAGAGGGAGCACAGCCCTGAGGTCAGCCTAGGATGGGTTGTTTGGTAGAAAGGTGCAGCTCTGTTTAAAGAAACAGTTTTGTTTGGGAAGAGAGTAAATGTAAAATGTCCACCCTCCTTATTTCCATCGAGCTTCTTGTTTTGCTGGGCTGTGACCAGATTTGTAGCATGTGGTGCTGGGGGTGGGGTGTGGGAGCATCTCTTCTCAGGAATGGATGGTGTGAATTTATTGTGGGATGACTTTGCTTGAAGTTTGGTAAGGAACTCAGTCTGGACTGTTGCACTGGGATGCTCACTGAGTGCTGGACTCAATGTCCAATGTGAGTTATGGATCCAGTTTGGGATTTCTTTGGTGCTGCTCACACAGACTTGCTCCCTCAAAGGTCTTGAAAGGTGATAAACTGCAGGTATGAGGGCAATGATCCCCTTCTGCAGTGCTTTGAGACCAGTTCCTGCCCTGAGTAAACTCTTTTTTGGTTCAACGAGACAACGTTCTTATTCTCATGTGTCTGCTCTTTGTTTCCCCCACATCTACATTTTTAAGATCTTGTGTGTTCATGTGAACTACTTTGGTTTGTTCTGTACGTTGCAACCACAAAAATGTGGATATAATTCTGGCCAAAGTTTCCAACCTTTCTAGACCTTGAGCTCTTCACAGCCAGTGGTGGAGCTTGGCCTCCAGAGCTGTGGAATTCAGTTGGTGTGGTGAGGGATCCACTAATTTCAGTTCTAAGTTGGTCTCCATCACAAAAGGCATGGATTCAGATGTGGGAATGGCTTGCTGTAGGACAGTGAAGAATTCCCAGCTGCTTGTCCTGCATCTGCCTTGGGAGCTCTCACAGAAAATCTGGTTTTGACCACAAGCCTTCTAAGGGGAATAGTAGTAATTAATAAGAAATAATAATAATAATAAAGCTTTACTTTCTAGTCCTACCAGGATCAGTTGTAAGGGCTCAGGCCAGAATCTTCCAAGGTGATCTTAGTGTGGCTAATTATGAGAGATGATTAACCTTCTGATTTCTTATTCTGGGGGAGTGTGAGGTGTTTAAGGGGAAACTGAGGCACCCTGAAGTGACCAAGTTTGCTTGAAATGTTGTAGCCAAGAGGAACAGACCAGCAGAGCTGAACAATAGCATGAAGTCTCTGAATATCTTGCTTAGCTCTTCTTTTTCCACTCTTTTTTTATTTCTGGACACTTGATTAATAAACTTAGCAAAACAATGAGCTTGCTTTCCTTACTTCCCTTCTCATTCCCTTTGGAGTAATCTGCAGAGCTCTAGTGCTTTTTTGCACTGCAGTTTAAAAATGCACCAGGAAGTCTCATATCCTGTTCTCTGACTCTTCAACTTTCCTTTGAACTGTAACTCAGAAATAATTACAACAGAAATAAGTCATGTGCATGTCTCTAGAAATGTTTTAGTACTAATGAGACAGTTTCAAAATTACTGGCTATGGAAATGATTGCAGTTGATTCTTCAATAGTGAAGATCTTGACCAGCTTGTAAGTTTTGAGTATTGATGAGAGATACAGAATGGCCTTTTGTCTTTTTCCTGTGAAAATTTTTTCACAGTTTCCAGTTAGGCTTGAAAAGGAACTTAGCCTGATCTCAAGAGAGAAATGCAGAAAGGAGAAGTGGACAGCCCACACCCTGTTCATGCTTACTCTGCTCTTTGCAATGGCTCAGTGTTGGTTAGTTCCCTCTTGGACACAGAAAATGAGACCAGGGTGGTGTTTCAAGTTGCAGACACTGAAACCAAAGCCCTTTTTTATGGTGTGCCACTTCTGTCTTCTTTGTCCACTTGAAACAGGTTTTCCCAATATAAGAAGCTTACTTAACCCAGGGTTTAAGGCTATTTTTATCCAGTGAGAAATGTGCATGTAAAGAAAGCCTTTGGAGATAGAGGACAGTACTTTGTTTTTCCTCAAGGTCTCCTTTATGCTTGGGAAAGGTGTAAGTATTTTCTGGAAAACTTAGATAATATTCGGATGTCCTTCACACTCATATTGTTTGGGTCAAGTCTTTGAGGGGCAAAGCAGCAGATTAATTTGCAGAATCCTACTGGTGCAGTAATTCAAATGAACTGTAATGTCATTGCTTTGCATGATCCTGATTTCTACAGAGATTCTGGATCCTTATCTCTGAGAACCTACTGATTCCTATCAAATGCATGTGGAAATTTTTCATTCTCTGCCCTGTTTGACTACTGCTCCTGCACTGTTTGCAATAATAAATAAGGGTCCTCCTGCTTCACCTCACATTGGCTACTAAAATTGCCATTATTTCATAAGATGTATTCAAGTGGAGGATCTTTTAAAAACACAGTTCCTTAGCACAGCTTGGGGTCAGCACATCCCTTTGTGCTGCTGCTCCCCAGCATTTCCTGGAGGTGTTTATGTAGGTGCCAACTGGTGGGGTCAAGGTTCCAGAATTTAAGATACTGGTGCAGAGGTGACAGATAGGATTCCACAGGCTTTCCCAGGGCAGCCATGGCACTGTTACAGGACAGTTTCACTGCCAGTTTCACTCCACCTTAAATGCAGAAGCGTGTCTGTAACCACTGTGAGCTTTTAATCGCTCCAATTACCCTGCTTCCCCCAGCCTGACAGCTGGCATGCACACAGTCCCTTGTTAAGGCTTGCATGAGAGGTGGATTTTTTTTCCAGTTGAGGATATGACCACAGCACCAAGCACAGCCCCAACACCACCCAGCCATTTGCTCAGCTGGAGTTTTCTCATGGTTTATGCAGAAACCACTATAACGTGTAAGATCACTGCCCTTGCAGAGAATGCAGCAGCACAGAGCAAACTGAATCCAGGAGGTTATTAAAATAAATAAATAAAATTAGTGGTTCCAGAGTTATCATTAAACAAGATCTTGGTCTAAAAAGCTTGTTACAAGCTGTGCTTGTAACTAGAGGTTAAGCAACACAGGCTATTTGGCTTTTGAGTCAAAAGTGAGTAAACTCTATGGTACCAGAGTAAAAATGTAAATATATAGAAGAAAATATACTCTTCCATCCATAGAAGCCCTATTGTCATGGAATATTCTGAGTTGGAAGGGACCCACAAGGATCATGAGTCCAACCCTTAAGTACTCAACTCTCTTGCAGCCTCTTCTGAATGGCCACTCTGTGCTGACCTGTCAAGCAAGATCATTATGAATTTTTTTTGGCTGATGGAGATGGACCTTTTCTTCTTTCTCTCATCATGAAAAGTCCTGCCATGTTCACTGAGAGTGTTCCTTCTCAAGTACTTGATGAACAAAGAGACAAAATCTAATCCTGCCTGCACTGAGTTTTCCCAGCAATCATAACTTGCCTCTTTAACACCTAAATCCCACAGGTAGATCCTGTTACTCTTACACAAACTGAGCACCAAAGCCTGAAGGAGGGCTATGGATTTCACCCTCTGGGAGGCCTCTCATGGCTTGGGATGGGTCAAATATGCAGTAATTGCCCAAGACCAGAGCTGGGCTTGTGTTTTTGTCTTGGCAGCAATTCTAGCTCCTACCACTCTCTAATTGACTATCCAGTGTCCTGAACTGTGGAGCTGGTTAGGCTGATAATTTGCTTTCTAAAGAAAAATGTGGGGTTGTTGGGTTTTTTGTTTCCTTAGGGTTTTTCCCCCATATGTCCTGCTGCTTTCCTTCACTTGGTTTATCCAAAGTCAGACAGATACTTGTGGCACAAGGAAAGATATAGTTCCAGGTCATGCTTAGCAGTTGATTCTTGCTACTGTATTATACAAGATCTTACAAGTACTGCAATGACACCAAGTTCCCAGGTGCTCTTCAGAAATGTGTTCTCTGGAAAACCTCCTCAAAACCCACGGTGTTGAGAGCCCCCACTTCAAACACCCTGACAAAATTGGATGCAAAACCCCTATTTCAGAGGAAACAATTGAATTCATTTGTTAACCTGGCCCATTAACAGAAATTATTTATGCCCCAAAAGCAGCTGTGCTGCAAAGTTCTCCAGTGGTTTAACAGACAGCTGTTTCTCCTCTGTGCTGAGCTGGAGCTGTGGCTGCTGGTGCCTTCTCCAGTGATCAGAAAGGCTGGCAAGTGTTGGCTTCAGCCCCCTTACACATAACAGTGAAACCAGGAGTCAAGAAATGTGAGCACAACACAAATGTCCTGGAGGGAGCTGTCTCATGGCTGTGGTTTTGCACCCACCTCCCTTGCTCTCCTGCTCCCTGCTGTAACAGTTTGTTTGAAAGCTGCAGAATAAAAGTTGCTATGGGATCTCTCTCCATTTATACCAGTGCAGAGCTGCATGCTTTCTTTTGTGCTTGACTCCACAGCAACTGCCTGCAGGGCTGTGTGCTCACCCTGCTTGTGTCCCTGGAGCTCGAGGTCCTCTTTGGGATTCCAGGTGTGATTCAGTGAGCAAGTGGGTGCAGGCTCTCAGCTCATTGCAGAATAACCTTGCTGTGTTGTGGGAAAGGAGGGGAAATTTAGTGTTTTCCCTCTCCATCCACAAATCAGTCCAAAATTACTTCAAACTCTCCTTGATTTAGGTGTGTGAAGGTCTAGATCCCAGGTTTGCAGTACCCTCAGTCTCCCCAGCCAAACCACTCCCTGCCTTTGCCCAGCAACCCCTGTCCCTCTCCAAAGTCAGGAGGTGGCTGAGCCTTGGGAACAGCCTTTGAAACGAGAATTTGTTTTTCAATACACTTTTTAATTGTATGAAATTAAAAGCTACCTTTTAATTGTACTAATCCTTCCCCAAAGTTGATGTGGCACCTGCTGGGTGATGCTTCAGCAGATGGAGGTACCCAGTAGCCCAGCAGAGCTGCTTGGTGTGTGCAGCCCCAGAGGGGACACAATCACTGCCCACCTGTGTGTGCCTTCAGCTCTACCTTTATTCAGACAGGCTCAGGATTGCTCTGGCAACCCCAGTCACAAACTGCAAAGGATTCATCCCAAAAAGACCTATGCTTTAAGGGCTTTTCTCCCTTTCTCTCCCTCTTTCTTATTTTCTCCATCACAGAAATCAGTTCTGAGCAGATGGGCCCACAGCAGCTTTATCAGGGCCCCTTTGTGTGCTGGGAGCCCTTTGTCCCCTGATTTCTGAGCCTAAGCTACAACAGCTGCTTTTGGAGTCAGTGGGACTATCAGGTGTTTGTTTTCCAGTGCCTCAGATCAGAAGGATCCTTGAGATGAAACCACCCAGACTGGTGGCTCCTGTCAGCTCCAGATCATCCCAGTAGGGTGAGGTCTGTAACTGCTGGTCTTGCATTTCTCTGCTTGCAAAAACTCTCCCTTGCTGCAGCCAGAAAAGCACTGGTGCATTTTCTGTGTGCCAGAATTTCAGAGCCCTGGAGAAGATCTCTGTTAGATCCCATAGGAGTGGTGTGGGAGATTCTCATCTATTCCTTACATGCTGCTCTGAAAGGTCACTAATGTGGTTGCAGAAGCAAGTGCTAATTAGCTGTGTGCACACCTCCAGCCTCAGCTGAGAAGAGCACTCTGAGCTTCCGTGGATGGGAATTTATTTGGCTGCATCTTGGGATGGTTTTGTCTCTCTGGCTGCTTGCTGGTCCTGTCTTGGATATCTGTTTACAGTGGTATAAATAGAACTTTATTTTTTCTGTCCTTGTCCTACTTATGCTCATAATGTGCACACAAAGCTCTGTTTATCAGATGAACTTTGTGATGAACAGGAGATTTGTGGAATTCCTTGGTGTGCCCACAATGGAGCAAAGCAGCTCAGGGGATCTCTAATTTTATTTTACTCTCTGGATGCTGAATGCATTTCAGAACCACCTTCCTCTCCCAACCTGAAATGTGCAAAGCAATTCTGCTCCACACACTGACCTTCATGTCCTTGCCCCAGGTGGAGCAGGAATTCCTACAGAGCTGACATTTTCTCTGCTTCTAAGGAAAATTTCTTTATTTGCTCTGAGTCACACTGGATGTTATCTGTGGCTCTGTGGTTACACAATTTATGATCCTACTCCCTGCCTACAATTTGCCACAGGATTATCAGAGAGCAGAAACTGGAGGACCTTTATAGGTGTGAACACAAATTTCCCTGATTTATTCTGACCATTTGCTGAAACAAGTCTCTCTGAATCCAGCTAAGGTTTTACACAAATGAATGTGGTGTGCAAAACTTAGAGCACCACATTTGTAATTGCATCTTTTGGCTGAGAGGGGAATGAGCTCTGTGTCTGGGGGGAGTTCCTAGCAGCTGAAATGGGAAATAGGGAAAACTGAATCAAAAAGACCTTTTCAGTTCTCTAAAGAACACGTCTTGGTGAGCTCCCACACAAATCTGGTTTTGATTGTCTCTTACTTGATGTAATGAAGAGAGATTTGGGGTTTTTTAAAATTTTATTTTCAAGAAGTAGCAGATGAACATGGCCAAAAGTGAATAGAAACAATCTGAGGAATTGCAAAATGCTTAAAGAAAGTAAAAGCACTGTGAGGGGTTATATTATTGCCTGAGTTTAAAAGACAGAATGTGCAGTATTTAATAACAGTCTTACAGGATTTGCTTTATGAAAGCATTTGTTCAATGGTGAGGTTGGTTCAGCAGTGCCTTGGTGCCCACTGTGGGAAGAGCTCCTGTTTGCTTGGATCCCAGCTCTGATGCCAGCAGCTGCATCCTCCCCAGTGCCAGTTCTGACACTGAATAAATTGCAGTGCATCTGAAATGGCTGGTGCAGCATGAGGGCTCTCCCACAGAAATAGTTCACGAGTGATTACCCCCTCTCTGTCTCCAGCAGACGCCACAGCAAATGTTTGCAGAGCACAGCAATCCAGCAACCATTACAGTATCAATCCTATTGCTTCTGATTGGAAATGCACAAGAGAGCTCTGTGTACAAACCCCAAAATATTTCCTGGGCACAAAGCCAAATAATTTAACTACATTGAAGTGCTTCATGTTTGAGGGAGTTTTTTTCCATGCCAACACATGAAAATTAACATATTCTCAAGGAAAGCAGAGGTTTTGTAGAAGCAGTGATGGTAGAATATTTTTTCATTGAATTTTGACCCATTTTCCTGAAGTATGCTGTTCAAAACTCGGAGGCATGTACAAATTAGGGGCAAAAGTCTAATTGCCACATGCATTTGCCATAACTAGAAGAACAGAATGAAAGTGATTTGGTGTTAGGGGATTAATAATACCCTGTGCCTGAACAGAAGGGAAGTGTGAGGGGGTGGGAGGTGGTTCCAGTTCCATGATTCCTGCCAATGTCAACCCTGGCATATATATAATTAGCCTCCTTGATTAACATCTCAGAATAAAAATGTGAATAGGGGAGCTGTTCTCTTCTGGCAGCCCCAGGCTGAGGAGCTGGAAGGTGCAGACAGAGGCAGAGGGTGGGCAGAACAACTGGTAATGAACTTTTGCTCCCTGGAGGCTTAGCATGACTTCCCTTTTCCCTGTTCATGGCAAAGCTCCAGTCACAAACCTCCTTCCTGAAGTCGTGGCTTCTCTCAGAACTTTGTGCAGCCCTGTCCATGACTGCTCTGCTTTTCAGTGTGCTGTGGAGTCATGGATCTGTGCTCCCTCAGCCCTTGTGTGGAGCACCACAGCCCTCCAGGAACTGCTGAATGCCACAGTTCACACAGACAAAGGGAGGAGCATTAGCTGCTCTTTTTATTCTCTGCTCACAAGCAAAATAACCAAGGGAATCCATCCTTCCCCAGAATGTGGAAGTAGGAATGAGTAGCTGTAGAATCCCACAGGGCAGATGTCTGATAACAAATCCAAGCATAGCTCTCCCTCATGGAAAATAAAGGAATATAAGAACTCATTATTGCCCGTGCCCCAAGCAGAAGCTTAGCAGCTTGCAAGAGTGACAGCTCAGATTATTGGTGTATTTATAATAAAGTCTTTTAAGTCTGCCACATGGATTTGTGAGTCAGCAAAGAGAGCAAATAGGTCTGCAAGGGACAGGCCAGCACAGAAGGGAAAACTGTCAGGAATTACTCAGCCTTGAACATGCCCCAGTCTGCCTCTGTTTCCTTTAGCAATAACTATTGTTCTGGGAATGAGAGATTTATTTTTCATTTCTTTGGAAGCAGAGTGCAGGGAAGGCAGTGGGAAGTGTTGGCTGGTGACAGATTGTGATGGAGCAGGTCAGGCTGCCCGAGCTGGCACCAGCACAGAGGTGAGCTCTGCACAGGGGGGTCTCCCAAATCACCCTCCAGGCAAAGCTGACCCTGGAAGTACACTGTGCTGTACAGGTATTGCAGGAGGTTTGGGGGAACTGATTGCCTTTTTAATAGGTTTACAGCTGGAGATTCCAATTTAGGGCCCATAGGAAGGAGAGTCCTTAATCTTGTCCAATCTGGAGGCTCCTTGCAGGGCTGAGACCACAAAAAACCCAAAAATAAAACACAAGAGATGACTAATTGCCAGTGTTTTAACATTTAGTAGTTTTTATTATTGATATGGTGCAGGAGACCTTAATGATATCTAATTTTTTGCACTGAAACTTTAGAAAAAAAATAAATCACACTGTTGTGACTGACCAGAAAGCAGCAGCTGAATGCCATGGCATAAAGGGGAGATTTTAATGAAATGGATGCACAACTCATACCAAAAATTGGTTGGAATGGAACACTAATTCACATTAGGATCTTCCAAAGCCTTGCTAAACACAGCTCCTAATCACTCACTGATGGTCCCACCCTGCTTTTTATAGCAGTGGTAATCCAGGTAACCTGGACAAACTCCAACTTGGATAATTACGTTCTCCTGACCTGAATTCTCCTTGGTGTTTCAGATGGATGCTGTTGTCAGGCTGATATCCTTAATAAGCAGTTGCTGCTTTGTGCGCTCTGTGTTTCACCTGAGTGAGCTGTGTCTCACTGGATGCACAGCCTGAGGGACATTTTGGGAGGTTTGTAAATTTTAAAAGCTCTCTGTAGGAGTAAAGTGGGAGAGGATTTAGTGTATTTCATTTACAGCATCTACTTAAAAATATTTTTGTTGATATATATCAGCTATAGTAATTAACTGGGATATTTTGGCATGCATACACACTCTGGGATGTGGGCATTGGAGGCACTTTAATAGGCAGTCCTAGAAATTCAGCTTTTCTTGGCATTTATCACTGGCTTCAAAGAATGAATGCTCATAATTCTGCCAAACACTCAGTAATGAGGATTTCAGCTGAGCATTTCCAGCTTGTTGTTCTCAGTTCCAGATGGTCAGCCAGTACCTGAAACAGATCAGTGCTTCCTGCAACCACATCTCCTCCAGGAAGGCTCAGCACAGAGCACAGGCTAAAGAGGAATTGCAGATAAATCCTCTGGAGGTTTTTTGAGGGGGAAAGCAGCAGGTGGGGGTGTTTGGGGGTTTTTTTGTTGGTTGAAAGCTTTTTTTAATAAAGACTCAAATATGAGGCAACAGCCTGAGGAAACTAAAGCAGATCTAGTGGATCACCCTGGGGACATCAGCTGAGTCAACATCAGATAAATTTACCAGACCTTCTTCCCCATCTTGATTTTTGTCTGCTCTGAGTGTGAAATACTTCACTGCTGTCACCTATCTGGTTTGTGTTTTTATCAAAATCACTTTACTCATCCTCATCCTTGGGCCTTATCTGCCCTCTTTCACCAGCTGCCATTTGTCACATTTTTCATACAGTCTGAGCTCCTGGGACATTTCTGCACAGGCTCCCTTCACCAGTCAAACAAGAACAGGAAAATAGCAAAGCAGGACCAACATTTCAGGAAACAAAGAAATGTGTATAGGAAGGGATCAGAAGGGAAATTGGGGTCAAACCCCCAGATTTGAGGAAGGATGGGACAGGAAGTAGGAGGGTGGTTGGAAGGAAGAGCAGAACTGCTGCTGCTGTTAAAGGATGTGTCAGCAGAGCATGGAAAAGTGGGAAGTGGAAAGGTGGAGTGTCAGTGGGTAGGAAAGGACAAGGTCTGGGACTGGCAACAGGAAATAGCACAAAGCCACTGCTCAGAGGAAACAGCAAAATTCCAGTGTCCTCAGCATCCCCATTTCCACTCTGACTCCACTCAGTGTAACACCTACAGTGAGCTCCAATTCACAGTCAAACCCCATTGGTTTACATCAGGGCACAGCCACAAGCCATGGCATTTTCACCATGCAGTAAAATCCACACATTATGTGTTTGACTATGGAAGTCCTGTTCTTTGCTTGGACACAGGCACAGTTGCTGTTTTAAGCAGTCAAACCAATTGAGATGCACAGAATGGGCTAGATCATTCCCCAATGCATTAAAGATGGATTAACTTGACCTAAAATCTTTTAAAATTGCATTAACTTCTCTCTGTTGCTAGCAAAAACGTGAGTTAGAAATGCTGGAGCCATCTGAGGCCACCAATTCCTTGAAAAAAGGACATTTTACACATAAAATTCTTAGAGATAAACACAATAATGACTGCAGACTTCAGCTCAGTTTCTTGCATAAAGCATTCCTGGGATTTTGGGAGGACTTGGTGTTACTGTGCTGTGCTGGTGCAGCCACTCTGTGGCTGCCTGAACCCAGAGCAGAGCCCACTGTGATATTTTCCAGAGATGTTACAAGAATTAAAAAGAGATTATAGCATCACTTTCAACTGGCTTCCCAAATGGTTTTATTAATGGTTTCAGGATGTGAGTAAATTAAGCAGATTAACTGGGGGAATTTCAGTGGAAAGAAAAGTAGGAAACCCCCTTGCAAATGAATCTGCCGTGAGCTCAATGCTTCTTGGCATAATCAGTTTTTGCTCCTTTTCACTTTTGTTTTTGGGCTACTTTCATGTTTCAGTCTTGGGAAGTTATTAGAGGTAGAAGACCCCTGACCTCTCAGGATTCATGTTGTGCTGAGCCCCTTTTTCTGTGTAAGCACAGGCTGGAAATGACCAAGGCAGCCTGGGATAGGAACAGCTTCTGAGAGGAACTGAGAAAGAGGAGAGACTGTCTCTAAGGGGAAGTGGACACTGAAGCAAATAACCAAAACATGGCCAAAAGGCCAGTGTTGCAGCCACAGTTGAGTGTGGGGTAGGAGAACTTTTGTCCATTTGTATCACTGCTTTTAATCTGTTTAAAACCTGTGGTTTTACCATCATAGTCTTCTTCTACCTCTGCACTCTGAAATGGTTGTGAAATAACCATTCTTGTGTCAGGAAAAAGAGCTGAAGTGCTGAGGAGCTGAAGTATCTGCAGATCCAAAACTTTTCCTTGGGGCCAGATCTACAGAAGTGCAGATGAGTCCCATGAATTCCACAAAGATCCAGTGAAAACTCAAATATGAATATGACAAGCTGGAGGCAAAGGCACTCTGGCTTTGGATAATGCCTGGAAGAAGTCATCATTCAGAGAAACAAAATCTACACCTTCTCCTTAGATCCATGCCTGAGACACAGTGGGGATATGGAAGAGAAAGGAGACACAGCTCTAGTACACACTGCAAAGAAAAACCACTTTCCTTGCCCATAAAAGACCTTTTTACTGGACGGAATTTCTCTCTCTATTCATTGTTTTCCTACCAATAAAAACGTGGTTCATTTTAACGTTTTTGGCAGTCTAACTCCAAAACTGAAATCTGAAATAAGACAATTCCATTTTTTTTAGCACATCTTCTCTTTTGTGTCAGAAGTCAGTAAAATCCACAGATGTTGGAGTTCACACAGAAGATACAGGTATTTCCTGTGCAGTACAAGAAGCAGTGAGCAAATCCATGCAGTGAGTGCCCTGTTGGACAGTTACCATAGAGACAGCACATAACAGGGCTGTTCTCCTTATTCCTACCATGGTGGAGAATTAGACACAGCCAACACCTTTCCTGCACTTTTCCCTTTTGCTGCAAGGTGCTGAATTGCTGGTTGTATCCTTGTTTGGGGTCAATGAAAAGCCCATTCCTTGCATTTTTCTCCGAGCTGCTGAGATGCAGACTCAGTCCCAGCACCTCTGGGGTTTAGCAGAGTTCACACCTCAGCTCTCCCCACTTTGTTCCTCAAACCATGCTCACACAATTTCCTGTTTAGAAGCAAAAAGGGGGCTAAAGAGCTCTTGGTGCTTCCTCTTGTAGCTCAGTGCAGTCGTTTCTTCCCCAGAAGCAGCTGACAGTCAAGATATTTCTCTGATAGGCACTTGAGCTATTTTTTCACATTCTCATCAGTTCAGATGGTTCTTTGTAAGAGTAGTTTCAAACCCTAATTTCAAGTGGCTGAAAAATAATCAGATAAAATAGGTTGAGTTGTAAAAGCATTAGCTGAGCAGGCTTGGCTCAGTGTCAGAGAAGCACAAAGCACAAGAGACAGAACTAATACTCCAGAAAAGCTCTGTGAGCTCTGTAAAGAAGGTACAAGAAATCTGAATCACAGTTCTGCAGACATTGCTGTTCCTTTGCTGTATTCTCTGCACTTCTCTGAGGTCTAAAAAAAGGCTTCTGATACTTATTAGCTCCTTCAATTTAAACACTGTTTTATTGAGTTCAGAGATGGAAGCTTTGCAGATGAAATCCTTTGGTTTTTCATTCCTCCTTTCTGTTTGGGGAAATTGAAGTGTCACAGTGACCAGGGTTAACAGATGCACCAAAAGGTCAGCAAGACACGTCACATGTGAGCAATGAAAACCAAATTTTCTCTGATGGGTTTGACTGAAGTCTTTCCAAGATGGCAAGACTGAAGAGAAGCTCTGGAGAAGCAAAGAGGGAGACTTCTGAGAAGAAAGCAAGTTTTTAAAATACACAAGGAGGTCAGTGCAGTGCAGGTGATGGAGGATTCATATTGCAGGAGCCCTCAAAGGCCTGGCTGCAAAAACTGCTGAGTGAAGCCAAAGCCTCTATTCCAGAGTATATTCCTTTCCCCAAGGTTGATAATGTCCAGCAGATAAAGGGACATAAACCACTTCACATCATGGTACCACCTTCAATATCCCCTCCCAAATCTTAACATCTACCCTGAATCCATTTTCTGCTCTGTATTATTTTGCCACTAATTGCACAATAATTCTTCAATTACTGTGGACTGGAGAACAGGGAAATCCATATGTTGGGTGCTCTGTGTCCTTATGACTCCTCCTGACCTGAGTTTGGAAGGGCTCCACTTTGCACCTCCTTTCCATTCCCTCGGGGCAGTGAGTGCCAGGCACTAAGAGATTAAATTGGAGCTCTAAGCCCTGCCCTGCCTGACTCCCAGCAATTCATGGGCTGGCAGAAGGCACAGATGAGCCACATATGAAGCAGCATCTGAATCAGGCTGTAATTTGTAGCCCAGGATGTTCAAGTTGTGAAACCAGAGCTGTCTGCCTACATATGCAAGGCCAGACACTGGTGATATGAAATTCCTTTTCTGCTCAGACAAAAGCAAGCTTTGGATCCCAGGGGCTATCTTTAGGATGAAACTGGGAATCTGCATTAGATGATGCCCCTTTTTTTCCTCACCTGGGCAGTCAGTGGGATTTGGACAGTGGGATAAAGAGCAGCACATGATCCAGGGTCAGAAGGACTCAGCATCTGTGTTGATGAGTCAGGAGTGGTGTCTGGGATTTATTCTTTTTTAATATATATTTTTACCTTTTAACTTTATGATTCTGTTGACTTCTCAAATCCAGTAATAAGCACTTTAACATCTTCAAAGTGCTTACAGATACTATCTCAATCTCCCAGGGAAGGAACATAGGAAAATGATCAGTAACAGATAAGAAAATTATTTAATTTTGTAAACGAACTTAAAGGTTATGAGGAAATAAAGACCTGATGTCAAACTAAATCAAAACAATGGAAATGAGCTGGAGCTTGCATCCATGCAAGGTTTCTGGTATCCACTCTGTGAGTTTGGTCTGGGTGTGCAGTCCTTTGTGTGGTGAAAAGACAGAAGAAAGAAAGACAGAATTACACACAAAGAGCTGAGCTGGTATCTCTGGGGAAAAGGGCTCATGGCTCCATTGCCAGCAGGATGGTGGGGCTGCAAGAGCAGAGAACTTCTCTCCCTCCACCCCTTGCAGTGTCCATTTGAGCCCTTCCACCAGGGCAGGAGCTCGTGGCTCTCTTGGCAAGTGCTCACATTGCCCTGGCCAGAGCTGCAGCCCTTGCCAATGTCACTGTGCTGGGAATAAATGTCACATGAAGGAATAAATTACAGCTGGGAGTGCCCAAATCCCAGAGAAGAGCCCAGTTTGCAAATTAACACAAAGATTCTGGCTTATTTTGTTATAGGGGAGGCCAGCTGGATGAAAATATTTCTTTTTGGATAGTAGTTGTAGAAGAATGGGAGGACTGAGGTCATAGAAAGCCAAAATCTTTGCAAGTGCCAAGTGCTGCTTTGAATGCACTCTTTTCTTTCAAGACCTTCAGCTATTCCCTGCATGCTGAGAAACACTTTCTGAAGGCCATTTTGAAGTAGTACAGCACAAAAAAAAGCATTCCTCCTTCAGAAAGCATGGAATACTAATTTAGGTTTGGCAAGTCATGGAGGAAAAAAGGCTCCTCATGGTCCCCTTCACAAGGATGTTTTTCCCCTGTCCTTTTTGAATTTAGTAATGTGTCAAATTAGGGTTAAAGTGCTCTGTTTCCTCAGCTCTGCTCTGACTTTGATGTTATACAAGACCTCCCCAGTTCTGCTTTTCTCTGGCACTGCTGAGACATAAAGTCCTGAAGGCATTCTGTAAAGCTGCTTATTGAGCAAAGGAAAGCAGTGGAGGGAGCATGTAAGCAAGGCAGGCATCACATCCACCCCAGCATCCTACACTGCTGAGCACTGGCACCAGTTTGGCATCACTGGTTTGGCTCTGCCTGGCCAGCACGTCCCAGTTTGACACAGACTGGCTTGGAAAGCCTTTTTTCCACCTGCTCTTGAATAGATTTTACTGAGTCAACTCTCTGATATTAAACATCTGAGCACTGTTTAGGTGAGGGGTGTCCCTGCTTTAGGTCAGAGTCCTTATATGCTGAGCAGATTACTCATGTTCAGAATTCCTTTAGAACAAAATGGATTTTGAAAATAAAGAAAGAAAAAAAACAAATTTCCTGCTCGGCTCCTCAAGTCTTACACATCTAAAGGCTCCCTCTATCCTTGTGGGACAGGTCAGGGTCCTTTGGAAGTACCTGATGTGCCTCAGTACCACAGCACCTGAGGCCAATAGAAACCCCCTTGGTGCAGAGCTCAGACCTGCCCTTCCCCACTGAAATCTCCCCCCATTGCCCCACACCCTAATGTGCCTACATTGCCCTGCCCATGCAGATGATGCCTAAAGAGGCTGACCTGGGGCAGAGGCTGGACAGGGTTAAAGGAATAAAGTGGGGATTTATTAAAAGCCTTCAAAGGATTCACCTTGGGCAGTGCAAGAGCCCAGCCATGGCTACACCCAAGATGGACCCCAGGTCATGAGTTTTCACATTTTGTAAGTTTTGGTCCATTTGCATATTGGGGTAATTGACCAATTCCAGCTCCAGGTTCTGCAGTCCCACCCTCCCAGGTTCTCTCCTCAGTTCCCTGCTGTTTGCACTTTTTGGGGCTGAAGCTGCAGCAGTGTCCTTGGTTCTGGGCTGGACAAGGATTGTTCTGTGTGACTGAGCTGGGAGGAGAACTTGTAACACTTAGTATGGAGTTCAGAGTCACACACCAATGCAGTGCAGAATCTGGAAAATAGGAAAGCTAAAACTTAAGGCATCACAGACACCAGGAAAGTCTAGACTCAGGTGCAAATTGACAATAATTTCTGAGCCAGGCTGGGTTTTATCTTGTAATGATGGTTCATTACACTAAATTATGCCCTTAATGACATCTTTGAATCAGTTTATTCTTTCCAAAGAATTAATTATGAAGACATTCTTGATTTGTGGAGCTGAAGTAGGAAAGTACATCTACAGATGCCATCCAAAACCTAGGTTATAGGATCATATATTAATCTTTTAGAGTCATAATTAGTGTTCAGGTTTTCTCTTGGACCTCATCCCTACCACACACAGGACAATCCAAATGTGTGAAATGCCTTGGAAAGGCTTTAGGAGTGCTGTGTCTGTGTGGTGATTGGGCCATAAACCTGATTCACTTTATAAAACAGATCCACTGCACTCCTAGACCTCCATAAATCTCCAGATATTTACAGGAGCAGTTTCCTTTTCTTACCTATGATCAAATAATGCTTTAGAGCAGGGCTGGCTGATACCTGCCATGTCCAAACCTTTCACACAGACTGAAATAAAACTGATGTACTGTGAGAAGCAGTGCCTTAAATCCCTTTTTATGCGAGATACTGAAGTGACTCTGCTGTGGCCTAGAGCTGAAGGTATACTCAAAAATCAATCAAACTAAACAAAGCTTTTGGAAGTAGATCAAATGTGAACTGGTTTGGTTCTTGTGCTGATTTTCCAGATATGGGATAAATAAAAGGCTGAATAAGGAATGATCAATAAGAGAGTAAATTGAGAGATTTCTGAAATGGCACCAGAAGGTCTTGCTCTGAAATTCAGCAGGGCCTCTCCCTGGCCTTTGGCATGACTCCCATCTTTATATTCATGACCATATGTAGTTATTACATGAATGATAAATTTATTTACATAATTAATATCCACACATATAATCTGGAAGGAATCACAGCAGATTTGTATCATCTCAGTGTTTAAAGCTGGCTTTTGAAATTATACATTGTGCATGAAGACATCCTGAGCTGAAAGCAAGGCCAGCTGGTGTGTCAGCCTGTGGCCTGGGCTTTGTCCTGCTCCCAAGGCCAATTACAGGGGAGTCTGTGGTGCATGGGTAGGAATTGTTTGGGTTAAGAACTTTCTTTTCTTGGTGTAAATCAAAGCCCAGCTCTGACTTAGTTGCAGCAACAACAGCAGAAATTCCCTTAACCCAGCAGAGTGTGGAGCACAGTTCAGTCTGTTCTCCATCTTGGATCTCTCAGTGTTGCCTCAGTTCCTTTGGGACCTTTTGAAAAATACAGAAATAAACCATCATCCTCTCCTTCAGCCTTTTATTTAGTAGTTTTTTCTTCTTTTTCTCCCAATGCCTTCTCAATTACATTTTCTCCTTTCCTTCCTCATTTCTTGTTGACTCTGTTTCATGTTGAATAAAGTACATCCCCTGTAGCAGGCAATTTAATTTAAAAAGAGATAACACCTATTTCATTTTTCCTTTTTGTAGCAGTCTCCTTCAAGTAGGCAAAGGTTCTCTGCACTGTGTTCTGTAATTAACTTGTCTTTGAGTCAACCCATATGCTCAACTAATGCAAATTATTTTCTGGCTAAGATCATTTATTGGTTGAAAGAAAATTAATATTTTAATCAAAGTATCATTAAGAAGTAACTCAGCTGGTTTAGTGATTCTGAAAATTTGGTGAAAAAAATTGAAAATTTCCAAAGGATGTCAGTATTCAGGGAGGCTTTGGATCTAAATAGGGTTGTGTTCTGCATCCTGCAGTTTTATATAAGCCACATTATATTTCACCTTCCAAAATATTCCATACTGCAGGAGAAAGGATCTTGGGCCTTTCAAAATGTCTTGGGAAAGAATCTGGGGGAGAGATGGGGGAAGTGGCTTTTATCCAGCTCTGACTACTTAGTCACTGGCTGGAAGGACACCAATGGCAGACACAGGAGGATTAAAGAAACCTTTTCCAAAACAAGGATCATTTTAGTGTTTCCTGCCTCATGCTTGAACCAGGGTAAATGTGGGAGCATCAGCTGCAGCAGTGGAGCAGAAACCCTGCAGAGTGGCTTTGTCAGAGAAGGGGGGAGGGAAAGTTTAGGATGCTCAGGACCCTGGTGTGAGCCTGCTCCAGCCCCTGTCCCAAAGGAGGGTGGGATGGCCTCTCCACCATCCTGAGAGAATCAATATCCTCTCCTTGAAGCCTCAGGCCAGAAATTCAAGCCACACCAAACTTGGTCCGTATGTTCTTACAGAAAGTTCATGTTTCAGCCATCAAGTGGGTTTGTTCCAAAAAAGAATACAGAGATTTGCTGTGGACTTCAGCCTGACCAAGGCTCCACTTGTAAACTGCCTTAAAATCTCCTGCCGTTCATTTCTCTCACAAATCCCTGAGGTCATGATTCAACAAAACAAATCCAGCTTAAGAGCTCCTTGTGCCAGCTCAGAAAAGTCATGACACAGAATCACATCACACAGAGCACTGATCCAGAGCAGGCAGACTTGCCTATCTGAATGTACTAAAAAGTAATGAGAAGTTTATGTTGGACCAGAAGTCTCTGTCCTAGTGAGGCATCTCCTGCAGCTACTGCTCCAGCATTTTTACCCTACCAGAAATGGTCTGTCCTGTTCTAGGCAGGCAGAGTGAGAGTGGATGCTGTCCCCTGCACTCAGCATTTCACCAGAAGCACGATCCTGAGCCAATCTAACCCACACCCAGTGAGTATTTCTGCAGATCAGCAGAACAGAGCTCTGCTATTAATGGTCCCAGAACCAGGATCTGCACCAGCAGTTTGGGAAAATGTTTGGGAAAAGCAGCAGTGCTGAGAGGCACTCAGAGAACATCACAGCACTCATTTCTCCTGCTCCTTCCATCAGGGAAGTCAGCAAAGCTGCAAGGGCAATATCACTGCAAAGAATTCTTCCTGAAGCACAGAGAGACACAAGAGTCCAATGAGATATCACCAAATGGGAAAGCAGCTGTGAAACATTCCAGCTGTGGTGGAACAGGGAGCTATTCCTCCCAGTCCATCCTGTGAGGAATCCCTCATCTTGTGATCTTCCCTGGCCCCTTCCAAACACACCCTGGTAGTAAATGCCTGAAGTCAGGCCTGAAATAGTTTAAATTCTTTGTCTCAGCAAAGAGGAGCTCAGCAAATCCTTGAGATTCATTGTTAGAAGTTCCAGACTGAGTTAATTTTGGGAAACAGGATTGATCCCTGATAGCAAATTTGCTTGAGTTTTCTGGATATTTTTTTAGTGGCTGGAAGCCATGGTGCATTTGCCTTAACTATTTCAACATGTTTTCTCTGTGAGTTGTGTTCTTGTGTCATGAATTTTATTATCCATTTCCATCTGAGCACTTGGGCTGACACAGGTGCCAGGTGAACAGTTCACACTAACTGGGAACATTCCTTGCTGGTGCCTGAACCATGCTGCTAAATCCTCCCAGCTAGAGAAATAACAACTGAGACATGTGAGGTCACATTCACAGTAGCCAGAACAATCCCAGAGTCTCTTCCAGAAAACAAGGAATTGCAATAAACAAGGGAGAGGCTTCTCAGAAAGTCATTTCACAGTGAGCTCAGTCCATCCTGAGTCACAGAGAATTGAATCGGTTTGTGGCAGCCCTGCCAGCCATCCTCAATGGAGAGTGAGCAGGGAGCTTTGCAAATCTGCTTTTGAGTGACATTTTTAGGGCCAGAGTCCATTCTGAACTCTGCTGTTGTTCGCCTACAGCTGTTTTGGCTTTGTAGCTGTTAAGTGTAATCTGTGCTGAAAGGGGAAAAATGGAAATGAATTCATTAGTGATAATGCTCATTGTTTTGTTGCACAGTTTGTGTGCAGAGCACACAGCATAGTGCAGCCCCAAGACTTTACCCACTGAAGGAGAGCTCCAGAGAGGAGCTTTCCCATGCCTTAACACTGACCTCCTGGAGCACACAGGGTGTTTTGTTCTGCTCAAGCCAAGGCCAGCAGGCAGATTATCCTAAAACCTTTCCAAAAGCAAACACAATTAAATTGTGTAACAAAAGACAGTAGTTCAATTTCTTAGAGTCAAACAAAGTCACAGAACTCCTGGAGTGGATGGATTCCTGGCAATAAAGCAAAATCAGAGAGGCAGGAGGGAAAAAGAGAGAGAGAATGACATCTGAGCATGTAAAGTAATCACAATCAATATTTATTTATTTTTTATGTGAGACAAATGGCACAAAAAGATTTCAGAAACATTGGGGGGGTCAAGATCTCATTGCAGTCCACAGCTTCCTCTGTAAAGGGAAAGGGCAGACACTGACCTCTTCTCAGGACCAGGACAGGTTTAGGTTGGATGTCAGGAAAGGTTCTTCCCCCTAGAGCTGCCAGGGATGCAGGGTGGGATTGCTGGGGGCTCTGGGCAGGGCTGGGGTTGGACTAGGTGACTCTTGTGGCTCAGGATTTTACTGTGAATCTCTGAAAATTGTATTCAAGCTAATTGTACTTCCTTTGGAACCCAGGTCCCCTAGCATACCCATATTAACCCCAAATTTTGAATCTCTGATCAATAGTGACAACATTAACCAGGAGTAGGTATTTTAGAAATTTCCATGGAGATATTGTCATGGCAAATCAACAATGCCTAGTGTGTGGCACACATTCATATTAATGCCTCTAATTCATCCAAAATGCCCTTTTTCCATTCTCGCAGTGTGCTAGAAAAAGCTATCATGTGTTGGATGGGATTCTAATTGCTAGCAGAATACTCAGTGGTTGACAGATGGAGCTTCCTGCAGGAAATAAATGTAAACCAGAATAGGAAAGCTGACCTGATCCAACTGAGGTCTGATGGAGGTGGAAAATAGAACAATTACCGGATGCAGGTAGATAAAATTTTTCCTATGAAACAAAAATTCTGTGGGACGTGCTGATTTTGCAGAACTAAAACCTTTCCTGGGAATACATCAATTCAGTTTAGCAGGGAAGAAAAAAAGATAAGTTGAATAGTTTGCATTTTTCATAATACTTGTTATTTCTTGCTCTTTGAATAATTAACAATAAAAGAAATATCAGTGGTAAGACAAAATTTCTTATGCATATGTAAACATTGTACCAAAATCAACACAAAATGGTTTGTTTGGGTAAAAAAATATTTTGTTTTATTTTAAGCATCACAACTTTTTTGTGTTTTTTTTTTTCTCTAAACAATCAGCATTTTCTGAAGCTTTTGCTCTTTTAAAAAACTTTCATCATTTGAAATACAGTCAGAATAGTCAATATAGAATATATGTCCTATTGTCCTTTTATCTTGTGGGGCAGAGGAAGAATAAACTGAAAAGACTTCCAGTTCCTGTTTTCTGCTGCTTTGGGCTGTTGGACAGTACATGAGACCTTGACCATTTTTCACTTTGTTGATTTTCCTGCCCCTGAAGGGACATGAAGATTTCCTGTCTGGCACAGATTGCTCATCTGATGGGGGGATGAGGTTTCTTTCTCTCCAGCTGGAGAGAGAGGGGCAGCAGAACCAAGTCTCAGCACTCCTGGTTTCCACAGGCACACACCAGCATGAGCTGTTGCTGAGATCACTCAAAGGCCAGAAATAAACACCTGCTGAGGGAAGGTGTCAAAATGTTTCCTCCTGGCTTTTAAGAAAATAAAATAAATAAAAAATGAAATCAATCTGAAGGCTGGAGAGAACATGCCCAAAATCAACATGACAAATAAATTAATAGCTCAATTACCCAATTCCCCTTACATGAACAGTTCTCCATGGCACAGAATAAAATGAAAGCCCCTACCAGAATGGGATTTTATATTGCATTCAATGGGATTTTATATTGCATTCAGGCCCACTCAAGAGAGGAGTATGTTTAGACATGTGAGAGGACACCAAGAGAGGATTTTCTGTTAAACTGGAGCAGACAAAGCAGGTTCCTCTGTTCCTTACCCTGTCATTGCCTGTGAGGTGCAGGAAGGCAAACAGAGGAGCTGTAGCTCCAGCTCTTGTTCAGGTCCTTCAGCAACCAAATTAAGTTGACACCACCCTCAGTCAGGTCAGAGCAGGTACAAGGACACTGCAGGGTCAGTGGCAATGGTGTGGAAATAATGAAATTCAGGGGTCTCCAGATGAGTCTCAGTGATTGCCATAATCATATATCACATCCCTCTGTCACTGCTGTGTCCTGCAGGACAGAGAAAGGGACTGGAATGATCAAAAAGGGGTTTTCCACATTGAAATTCTCTTGTTCTGCTTCCTTTGAAAATGACTGTAGGTATAGCATTATTTCCACCTTTGTAGAAATATTTTATCTTAAAAAGAGTCTTATTAAATAGTCTCCTGCTGGCATTGACTTACAGAGGGGGGTTATCTGAGCACTCCAGAGGGCTCTGAAAATAGAAGAGGGAAAATGCTTCAATGAGGGAGAAATTACATATCTGTTCATAAAAGTTAATGTGAAACATCCCAGTGTGTTGGGGACACAGAGAATTGTGGCTATTGAATTCATGTTCTCACTAAAAATATTCTAGTCAGCTCCAAATAGTCTCCTCTCCTCACCTGTGTTTCCAAAAGCCTTCTACAGATTTTTGTCTTTGAAACCAACTTTCTTTTCATCTTCTGCTTTATCATCTTTGCTTTTGGGGTCAGTTTTTCTTTCTTAGTTTCTTTCTTTGTCAGGCTGCCTCACATGCAACCATTGCTGTGTCTTCCACTGAAAACACACATTGGTGGTGGAAGAATCCCCAAGTATGAACGAGCTCCTGAATGAGTTCATGAGGAACTGTGTTGAGAAGTTTTATTTTCATGTGTCTTCAACAGCTTGGGGATCCCTAACTGATCTCTGACCACAGCAGTGTCCAAAGAGATTGTGACAAGCACTGCACCCAGAGAAAAGTTAAATGTTAATTTTTTTTTAGAGGCTCTGATTGTGTCCTCTGAATTAAGGTGCCTCTCCACACTGATGAGCAAAAGGGAATAAAAGCTGGACAGGAAGGTGACCCAGCCTGTGCCATCATCTGTTCTCTGCTACACTGGGATGTGCAGGTTTACAGGAAATACAGGAACTCTGTATGTCCTTCCCTTTATCACTGGGGAGCCAGCAAATATAAAAAATACTGATTTCTTTAGAGCTTTTATTAGGCAAAAAATGATGACTGAAGAAAACGAAAGCCCTCATCACTTCTACATTCTTCAATTAACCTCAAAAACAGCTTCCTCATGTAGGCTCCTGTTCAAGGAGCTGCATCAAAGAGGAGATTGCAGCTCCAGAGCAATCCCTCCAGTGAGGATGGCCCCTGAAGTAAATATAAAACTGCCACACAGAAAAGAAGAGTAAAAATGCAACCACACTGCAGTGATGAAGCTGCCAATGCCAGAGCAGTGGAATACATCCCTTTTAGGGGTCATTTCTTCCCTTTTAGGGATGATTTCTTCCCTTTCAGGGATCATTTCTTCCTGAGCTCACCAACTTGGACATCCTGGCCTGGTGACCTTGCAGAGAAACACCATTTCCATTTTACAGATCCCCAGGATGCTCCCCAACCTCCAGCCTCCCCTTCTGCAGCACTCACTGCTTGAAAACCAGTTCAGGACTCCTGGCCTGTGCCCCAGATTAATCAGAGCTGGTTTTTAACCACATGGCAGGGGAGCTCCACAGCACTGCACGTGGGTCTGTGATGCTCTGTGCTTTTCTTCAGTGATGGTGAAACCAAATGCACCTTCTGGTATGAGGGGAGGTGGAGGAAGGATAGTGTTATTTCTGAATCAAATATCTTTCCTTTTTACACTTAATCAAGTACACAATCTCGCTGGAGGCTGAAAAGCTTTGGCTTCAGTTTGCACAGACACATCATATGTGTCTGCCTGTCCAAATATTTTACTCTTACATTTTACAGCATTATCTGGGCCTATAAAAATGATGGCAAAAAGCCTGTTGATTTCATCTGAACAGGAGCCAGTAGAAGCTGATTTTACCTGGACAGTGTTCTCTAACAGATGTAGCTCAGTAATAATTCATGTTGTTGAATCCAACATAAAGCTGTGAATGCACAATAAAAGAAAAAAAAAAAATCACAGTTATGTTGTTTTCCTCTCTGCTTAATCAACAGGAACAGAGAGAAGGAGCAGATGACCTGCAATAAAAGATTTTTACCATTTCTTCTGCACTTCTTTGTTGAAATTAAATCACCTTTTACTCAGGAAGAGTGAGAGGGTAACACAGCACCCTATTACTATTTATGAGACATTTTCTTTGGTGATGCTTTCACCACACCACATTTGTAACTGTTGAAACAAAATCTGGACCAGAAAGCCTGGTGGAGTAAAAAGGTTGTTGTTCAATAGGAAAGGAGAGTGAGGTACAATTTCAGCCCTGGGGTGACAGAGCTTATCTCAGGTGATCCCAGCACAGGAGATATTGCTGTAATTTCCTTGCACAAAGTAATTTGCAGAGGCACATTAATTAATGTGTCCAACCACCACAGGGAAGCTGTGAGTGTGTGAGGAGACACACAGGAGTTCTCCAGATTTGTCTGGAAAATACCAGAGGTCCCTGGGACAATCTGGGTACTCCCATATCCCTCAGGAGGAGAATTCTCAGGGTTCTATGGAGTTTATCCCAAATCCATCTCATACATCAGGCTGCTGAATGGGAGCTCTCTGTCCCTCCAGTGTTCAGCAAGTTCTGAACATAAACTATGGATGTTTTTTCCTCCTTTCCCTTGAAACAGAGTGGAAGGGCAGATCTGCCTGTGGATTCAAATACTGAATTTCAGGGCTATCTATGATTTGTATTGGTCTGTCATGCTTAGAACATGAAAAGTGCTCTGTTTAATGAGAAAGTGGACTCTGTTTCTATTCCAGCTCCCAAACCCTTGATTCCATCTAGACCACATTTCCCTCACAAAGAACCTTTCAAAAGCAAAGAATTTCAAAAATCACTGCTATGAGTGGCCCGAGAATCTACTTAGTAAAGAAGTCCCCAAACGATCTGTCCTTATTGCAGATTTGTTTGTTAGCTTGAATTTCTTGCTCCAGCAATAGGTCAATTTTCACACACATACAAAAAGATGTTTTGTTTTCCCAAGTATGTGTGAATTTGGTGGAATTCTTTTAGGATACAGAAAAGCATATCTTTATTTTCAACATCTAACATGCCAGAACCAGTTGCTTTGAAAACATTCTCGCCTCTAACATGTTTTTCATTAGGAGGATGTACTCCCTAACAGAAATCAGAATCAGTTTTCAGGAAGCAATCCAGTATGTTCTTGCCTTGACATCTGTTGGTATAAATAATGTAGTAAAATGTGGATTTGGAAGAATTATTTGTGTGTATTTGAGAAGAGTTGTAATTCTGACAACCTGCTCATACAGGCAGAGCTGCACTCAGTTCAAATAGTGAAGCCAGCAAAAAGGAACACTGTGATTATTGCTGGGCCATTCCTGCAGATCAGATTTACAAGTTGCAACCAAATAATAAAAAAGAAGTGTCAGACTGGCACAGAAATGTCACCAGGAGCAGCCTTGGGAACAGTTGAGCCTGGAAAGGAAGTTTACAGTGAAAGCTGTTTTGTTGTTTGTTGGGATTTACATTTCCAATAGAGCTAAACCCCAGGAGGATTTTGGCCTGTGTGGGGTGTTTGTTAGTTGGTGAAAGCAGAATGGGGACTTGCTCCACTAATCCACAGATTTTAAACTCACCAAAAAAATATCCTTGTGGAATGGAAAGCTGAGAGCTGTGCATTGATATTAGGGATAGTTGCATTACCAGGGCAATAATTAATTGGACTAAGTGGCTCTTCTGAGCTTAGTTTGACATTTATTCATTCTCATTTTGCACAGGACTTGCCGTGCAGAGTAACCAGTGAGCACCTCCTGCCCTGCCCTGCTGTGCTGCCCGAGGGATGGGTAAGTAACTCTCCTTCTTCCTGCACACTGAGATCGACTTGCTGGGAGCTGTTTAAAGCCTTGAACGGAAAAGGCAGAAAAAATAGCAAACATTTCACTGCTTTTACTCTGGTTTTTGAGCACTGTGCCCTCCTGCCTTGAGTGAAGGCTCCTAGTCTCTGGTGTCTGGAGCAGGAGTGAAACAGGAACCCCTCACCAGCTCTGCAGACACTGGAGTGGCTGCTCTGTTTGTGCCTCTGTTAAGTGAAGGATTTGTTATTTCTTGCTCTTTATCCCATTCAGAGACTTTCAGTTTCTATTCATGTGCTGAGAGGAGCACTCAGTGATGTGCAGGCAGGTTCTGGGCTGTTTGTCTGGGTGCAGCACATGCCAGGAGGGCAGAGCTGGGGGCCACTGGCCACTCCATACCTTGTTTTAATCTGGCACAGCTCTTTCCCAGCACATCTTGCAGACTCTTCTCTACATTTCAGTCTGACATGCACTAAAATCAAACTTCCTTGGTTTCTTGCCTGGTTTACATTTAAGGGGACGAGCTTGTGCTGGTTTATTTTAATACAACATCAATTCTAAAATACTTCTTCCACTGAAAGACTCCAGCTTTTCTGGATGTGCTGAAAGTAGCATTTGGTATAAGCCATAAACCCTACTTCAGACAACTTAATCTATTCAAAATGGGGCTGAAAAGGAAAAAGAGCTCTACAGCAAACAAAGGTTTGTGTGTCCTTGTTTAAGGCTGAGAATCCCATCACTCTCAGAGGTGAGTTTTGCCCTTGGAGCCCTCTAACACTTCAGGACATTTTTATTCCAGCTGTTTGCCCAGTCTGGAGCAGAGCTGCCTCACTTTTGCCTTGCCACTGAAAAGGCATCTGAGCTCTGTGAAAATGCACTTTGAATCATCTCTTGTATTATTGTACCTGAGACAGGGGAGATGCTTAAAGTTCACAAGGGAGCTGAGATCAAATCTAATCATCTGTGTACTGCACACAATTGAATTTTCCATTTGTTAAATCCAATTGTTGGTGTTTCATTCAAGCATCTACTGAAGAGAGTTCTTGCAGTGAAAAGGTGCATCAGTCAATTGTTTTATTTCTTCCAGAGGTTAATCACCTTCCCTTATAAAATCTTTGTGTCTATTTTGTTGTTTCTGTTAATCTGTCTTCAGCCTTTTGCCACTGGTTCTAGTCCTGCTGTGCTCAGCTGCAAGACACCAGTTCAGCCCCCAGTAAAACTCATCTTCTCTCCTCACCCCCAGCCTGGGTCCCAGTTCCAGCCTGGGGTCCCACTCCAGCAGGTTTTAATTTGATAAAATTGTAAGTTGAATCTCCTCTATGTCCCAGGTCAATGATTCTCAGAATATTCCACCCCATTCACTGCAATTAAATCAGCAGCCAGGGCAAAAAGTGCTCAATTTATGACTGACTCCTCCATGCACCCGTGTAATAATCCTCAGATAAACTGATCATGAGATTGTACTGCTTAAAGCCAGTGTTTATCTTTCCAAGCACTTAAGGCATTAAGTGTCAGTATGAGAGGAAAATGAAACATTGGCAGAGAGTTTTCCATCAACAGGAATATTAAGAAGCTTGATGCAAGGAGCAGATTTATGGTTTCATCTGACAGGTTTGAGCTCTTAAATAAGGGAGATAAAGATGATAAATGTTGTGGCATATCTGATTTACAGCTCTGATGTGAGATAAGCTGACTGCTCTATACAGATCACCACTGAGATATCAAATCACTCCATAGCTGTACCCGTATTAACCCAGTAAAAATCCACAAGTGGGATTCTCCAGAAACTTTGTGTTTTACAAGGAAGATAAGATACAGCCAGATGCAAGATGCTTCCTGGAAAACAGCTTAAAAGAGAAGGAAGGTGCTGATTTCTGACTTAAAAACTAATTTTGTGATTCAGCCTAAAAAGTTTTTCATCAACCCTGTTATTCTAACTGAACTAAAAGTGTTAGTGGAAAAAAGGCAAATAATTCTCAAGCAGAATATGATATCTGGTGACAGCCAGCTCATGGATATCAAAAACAGCTGCTTGTCTGGGTAGTACAGGGAATATTGACATAGATATGGGCACTGAAACCCTCCCACTGCAAAATAGACAAGAAACTTGGCATCTAGAAAAGAGAACAGTCCTTCTCTTACTCTTACAAGGTGTTTCTAATAGCCCACTAATTTGTGACTTTGTAATAGGAATCTGTTTTAGGACCAAGAGTTATGGTTCTTTTTCTAAAAAATACTGGGATTCTTTTCATAAAACTTCAGGGACTTTTGCAGAATTCTTGCTCTCAAGAATTGTAACAGTTTTTAGTTTTATCTTGGTTTGGAAGCATTTTTTGAAGCATTGACATTTTAAGTTAAATACACTTCTGGTGCTCTTTGTTATGGTAACACACCCTTCACAGCTACATTCAAGAAGAGCGCTGAAAATTCACACTTTGTCACAGCACCCTTTAAACCTTGTCTGAGCCCTGTATTCTGAAGTCAGATTCCATCTAACTCTTCTTGGCACGTAGTAAGCCAGAAATCCCGGTGAGAAGGCAGCGTTCACACCTCTGCCCGGGGCTGATCTCAGCACAGCTCTTTGCTCTCACAGTCCCACTCTGCTGAGGACACCCCTGGGACCTGCTGGATTCCTGGTTTTGGCAAAACGCTGCTTCCCACGAAAACCGACATCGGGATTAACTTCAGTGGGACAAGATTCAGCTCTTATTATTTTTAAATCACGGCACTAATATACTTACTGGAGCCTTGCCCCGGTGTAATAAAACCGAGTTTAAATTGCTAAAGGGCTCAGCTGCTGCCTTCAACAGCTGCATGGCTGTAATTTGCCAATAGGATGTATTACATCCTGATTACAGTTTCTTTTGAGTGATAGGCCAAAATTACAAAGCAGAAATATGGCTAATCATGATAAAGGAGATAAGTCTATTCATCCCCTGCCTGCATTTAATATTTGCTCAGCAGATGCTGTTTGTTCCCTTCAGCTGCCTTTCCAAGGAAATTTGCTCTCATTCTGAAGAACTTTTAAGGTTAATGAAAATCTTTATTGGACATTTTATTGGTGGAGAGAGAGAGAAAGGTGAAATATCTTGGAAGTTTTCTCTTTGTTTCCCAGCCCAGATAAACTTACACAAATCAACCAGTCCGTGAAAGACAAGCAAAGTGAGCTACTCCAGGCCAGAAACAGATGTCTGGGAAAGATGAAGAGAAAGGGATGAAGGCCTGAGTGGGCTGTGAATGTCATTTATTGCCCTAATTCCCACCAAGCCATGCACAGGCTGCAATTAAACCTCCTCTGGTGTTCTGGCTCACTGGGCCATAAAGCCAAGCCTGAGATCATGGAATCCCAGACTGGACTGGGATTGAAAGGGACCTTAAAGCTCATCCAGTGCCACCCTTGCCATGGGCAGGGACACCTTCCACTGTCCCAGGATGCTCCAAGCCCAATGTCCCCAATGCTCTCGGGGCAGCTGAGGGCTGCAATAACACACTGCACCCTTATGGACCAGAGAGGGCCCCAACGGGTGTGATCTGGGGCAGAGGAGATCTCACTTCATAGCTCAGTAAGAGATTTATTCCACTTCCACAACCCCTGGTTCCAGTCTGGGGAAATCTGTGGGAGATGCCCCAGTTCCTGCCTCCAGCTCCCCCTGCTCTGGAGATGCAGTGCCAGCCATGAGCAGAGGAGTGTCCAGCAGGATCTGGGCAAAGAAATGATCCTGGAGCTGAGCTTAGAGCCTGTGTCCTGACTAGAGCTGAGCTGAGAGCCTGTGTCCTGACTGAGCTGAGCTTAGAGCCCCTGCCCTGACTAGAGCTGAGCTTAGAGCCTGTGTCCTGACTGAGCTGAGTTTAGAGCCTGTGTCCTGACTAGAGCTGAGCTGAGAGCCTGTGTCCTGACTGAGCTGATCTTAGAGCCCCTGCCCTGACTAGAGCTGAGCTTAGAGCCTGTGCCCTGACTGAGCTGAGTTTAGAGCCTGTGTTCTGACTGAGCTGAGCTTAGAGCCTGTGCCCTGACTGAGCTGAGTTTAGAGCCTGTGTCCTGACTAGAGCTGAGCTTAGAGCCTGTGTCCTGACTGAGCTGAGCTTAGAGCCTGTGTCCTGACTGAGCTGATCTTAGAGCCTGTGTCCTGACTAGAGCTGAGCTTAGAGCCTGTGTCCTGACTAGAGCTGAGCTTAGAGCCTGTGCCCTGACTGAGCTGAGCTTAGAGCCTGTGTCCTGACTGAGCTGATCTTAGAGCCTGTGTCCTGACTAGAGCTGAGCTT
>JAOTQP010000567.1:3293686-3341520 GCA_026413545.1 Cichladusa arquata | reverse complement strand
CCCTGACTTAGCTGAGCTTAGATCCTGTGCCCTGACTAGAGCTGAGCTTAGATCCTGTGTCCTGACTAGAGCTGAGCTTAGAGCCTGTGTCCTGACTAGAGCTGAGCTTAGAGCCTGTGTCCTGACTGAGCTGAGCTTAGAGCCTGTGCCCTGACTGAGCTGAGCTTAGAGCCTGTGCCCTGACTAGAGCTGAGCTTAGAGCCTGTGTCCTGACTGAGCTGAGCTTAGAGCCTGTGTCCTGACTAGAGCTGAGATTAGTGCCTGTGTCCTGACTGAGCTGATCTTAGAGCCCCTGACCTGACTAGAGCTGAGCTTAGAGCCTGTGTCCTGACTGAGCTGAGCTTAGAGCCTGTGTCCTGACTAGAGCTGAGCTTAGAGCCTGTGTCCTGACTGAGCTGATCTTAGAGCCCCTGCCCTGACTAGAGCTGAGCTTAGAGCCTGTGTCCTGACTGAGCTGATCTTAGAGCCCCTGCCCTGACTGAGCTGAGCTTAGAGCCTGTGTCCTGACTGAGCTGAGCTTAGAGCCTGTGTCCTGACTGAGCTGATCTTAGAGCCCCTGCCCTGACTAGAGCTGAGCTTACACCCTGAAACAGCATCTCTTTTTGTGCTGTGTGATGGAGCACTAAACTGAGCTGAACTGGGACAAATTCTAATTTGTGTCATGCTCTTGTGATATGCCAAGTGTAAGATCCCGAACACACCACCAAAAATCAATTTTAAGCTTTTGCTCTTCGTGTCCCAGTCTTTCCTCTGCTCCATTTTTGCCAGTTGTTTCTTGCATTATTAGTTGTAAGCCGATCCCCAAATATCCTGTGTGTCCCTCACCCCTCTGCAGGCCCCTCTCCTCGGTGCCCTGGTGCTAAACACTGCAGAGATTAGATCCCCCCGGGATGCCCACGGCAGAGCCTCCTTAAAGCCCGGGCTAATCTGGCATTACCCACCCTGGGGACAGCAGGCTGTAAAACCCTGGCTGTTCCCAGGGGCCAGGGCTGCCTGCCTCAGCTATTTTCTCATCTCCCAAGGCCTCTTCTCCTCCTCCGAGTGGGAATTTGCTGCTCACGTGTTGCAGGCTGCTCTGAGTCACTGCAGCCTGGTTTTCTCCACACTCCAAGCACGACTTTGCCCCTGGGTACCAAACCTTTCCCTGCCTGAGGGATGCCCTGGTGTCCTAAACATGTCCTGGGGTGTCACCCACTCACCCCCTCCCTTCCCTCTGTCTGCCTGCTCTGCACAAACTCCCAGTAAGGGCTGGCTGGAATGATCTCACCTGCTGCATCATTATTCAAGATTTTTAGAGGCTGTTTCCCTCGGCTCTGTTGCTTCCTCCCTGCTAAAATTGGATTCTGTATCAGATCTGCTGCACTCCTTAATGGGGAGGGATAGCAAATCCTTCAGCAATGCCAAATATAAAGCAGCCATTGATCCATTTCCATCTGTTCCTTGCCAGACACGGCCCCCAGAGCACTGCTGACACTGTCCCAGCTCTGGGGGAGGCACAGCAGGGTGTCCCAGCCCTGGGTCCCCACACAGGGCACAGCCCCACTGAGCCACACACGAGGGACACCACAGAACAGCCCTTGAGCCTGAGGAGAGGGCTGATAAGGCAGAGCCAGGCTTTGAATGCTAAATGGACAAAAACCAGGGCACCTGACTGTAAAAAATGCCTTTAAAATAAAAAAAAAGGGAATGCCTGTCTCATATGGTCGCTAGCATCACTCCTGGGATGCAGCATTATCAGCATTGCTGTGATAAGGAGAGGAGGGCACACATCCAGAGCCTCAATTCCCAGAGCTGTGAGGAATACACAGGCTGCTGTTCCTGCTCCAGTTCCATGGTGAAAGGCCCCTTCTGAACAAGGGTACTGTGCTCCAGGAGGAACCTTACTGCAGTCTGATTTCCATCAATAAGTAAAAATATGATTTTCAGGAGGAATTTCTTCACTGAAAGGATTGTCAGGCACTGGAAGTGGTGGAATCACCATCCCTGGACTTGCTCAATAAACAACTGAAGTTGGCACTTGTTGGGCCAAAGGTTGGACTTGATGATCTTGGAAGTCTTTTCCAACCTTAATGATTCTGTGATTCCAAACTTCCTGACACACTCTGGGAACTCCTGATGAGCAGTGTCACAGCAAAAATAGGCATTATTAATTCCTTCTTTGTCTCCACCACTCTGGGTGAAAATTCAACCCGCAGCAGAGTCCCTGATGCATCTGATCACAGCAGCCACTCACAGACACTCAGCTCCCCTGGGGTCTCAGAACAGAGACAAATTCCAATTTATTTTGTGCTCTTGTGATATGCCAAGTGTGAGATCCCCAACACACTGCAAATAATTGATCTCAAGCTTTTGCTCCCTGTGTCCCAGTCTTTCTGCTGCTCCAGTTTTTGCCAATTGTTTCTTGCCTTATTAATTGTAAGCACAGAAGGAGAATGCCTGCAAACACTGTGGGGTAAATGCTTTTCCAGCCAAGCAGGAGTAGACCCCAGGGATGAGTTTTAGATTGTGAGTCATGCCAGGCTTGTGCAGCCCCTGGACCAGCTGAGCTGCTCCTACCATCAGTGGAAGGGTTTGACATAACACCAGTGAAGTCTCTCTCCTGAGGGAAATGAAAACCATTCCTAACACTGAATTATAATCAACATTCTAGAAGAAAAGCCATTTAATGGTTAATTCAGATTACTCCTCACAAATGAGAAGTACAGAGAGAATGAAACATTTAATTCTGGAAACACATTTTGCCCCAAACACTCCCAGGCATCCCCCTGGGATGTGCATTCATCAGCTTGGGCTGGGTGTGTTTCCAGGACATTCTTTGTGACCAAGATAATCTCCTGTTTGACTGAGGCTTTGACGAGCAGGGACTTGATTAACTTGGCTGTCAGAGGGACAGGACTGTACAAACAAGAGCTCCCTGGTGGGTTTTGGGTGATCAGCACCAGTGAGGCCAGAGGCAGAGCAGCAGCATTGCTCCTGTGCATCTCATCCCAGCTTTTCCCCACAAAGTTCTTCATAACATCAGCAGGGTTGTATCCCTATGTATCCTGCCCTAAAAGTTGAAATTGAGGATGGGGAAAACCCAACCCCACTGATTCTCTGTTATTACTCTCACTCATTAGTCTACTATTTTTTTTTTTTTTCCCCACAAGGATTTATCCTCATACCACAAATCTGTAATTCCTTCTTTTTCTTATGTGTTGCTCATGCAATGCTGCACTAGTGCCTGAAAACTTGATATTCCTGTGGTCAGCATGAGAGTCCATGTGCCAGTCCATAACCACAGAGGTTATTCAAAGAGGGAATGTGGCATTTTTCATGTTCTAAGAACTGGATTAAGGATAGCAAAGCAACCAGAGCCAGGGTGATGCCTCCACTTCCTCCATCCCTGGACCCATCTTGCCAAAGGCAACACAAATGCTCCATTTGTCTTGCTGAGGAGCATTTGAAAGCTGAGAAAGCTGATTTCCCTCTGCTGAGCTCTTTCTTGAGCCCCCACCACACTGGTGCCAATGAATTTCTTGTGATGGTGCTGCCAGGCTTCAAAACCAGGCTGAGATTTGTGCCACAGGGTGTCAAATTAAAGTTTATCGTGGTCACTGAACCAGCAAGGCAAAGCCCCAGAGCATCACAAGCTCTCTGCAAAGCTCCTTCCCATTAGTTATGCCTGTTCCTGCTGTCAGCCCTGTAAAAAAACAACCATTTCCCTTCTTTCAGGGCAAGGTTTGGGAAGTCCTGTCCAGAATTGTAATGCCCCATGTAACCCTGTGCAGGAAGCTGCAAGACTTGTCTGAAAGTGTTATTCTTGTTCCCAAATCTGTTCCTGACCTCTCTACATTTCTTTTCCTTGGCTGTGAAATTCTCTTTGACCTAATTACAATTCCCACTTGGTGTTTTGGCTCTGGAAATGGAGATGTAGAGCTGCTGAACAAAAAGTGTGTCAGGTGCTCTGTGGTCACCTCTGCCTCTCAGAGCAGAGAAGAGCAGACAAAGGCTGCAGGCACTGGCATCATTTTACATCTAAGCCAGTGTTTAATTCTCCTAATAGCCCCAAGATTGCAGGAGCTCAAAGCTTTACAACAAGGATTAAGAAACCTCCTACATTTGAGCTTGTTGCAGGGAAGGTAAAGGAAAACAGAGTCACTGAGAACTGTTCTTGAAAAACATTTATTTCTGTAATGGATTTATAGCGCTGACTCCCAAGCCCCACAGTCTCTCCCAACATGTAATTCTGGGGACAGTTGCCTTTGATGGAAAAACAAAAGCCATACAAAGAAGCCCCCACAAAGAAACAGTTTGGTACCAAACTGAGCCCAGGTTCTCTCTGTGGAGTATTTAACCCCAGCTGGGATGGAGCTGCCCTGCTCCATCCCTTGGTCCCAGCTGGAGGATGTTCAAAGGCCCCAGAGAACTGAAGATGTTGTGTTTAACTGCAAAATAACCACGGGGGGACACGGGCAGGGAAGGATTCAGCAGCTGCTATTTTTTTCAGACATCATTGAAAAAGGAAATCTATGCATTTCAGTTTCACCTCCTGAGCCCCAGCATTAGGAAAGTCAGATACAAACCCAGAGACCAACGTACACAAAATAGTGACCAAGTGTCCAGACATTTCTAAGCCCCTCAGTTTACTGTGCTGTGATACCTCCAAAAAGCAACAAAACCCACTTTAGGATTGTGGTGGATCTTATCTTTAAGAGGGAGGGACAGAGATGCAGCACAGAGCATAGCAACTGTCAAGCAATGTTTAAGGCAAATTTGTTCCCATTTATCAGGAGTCAAAGAAATTTTTTTGTTTGTTGGCTTTGTTGTTTAAGCTGTTAGATAACATCTCAGCTGGATTCTGCTCAGATGATTTAATCAAAGTTTGAGGGAAGTCATCCCAAGCTGATCTGAGCCTAGAACAGCAAATAATGTTATTCCCAAGAATATTAGTCAGAACAAATTTTTCAAAAATTAAAGTAATTGATGTTCAGAACTCCCCAAAACTTTCTTCCCTCAGAGACCAGGTTGAGCCCAAGTAAAACACACAGACATGAAGAAGGACACAGTGGCAAGCCTCTACAAACACAGGGCTGAATAGGACCAAAGCAGAGCCAAACCTAAATTCCACAGGTGCGAGAACACGGACAGAGTTATGAGTAAAAAAAGGGGGAAAAAAGAAAAACAGAGCCCCAGAGAGGAATGTTTCATGAGAGAGAATGGAAAATAAAAGTCCACTGTATGCAAAAAAGGGAGTTCTTAGGTGCAGCCACAGAAAGCTGGGGAGTTCAGTTGCCTCATCTCTCAGGTGTGTTAGTTTGTTGTGCCTTTGCCCTCCCTTTGAGATCCAGGTGATGGTGCCAGGAGGTTCCTGCCTTTACTCAGTCTGTGCATCATAATTAGCCCCCCCTGCTTTCTTCAGCTCATTCTTGATGTAATCTTCATCCAGCTCTTTGTGGTCACTGATCACAAATTCTTTGGCAAAGTTCTGCAAGAGATAAAGAAAAAGCCTGTTAAAAAAGGGGGAATATTTTCTAAGCTGAATGAAGATGGGTTATCCAGCTTCCCTGGGTGTCTGAGCTGCATACCCTGATCTCCTGTGCCTGGGATGATAAATAGAGAACTGTGGATGAGACTAGTGAAGGCAAAACCCAACACTTAACCTGGAAAAATGTGTATCTACTTCCACAGCCACTGGCTGCAAGATCCAGGGGTGCAGCAGCTCTTCCTGGAGATGCACAGGCCAGGTTAGGTCAAATTCCCTAAGCAGTATGTGAACTAAAATATTCAAAATTATTGACCTCCTGACCACCACTGACCCTAATCTTCTCTGTGCCCTTTTTAGGGCCCCTTGTCCTAAAGAAAGAGCAGCACCACACCAGAGCACATTATGGTGTCACAGCTGCCAGCCGGGGGGAGAGTGCCTTGGTGAAAGGCTAAGCAGCACAGGGATGGCACCAGGAGCAAACTCAGCTCCTTCAGTGGATTTAGTGCCTCCTCCCCTCATCTCCATCATTTAGTGCCTCCTCCCCTCATCTCATGTCCAGCACACACCGTGGCCAAAGCCAGGGCACTGGCCCAGGCAGGCTGCTGCTCTGCTCACAGGCTCTGCCCTGTGCTTGGTGATCCCCAGTGACCTCTGAGGACAGGCTGCATGGGTGCACTTGTGTCTGCAGGGCAGCTCTGCCTGCTTGGAGCTCTCTGCAGCTCCTGGGAGCTGGGCAAGCCCCAGGCAGTGTGCTGGCACGTCAGGCTGAGAGCACAGAAAACCTTTCTGGGAGCAGAATGGGATCCCAGGGTGCCTTTGGGGCTCTTGCCAGAGCAGTGGCACCTCGGGGGTTCTCCCTTGTGGGGGCTGTCCTTCCTGCCTCGCAGCAGGGCTGGCATGGCATCCATGTGTGTGCACAGCCACTTCAGCAAACAGGCTCTTTGCTGCTTGCTTTAGCATTTTCCTCCCTTCCTAACCACAACTGAGAACGCTGCAAGAGTCTCCCTTCCCCCACCCCACAGAGCTTTAGCCAGCGTGACAAACACAAGCATCCATTGCACTCCACCAAAAACATGAATTAAAATCCCAGCAGCTTTGCCTGATGTCTCAGGAAATCCGCAGTGCCCGAATCCCTGGGCAGTGAGTTCCCCTGAAGGTGATGGGAGAAGGAGGCAAAGGCACCTTGTGTGGGTCTCCCTGGCACTGGAACAGCCCTGGCACAACGGGAAGGGGGGCTCTAATGGCTTTCAGACTCCAAGCCGTGGGAGAACTCTTTATTTGGCAGCATCTCCGGGGTCTCAGTTTGGGATCAGAGTCGGGTAGAGGAGGGGGTGGAGGAGGATGCAGCTTGAAAGAGCCTCAGCACCTCTTTGACACAGTGGGAGAAATGGAAGGGAGAGGAGAACAGCTCCCTCCTCCCCCGCTGCTCCCCAGGCTGTGGCTGATCCTGTTTCACACTGTAGGAAATCCTGTGAGCAGCTCCAGAGCCTTGTCTGCTCTGCTCTGCTCTGCTCTGCTCTGCTCTGCTCTGCCCGGTGGGCAGCTACAGAGTCCTCAGGAATCCCAGCCCTGCTCCACTGCCTGCAGTGCTCGGCTTTGCTGGCCATTGGACAGCACAGGCACTCATCCACGCCTTGGCAGAGTCCAGGGAAAATGGGAAAGACATTGCTTTTTAGAGAAAAACAAATCCTCGTTGTTTTTTTTTTGTTTTTTTGTTTGTTTTTTTTTTTTAAAGAGGCAAACTGCCCAAACCCTCAGATTTACTCATGCTCACAAGTGTCCTACTTCCAGGTCTCCAGGGTGAGATCTCTGCCAAGCTCAGCTCTTGCTAAGACCAACCCCAGGATTTTCAGCTATTTGATGCCCACTGAGGTGTGAGTTTTGAGGTGAGCCTTTTCGATGGTACCAGCTTTAACAAATCTTCCTCACCTTGGGAAGCAGATTATCCAGAACTATCTGATTTCAGGGCAAGTCTTTGCCCTGCTTTAGTGAGAACTGAGGCAGGTCCATCAAACCATTTCTGAGAGGGATTCCATGAAAAATGTATTTTATAAATGTAGGGAGGGTTTTCTTCAATGCCCACTCTGCAGAATCCAGCTGATTCTGAAATTAAAACTGCATGGCCGAACAGAGGAGAATTAATTACATGTGCCACAAAGTAAATATAATTACTCAGATGCTGTCTCAACTAGACACTTATCCAGATGACTCCTGGGGGTTGATCTGTGGCCATCAGCCACGATTTCACATCAGCACCACCAAGACACCTTGCAAGGAATGAACAGGATCCCCATAGCAGTGGCCAGATGAGTTCTGCTCCCAGCCACTCTTAAATATCCTCTTAGCTGACTGGGCCACCTCTTGTGCCAGATTTGTACCCTCAGAGTGCAATCTGGGTCACTGCTATTAATAACTCTGCTTTATTCCATTCTCTCAGGGTCCTCCTCAGTTCCTCACACTGGCTCTTACCCACCACAGTGTCTCCTCAAGCCTGGCCCCAAGGAGGAAGATGTTTTTGGTGAGTTGTGTGCCTGGCATTTCTGATTTTAACATCCTGCTTGACCTTTTCCAGCCACAGCCTCCCTCATCACTCTGAATTCACTGTCTGAGCTCTCTGGGGCTGGGCTTTTGTTCAGGGTGCAAATCCTAAGGCACAGTGCATAACTCTGATGTTTGGGCCCTTGATTTGCTGACATGTGTCTTCATCTTACATCCTCCACTTCCTTTTCCCTTCTCCTCCCCCCAACCCCAGGCTTTCTACAACCACAGAAAGCCCTGCCAGTGAATTCTAGCCTTTGTCTTCACCCCAGTCACCAGCAGCCTCCAGATAACAAAAACAATGATGCCATTTATCTTTCTCACTCTCACAACACAACAGCGACCACAGTCTCTTGGCTTTACCTCTCAAATCAGTGAGCAGGACACAGAAATACTGAGGTTCACCCGTGGTTCCCCAGTGCACCTCTCTGGCACCAGCTCCTGAGCAGCACAAACTCACAATTTTGGAATCCCAACCCCTGTGTCAACCCCCACAGCAGGTACAGAATGAAAGGGCTCCCACCATGCAGGAGCAAAGAAGGAGCCTGCATCCCTCCCTGGGAAGCATGAAATTTGTGCAGAAAGCTCAATCCTCCTCTTCCAGCCAACTTAAAGAGGGGAAAAAAGGGTGGAGTAGATTTTCTTCCTCTTCCAAGTCCTGAATGTTTAGCATATGGGCCATAAAATGTCCCTAAATTAATTGCCCAAGGGAAAATCTGTGTGGTGCAGATATTGTAACAAGCTAGGTCTGCAGGGGCCCTTACAAATCCCAGCTTGGGAAGCCAGAAGCCAGGAGTAAAATCCTGGTATAGTCTACAGACACTTGGGTTCTCAGCAGCTACAGATGGTGCCAGGTAGCTGAGCAGCTTCTTGCCATTTCTTATTTATTTTATTTTTACTGGGGCTTGGAGCAGCTTCTGCTGATGTTCAAAATGCTCAGTTCTATTGTGCTTAATGTCAGCACTCCCATCCACTGGTCATCTCATCCTCAGATGCAGTACAGAGGAGATGATATCTCCCAGGTTTCTTTTCCAGCATGGTCTGAGTCCCAGGCCTCCAGCAAACCTGCTCCTGCACTCAGCTGTCAGACTCCAAGCTCAGCAAAAACCCTCTCTTCAAATCTGCTCCCTGCCAATTTTACATGGACCAGTTCCAGACACCGAGAGAAGCCAGTCCAAACCTCTGGCAAACACTTGTCTCAGCAATGGGAGCTGCATTTCAGCTGCTCTGCAAATTCTGCCTGTCTGTGCTTCATCCCACTGGAAGAGTCACAAGTCTGTGTGTCAGACACAGGGGATGAGAAGCTGCTGACTCTGACCCTCTTCTCTAGACTGGGGGTTCTTGTAAATCCATACCCATTTGGTAGGGTCATTACAGTAAACCAGAACAGGAAAAACAGTCAAAAGGAGAATTTAGTTTGTCTTCCCAGCAGGATCTCACTCACCCTCATGAGTAACTCTCAAAGCCTCTGTGACATAGCTGTTCCCTGTGAGTTTGATTACCTGACTGCCTCTAACAAAGCTATTAAACCTTCTGGTTTAATTTAGCTATTCAATCTTCTGGCCAGGACTCTGTACTGATATGAGAAAATCAATGCACATACAGGGAATTCTGTGTGATCTCAAAATCAGGGACAGGTGCTCCCTCATGGGACACCACCATCAGTGCAGTGAGGAATCCAGAGGAAAAGGGAAAGGTGAGCAAAACAAAGATCTGGGAATGAGCTGCAAAGCAGAAACTCAGTAGAGCTGTTGACATCACCAAAGCCAGATGAATTCCTCACCAAAAATAATGATGAATAAAATGCCTCGAATATTTGCTCACAGAAACAGAGCTGTTTTACCCTGAATATGAATTAGGGAAATAACAGAGCACATGACTTTGTGGGGGAAGGAGTGCTGATGAAAAAAGAGAAAAGTCAAAGTACACGTAAAATCAGACAAACTGGCAAAGACTGGGCAGTCCCTTTGCTGGACGAGTCCTGCAGGACATGAATTCAATCCTGTCAGGAAAAAGACCCCTAAGGAAGAGTTAAAATCTCCTGGTAGGAAATGCAATCATGAAGGGCAACGAGTTCACAGAGAGGAAAGAGCACTCAGAGGAAAAGTCCTGTTTCCAGTTCTTTGGTTGTACATCAAAACCACCCCACTTCAGCACCAGCTGCCATTCCCAGTGCCATAACCCCTGTGCCTGGGCTGATGCTTGCTGTGGGGTCTGGTGGCCAAAGAGCAGCTGTGCAGGGCACAGCAGTGCTGTGGGTGGCTCTCTGTGCACATCTGCCAGGTCACCCTGTGCACAAGGTGACACATGGCTGCTGCTGCTGCTGCTGCCAAACAGATGCAGCCTTGCAGAAGTCACTGTTCCATAAAGTTCCCAGTTGTTTAGGTTGTTCTAGGGTTAGGTTTAGACTCTACCCCAGAAATGATCTCCCAAACACCTTAAGCAACTGCCTGCAATGGGAAATTTTGTGCCAATTCTTCCCCCATTAAACCTGTCCTTGGCACGGAGAGAAGCCCAGTGGATGAAAGATGGAACTGTGCTTCCCCCTACTCCTTTTTCCATTTGTACAGCAGTCTCACACAGCAGGACTCAGCCAGACCCTTGAGAAGATACAGATAAACACTTGTTCCCCATCCTGGCCTTACTTCTAAGCTGCTCCCAGCAGAACTGCTTGGACCAGGCTGCAGGCTTGAGCCAAGATTTCCAGCTGAGTTAAGGAGGAAAGGATGGAAAAATAAATGGCTGTGGGGGAAAAAAAAGCTCCTGATAGTTCTTTAAGTGGATTTTTCTACAATCCAAAAGAAATACAATAAACTCAAAAGCCATTTTCCAACAACATTAAAGAGGTAATAAGCATAGATCCAAGCAGGGCCAGAAGACCTGGCTCTCACCTAGCACAGATCAGAAGAACTACAGCTATTTGTAGCAGATGAGATCCATCCCTGTCATTTTAGTTATTACAGCTAAAAATCAATTGTCCTTTCTTCCTGAGAGGTTTTCTGGCAGCCTCCTGCACTCAGTACCAGCACTGCTTCCCAAGCCACCTCCCCACAGATTTCACAGCACCTGCTCTCCTTTCCAAGGGAGGAACACAAAAGCCAGGGCAGCCCAGTTCCTCTCTCTGCTCTGTGATAGTTCATCCCTTTGTTCACAGCCCAGAATCTGCTCCTCTCCAGTTAATGTCCCTTGTGTTCTCTTGTGGCAGGTGCTTCTGGGGAGCCCATTAACAATCCCAGTGTGGGATCCTCTTTATCCCAGGGCTGGGCTGTGCTGGCAGGAGGTGCCTGAGCTGACTGCCTTTCACTTTGTCTCACAGAACCAGCAACATTTATTGGTGTTTGTACATCAGTACAGCACAGGATATAAAGCAGGAGTCCCCTCTCTGGTCATAAATAAAGACCCACAGTTGCTTTGGCAAATAGTACAAGACTGTGAGAACCCTTCAGGTTTTACTGAGGGCTTCTCAGAGTGAAGAGCTGCTCTTCTGGAATCCCAACGTGGCCCTTGTGCAGATCAGAGCTGTACAAAAAGCCTCCTTGTGCCACCCTTCCACAGGGTGAGTGCACCTTTGGGCCCTGAACAGAGCTCAAGTGCACCTACATCCCGTTCAGGGTTTGCAGACCAAAAATCTCCCACCTTAGGGTGGTAGGAGCTACTGATTCCAGTAGGTACTACTGATTCCAAATGATCAACCAACACTGACTCAGATTTGTAGTTTATCATTACAGAAAAACAAAAACAAGTGCATTTTTCTCACATCTCAAATAATCTCTGTGAAAAGCAGAAGAATGAGAATGTACCTGAAAGCCAAGGGAACTATTAAGAGTGAAACAGCTCTGGGATAAATTCCCTCCATTAAATTTCAGTTGGAGTTTCTTGTCCTTGTTTATTTTGACAGATTATCTGCAAGGTCACAGGCATAAAAAGAAGAAAATAGTTCTGCTTTTATCTCACTCCACTCAGAGGGATTCAGTTGCATATTAAGAACTATTCAAAATACTTGTCAAGATAATTTCTTCTGGACAGGAGATCACCATTGCTGTGACATTGAGAAATGCTTTAGGGGTTTATAGACAAGGTTGCTCAGTAAAAGTGTATCAAGTACCAGTTGTATTGTTTTTGTATTTTAGTACAGACTAATTGGAATATGAAAGCTTTTAAGTAACAGTCAAGAATGGTTAATGCTCCACCAGATTATTAACTTGTACAGACTACTAATCAAAGATGAAACAAGTGAAATTGCAAATTATATGTAACAGACCTAGGGACAGATCTGAGCACAGTGCTCAGGAATGCTATTCAACTCAACAGGAACACATTGTCTAAACAGATTTTTAAGAAAATCTTGGGCTTAGTGACTCATGTAAGAGTCATTCATTAGTACTCTATAATTTCATCTTCAGCTACAATTACACAGTTTCAGCTGCTTCCCATGAGTACAAACTTGCTTTCCTATCTTTCAGGTGTCATTCTGGAAGTTTCTTTGGAGAACAGACCCCTTTGAGTCGTTGTCATTGTGAAACATTTAGCACCAGAGTTTATCTGGAATGTATTACTTTCTTCATTCTTCTTATCTAAAAGTAATCTTCTGTATCATATAAACTACCAAAGAGTTGAGGGGGGCTCCATTCTCACTCTTCACAGTGTCCTGTTGGGAGATTCCTTTACACAGGCAAGAGCTCAGTTATTGAGGGAGATTAATTAATCACCAGCCCGTTCTCCAAGAGCATAAACAAAACCCTTTCTTAGGCTCTGGCGAGCTGGTTCTATGTTTCATTGGAAGAGCCAATCCTGCTTTAAATACTTCTCCAGAAGAAACATTCCAAACAGCATCCTCTCCATCACAGCCAGGTTTCAGCTGTGGCTCTGTGCAGCCTCCCACGAGTCACTTCTCTCGTGGCTGTTTGTTCTCACTTGGACTGAGCCCATTTCTCTTTCCCCTGCTACGCCCAAGGCCAAACAAAGCCTGTTCACATCTAGTTAGCTATTAAGAGTTAGTTAATTGGTACAATGGGGACTTCAGACTTTGGGTGATTAGCTCCACAAGTTCACTGTGCAAAGACAAAAAGCCTCTGGAGAAGTTCAAACAAGGGTGTGGGTTTTCCTGTTTAATTTTACCTGCTTAACTTAATACTGCTCGTGATCATTCAATATTAAACTATTTCCATATCAAGGAAGGGGACGGGAGACATCTCAGTGGTGACAAGGAGGAAAGTGCATAAATTCCTTCCTCATGAAATAGCTGCAGCAGCCTTTAGCTCAAAAGATGCTTCTTTATGCCTGGGTGCTCAAAGGGCAGATGTTAAGCCTTCCTAGGAGGAAGACAGGCAATAGGAAACTGTCTTCTCTTTAAAAGATTAACTCCTAAGGTGGAGGATGAGCCAATCCTTCCTTCTCTCTCCCTCCTGCTGGTGTTTGCACAGGAAACAGCCATGGGAGCTGGTGGTTAGGACCATAAGGAAGAGGTTACCTGTACTACTTCCTTGACCAGAGTCTTGTCAGTCCCAGTTTTGGCTCTCTGCAGGCCACTGACATCCTCTCCAATCCAGGTGATGAGGGCAAACTTGACTCTCTTGCTCATGGCATCGCCGGTGGTGAATCGGACAAAGCCGAACAATCGCACGTCATCTGCAGAGGCAAAAAAGGGACAAGCTGATTAAAGCCAGGAACATCCCTGCCTTCCCCTTTGCCAGGGTGAGCCTGTTGCTGTCACACACCAAGGCAAGGCACTGATCCCATGTGTCAATGCCAGCATTTGGGAATCAGGGGGCAGTACAGGGGCTCTGCTCATATGCCCTGTGCTTACAAAGTGTGCTTTGCCCGTGTTAGCTCTGCCTCCTCTGGGTTCTCTGAGTTACTGGGAGGAAACTGGACACCCCACATCACAGTGGAAATGGCTAAAATACAGCCAGCAGGCAAGTCAGGAGCACAGAGCTAACCCCAGTTACACATTCAGCCAAATGATTCATCTCCAGGTCTGGTGAAGAAAGGAAGAAAGTGATATCTTGGTGTCTCTTTCTTACAGAACAGCAGGATTAGGGTCACATTTTATAACATTACCAGAGACTGCCCATTGTGCAAATCTGATCTTTCTTCCTCTTTCCATCCATTTCTAGCTCACTTGTTGTATGAGTTTGCAAGGAGGGGAGAAGAAGGAGGAAAAGAAAAACCTGCAATTACTTGCCCAGGTGTGTTTTTTCTACTCTTTCAGAAGCTCTGGAGGGAAAAGTCCTGGATTTTAGAGCTGTGCTGATCTTTGTTTCACAGCTGGTTTGTGCTACACCACGCCAGACTAATTTACCCTGGCCATATGTGTGACAACCTTGTAGACTCTTATCTCAAAGAGCTGCTTCCTCCATCCCCTGGTGACTCATGGAGCCAGGCAGTTGGAAGCTTTCCTGATCAGGAGCAGCATCCCCCTGCAGCCCCAAGCTCCATGAGATGCTGGAGCCTTGCACCAGGAGTGGCAGAAAGCAGATGGACACTTGTGCAATTGTGGAATTGTAGAATATTCCTCATCTCTTAGAGGTTACTCGAGGCCTTTTGATTACCAGAACAAACCTCCTGGTAATCCTGGCACACTTCTTATGACCAGTTCAACATGCCTTAGAGGGATTTGCTGGGCTGACTAATTGCCAGGTGAAAATGTAGGCTCCAGGTGTAGGAATTACTGTTAATATCCCCAGCACACTCCATGAGCAGCCAGGCCAGCCCCAAGAGCTCTGGAGACAGGGGAGAAGCAGCTCTAAATTGCTCATCCACAGAAAATAAGCTGCTAGAAATCAATGTTAAAAGATAAAAATTTGGCTCTTCTCTGCAAGGTGACGTATCTCAGAGCTTCTTGAACACTTTGATTTGCCAAAATGTGGACAAAGACAAATTCCTCTTGATAAAAGAGAGGACTTTTTTAAGTCTGAAAAAGAAATCCTCCTCTGCTCTCCCTGTTTTGTTCTCTCTGTTCTTTTTTATTTTTTTATCACTGACTGAGTAATACTGGGCAAACTGGAGAATGGATGCAGGGGGGTGTGTGAGCCAGTACAGTGTTCAAAACAAACTCCTCTGAAGATCTCAAAATAGGAACAAAGAGAAAGATGTTATTCAGAGGAAAAATCCAGATGGGTCTTTGGAAGGAGAGAAAGAGTTGTGTATCAACACTGCAAGCAAACAAAACTTCTCCCTCAGTTACCCTGCTACTGGTGAGTGTAAGAAACATGTGGAGACTCCTGGTTCTGACAGTAAATCCTCTTCCCCAGATTGATTAGAACCATAAATGAAGCGACAGCCAGGAAATACCCAAGGGGAAGTGAGACAGTAAATCTCCTGATGTCACAATTAAGAGATCCAGGAGCAAGGCTTGCTTCCCCAGCTCTGACAGCAAAGGAGGCCACCCTCTGCCCAGAATTGTGCTGTGGCTCCTCTGGGAACAGTCCTGGAAGGCCCTTTAATGTCACGGAGTGCTGGCACCTCCTGCACTGCAATGGTGTCACTGCCCTTCCCATGGAGCCCTCGCTCCCCACCTTGAGCCTGGGGGCTTTTCATCCCTGCCCCTGCCAACAAAGGCTGTTCAGAGCCTCAACACTGGAATATGCCCCTCTATGACAAAGAGAATGGAAAAATATAATGAATGTGGAAAAGCAGTGCTTTTTCATAGCAGCACAGAGAGGAAGTTCCAGGGATGCCCCATGGCTGGCAGTGTCCAAGGCCAGGCTGGATGGGGCTTGGAGCAACCTGGGATAGTGGAAGGTGTCTCTGCTGATGATGGGGCTGGAATGAGATGATCTTTAAGGCCCCTTCCAGCACAAACCATTCTGGGATTCTATGAATTCGTCTGCCAGAATAACTTCCATTTTACATGAACCCACAGCTCACTGGCAGCAGCAGGATTTGCTTCTCAGCAGAACTTTCAGTCCTTGCCCATCCTGGCTGAAAGCAGCTCCATGACACTAATGAGAGCCAAATCCAGCAACTCCAGCTTTTATCCATGACATCACCTAAGCATGAGCAACTCTTTCTTCACCATTTCAGTCCCAGTAAGTTTAATGAGCACCTGAGGTGGGACCGGGGCTCTGAGTCACCTCTTGGGCAGATTTTCCTGGGGCTGCTTCACTTGTGGGGGCTTGAAGGGGTCACACCCAGCTGGGTCCTGTCTGCTCCTGTCTCCCCATGGAGTTTAAAGCCCTACTGGAGGCAGAGCAGGCTCTCCAGCTGCCACAGCTTTCAGCCCGGGGTATTTAGCACAAATGCGATGCCTTAACTCGCTGTGCCGCGTGTGAATTGCGCTGCACACAAAGCCGAGAGGGAATGAGAATTGGAGCCCTGAGCAATTAACGTGTCTCTGTTCCTAAAAGGGCATCAGGGACGGATGGAGAGGTTTTTAGCTCTAGCTCAGCCTGGGTATAAGCCTCTCCAACTGCAGGTCAAAATCCCTGAGCAGAAGTGGCTGAGTTTCACAATTAGTCTGAAGCGTGTTCGGAGTGATAAGGGGATCAAAATGCAAGTTCTTTCCTGCTCCCAGATTTCCTCTTTCACAGTCAATCAGTTCTACCCTGCCAGATCAACTCCCCACGCTGGAAGTCATCAATGCCATCAGTGCCAATTCCCAGAGAAATCTCAAGGCATTAACATCACCACCTCCTTCTACACAAAACCACTCACGGTGGTTTTAGGAATTTGCTGGAAGTGAGGGGAGCAGAACAAATCGGAGAGAGACAGCACAGATTTCTCCTGAAAGAGGAAATCCTGCCTAGTGCTGTGCAACCCCCTTCCCAGCCACTGAGATGTGAATTTCAGGGCAGAGAGAAGCAAATAACTGATCTGGGGAGAATGGAAATAGCAGCTTTATCTGAGATCACACAAGATCCAAACAGCAGAAATTAACAATGTTAATTCAATTAATACCATGACTCCTTTCACAATGGCTGGACAGACAATGAGCAGCATAATGAATGCCCTAATGAGCATCACTTGGTATTTCTCTCCAAACTCTTTATTTATCACTAAGGCAGGTTTTTCCAAATATTCTGATTAAGCTGCCCTTGGCTGTCAACAAAGCTTGATGCCAAACTACAGAGATTTCCTTCATGGTATCCTTCCCTTTTCCTACATCCACTCAAGTGCTTTGGTTCAGCTGTAGTGAAAAATTCCCCATTAGACTAAAATGCAGTGAGTCATCAGTAAAAGACAATAGCTGCAGGAAAGAAATACCCTGTCAGACTGTCACAGTTCTCAGGCTGAGGGCTCTGAGTGGCCAAGCCACAGATGTGCCACGATAAGAACACTGCTCCCAGCCTCACCTGCCTGCTGAATCAAGGTCACAGCAGCAAGGCCGCTGATGGACTGACCTGCTTTTGTCTTCTGTCCAATGAATTACTGCAGCCCGTGACAGGTTCCATGAAGACTTAATTTGTTTCCTTCAATTGGATTAATTTTAGATTAATTTGTCAATTTTCCACCTCTTCAGTCAGTCCCATGGTCACGTGGCTACAAGTGCAGACAGAAACGTTCCCTACCTCCTCCTACACTGTTTTTTCCTCTCAAACCTTCTCTAAGCTCACAGATCTCATGCAGGGCTGCCTTGCTCCACCCCAACATGTTCATTAAATCATCTCAGATGTGCCTGACCCCAGGGCCACCACAGGGTTTTGCTGGGCCACCAAACCCTCTGCAGGTGACTTGGGGTGGCTGATGTGAGTGCAGGGACACAAGTGCACAGGCAAAATGAGCCCCCAGTGGCTGCTCTGGTCCAGTGAGGTTGCTGCTAGCCCTGTGGCAATCATCATTTCTCTCCTGACCTGGGCAGATGCTGAGAGCAGAGTGGGAGCAGAAGAGGACCCAGCTCTTCCCTGAAGGAAGCAATGGTGGTGTTGGTTGGCCAGAAGGGCCAGGCAGGTCCCAGAACAAAGGGCAGGCAAAAGGTACAAAGCTCTTCTTTCTCTGCTCCTCTGCCCCCCATGGGATGGCAAAGGCAAACCCAGAGCCACAACATTTTAATTAAAGAGTTACCATCACTGCAGGCCTTGTCCTGACGAGTTACACCCACAAGAATCAGTGAGAATATTCCCTAAACCCACACCCTGTCCACAGGCAGGGCCAGGCTGAGCTGGCAGCCAGGAGATCACTGTGACCCTGCCAAGAGCACGTCCACACAGGCAGGGAGGGCACAGGGGCACGGTGACAAATTCCATAAGCCACCCATGGCCCCAGGTCTTCCCTTAAATAGCCAGTAAGGGAAAGCAGGAGAGATGAACACTGAAGAGGAAAAACAAAAGCAGTAGGAGATTGATTTACAAGGCCCGTTTTAGCAACTTAAGATGCAGCCAAATGCAGATAAGCACCTATCTCATTATATATCCTCGTGTGTTTTTACAAATCTTTCCTACAACCTCAGGTGCCAACGGAACCTTGGTGATCCCTCAACTCACAGCTCCTACATTTTTAATGTCCAGCCCAGACTTTCTGGGACAATTGATCTAAACACCCAAAAAAACTTGTATTTTTGTTAGGAGCCAATTCTATTTCTATTTTCTAATATTTTATGTCAACCCCAAATGATTTTATAGGATATTTATTTCAGACCAAAGATTTTCTGTTCTTCCTGCTGCTGAATGCCCAGTGTGGTTTTGGGCTGATCTTTTCAGACACATGAATAACCATCCCATTTCATGCTGTCATTGCAATTATTTATCTGGACTGGGGCTTTCCAAATAAAAGGCTCATTATTTCTTTTGTCAGAGATGCATTGAGAACAGCTGTTCACATATGGCTGGGGGGGTGGGGAGGGAAAATTTAGTCTTCTGACCACTCCATTGCTTTAAAAAAAAAATGAAATTAAACCACAGACAGAGCCAAAGTGATGCTCTGCTGCTTCATAATACAGACACTGAGGCAATGTCCAGGGCAGTCAGGTACAACAGACACACACAAAAGCCCCACAGGATGTCATTTCAGTTGTAACTCATTCCACTCTTCTCAGCAACAGCATCACCAGCCCAGTTAAATTACTTTGAAATTAAAAACATCCCAAAAAAAAAAAATATCCTAAGAGCTGTCACATGCTTTCATACAATAACCTTCAACTCTTATCTCTTTCTGGCTTCAAATGCACCAGCTCAGCTGTTTTTTTACAAAGTGTACTGATGGCACGTAGTACTAACCACCAAATTAATGCTTCCTCTGGAGCCAGGCCATCTGCAGAGGCAAGAGCTGCAACTGGGAAGTAAAATGGATCAGAAGCCTTGAATTTAGTCCTTGTTTCATCAGAGGTAATCTGTGCTGTTAAGACCAACCAAAACAGTCCTGAGCCAGGAGACACAAGGAGTGTCTACACGGAGTGTTTAATGACCCTGACACAGTGAATGGCCTCAGCTTTGGTCTCCAGGCTCTCTGGGTCAGACAAGGGCCAGCACAGGCAGGACACTGGCCATTAGACAGGACACTGGCCATTAGACAGGACACTGGCCATTAGACAGGACACTGGTCATTAGGACACTGGCCATTGGGCAGGACACTGGCCACCAGACAGGACACTGGCCATTAGACAGGACACTGGCCACCAGGCAGGACACTGGCCATTAGGACACTGGCCATTGGGCAGGACACTGGCCATTAGACAGGACACTGGCCACCAGGCAGAACACTGGCCAGTAGACAGGACACTGGCCATTAGACAGGACACTGGGCACCAGGCAGGACACTGGCCATTAGACAGGACACTGGCCATTGGGCAGGACACTGGCCACCAGGCAGGACACTGGCCATTGGGCAGGACACTGGCCATTAGACAGGACACTGGCCATTGGGCAGGACACTGGCCATTGGGCAGGACACTGGCCACTAGGCAGGACACTGGGCACCAGGCAGGACACTGGCCACCAGGCAGGACACTGGCCATTGGGCAGGACACTGGCCATTAGACAGGACACTGGCCATTAGACAGGACACTGGCCATTGGGCAGGACACTGGCCACCAGGCAGAACACTGGCCATTGGGCAGGACACTGGCCATTAGACAGGACACTGGCCACCAGGCAGAACACTGGCCATTGGGCAGGACACTGGCCATTAGACAGGACACTGGCCATTGGGCAGGACTGCAAGAGGAAGAGCCCCCAGCAGCCACCTCCGAATCACACAGGGATGTGCCAGTGGCTGAAACCAACCTCCTTGGCTTTCCTTTGGGATAGCTGGAGGAGAGGTGCTCACACACGTGGCCGTTGGAGGCCAGAGAAGGTGAATGCCTGGCTCTACAGCAGGGTCTGCTGCCTCCCAGGCAGTGGCTGAGCTGTCTTGAGACAAACAGACCTTGACAGTGACAGCACAATAGCAACCAACACACAGAAGTCCAGGGTGCAGGCTGAAGATCCTGAACAAAAGGGCACTGAAGAAGCTCTTCTTCTTTCCGTGTTTCCTTCCTCTAAGACTGGCAATTGCTGTCCCCAAATGGGGATGGGAAAAATGTGATAGTTTAATGATGCTATATATATAATAATTGTTAAACGTTTCTGATCCTACACAAAGTGTAGTGAAGATCTAAGGAAGAAAAGGTCCCCACACCAGGATCTGGTGAGGGATGTGTATCTGAGAGTGCAGCAGAGGAGGAATGGAGCCACAGCAGGGACAGCAGCAGCTCCTGGCTCAGGGCAGGGGCCTCACTGCCCCAGCTCAGCCCCTCTGTGTGCTCCTGCAGCAGCCCCAGAGCACAGCTGGAGATGTGCAGAGCTGGTTTCTGACATGGCCTCCCTCAACTGCTACTTCCTCTAAAAGAGCCAATTTCAGTTTCTTTCCCTTTGTCCTCAGCCAAGGAGGTTTGCAGAGTCAGTGATGGGCATAGAAAGGGTTATGGATAGTTGGGGAAAAAAGCAAAACCACAGCCCTGTTACCAAGAGCCCCTTCCTGACCTCTGTCACTGCACAAGGCAGGACATCCACCACAGGATATTTTCCAAACTGGTACAAAAGCCCTTCCTGGTCCCAGAGCAGCAGGAATCAGCACAGTGACCCCGCCTGTGCTGCTGCCCAGTGCCCAGCAGGGGAGCAATGTGTACCAAGGTGCTTTCAGTAAGAATGGTGCTTACAGAAAGCAGGAACACGGGTGTTTGCAGCTCAGAACGGCACTGAAACAGCTGGTGCAGAAAGTGGAGCAGAGCAAGCTCTGACAGTGACTCTTTGCACACTGAGATTTGCAATCCCAGCTCCTGCTCTCACCTCCAGCCACCAAGTGATGCTCAGCTTCTACCAGAGGCAGCTGCAGCACTTTGTGGCTTTCAGGGCAGTGTTTGTCACACAACAGGAATTCAAAACCAGCAAGTTTATTCTGATACCAAGGTTTTTTAAATTTTTAATTGCATTTTCTGAAGCTGTTTGCATTGATAGCAGCTCTTCTCCCCTCCAGTGAAATGAAAAAGGAGATGGAAGAGATCAGGAGGAAGGAGATGTAGCATCAAGAAGAATTACTATTTAACAGCTTTTCCCACCTCTTGCTACTTTTTTTTTACTGACTTTGTTTCAGTAGAAATATTCCAACCAACTCTACTTCTACTTCCTTCCAGATGGGAAGGAAAGCTCCAACTTCACTGCTGGCACAAGGTTTGATTCCTGACTATGTCTAGCAGGCCAGGTGAAGGTTTGCTGCACAGATGGAGGCTCCAAAACTTGCATCTCTTCCTTCCCCAACTGCAGCACCGAAATTCGTGGGTGGAGGAAGATCCTGTTCAGCTCTCAGCCAAGGACCAGGCACCTCAATTTGCCTTTTTTTAAAGCCTCCAACAGCTGTGCTCCAGAGGTGGGCTTGAGGACAACCTCTTGGCTCTGGTCTGCCAGGGAACAGCCCTTAGCAGGTGCATGCCAAGGGAAAGGGAGCAATGGAGCAGCTCTAAGGGATTTAGCTCCCCATTAAAGGCTAACAATAGGCCACTGCCTACCCCACAAGTGCCCTGTATTTAACTCTTCCCTTACTGAGCTTATTTCCAAAATATGGGAAATTTCCCTTTTTTCAGCTTATTTTGAACACCCTGTATATAAACCCTGTTAAGAGCACTGATGTGGCTGCACTCTGGAGTGCAATGTGTGCCTCCCCTGTTTGCCATCCTCATCCTACCCAGCCCAACTCATGCCTGTGCTCTGCCAAAGCCCCTCTGCCTGCTCAGCCACTCCAGAAAAAGATTCCCTTTGCCACAGAATGGAGAAGAGGAAGTTCTGATGGGGCTCCTACCCAGAAAAAACATTGAAAATCAGCTCAGACAAAAAGAAAGACATGGACTGTATAAAGGCAAGGTGAGAAAATAAATGGGGAAGGCTCCCCTGCAAGCCTCAGGTGTCTGGAGGCAGTGGAGATGCTCGGTTATGTTGGCCAGGAGAGGAGACAGAGAATGTGGCACTCAGATCCTGAAGCCACTGACCTCCCGAGGGAACAATCAACCACTGCCATGAACTTCCAAAGTGCTGAGCCTGGGATTCCCTGGATTCCAGGTAATTTCTTCCAGGTAATGCTTTTCCCTTCTGTTGCCCACTAAAGAGAGTTGAGTGGGAAGGAGCTCCTGCAGTGCAGTGATCAGCTCTTCTGACACCAGCTACAGCAGGACCTTTCTTAGTTCTGAGAATTTTCCCTGCAGGTTCTCAAGAACAGCTGGAAACGAGTGGCTTTGTTAATCTCAGTGAGACCCCACTGCCAACATCTCAGCAGAGCAGCCTAAACCATCTTCATTTCATGGCTCCTTTCCAAGGACTGAAATACACTTTTCTCCTGTGATTGATCAGACCTCTCCTGCCCCCAGTCACGTTCCTGGGAGTTCTCCCCTTCCACTCAATAAAGCACAGCCAAGCCCGGGGACTCCCAGCCCCAGGGACAGGCACTGCTGTTCCACAGCCACTGCCTGAGGTGTCCCCTGGCACTGCCCCACCTTCAGAGGGCAGAGACTGCTCAACACAATTCCTGCTCAACACAATTCCTGCTCAACACAATTCCTCCACAGACCAGACACGGAACTCTGAAAATACAGGTGAATCACAGCACTTGAATGTACAGTAACTGGCTGAGCGAGGAAGATTTTGTTATAATCCAGTATGAGTAAAAAATACTCCGTATCTCACCTCGCTTGGTGACATTGTTAGCTAGCAGCCAAGGTACGAGGAAAACCGAGACAAAAATCAAAACCCGCTTTTGTGAAACTCATCAAAAGTCACGATCAGACGAAGTTGAACACTCCCTCAATTTATTTTCATTTTCCCCAGGCTTTGTTCCTCCCCTGAATGTTCCACAGCCGGCAGCTCAGCAATCTGCCACGTTTAAACCTGGAGCCGCAACAGTTGCGGTTGTGCAACGCCACATCTGCGATTGTTCGCAGGGCTGTATTGTTATTGTTCGAGCCCCGCTTTGCAATGACCTCCCTCCGCTCACGTTTCGCGTTCTTAAAAAAAACCCCAGCAAGCCTTCCAACTGCACTTGCTTTGGTGCTGTGATTTTCAGAAGAATTTTCTAAGTATTTCATTCTCAACGGTCTGTATGACCGCATCTTTCTAGCCACGACAACCGAGTCGGTTTTGCCCTGAAATTGCATTGCCCAACAAGGCGGCCGTTGCTTATCGCGCGTTTTATCTGGTTTATAACCGAGAAGCGCTGGGAGATTGTGCAAAGAAAGGAGAAAGAGCCCAAAGGACCTTAATCTAAGGGTGAGACAAAGAGCCGCTGGACTATGGACTTGAGGGAGTTGCACTCTGTGGAAACGCGGTCCCGCAGGACAGGGCGGGCGAGGGGAAGCAGCAGCACTACCCCAGTTCCCCCAGGTTCCCTCCCATCCTTTCCCCTCGCCCCGGCAGCGAGAAGGGCGGAAAGGGGCCAAAGCAATGGAGACGGAGCTTACCTGTGCACTTCCTTTTAAAGGTTTCATAGTCTACCCCTTGGTCTCCAGGGACGATTGTAGAGCCATTGTACTTAAACGTCACCCTGCGGGGAGGGAAAAGACAAGGGGAATAATACAGTTAAAGTCACCTTTCCGGATGGGGGTAAGGAAAGGGGATAACACATTTAAAAGTCACCCTTTGGAATGGGGGAAGGGAAGGCGAAGGATACATTGAGCAGTCACAGTCTTTAGGAAGGGAAAGGAGGAGATGGGGAAGAACAGACTGTAAAAAACTCATCATTTAGGAAGAGGGGAAGAGGAGAAGGGGCAAGGTCTGTAGAAGTCGCCCTTTGGGGAGCGGGGACAGAGGACGGGGAACCCCATCGCGGCGCTGCCCGTCCGGGTGGGATGGCGGGGGCCACCTACCAGTTCACCTCGGTGGCATCGTCCCTGACGAGGTTGTACGCCTCCCTGCACGCCTCCTTGTCGATTTTGTCCTGCTCAGGAGCTGTTTGGTGCACTTTGTCCTGCTCAGGAAATGTTTTATGCCCTTTGTCCTTCTCAGGAGGTATTTGATGCTCATGGTCCACAGCAGGGGAGGGATGGATGGATGGATGGATGGATGGATGGATGGATGGATGGATGGATGGACAGACAGACAGCTCTGCCTCAGGGCTATGAAAACCCCTTCTCCTGCCCAGGGGAGCTGTGGCTGCCCCTGGATCCCTGGAATATCCCAGGCCAGCCTTGGAGCAGCCTGGGACAGTGGAAGGTGTCCCTGGATGTGGCAGAGGGCTGGAATGGCATGAGCTTTAATATTCCAAACCATTCCAGGGTACCAAAACACCCTTTCTCCACCTCCATTTTTGTAATTTTGCCCTTCCCTGACAAATCTGGGACCAATTACTAACTTCCTTCTATTTAAATGCCTACTTTATATGTGAGTGGCTTAATACACTTCAATCCATCCAAAGGCTTTATTCAATCCCTGCACTGTGATTTCTCTCTGAAGGATTCAGAGACCCCAGACTCACTGACTCCAACACTCCTGTGCTCCCACTGTGACCCCAACCCATCCTGTCCTCCCCTCCTGCCATGAGCATGGCTTGGACAACCATCCATTGGAGAGAAACCACTGCTGAGACCCAAAAAAACAAAAAAAAATTCACTGAATATATAATAATCATTCATAACTATTAATATCACTAATAGATAATGATAAGAATTATTCAAATAATAAAAATGAAGCCATAACAACGAGGAGGAAAATGGAATGTGGCACACTGGAGATGCTTTGTAAAGATGGGGATGGTTTGTAAAGATTGGGGAAGGTTTGTAAAGATGGTGGTTTGTAAAGATTGGGGTGGTTTGTAACGATGGAGATGGTTTGTAAAGATGGGGATGGTTTGTAAAGATGGGGATGGGTTGTAAAGATTGGGGATGGGTTGTAAAGATTGGGATGGGTTGTAAAGATGGAGATGGGTTGTAAAGATGGAGATGGGTTGTAAAGATGGGGATGGGTTGTAAAGATTGGGGTGGTTTGTAAAGATGGGGATGGTTTGTAAAGATGGGGATGGGTTGTAAAGATTGGGATGGGTTGTAAAGATTGGGGATGGGTTGTAAAGATTGGGATGGGTTGTAAAGATGGAGATGGGTTGTAAAGATTGGGGTGGTTTGTAAAGATGGGGATGGTTTGTAAAGATTTGGAATGGTTTGTAAAGGTGGGGATGGTTTGTAAAGATTGGGGTGGTTTGTAAAGATAGGGATGGGTTGTAAAGATGGGGATGGGTTGTAGATACTGGGATGGTTTTTAGGGGTTTTGGCATGCTGCGGGTGCCTTTCTTTGGTGCCTGGCAGGGCTGAGGAGGGCAGCAGTGCGGGATTTGTGTGTGCCAGCGCTGACAAGGCGAGCAGGGGGCCCGGGGGGCTCAGCTGGTGCCACATCGTTGCTGTGCAGAGCGGGAAGCGGCGCTGGAAGCGCTCCCGCCGCCCGGGGATCCGCGCACCCCGAGCGCCGCGGCCGCAGCTGCTCCCAGGCAGCCCCACAGCGGCTTTAGTGACGAGCAAACCCGCTCCGGGCAGATCCCTGCTGGCAGCGCTTTCGGCCGAACAAAAGGCGCCGCTGCCCTGATTTCCATAACAGATGCGGCATGCGATGCGTGACAGCGCCGCGCTTTATTCCCTCCTTTATTCCTCCTTTATTCCCTCCTTTATCCCGTCCCATCTGCAGCCCCGGCCTGGCCCTTCCCCGCATTCATTACCGGGACGAGGGTTTGTGCTTCATGCTACAGTGCCCGTGCTAATGGCTCGGGTTGGGGCTGCTTTTTTTTATTTTTTTTTTCCCCGTTTCTCCGCGGTGCCAAAATTCTCCTCGAAGTCAAGGCTGGCACCGGGCATCACCAGGAGGCTGCTCGGGGATGATGCTCAGCCAAACAGCCTCGGGATGCTGCTCCTGCTCCATCCCCAAAATCCCCCCAGATCCCCGAGTTTTCAGCCAGGACAAAGCAAGGCTTGGAGCAGCCTGGGATGGTGGGAGGTGGCCCTGCCAACCCAAACTTCTAATTTATTTTCTTTCTTTCTTTCTTTCTTTCTTTCTTTCTTTCTTTCTTTCTTTCTTTCTTTCTTTCTTTCTTTCTTTCTTTCTCTCTTTCTCTCTTTCTCTCTTTCTCTCTTTCTCTCTTTCTCTCTTTCTCTCTTTCTCTCTTTCTCTCTTTCTCTCTCTCTCTCTTTCTCTCTCTCTTTCTCTCTCTTTCTCTCTCTCTTTCTCTCTCTTTCTCTCTCTTTCTCTCTCTCTTTCTCTCTCTCTTTCTCTCTCTCTCTCTCTCTTCCTTCTCTATTTCTTATTTTCTTTCCCTCCCTCTTCTGCTGTTTATCCTTAGAATACTTTTGCCTTTGAATCAAACAGCTAAGCAGCAACACTGTTGGTGTTATGAGTTATTCGTGATTTCTGACCCATTTTAGAGTAGATTCTATTTTTTCTTGTAGCTGCTTATGGAATCGGATCTGCTACTGTGCCTGTGAGATTAGTGCGAATCCTTAGAGAACGGCCCAAGGTGAATCCTGTCCCTTGGAGCACGCTGGAGACATCCCTCGGTGACCGATCAGATGCTGCCTTGTTTGTTTCAGCAGGGCTGCAGGCAAGCAGGCAGCGGGGTGTTGGATCAGGGATGTGACGGCCTCGGAGTGCATCGGAATTGTTCTGTTTCTCCTGAGCGCCTCTTATTTATGCGCATAAACACAGCCGAAAGGTCACGCAGGAAAACACACACGCGCACACAACAGCGCACACCACAACCCCAAGTGAAGTCACATTTGTCTTCATAAGCCTTCCCCAAGCTCCCTAGCCAGTCCAGGAGGAAGGAGGGAACGTCTGCCAATTACTTGCGGGAGGGAGCCAGGTCTCCATCCATTACCGTGTCCCCTGGGGTGGCGAAATGCAACTTCATCTCTGAACGGGGTGAACTTGAAACTGGGGTTGGGCTCTCCTTATTTACCGAAATCATTGTATCAGAACCCACTAATCATACTTTATGTGTATTTATTGACTTTTTTTTTTTTTTTTTAAAGCCATGAGTTATTCTAGCTACTTCTCAGCTACCATACATTGTAAAGGAAAACCCTCCTAGGAAAGAAATGGGGAGGAGTAAGGAAGTGGGAGACATCACGGTTTTTGGCCAAAGTTGCTGAAAAGCGCCCAGCTCCAGGAGCAAGGCCCTGGACGAGCAGGCTGCCTCTCCCGACCATGGCGAGATCCAGCCCAGAGCCGCGGTGGTCCTGGGCTGAGCCTGGTGGGCTGGAGAGGTGGATTACCGGGATCACGTCCCGTGGAGGAAGGCCCTGGGATGCTGTTCCGTTTGGGATGCATGGGTGCTTATCAGTGCTCCTCTGAGTGAACCCCACTCTCCAGGATGCTGTCAGGGCAAGTTCATCAGGTTTTCCGAAGGAAAACACTGAGATAAGGGAAAATTGTGAAAGCGGTGGCAAAGGCAGCCGAGTGGAGGGTTTGTAGGCTAAGTTGTGACCTGCCTTCCTGCCCACACACCACCGGGCACTTGCTTTTCCTCTGCGGCGGGGTCTTTAACCTCTGGGCTGACAGGGGCTGGGTGGGAGCAGCGAGGGCAGGCAGGGAGTACAGCCAGCCAGGGCAGGCAGCCACCAGAGGAACGGGAACACACGGCTATGGCAGGTGCTGCTGGGCGACACCTTCTCCTTGGCTGGAGGAACATCAACCCCCACTAGTACTTTTAAAACGACCCCTTCTGTTCCCTGGCTTATTTTTTAGGCCAGGAAGGCAGAGAATTCAGTCCTTCTCCCACCTCTGCTTCCAGCGCTTAGCCGGAGGCTGAGGAGGTGAGGATCTTTAGGAGTTCTAAGGGTCCCACCTCCAAGATGTCTTCTGGACCCTGGGGTGGGAGTGGGCACGCCGTCTCTGCAGCTTGCGATGTGCATCCTACTGGATTCTCCTCGGGAGGGAAGCAGTCCCACCCAGTTGGAGACACACACCCTGTCAGGGGCTCCTCGCTCCATCACTGGAACCGCCCGGGTCGCGGCCGCCCGAGGGACGGGGGCGGTGGCGGGAGGGGGAGGGAAGCCTCCCGACCCCGGGGAGGAGGCGAGCTGCTGCCGGCCCCTGCCCGCTCCCCCTCTGCCCCGGAGGCAGAGGCCTCCCCAGGGAGCCAAGCCTTCCCTCTGTCTGATCTTTCAGGAGAGGGGAGGAGCAGGACAACAGAGGTTTTTGTGGAGCACCGTTTAGTCTGTCACTTACCGAGTCCCGGAGGAAAAACCTTTTCTTCTCAGTCCTTGGGACTTCTTTTTTTTTTTTTTTTTTTTTTTTTTTTTTTTTTTTTTTTTTTTTTTTTTTTTTTTTTTTTTTAAGAGCTAAAGCGCTAACTTCAGGATAACTTTTAAAGCACCTCTAAAAATTGCATCCTGACCGTAACTCCCGCTACCGAGGTGCTGCAGCCGGTCCCGGCGCCGTCACTGTCCTGCTGCTCCCTTGGCCGCACCGAGTGCGGGGGCTGCTGCCCGCCGGGGGTCCCCGGGAGCCGCGGGGAACCAGCACCCCTTGTCACCAGCCCCCGGTGGCCCCCTCTCCCCTCCACACGCTGCCAGCTACCCGGGCCGACGAGCGGACCTGATAATAGATTTTATTTTAATGTTCGCTGTTATTTCTATTCCTCGTGGGTACGTCCAGCCTCATGAATACTGATGGCAATAAACTCGCAGGCTGTGAGGAGCGAGTCCATTGGCGACTCGACCATTCTGTAGCCCCACGTTTATGGCCCGAAATGCTCAATAAAGCAAGGGAGGCACATATATATATACATTTACTTGTCTCCCGTAGTTTCCTCCGGCTTCAAATGCAAGAAATAGGCAGAATTCTTTAATTGACTGAACTGCCTATCTCGAGAAAGCAATAAACTAACCCCTTATTCCCACAGTGAAACGATTTATAAATTAATTACTGTAACCCATTGTATTTGATTTCTCTTTTTAAGATTCCCCAAAGATGAATATACTAAAGCTTATGATATTAACCATTAACGTCTGATCATAGTTTGCTATATATCCCGACTTAAAAAAAAATAGCTAATGTGGATCTCACCTCTTACTCTAAACCCTCTGGATATTTTCATTTCAGCAAATGTTAGCTTTACACTTTGTAGTCGCAGTATTTGTCCTACCCTGAGTGTCACTGGGAGCACTGAGACAAAACCTACAGTACTTGTGTTATTTGGTGAAGTTCACAGAAAGTCAATATCCCATTTAAAGTAAAAGCTATTTTCCCTTTAAATGATCAAAATTAACCTTCAGAAGAAAAAAAAAAACAAAGCCCACAACAAAACACAACCAACCCTTTGGGTGAATGCACAAAAAGTATTTCCTTGTCCTAATGAGGACTTTCCTTACATCAGCAAAGACCTGCTAATTACTGATGTACAAGCCGCAATAATTGCTTTTGCAGCCAAAGTGTAGAATGTTGTCATATTAAAAATTGAAACGCTTGATGGTGATTTAAGTCCCAAGGCAGTTCACAACGTCCCCTTTCGGGAAAGGAAGGAGACCGGAGCAGCTAGGCAGAGGTCCGGTGGAAAACACTACAGGTCTTGTTGGTAGTAAAGTTTCTCTCTCTTTCTTTGCAGTGATGCGGAGGAATTAAAAAGCGCACCGAGAAGCCCCTCCAGCAAAACAACCCAGAGCCCGCTCCCTTGCAGCCCCGCTCCGTGGGCGAGCAAGCCGGCTGCTGGCTCTCGCCAGCCGCGTCCACGGTGGCTGCCGCTGCGCGGACGCCGCGTTTCGATGGGGCAGCCGAACACGCAGCTTTCCGCCCCCGAGGGAGGCAGGAGGGGAGCTCCGAGGGGGCAGGGGTCGGTCTCCAGCCGCGTCCCACCGCGCTCCGGGCCCCGCTCGGCTGCCCGAACCGGGAGAGCAGCGCTCGGCTCCCCCCGCCCCCCCGCCCGAATCAAAGCACCTTCCGAGGGGCTGGGAAGTAGTTGCCTTGTCATGTAACACATTGCCCTGATTTATTATAAAATTTTAACGAAATCATGCATATTTTAACAGCCTTTAATCACTGCATGAAAATTTAATTCATGAACTGTAGCGCGTTTAAATAAATGAAGTGTTAATTCATTAGGATTAATTAATTTGTTAAAGGATTGTGTGCAAGGTTAAGGTGGAAGAAAAACTCTTTGTTAGTTTCGAGTCTTAATCACTGCGTTCTGTTAACAGTGAAGGTGGGGGAAAAAAGCCGCAATGAAGGTTTGTGTGGGGCGGGGGATGACAGCACCGGGGGAGGGGCGAGCCCGCGGGCACGGACAGGGGACACCTTGGCCTCCCCCGGCTTCTTTTCCGAGCTGGGGACCGTAATCCGGGCTGAGCAGGTGGAGGTCGAGCCCCGGGCGGGAAGGGACGGGGAAGGCGCATCCCCACTACATTCTCTGGGCAGGGCATACGGGCTCCGTGCCGCTTTCCTGGCTGGCAGCCAGCGCCAACATTCCTCTCCCCAAAATCTGGAGACAGCTCCAAGGTGGCCAGGATGAAAAGCAGCCCCGACACCGTTTTCTGTGAGATCCGGGTGGCCGCAGAGCCGCCCAGCCCTGTGGCTGGTCCGTACTGCCTTCCCAGGCATGCTGCTAAGGGAAGAGTGACTCGGGAAAGGGACAGGGACTCTCCTCATCCCTCCCCCTGGGTTCCCCCAGTACTTTCTGCTGGCTTAGAACGGGCACCCGATGGCCACAAGAGCATTATGTAGCAGTAGCTTGGCTACTTGTCTTCCTAGCTTCCCTGAAAACCAGCACCCACACAACCTGTAAGAGCTTTAGGGAGGAGATAATGTTTTCTACTGAGAAAAGCTGAAAAAAACAGGATTATTCAGCTTCATTTGTTCTACATCCCAGTTTCACTCTCCCGTTCTCTCTGACCACATTCACAGCTGCTAAACCACACACAAGCTTTCCCCAATGCCAGCTGTGCTTTTCCCTCCACCCTTCAGCTAAGGAAGATGGCTTTTCCTGGTAGGTCTGAGGGACACTGAGGCAGTAACTCAACGCTGGGCCACAGAGGCAGGATAGCCAGGCCATCTCTTTAGGCCAGGCCTGACAAGCAGGCAGCTTGTCACAGCAGTAGAGGACTGCTGCAAGGGATCAAGGCACAGAAAGGGCTGGACCTGGATTAGTAGCCAGAGGGACAATCCTTGGAATAACCATGAACCCCCATACTGAGTTACCTCAGAGCTGCTTTTCCCTGGACTAAACCTGGGAAGGAAGAAGCATAGAGGCCTTAGTCAATTTACATGGGGATGCTCTTATGCCGAAAAATAGCAAGGAAGGAATGTTCACAGTTTGCAAAACTTTAACCATAACCACAGCACAAAAGAGGTGTGTAAGGACTATATTTCAAGCCTACAGTTACTGTGAGTCAGAGGCATGATTTGGATGCTGTGCAAGAATTAGGATCAGACTCGGTCAGTTTAAACTGCTTTGAAAGGGCATTATCGGGTGAAGAAAGGTGAGAAATGAAGAAGGTTGAAGGATGAGAGACCAAGTCAGCACACCTTGAACTGTGTATAGAAACTGTGTATTGTCCCCCTTGCCCCCTTTTTAAAGGTTCTTCATGGAGAGACAATAGAGCACATTTAAAACCAAACACAGCCCAAGTCAGTATCTGGTGCTCGTAGGCAGAGCTCTCCTGGTAACACCTCACTCGAGGAAGCAACACAAACAGAAACAGACTCTCACAAGGCCTCTAGGGAACAGTGGATAAGCAGGTCACTTGCCAGACTTTGTGTAAGTAAAACTCAGGATAACTAAATATAAACTTGATCTTGGGACTCCTGGTCTTACAAATAACCCAAAAGATTTCACTAACAACAAACTTAGGCTGGTAGCAGACTCACCTTCTTGAGCTACTTACAGTCCTGGAGAGCGTTCTCGTGTTAAAACCTGCAAATTGTCTTGTATTTAGTACAGTAGATATTACTAGATGGAGTAAAAATTTTATGAGCTATTAACTATCATTAGATATCATAGATCGTATCTGTATATCACTTGGAAATGTCTACTGTCCTAATAAAAATTCTTATAGTAAAGTTGTAGATCTTGTGTATTCCAGTTCTACATAACTACATAAGTAGGCAACTACCATAAAAAATTAACAGCAAGTTAGTAATTAACAGCAAGTAGTTTAGGTCATTTTACCAAGTGCAGAAGGAGATAGGCAAGCAAGGCATCGACAGAACACAGCCTGGAGAACTGAAACCCCATGTATGGGCTGAGAAATCTATACCTGAAGAAACCCCAGTCATTACAAATATTTGAAATTTTGGAATTGATATTGCACTGATCACACTACCAAATTTTAAGCCAATAGGAATGCAACCTTTTTAACCTTAGGCTTGCCTCTTCTGTCCATCCAAGCTGCAAGACACTTACGGTCAAAACATTTATGAAGCCCATAAATTCACGCCCCCCCACGCCACAACAAAACAAACCCACAATACAGGGCACTTATTGTGTGCTTGTGATTGCTCTGCAACACAAGGATGTTTTAATAGTGTTTGTCTCTTCTCCCAAAGAGCTGAAGCAAGGCAGCATTTTTTGACTTTTAGTAAAACTCGTAAAATCAAGTAACATAATGGTTACTTGACATAATGGTTTTGAGAGTTCCCTAATTTCTGAAAAAATATATTAAAATTTAACAACTAGATTTTCTGTGAAGATTAAAAACTCAGGTGGTATACTGAAAGCAGTATATGCAAGCACAATGCCATCCTGCCTGTCACCATGAAACAGTCCCTGCCATGTATGGCTCCAACAATGATTTTTTGGTAAAGCTCAAAAAAGAAGTTTCAGTTCAGAATGAACACATCAATTCCACAAATGTATGCTCATATTACAACAGGAAGCATAGTTCTTGTTCAAACAGCTTACAGAACTTAACACTACAAGACGAGCCAGTCCACTGAAATTTTCCAAGAGGCTATCACTCTTTTCAAAGGGACAAAAGGCAGCATATGGATTTTTCATATCACAGGTATTGATGAAGTGAGGATGTCTATTTCTAAGAAATGCCATCAGAGGTCTATATAGAAAGAAAAAAACCCTGCATCTTGTAATTAAATATGGCCTTAAAAAAAACTTAAAACACGATAATGCAAAGAAACCAATTTTGCTCTGCTGCTTAATTAGGTCTCCTGCCTGTAGCAGGCCATCACATTATGTTGACCTATGCAATACTTTATGAAAGAGTCACCTCCAGAGAGGCCGAAAGCCATTTCCATCAACTGCATCGATGCTGACACTGGAATGGTAGTAGGTCTAACAAGGAGGAGGAAGGGAGATTTTTCTTCTTTTTTTATGAATAAGCTCAGGTTTATGCTTTACAAAACTTGGATGTGCATTTCCAAATTAGGAAAAAAACAAGTTTCCCCCCCGTTTTTTTTTTGCTAATTCAATATTTGAGGCAACATCAAGGATTACAGTGCTTATAACATGTTTTATTCAATTCACATAGAAAAGCATGCAGTATTAATGTAAAATGGTACAGTATTAATGTAAGATGTTCAGTGCACATTAGGTAAACAAATCATTAGCATACAAACCCATTTTTACGGTCTATACAGGGATACTAAACACATTTAGAATAACAATGATTTTTGGGAACTAAATTAAAAATTGTGCTTAACTTCAAAAAGAGACAAGCCATAACTGCAGTGTTAAAAGTAATGTTTTCTAACTGAAGTGCTGTGACCCTCAAAAGAAAGGGGCTGCTACCTTTCACTCACTAAAAACAAGAGTTTCAGTACAGTACAGTGCTATGAAACAGTCTAAGCAGGAACATTTCCTCTGGGAGGCAAGTTTGAAGGCAAAATTGACATTAATTTATAGCAACTCCATGAATCCATAGGATATATGGCCCATAGCTGCCTTACATGCACAAAACGTAATCTCTAGGAATGGGAAATGTAACCTTTAAAACTAATTCTTACATAAACGACTAATTGACAGGACCACTTTGAACTGTCAAGGAGCCATTAGCTGTGCTCACAATTGGCAGAGCATGTAATCTGAAAACTTAAAGAGCATCAACAACTCCCAAGCCCCCAGGTAAATAAAATGCCCAGTCAAAGAAAAGAATCTGGAATGTTTCTTCCTTGGGAAAGAGCTTGCAATAGGCAGGCAAATGTTCAGTTTTCACATAGACAAAAACGACAGGATCAGATTGCATGGAAGTCATTAAAAATTAAGTTCACCTGTAAATATTAAACATTTGCAGGTTTACAACTTTGAGTCACGTTTGATTTCCAAGAAGAATCAGTTTTTGGTGGTTTTTGAGGGACTAGCACTGGAAAGGCAGTTTTGAATTTTCCTCTTGGTTGACTGACTGATATTTTTATTCTTCCTTTCAGCTGTAAAGGAAGACATCCAAGGAGGATTAATCTGACTTGGCAGATCAGATGACATCTTTAAAAAACACGAACCAAACTTCTGTTCCTCAAACAACTTTTGTGAGTTACTGAACAGTACATTTGGGGAAAAGTCCCTTTGAAATAAAGAGTTTGGAGGTTTGGCATCATTAGCCACTACATTTTGGCCTGTAAACAGTGGAAAGTGGTCATTCATATCTACGTCAGATGGGGAGAGATTGGAAAACATAGCAGGTTTCCAGCCAGTTCTGTCAGCTACCAGATCGCTTGTCTCTGGACACTTCATACTCTGTTCCTCATTCATCTCTTCCAGATTCTTCTCTGTTCCATTCAGAAGTTTAGTGCACTCTGTTGACTTTGAAGAATCATCAAGATCAGAGGACTTGAAATTGTAGCACGGACTCTTGCTGTTGTCTGACTCGGACATCATTGAGTCCAACTCAGAAATTTTATCGAGGTAGGCAGCATCCATAGAGGCCTCGCTGGAGGTTCTTGTGCGGTTCATCTCAGAAGAGCAGAGAGTATGCAACCTCTTAGGTAAGCAAGAACTTGTTTTATCACTGGACTTTGCTGTTGTCTCATCTGACTGACCAGCTACTGAATTTTGCTCTGATCCATCAAAATGTAAGTTCTCAGCAAAATTTGTTGGGCAGGTGCCCCAAACCCCTGATTTTCCTGTAGTAAAACAGTTTAGCTTCTTTTTGCTAGTACAGCTGCTTGTGCTGTGCTCGGAAGTATCTTTGCTGCAATCATCTGAAGTGTCATGAAACTCTTCAAATTTCAGTTTTCTCAGGAATGTTGATGGTTTTCTTGCATTTTCTTTTCCATCAGGAGTGTTCAATTGAAGGCGACTGAGAGACAGAAAAGGAGTGCACGGTGGTGGAAGATCATAAATTTCTTCATCTTTGTATGGGGTACATTCCTCAATTTTATTCCACTGGTCTTCTAAGCAGGCATCCATATTTGTACTATTTTCATCCAGAAGAACCCTGTGGCATCCTGGAAATAGCTCTTTCTTTGGGGCACACTGGGTATTTGAGCTATTCAAGCCATCTTGACTAGAAGAGCTTAAACAAGTTCCACCACTTATCAGCTGCTCGAGACTGTCAGGACTTTGACTGGTATTCAAAGCCTTTTTCTCCTCAGCTTGGGTTTTCAAACATGTTGTATCTTCACTGCTCTCACCTCCTTCAGCATCTGTGGAAAGGACTCTGTCACTAACAGCACTCGCTGTCTGGCTTCCTTTGCCTGCCTTTTTCAGCTGTAAAAGCTGACACTCTATTTCTTCTATGTATTTATCACTCCTTTCCAGTGCCTTTTTCAGACGGTTCATTTCACGTTCACTTTGTTCCACTTTGGAATGAAGTGCAGCTACTGTAAACCTACCAAACCTGCAGTAAGTAAAAAAGAAAGAAAATATTAAGCTGAAAAAAGAAGGTTTGCTTCACATTCTTGTGAAGGTTTGCAAGCTCATTTCAAGACAGAATGAAGCTATTAAACACTCTGTAAATTTGAAAACAAGTCAGAACTTCTCTCTTCTAGTTATGAAAAAAAATACTGAAATCACCACAAATAACATACAGGCGGAGATGATACATGAAAAGACAGAATAAAAGTATTAGTGGTAGCAAGGCAGTAACAAGCAGATTACCCTTCTAGGGGCTGGTTCTATCAATTCAACTCAAATATGCATGAAGAATTATCCCCTAAAACAATGGCAAAGATTTATGATAACATTTGAACAGTGGTCCACATCTTGAAATATTTACATTCAATCATTTTCCTACAGTACGGCAGTGTTTTACAATACGTTTCTTTCACAATGTCACCTTGTCAAAAACAAAATGCTGATATGAAATGCTGAAATTGCATTAGTCCTTTGAGGTGGTTTAAATACTTACACAGACCATTTCAATTACGTTTCCGTTAGATATACAGCTTTTCCTCACCCATCCTGTGGATGGTATATCCACTTACTTTGAGTTACTTGTTTTTTCTGAGCTTTACAACCAGAACAATCTGATTTCTATCTTGACTCCAATACAAAAATCTGCTGCTTGTGGTTTGTGAAAGTTGTGTGTTTGTGGGGTCCAGCTTGAGCACATTTTCAACTGCCAAGACACAGCAGGTGCAAATGTGCTCATCCTCATCGTGGAAACCCCACGAGCCTTCCCCTCATCCTCCACCAGCTTCCCCTCATCCTCCACCAGCTTTCAAAGTTGACCTTCCCCAGAGGGCAGGTGAAGGTTTCAGCTATATGCCCTGACTAATTCTAACCTGTCACTGACAGGTAAGCACCAGGGAATTCCTTTCTCCATCCAAGGCTTTCAATTTATAGAAAGAAAAAACAATTAAAGTTCTGATATTATTAGAAAGGAGGAAAGGAACCTGCAGCCACCCCATGACTCTGACAAATAAGGTTTTACATCACAAAGAAAGGACAATTCTGTTAGTGGGCTTACACTGAATTTCTATTTTTCACCTTGCAGCTTCATGTTACAGCACAGGTTTATATCTACTCTTTCAGCACAAACACTGCCCGAAATTTCTATGTTTTTTCTTTGTTTGTCTGCCTGTCCCTCCCTCAGAGACACACAGAATTTACATTCCATTTTCCCCATTCCATCAGCTCACCTCTTGACAAAACGCTCCCACTGCAACCCTTGGATCAGTGAAATCTGAAGATGGTGTATCTGTGGCCTGCCACTATGCTGGCAAAACAGCCATGGATCTATGCATGCACTTCCAGCAAACAATCAAACCATATTCTGCTTCTTCCAGTTGTGAGCCAGAAGTAGCAGGAAGCTGCTGTATGCTGGTAACTGCAATACAATTGACTGGACAGCTGGGGAAAGCAATAAAGGCTATCATAAGCCCCAAAAAATTGGGCAGGAGCGACCAGATCTACTGATGTATTTCACTGTTCAACTGGTTCTGCATATTTAAAGAACTCTGAAGACTTTGGTGTAGATGGTTCAGTGATGGATAAGATTTACACAACAGTCTAAGTCACTTCTATCACAGCTAGCAGATCACTTTTTAAATCAGATCAGCCTAAGCTTCACACAGTTTTGGTGCATGACACTCACTTCCTTATAGACAAGAAATGGCAATGCAGAAGTTTTATATTTAGTAAGGTTTCTTTTTTCCCCAAAAGAAGCTGGCTGGACTGCAACTCAGTGGAGTCAAGGACCCCTTCACTTCCACAGTACCTCTACCCAATTATCTTCACCTTCATAAAAAAAGAAGACAGATAATTTTTAATTTATTTACTCCCTGGAAAACAAGTTTCCCAACTGCTTATAGCAGTTGGTCCATTTCTAGCTGCACACAAGAGGGAAATAGGAAAAAAGGCACAGAATACTTTCTCTCTGCCCTATAAAACTAGGTAAAAGCAGAATAATAGCTCAAGAATGTTTCCATTACATTTTCAGGGGAAGGGGATTACATGAAATAAGCATCCTTCTGTACAACACATTTTCTCTTATTTCCTTCTTCAGTTAAAGAAACACAGATTGTGGTTTAAGATACGGAAGGAGTCACCGTAGCACAGCAAGGCCCAAGCAAGACCTTTCCCACTTCCTAAGGTGACCCAGAAGTATTTATTTTGCCTTTCTCTTACAGACTTATTCACAGAGTCTTACAGGAGCAAACCCTACGCTCCTTAATAAAAGACAGGAAGACGATGCAAAAATAAAATTTAGTTGAATAGTCAAGTGAGAGAAAGGGAAAAATGCTTCTGTAAAACAAGCAAGATTTTCTGGAGTCTCCTCTAACACACATGCTGACATAAAAATTAAAACATGTTTACATTTATATGCATACCTGGTAATTCCTTTTTAATGGAAGAATGGTGTAATATGTTTATTTAATGCAAATAGCATTAGTGACAGCCTGAGATTTGCTTATGAGGAAGCACTGTATTCTCAAGTGTAACTTTTATAACAAGTGTCCTCAGGTTAAAAAAATACAGTATGTTGTTCAAAGGCAAATAGCATCACTAATATGTTAATTGTTGCAGAGGGATGTGCTTGGAAATTCTGTTTTTCAGAAATGTAGCATATGACAAGCTGCCTACAAAGTTACTTCTGCAGTTAGGCATTAGAACAGTAGTTGCTTTCTGCTCCTGCTTTAAGACTTACATACATTTATTTACCAAATTCTCAAGGACACAGATTTTTAAGACAGCCAATTACTCCAGATATAGGTGCTTTAGTGATTGATCCAGCAAGTCAGAAGAGAGTTTGAAAACATTCATATTTTGGTTAAAGAAATCAGAACCCTTCCCATCTCCCCAAACCAAACCACTCATAAGAGATTTTTTCTTTTTTTCCCTTTGGATGTAGAGTGAGACATGCTACAGCCAAAAAATATATGGTCTTATGATAATAACAGAATGCAATCTAGTTACATGAAAATACATTTAAGTTTCACCTGATAATCTAGATAAATTATATTTTCTGAAGTATTTGAATTATTTCACACTTGGAAACAAGGTGATGAATTCTTCAGTAGAAGTTAAGGTATTTAGTATACATGTGGTAAAGAGCACACATATATCAAAAGGAAAGCCATATCCTTACACATGGACAGGCTTTTGAGTGTTAGGCTCTTGTTCTTTAGCTGTATCACTGAAACTATGATTTTGGATCTCACCGCATTTCAAGTACATCCTTCATATAGAAAACTGCAAGCCCAGAAAAACAAATCATCACTCATAAAGTGAACATTAACACATTTCAGAAACACATCCTTCAACACAGACACCTAACAATATTTTACATGACTGCTAGACCCCAGATATCACTCTGGAAGGATGAACCTACAGACCCAGTAACGTGTAGTGGATATGTTGTAGTGTTTGAAGTGACACTGGATGTCTTGATGCACATTTCAAGCTCATATGTCAGGACCTTTTCTCAGTCAGAGTCCCTTTCTTGTCCTAGTATGATTCTAGCTTGACACCAATCAGAAAGCTGCAGTCATCTCTTACCTACAGTGAGCAAGAAGAACTAACATTGCTGGAGTCATCCTCCTTTGCATTATTCCACAACTGCTCCCTCAGTTACTCCTATCCCACTTTTATCTGGGATACAGCTACTTTTCTTCACAGTAGCTACTATGGGACTATATTTTGGATATGTGATAGAAACAATAAGGATAACACAGGGATGTTTTAGTTGCTCCTGTGCAGTTCTTTCAACAGAAGTTCTTACAACTCAACGCATCTTCTGCCTCTCAACCCACCAGTGAGGAGGCTGGGGGTGCACAAGAAGTTGGGGAGGGACACAGCTGGGGCAGCTGATCCCAACACACCAAAGGGTTATTCCAGACCATTAACTCATTACACTCAGAATAAACAGCTGGGAAAAGAAGAAGTAGAGGTGTGATATTCTGAGTGACTGTGTTTGTTTCCTGAAGTCACTGTTAGACACAGATGGAGACCTGCTTTCCTGGAGACACCTGAACATCTGTCTGTGGGAAGGGGTGAATGAATTCCTTGGTTTGCTTTGCTTGTGCACAGCTTTTCTTTCCCTACTTAACTGTCTTTATCTCAACCCATGTGTTCTTTCACTTTTACTTCTCCACTTCTCTTCCCCAAGAGGGGAGTGAGTGAGAGGCTGAGTGGGGCTAAGTTGCTGCCTAGGGTTAAACCATGACAGCTTCTGAAGAAGCCCATTTAGAAACTGTTTGAGAAGTTGAAGAACAATTTTTCAGTTGTTTCTCCCTTCTCTTCTTACCTATCAGTTCTGCTATAAATTCAGCTATAGTTTTATTTTACACATCAGTATTCACTAACTATAGCACGTCTGTCTGGTTGAGCTCTTGAGTCAGTTTAAAACCACAGAACCTGATAGAAACTCTTCTCTTTCAGCATAGCAAGCAGCTGCAACGAAGTGTTTTCTTGTATAACCACTTCCCGAAGACTGGGACTGCAAGGGTGCTATGGAAATTGACTCTCCAGTTCTAATCATCTGATGGCCCAGGCTGAGGACTACCCTGCAGTTCAGGATGCATGAGCATGATCCATCCTCCAAAGGAAACAAAGGGTGAAAAGTGGACAATGACAAAGTACACTCAGGGCTTATTACAGTTTGAGATAACGGCAATGCCATAGTGTACAACCAAAGCCAGTCCCATCATTTAGATACAAGTTTCCCCTTGGGTTCTGCAAGGGAAGAAAGGCAAGAAATTCAAGAACAAGCCAGCTGAAAGACCTACTAGTTTCTACAGTTTTTTGGTGGTATCATATATCAGCTGTAGCAATTCTGCAATTCTCCTCTATATCACCCATGAAAGGTGATCTGCAGAAATATCTTGGCAACATCCCAGGTTTTACACAACTGTCTTAAAAGTGTGTCACATGGACATCAGAACTAAAAAAACCTGTTGCTGCCAGATGAGCGCCTATTCCAAGCAATTAAAAATCACCAAAACCTGCAAGAAGTCAAGGCATACCATCCACTGGGAACAGCAAGTCAGGTACACTCTTCGAAGTGAGCTTTCACTTTCATGTAGGGAATTGGGTGAATTTAGAAAAATATGCAAAGCCTCTCCAAGCATTTTAACATCTATCAGTGAATCATCACTGGTTTTCCATGTAAGAAAGACAGATTATCACCAGGGTCAGCAAACAGCAAAAGCTAGAAAGAATTATTTCAGAACTACTGGAAAAAAAAAAAAAAACGCCCTACTGGAAAACCCACAACACCAGAGTGTGATCTGAATGTCCTCACCCATCTGCCTACGGTTTAGATCTTCATGCCTGAAGTGGGCACTTTCTCAGGATTTAATGCTATGACTCAGGAGCTCAGAGTTCATTTGAAGGCCATTATATCCTACTTTCCTCTACTTTACCTTTAAGGCCACACTGCAGGTAGTCTTTGAAAATGGTCACTCCACTGGACCAGCAAACTTGCAGAGAGGTGAGACCGTAGCCTAGTTCTCTATCAGGGAAGACAGCAAATGTTCTTACCCTCTGCATCCTGGACACAGGTTTTTAGAAGCCTGTTTGTAGGTCTGGTGAGATGCAGATTGAATTTAATAATTTGGTATGTGCAGAAATATTTGAGTTAGGTAAAAATTGAATGCTGTAAAGAATGACCTAGAAAGTCAACAGGTTTATATTACAGTGTACCTGAAGGCACAAATCTAGACAAGATAAACAGAACAACTGAAGAAGAACTGCTCCTCCCTCCCTAAACTACAACAATAAAACAACTCACAAAACCAGAGAAAAGAGATAATGCAACAATTTTATGCATGTTACAGATAATTTTTCAGACTGGGATTTTAACTGGCAGAAGCAATTAAATATTTAGGGAAAAGACTCCTAGGAAGCCTAGAAGTCTGGTTCAAACCAATTTGAATCCAACCATTCATAAAATACACTATATCCTGGAGTAGATGGACTTGCTAGTTATTTTCCTTCAGGTAAAATGCAAACATCCCTTTGCCAAAAACGCTTTTAGATCCACTGTGCCCTGCCAATAGGCCTAACAGTTTTCTATTTCAAGTAGAGCTGGAAGTAATAGGGCTTTATTATCCTGCAAAACTTAAGTTTTAGGAGGTTTTTTGGTCTGAATCAGGAAAGTGAAAGTCACTGAAAATTCATCGGGAGAAAAGGCAAAGAAAGAACAAACAGCAACCATGAATCAGTCTGATTTGCCTGAGAATTGGAAGACTAATGCAGGTCTTCGGTAAGAAATCAGAGCAAGAAACTTACCCTCGTTTGCCTTTCAGACCTGTGTCCCAACTATATGATGGTATGGTATTCTGGTGAAGGTCTAATCTCAAAAATGTTTTGGAAAAAAATAAAAAGCTAATCAATAAATCAGCATCATCAGTTTAAAAAATGTATAAAAATTCCTGACATGGCTGAACTATCGATTTTATTGACATACATGATAAAATGGATAAGAACAAAAGAAAAACAATCCAGGTCTATGATAAAAGGCAAGTTTTTTACTGACCAATGAAGGAGGCTAATTATACTTTTCCCTGTGATGTAAGACGTAGAGTCTCTGCTACAAAGGGATCATTCACCTGCCATTAGTGTTCCCTCTTCTGTAAAGCAAAGTCCACTAAAACAACTTGTGCTATTTAGCACCAATGTCATCATGCACAAAATGAACTACACTTGGGATACAAGGACTGAATACTGACAAAATCTTTACAAAATACTTTGATACCACTTTTATTTAGTTACTTTAGTTATTTGTTTAAGCATGAACCCATACCTGAGAATCTGAAGCTAAGGAATATATGAAAAATGAAACAACAGTGGTGACACAATTACACAAATCCAATTCAGTAGCTATCTTAAATTACATTAGAGACCTACTCAGAAGCTTTTCCAAAAATTACCTTCTGAAAACATCTGAATAAAGCACACAGGAACATCTATACTAGCAAATCCATGTACTTGCACAGAAACTTAATTCTGGTGACACTGTTGGGCTCTGGCGTTTATGCCTTCAATTCTGATTTTATAGGCAAGTTTAAAAACCCATTTATTGCAAACCCTCTTCAAAGTGTGAAGCCTAGCTAAAGACTCTTTAAATATTATCAAAGTTTGCCATCAGAGCTGAAAGAATGTTTAAAAAATGTCTTGATGTTAGGTCTGATCTGGATATTGACCACAAGAATGAAAGTTAACTTAAAAATTCTGCTAACAACAATTAAGACAGGAGAGACTTCTTACCATCTGAAAGATGCACCTGGGATTTGAAAGAATGGAGTTTGATATGCATCAAAACATCAATCTGAAGAAAGCCTGAATGAATGGGTTAATTCCCACACTTTGAAAGGGAATATGAAAAGCACAAATGCAGTATGAGGTAGAGGAAAGTAACTTTTTACAGGAATTCGGCAGAACTGGTACTGGCCATCGTGCTAGAAGTGTCAGGTAAAAGGAAACAACAAAAAAGGTATTGCAAGGTATTGATGTATGATGCTGTAGAAGACAGAAGACAGTTTTTCTGCTCTAGTTAGTGCTACTGAGACTTCACTTATAGTCTAGTACCAGTTCTATACATTATGACTTCAGAAAACCATAGACTCTTGAGATTCTTGAGTGCAGAGCAAAATCAAATAAACACAAGTTTATTTTTTCACTCAAGTCATACGTATCTAGAAGACCTGGACAAATTCAATCTTTAAGATGAGGAATGAATGGGTATAGGCTGGATGGAGCAAAATTGCTAAATTTAATGTGCTGAAGGGTTTCTTTCAGGACAAGTTTTTCCTTGCATGTACTTAAACTCTTGTAGCACACCACTGGGCTCAAAGCAAAGGTAAGACTCAATATAGCAGAATCAGGGTACAGCAATACAAACTCCTGAAGTGTTTGAACTGATCCTAGCCCAGTTTAAGCCTGATTCAACTCATGTCCTAAATCCCATGCACAGCTCTAGAGTTAGCATGGGCCAAAGATAATTCCCAATAGGCAGGAAGGATGTGATATTTGTTCAGGAGACTAAAAAAATAACAATAAAAAATAATAGCTGAGACACAGACAGGCCAATCTAGTGGGCATCTGGATTGTAAGACAGACCCTGACACTGTCCAATTTGTAATAACATTTGGCTATATCTGGGCTTCTAAAGCAGAAAGTGATAGGCTATTGTTTTAGGCAACCATGGTAAAGCATGCACAAGCTAGAAGAAAGGGAAATTGTCTCCACTGGGGAGTTTACCTGATATCAGAAAAATAAAAATCAGTTTAGATTATCTGGTCTCTTCTAGCTCTTCTTTTCTAAGATTTATTTAGTTATATCAATTTACTTTTTAAGTTTGCCATCCTTGCAAACTCACTCTTGAGTCTTAGGGGAAGGGATATTCCATGCCATAAAAGCCATTCCCAAGGCCTTAAACAGGGCTCTATCTTATTAGGGGTCTTTAGGGCAGAATGTGCTTTCATGTATCCAGAGCACAAGGATCATGCATCATCTTTCTTGCTGCCTCTAATGACAAGTGCCTGGCAAGTAAGCTCTTCTACAAGGATGAATTTTATCTTCAGTAGGTGTGTTGACAGAACTAGAACAAAATCCAGAGAGCTCTCTTCTCACATTACACAGATGCCTGCCAACCCCCTTCCTCAAAAGCTCTGTATAAATCTTTGGCAATATTGCTATTAGCTTTTAATATCTAAACAACTGAGAGAAGAAAGGTAGCAAACCAATGAAATAAAGGAAAAGAACTTCAAAAATATCAATATATGGCTTCACAAAGTAGTCCCAAGAAGAGGTACCTTAGAGCACTGTTCTAATGAACATGGTGAGGTTTTTGCTTTTTGAGGGTATTGTCATTGATGTTAAAAGAGAGCATTAAACACAGATATCACTGGGAATGATATTCTCATGCTGCAGAAGCTCAATTCTACATATGTTGTTGCCCAGGCACAAAGTTATCAGGAACCTTCCTTGAACAAGGAGTCCAGCCCACAAAATAAACCTTGAAGGCAGCAAAAAGAAGAACAAAACAAATGCAAACACAAGCAACCAGAACATCTGCACTTAGTAAGAGACTTTCTACTTTGACCATATACCAGATTTAGAAATTTCCCCATACCAACTTAACTGTACAATTCAACCAATGAATCCAGTACTTCAATACTGGCCACGTAACAGAAGAACAGCACTTGAAGTCAAGTCATATTCCTTCTTGCTGTGACTCTCTAAGTTTCATTTCTCACCCACTTGCTGCTATTTTTTGAGTTTCATTTTACATCTAAGTCCATGAGGACAAAAATTCCAAAGTCTACCTGGAGACACATATGCAACACCATGTACACCACCACAGTTTTAGGTTAAACAGGCCTACAACAGTTAAACAGTCTATAAATAAAAGATAGTAGCTTTTAAAATATTCACATACTTTTGGGGTGATCTACTATCAACTTCAGCTTTTAGTCGCAAATTCTCTCTTAAAAGGCTATTGTTTTCCACGCTCAGTTTCTTATTTGCCTAAGGAAAAGAAAAGGAAAAAAATAAGTATACAGTGAAGCAGAAATGACTTCTAATATTTATAGGACAAGCTGTTTCTTCTTTTTAAAGAGACAGAACTAGAAATGTGCAGGCAGGAAACAGCCTTCAGACAGGGACACCACTTAAAAATCACCATGGGAAATGGTTTGCAAAACTGAATAGCGAACAGACATTTTTTATTTATATTCCCAAAATACATTGCAAGTGTCCTATCTAGGGAAATAAACACAGCTATGTTAGTTAGCACAGAAAGTCATTAAGGAGATGTACTAATGGCAATTCCATGTTTTTTTTTTCACATGACTAAATACGTTAAGTACATTAACATTACAATGTGCAGGTATCAGCAAAACTAATGTTGAACAGCTTCCCCCATTCCAAATTAGAGCAAGAATACTTTGTGGGTTTTTGGCTTGTTTTTAAAGCACAGTTATCCTGTGGATGCAAATCCATTATGATGAGCTATTTGCAGTCTTTCTTCACTTTCTTCCAGGACATTATGATTAAGATTTCTGATTCACAACCCTTCTTACTCCTTGAATTGAGGTCAATTCCTTCTTCTCAGTTCAGCAGACACCTTTGTTAACAAGACACTTCATATAAAGAGAAGTTTTCCTGCCACCGTGTTTCAGAACAATGAATGCCACTTTGCTCAATGAATGCTCTTTGCACTTCCCATAATCTGCTCAATCTCCCTATGCTAAAAACAGTACCACCAGTCCAGGACTCATAATTCATAGCCTCAATTAGATAATGCTTTCACTGCATAATAAAAGTATGATCTAGAGCTAGATCTGAAGAAAGAGCTATGCAGCTGGGCTCAGGAGTGAAATGTACTTTTTCAGAAGCATCAAACAGTGCAAGAAGAGAGGCAGAGAACTTTAAATGCTCATAGAAATATCCCTAGCAATCTTTCCCAGTGAGGGGGAGGAGAAATGGAGCAGAAAAATATAAACAAACCCCTTCCATCTCCCACACAACAATATTCCTAAGGACAGAAAGAATAACTAAGAGACTTGTGGCAAAGAAGGGAAGGGTGAGCCTGGCATTTAAAAAATAAAAGCACAAAAAACTATCCTGAAAGCAATGAATGAGAATTCAGGAGTGCTCAGCTCCAAAGCATCATCAAACCATTTGACAATATGGCCAAGCCCTTTCTCTCTTTCAAAAAACACAGCTCCCCCAGCTACATAATCAAGTAAAAAAAATCATTACTTGTGTAGCACTGATAGGCAAGGCATCCATGTGGCACGTGGCAAGGCAGGACCGAACCCCTCTGGTGTCCTTCTTCCTGAGAGTGCTCTACCCTCTGAGTCAGCAATCTGCAAGGGATCCCCACTCACAGCACAATGTCCACATTAATGAGTTCATGTAGCTGCCTTTTTTAACAACTGTACTTAGTCTAGGCTTTCTTCTATGGAGTTTGGTTCACCACTCCCATAGCTTTATGACCCACTCAAAAATAATGCCTACTTTGGGCATTCCTATATTTGTCTGCTCCAGAACATTAAATCCTAATGGTGGTTGCTATTTCCTGATTCAGCCAAATTTTGAAAAAGAAAGTGGTGACAACCACATTTACTGAGGGATCTTGTCTAACTGGGAAGTGCTGTCTGGTTGAAACTTCTGGGTCAGATACTTTCAGGGATGAAAAGGTTTCTGGTTCCAGACAGTGTGTGCATGGGAAAAAGGTTTTGCTGCTCAGAATGGGGATGGGCAGTGCATGCTGACAAGTGAGACAAGAGACAACTAGAGACAACTGAACTTTAGGTACTTAGGGAATTGAAAAAAAGTGTTGGGTTCAATGATCTTCAAGGTCTTCTCTAACCAAAATGATTCCATGACAATAGCTTTAGAATTCTTCCCTAAAACATATCTAAGCCTCCATTTTTTTCTATCTCTTCTTTATATGCTTCTTGCCAAGGCTAATGCTATACTGAAAAAATACTCAAGCAAACCCTTTCTTCAGTTACTGTTACAGTGTTCTTTTTACTTACCTAGGGAAAAAGTAAAAAAACTTAGTCATCCAAAAAAAAAAAAAAAAAAGAAAAAAAGAAAAAGAGGCAGTACAGTTTAACTG
>JAOTQP010000567.1:3269354-3288052 GCA_026413545.1 Cichladusa arquata | reverse complement strand
GTTACTCCACCCCGGTTCGTGCTTTTTGTGTCTCTCAAAAAAAAAAAAAAAACAAAAAAAAAACCCAAAAAAACCAAACCTGCTATGGAAACAGCGAGGGAGGTGGGGGTAGAGGGTCTCCTGTGGGCGGAATGTGAGTGTTCTGAGCTTTTCAAAAGAGGGGTGGAAATGGTGGTTTACCTGCTCGAGTATTTTTGGTAGAAGTTGCTGCCTAGTGATTAAGGGAAAAAAAAGGAAAAGCAGCAGCAAATGGACATCTGCTCGTCGTGACTCATAACTTAGAAACCCACATCATTGCAGCACAGTAGTTTCTCTAAACTAAAAATTCAGTTATGAAATGTGATGTGTTTATTTTTTATACTGATCCATCTTGTAAAATCCAAGCTCGTTACCAAAGCAAAGCTGGGATTACTCTTTAGATTCAATCTTTGTTTTGTAAAAGATGGGAATCTTGATCCTGCAAACTGTGGTTAGCCCAGTGAACTCACAGAACCCGGGCTGCTTCCTGAGATTTGTGGGGTTCATTTTCTTTGTATCAAATCTCTGTCTGCACAAATACATTGTTTTTATTTGTGAATTCACGGAAATCCATCTCAGGCAGCTCTTTATGCAGGTCCTCAGGATGACTTATAAAATGTAAATAACAGCTGCAATTATTATGTTCACTTTGTTTCATGCCAGTGCAAGCTGCTTTTGTGCTGTAGTTACAGGAACTGCAGAACAGGTACCTTGTAATACCAGAAAAAAAGCTGGAAAAGAGAAACTTCTCAGTGCCTTCATCTGTCTTACCAAAGCTGAATGAGCCAGATCTAATTTTCTTTTGCACCATTGATGAGCAGCAGTGCTGCATTAACAGTCTGAGAGAAATTAGATTTTTGAATCCAAGAGAAGCTGAAATTCTGCTCTAACACAATTGATGTAAGATAAATAGGACTAATTTTTAAATGCATCCCTACCAATATAATCTTTCCCTCAGTGCTGATCCTGTCTGCCACTTAAATGGTTTAGTCTGAATGTAATGATAATTCATCACATTAAAAATTAATTGACAGCATTGTTTTATTTGCTTGCTTAGACGGCAGCTGTCACTATCTGTTAAACTTAGAATTACTGGATAATGCTAAGGCTGTTCTGCAGAGTAAAAATAGCTTGAGAAAGATGTTCAAGTTCAGTATAAAATTAGTCTTGGTTTTGAAATGTGCAGCTCTCAGCTCCTGAACAAATGAACTCGCCAAGAGGCTGAAATATGTTGCTGTATTCCGAGTGTGGAATGGGTTCATGCCTGATTCCTGGAGCAGCAGCAGCTCCACATGGCAACAAGGATTTCAGGAGAGTGAGTTGCCAGGCGGATCTGAGGGCAGGATTACGCTGCTGACTCAACACCCAGCTCAGCAGAGAGGGATCTCTGGCAAATCTTATATTCTGCTGTAATCTTGTTATGCATGCTGCTGGTATTAGGGAATATTAGAGAGAAATGATCAGCCAGTTCCCAGGGATGAGAGGGACAATGGCTTTGGTTCAATCCAAGGATTTGGTTCAATCCTATCCTCCGTGAGTCAGATTCAGGAGAGGGTGCTGCAAGTTGTTGTTTCTTGTCTGTTCATCAGCCACCATCAACTACCCCAGATTACAGCTGCCACAAAAGTGTGGTTTATCCTTTGCCACATTTATTCTTCTCCCCCTCTCTTTCAGCCTCTGGTTTCTGCTTAGGCTCCACTTTTCCCAACACAGATAAAAAGCTTTACAGTCCTTAAACCTCCATTTATTTTATTATTTTTTTTTTTCTGTTACAGATCTCTGCCAGTTTTGTTCCTCAGTGGAAGCCACTTAGTTGTCTATGCCATAGATCCCTTTTTAAGTTCAGAGGTGTGATGAGTATAAGGCAAATTAAAGAGTTTTGATCCAGAAACCTTTTAATTATTGGAGCCTCTTCCCTTAGACTGGTTTAACTCTGCACACTTGAATGTTCAGAGCCATTCCAACAGCAGGGTTTTTGGCAGCTTGGGCTCCATTGTTTAGAAAAGAGCATAAGGAAATAAAGAGAATCTGCTGGGATGTCACACTAAGAGCAGCACATTTGGCTCTTAATTTGGGTCTCAAAAAGTCCTTTTGGCTCTAAGAATCAAATCTTTTCCATCCAGGTATGTAGAGAGGGTCCCACCGTGGTTTAACCAACCCAGTAATGGCTTTTCCAGACTGCTGTGATCATGTGCTCTCTGCTTGGGCAGCCAGCAGAGCCACAGGTAATTAGCATTTCTAGGAGAAACAACAGTTTGGTGGTGAAGGGAAGGGGGAGGCTTGAAGAGACCTCAGGTCACCTGTGTGACCTTGTCAGGTGTCCCCTCTGGGAATGCAGCCTAGGGGTTTAGGACAGGGCAAGACCCAGAGAGCCAGGGCTGTTCAGAGCTGCCTTAGGTAGAACACAGGGATGTGCTTCCTTCCACCCCTTTTTAACTCCTCTTACAAGTTCTTACAGGCTCTGCCTGGTTTGGATTTGGTAATTAAAGTATTTGGTATTTGCATTTGCCTTAACCTGGCTTTTATTAAGAGGCATCACAAGGTACCTGACTGTGCCATCACACATTTAGTTCCTCCAGAGGCTGGTCCTAAAACTTCTCTTGTCATCTTGGACTGATCAGCCCTGTTCAGTTCGTGCTCTGCAGGACATTTGAGGGGTAACAAAATGTTTCCATCTTGGTTCATCCTGAGGCTGGTGATGTGAGTCTGTGAGAAAAGAGGCAAATGCTGGTCGCCTCCAGAGCTCAGTGACACGTCCAGAGCTGGTGGTTAGAATGTGAGGACCAGAGGGATCCCAGAAGGACTCTTAATGGATGTATCCTGAGGGCATTTTCCCTCTTCTTTAAAAGGAAAATATCTACTCCTATTCATTTAAACAAAACCTACCTCAGCTTCTAGAAGGAGGAGAAGCCTTGTGGGAATCAGTTCTCCACATGTGTGGCTTTGCACATAAATAAACAGCTATTACTTCTGAGTGCAGTGTGTGTGCCTGGAATAATGTGGGAAGAAAGAGAGGGATTTTACCCTAACAGGCTTAGAAATGCAGAGTTCTGGAAAGATTTAAGAGGGGGCAGCTGTCAAGCAAGCAGTAACCCAAACAATACATGGGCTGAATGAAAATTCAGAGTGCTGCTGGTGTGTGCTTCCCACTCTAAATGCTCTGTGAGTAGCTTAGCTGGGAGAACTCTGTAAGGAGTCATTTAGGGGACAAGGAAGAAAGGAAATGTCAGCAAGATGTCTCCAAGACAATGAGTGGAAGAGTTTCAGAAAATTGTGCCTGTATAACTCATCAGGGAGGAGGTTTCAATGCAGCATTGTGGGGGAAGGAAGAGTAAATTATAAAAAAAAAGGAGTAGGAAGCAGTAAAAGTCTCCATAGACCTTTCAAAGTGAAGGTGAGGAGCTCAGGCTCGTACTGTGTCACTTGCCAACTATTTCATGTCAGAATTTATTATAAATGCCAATGTGCAACACAAAAAAAGCTGCGTCTGACTGCACTTAGTGGGAAAACACATTTCACTCTGGAGCTGACCTTGGTGGAGGTGCCACCTGCCTGATGCTGTGTGTGTTTTCCAGGTGTACAGGTGGGATGACCACTCCAGTCTGGTGCTGCAGAGCCTGAACGAGCAGAGGCACCGAGGGCTCTTCTGTGACATCGTGCTGGTGGTGGATGAGCAGAGAGTCCCGGCCCACCGGAACCTGCTGGCCGTGTGCAGCGACTACTTCAACTCCATGTTCACCATCGGCATGAGGGAGGCCCGCCAGAAGGAGGTGGAGCTTTTTGGAGCCTCCTACATCGGCCTCAAGGCCGTGGTGGATTTCCTGTACGGCAGCGAGCTGTCCCTGGACGGAGGGAACATCGACTACGTGCTGGAGACAGCTCACCTGCTGCAGATCTGGAAGGTGGTGGACTTCTGCTGCGAGTACCTGGAGAACGAGGTGAGCGAGGAGAATTACCTGTACCTGCAGGAGCTGGCCTCCATCTACAACCTGAAGCGCCTGGACTCCTACATCGACTCCTTCATCCTGCAGAACTTCGGCACGCTCTCCTTCACGCCCGACTTCCTGCAGAACATCTCCCTGCAGAAGCTGTGCCAGTACCTGGACAGCAGCGACGTGCAGCAGGAGTGCGAGCACGACCTGCTGCAGGCTGCCCTGCAGTGGCTGACGCAGTACCCGGAGCGGGAGAACGAGGCTTACCAGGTGCTGGACAACATCCACTTCCCCCTGATCCCCAAGAGCGACCTGCTGCACCGAGTGAAGCCGGCCGTGTGCTCGCTGCTGCCCAAGGAGGCCAACTGCGAGGGCTTCATCGAGGAGGCCGTGAGCTACCACAACAGCGTGGCCGCCCAGCCCGTGCTGCAGAGCAAGCGCACGGCGCTGCGCACCCGCGAGCAGCGGCTGCTCTTCGTGGGCGGCGAGGTGTCGGAGCGCTGCCTGGAGCTCTGCGACGACACCTGCTTCCTGGACACCAGGAAGGGACAGTGGGTGGCAGAAACCCCCCTGCCAGCCCGGAGGAGTCACCACTGCGTCGCAGTCTTGGGAGGTTTCATCTTCATAGCCGGGGGCAGCTTTTCCCGGGACAATGGAGGGGATGCGGCGTCCAATCTCCTATATAGGTATGATCCCCGCTGTAACCAGTGGATAAAGGTGAGGCTTGAGCTGTATTATTTCTCTGTTCAACGTCCTTTGTGTTCAGAGTGTGTTCTCCTTTTCTTGTTAGAATTTTCAACATGGCAGCACTTCCAAATGAAAAGTCAAGTTAGTTAAGTTGAAGCAGCTACTCGAGTTCTTTGTGGGAATGGTTACATTATACAAAGAGCAAAACGGTTTGGGGCAGATTTTCAGCTTCATTTGGGATTTGGGCATCTCATCTGAGAAACTCCTGATCAGCATCCACCTGCAATTCTTTAGATTACTTCTGGGAATCATGCATGAATGGACAGAGAGGTGATTGCTTGGTTCATCTTCCTCAAGCAGTAGCACATATAAATCAAAAGTGGGTGTGATGTAAAAACGAAATGTCTCTGACAATTGTCAAGTGTCTCTGTGCTAAATGTCTTTTAGAACAAGCTCTTCACTCCCAGTCCTGCCACAAAACCCTTCATCTGTGTGGGTCACTGTATCAGCCACTCCTTGTTCCTGTATGGACCAGCCATGGTTCCTATATGGACCAGTTATGGTTTCCATATGATCCAGTCATGATTCCTCTATGAATCAGTCATCCTGGATGGTTCACTTGTGGTTTTCAGTGATTCCAATACCTGTTTTTTGCAGAGTTTGGGAAGGAGTTCCTATAAACACAAACATTTATAGAGTAACCTATCTCTTAGATGTTTCCTGTTTCCCCCTTGTTTGAAAATGGATGCTACTGCAGAAAACCAGAAGTGTTTCATGAATATAATGGACAAAACCAGAATCTCTCCTTACCAAATAAAGGGGAAGGAGCAGCTGCCCCATCCTCAGACATGAGCAGCCCTTAAATCCCTCACTTAGCAGACACTGGGAGATGCCAGCAGGTTGTTTTCTTTGCCAGGTTGCCTCCATGAGACAGCGGCGAGTAGATTTCTACCTGGGAGCCATCACTGACATGCTGGTGGCTGTTGGTGGCAGGAATGAAAACGGGGCCCTGTCTTCAGTTGAGACCTACAGCCCTCAGAAGGACTCCTGGACCTACATAGCAGGACTGCCCAGGTAACTGAGCTGCTTGGGAGCTCCCCTGTGCTTGCAGAGTGCTAGTAAAAGGAGCTTGTGTGACTTTAGCTGATGAATGGGAACCCTGGGAGGGAGGGAAGGGGATGTAACACCAATGTGGCATCAGCCATGTCAAACCACAGCAGAACTGGGATCTGAGCAGGCAGTGTGCCAGTGAGGTGTTATTTTTCATCCCAAGGTACATCTGGAGGCTGGGAGGGAGAGCTCTGATCATTTAATTCTACAGTTCCTACAAAGCTTTTCCTGAGGCCACTCGAAGTTTAATATTTTCAGAAGCACTTTTTACATCTTGCTCAAAGGGGCTTGTCATGTCTTTGGCCTTACTTTGTCACCTTGGCATGATGATTTTTCTTGTAGGATGTCTCTCAGTGTTGGGCTAAATACATTTACCTGTACTGGAAATACAGAACCCTGACAAATGTGAGCTCGCTCTCTCTCTCTCTCTGAGTTAAAACTTGGCTGTTCTGCTTTTCAGAGGTTTCAGCCCTGCAGCTCTTGTGGTGACAAACAGGGCATTGCTTGAATCAACGTCAGAGCAGTGACTTTGTAAGGACAGCAGGACATTTCATTGCTAACAGTGGCTCAGATTCAGTGGTGTTTCACATTTGTGGCAATCACAGGGGCATTGCATGGATGGTGTCCCCATGATGTCTGAAAGCTCAGCAGCAGTGCTGCCTCTCCCAGTGCCATCACAGACGGACTCTGCAGTTTGGTTTGAGGGTTTTTCCCTGGTCCCTGAGCTGCAGAGCTGCAGAGCCAGAGGCAGCCAGTCAAGGCACAGAAGCCTGTTGCCCAGTTCTATTTTGGGCAGGTGCTGCAATGCAAGGCTGATCCAGGCTAACAGCTGGGCCTGAGTGCTCTTCACAAGCAGGATGCTTTTTATTTCTGCTCACATAGGCAGATCCAGCAGCTGGGGCTAAACACCACAGTCCTTGCTGGGAAGCTGTGTAGGAGAGTATCTTCAGGTCCTAAATCCTCTTAAGTGGGGTCACCTGTGAGGTGTATCCTGTATGGATATTTTTACTCATAAATGATCCTGGGGAACTTCACACTGTTGGCTTAATCTACCCAGACTCTCTAGAAAGGGGCAGTTTGTCTGAATATTCCAACTGCAACCTGTGTGCTGACTTTGGGAATTCTGCAGCTGCAGCATTTAAAGTGAACTTAGACTTGTGGGTGTTAATTTTTATTAGATTGCCTGGCTGGTCTGCTTGGATGAGGCAAAAGTCCCCCCTTAGGGGACAGACCCCTCTTACTCTATAGGATGAATTATTTCTGCATCCAAATAAATGATTTTGCATCCTCTCTTCCTGTTGCTCTGTCCTTGTGTGATGAACTAGACAGCTTCCCACTTCTCCATGCAGCTGCTGTTTTACATATTTAAGTCTTTTGTTAGATCTTAATGGACTCTTAGCACCTTTGGATTTTTTGTCTTTTCAGCCCTTTTTTTCCCTTCGGTGCTGGGCAGTGAATTGTTTGTGTGTTTCTGCACAGAAGGAATAAGGCAAAAAGAACTTCATGCAGGTTGCAAAAGGCCAGGCTCAGAGGTGAGCAACAGGAACCTTTCTGACACTGCTGGAGCTGGGGGAGCAGTGGCTCTGGCAGATTTGGGGCTGCTGAAAAGGGTCTGGGCAGCCCTTCCTTGAGGTACTTCAGGTGGAGCTGTTGGAGCAAGTCCAGAGGAGGCACCAGGATGATCAGAGGGATGGAGCACCTCTCCTAAGAGGAAAGGCTGGGAGAATTTGGATTGTTCAATCTGGAAAAGAGAAGCTTCAGGGTGACCTAACTGTGGCACTCCAGTGCCTGAAGGGAGCCCACAGGAGAGAGAGAGAGAGACTTTACAAGGGCCTGGAGTGCCAGGACAAGGGGAATGGCTTCCCAAGGGCAGAGGGCAGGGTTAGATCAGATATTAGGAAAGAATTCTTTGCTGTGAGATGGTGAGGCCCTGGTACAGGTTGCCCAGAGAAGCTGTGGCTGCCCCATCCCTGTGAGTGTGTGATTTACTGCAGTGGAGGAAGGATGGGAGAGGATTCTGTAATCCATTCAAGACTAAAAGCATTCTAACTACAGTTCCTGCTGCCTGCTCTAGTTTTCCCTTCAACACAATCCTCAACTGATCTGTTTTCCTCCTCACCACATGGTGTTATTCCTCAAACAGATTTAAGTTCCTGTTTCACTCAAATAACATCTCCCCCAGCCCTACTCTAGCAGCAAGACTTTTCATGTAGAGGAAACCAGAAGCTCCAGTCCTGATCAGGCAACATATCCCAACAAAAATGCCTCTTTTCCTGTGTTTTTCTGTCTTCTTCCCTCTGAAGAGAACATGTGCAGGTGTTTTGGTCCTCTTGGGAGCATGACCACCACAAGCAGGCTTTTTGGTGCCATTCCTGACTGCCCCAAGCCAGCAGCTGCCTGGAATCTTGTTCCCTGCAGTAACAGGCTCCTGTTGAGGTCATTCTGGGGTGTGGGCATGTGTTGTTCCACTCGAGCTGTGTGGGGTGGGACTCTCAGAGGTTGTTTGTTAAAGCTTCTATGCTGAACATCCAGAAAATGGGTTTGTTTTGTTGCTTCCCAAGGGTTAGAGCTTGCCACATGTGTGGGGATTTGCAGGGGAAAGGCAGTGGTTGTGTCCTTGAGCACACGTGCCAGTGCCAAATTCCATGTCCATGCTGCTGTTTGCAGTTTCACTCCTGGAAGGAAGAGCTTTACAGGCTCTTTATCCCCTCTCACCCCATCTCCTTCCCACTCTATATGGTCAAAACAACATGTTGTTTTCCCTAAGCACTCTCTTGGAAGGAGCTGAGCTGTTTTGACTGAACTAAGGCTTGCTGGAGAAGCAAGCAGCCTCTCGGGGCAGATGCTTCGCAGTGAAAACTTCAGCCAAGTTGTCTAAAGGGTGGACCTGCTCCAAGCCTGCTACAAGGGAATTCATTTTGCCTGACGCTCATTAGGGTCCTTGGCTGTGGGATACCTTTCCCTTTCTTCAGAGAGGTCCTGTTTTTTTTTTTTGCCCCTTTTCCCAGAAACTGGGAGCAGTTTCTGTCAGAGTTTCTAGCCCGGCAGGGAGCAGCGGTGGCGGACGAGCTTGGCAGAGCAGGAGGTGGGGCAGTGTGTTCTCATCCTGCACAGACCATGAAAAGGTCTGCTGCAGACAGCAGAGAAATTAATTGAGTGGCCCTAGGTTAAAGTTTGGCAGAAGAACTGAAAGCTGTTGTGTGAGGAGCTGTGTTGGAACAGGTTGGAGTGATGGTATCTGCCCTGCTGGTTGAGTCATGAACGATCTCGCAGGGCTACAACAGGTGGACACCGAGATTCAGAGCAACCACAGCTCACCTGGACTTTGGCTGGAGTAGGGGATTCCCAAAACTTTATTGAGTTATGTGTTCTTCTGCCTTGGACAGTGAATGGTAGCTTTTCTAGCATCTGAACGGTGTTACTGGGTCGGGAACTAATTTTTCAGCACCGTACTTCGGTTAAGACATTGAAAATCGGCGCCAGGCTCCAGCAGATGTTAAAGCCAAATCTCCTTTCTCTTAATGCCTCTGCTTTGTTCTGGCCACTCTTATAGATAACACTGTCAAAATGCTCAATGCTGTCTGTTGGAGCATGTCTGGACCCACCCTATTGATGTGACCATTCAGTAATGCCCCTCTCTCAATCACAGGACTTGTAGAAAGGATTTGTATTGATTGGTTTCAATTTATGCATCTATTTCATGCAGTTCCTATGAAAGTGCTGCTATTTCAGATGAGCTTTCAGAAGTGAGGCAAAGTGAAACATCTCTGGTGCATTTCAGTGGGTAATTGTCCTATACTGGACAATAACAAATTGATGGTTGATTTGGTGCTTCAGATCTGATTGTTTCTGTCAAACCACTCTCTCAGCTGCTGCTGTTCCCTGGACACAGCCATTGACTGAGGCTAAAGAACCAGATCAGTGCTTTTCTGCAGCTGCCTTTGCTTGAGAGACAATGGCTATGGCTTGCTTACCTGTACAGAACTCCAGAGTAGGAGAATATTTAACCTGCTTCTCCAAAATGCAAGTTTTTATTAACTTAGGGTAATTTTTTCCCTGAATGGTGAATGTGTGATGCCATCAGCAGTGCAGTAATGCCAGGCTCTGGGGTGGATTTGATGACCTTGCATTGTCCTCCTCCTGATTCCTCCAAACTCCCTGGTACAGCACAGCCTCCAGGCTCCATGGTTTCATGTGGGTTTAAAGTATGCTGCAGTTTGAAATGAGCTGAACTCAAGCTATCTATCCCATCCCATTCCCAGACTGAGCATTTTTAAACCCATTCCTGTGTATGTAGAGAAACACAGCTGGAGCAGCTCAGAAACCACTGGAGATGGATAGTCCTGGTTCTTGTGTAGAAGACACCTTGGACAAGGTGGAGCAGCATCTCTGGGCACTTAATCTGCTGTGATATTTCTGTCAGGGGTGAAAGCCAGGGCTTCATGTGCTCAGGGTACATTGTGTCCATCAGAAGCACTGAGCGTGAATTAACTGCTTCCATCATAAGGCACATTGAGAGCTGTGGAAATTTTTGAGTTGCCTTTTTGGATAAAGTCCATAACTGTACCAAAGTTCTCTCCTTTTTTCTTCCTGTCTTTTCCCTGAGAGGCCAAGAAGCAGAACAGCTGTGAAGTCACCTCTGCAAGATCTCCCGGGCTGGTGCTCCAGCCCCTGTAGTTGAACAGACTGTCCTGGTCACTCAGCATTATCAGCCAAGTGTGTCAGGGATTTTTCTGCTTCTTGTAGCAGGAACCTATTAAAATATCTGATTCAGACAGGGATCAGAGGTTTCGGTACATCTACAATAATAACCACCTTTTAGCTCATCTCAGAAGCGTTGTGCTTCCAGGGTAAATGTGGGGTTTCTTTTCTAGTCCATCTTTTCCCTTGGCACAGAAGCCCTGGCACTCAGGTGTGTGGAAGATGCTCTGATAGCATTTGTGTGGCTCACAGAAACCATTATCCTGCACAATGAAAACAGCTCAGGGTTCTCTGCACACGGCGCTCAGCGTGTTCAGGCAGGGTTCAAAGGCTGAAGCAATGCTAGCAGAGGTTTGTGTGCTGGGGAGGTTGTGTTGTCTGAGTGCCTGACTACAAAGGATGGTGGTAGAGGCTGGTGAGTGCAGTGTGATGAGTGCAGTGCTCTGTGCCCTGTGGGTATTGAATCCACTGGGCTCCTTGTGAGAGCCAATTTGCTGTGGCTGGTGCTGCACCTTTTGACACCCCAACTCCCCCAAAAGAGGAAAAAAAGACATGTAGGAATGATATGTTCAAAGGAGCTGATGCTGTTCATCACATTGGCTGTCCACTCCTGAGAGCTCAAAGGAGTTTGGTCAGGAATAGCCTAGTGTGAAGTTAAGAACAGCCTGGAGATTTAGGTTTGTCGTGGCTTTATTACAGATGATCAAAGGGGGTTTCTCTCTGCCCTGTGGACGAAGCATGCATGGTGTTGCTTCTACCATCTCATTTTCTCTTACTTCACCATGATCTGTGATGGACTGGGGTCTGCTGCCTTGTCCTGGGGTGACCAGAGAAGTTCCCTGCTGTAGGGCAGTGCTGGTAGAGCAGACAGATGGCTCATGGAAAGGACACTGCCTGTCTTGGGACTGTAGGTGAACTGGGCAGAGAGTGCCCGTGGGTAAGAAATGTGACCAGTGATCCTGAAGCTGTGCAAGGGCAAGGCAGCAGCAATTTTCTTCTTGGTTTCTCTTGCTTTATCCCTGCTGGTAAGTCTGAGAACTGTCATGATTATTTCCTCTTTTTGTCACAGAAACCTTAACTGAGATGTGGATTTTTTTCCCTCTCTGGCTCTCTCAGACTGATGCAAGCCAAGCACTGGAGCAGGAAAATGGGAGTGAAGGTCATGCCAGTAGAGCAGGATGGGCTATTTCTGTTGTGTGACACACTCTAGAGGATGCATTAAAAAGTGATTGTCATACCTTAGTGCTCTGTAGCGACCAGCTATGGAAAGGATGATTTAAAAGTGGTTGTCAGGCTGTGCAGTGCAGGGTGAGACCCTGGGAAGGAGAGGAGTTACTGGGTAGGGATTCTTCTGCCTTCAGTTACTGGTTTTTTTGCTTCTTTAGCCCAGTCCCTGCTGCATGCCTGTGTGTCTCGATAAAATCCATAAGCCCTGTTCCTGTCTGCCTGCCCCAGGTTTACCTACGGCCACGCTGGCACGGTCTACAAGGAATTCGTGTACATTTCGGGAGGCCACGATTACCAGATCGGCCCCTACAGGAAGAACCTGCTGTGCTACGACCACCGCACGGACGTGTGGGAGGAGAAGAGGCCCATGATCACTGCCAGGGGCTGGCACAGCATGTGCACCCTGCAGGACAACATCTACTCCATCGGCGGCAGCGACGACAACATCGAGACCATGGCTCGCTTCGACATCCTCAGCGTGGAGTCCTACAGCCCCCAGTGCAACCAGTGGACCAGAGTGGCCCCTCTGCTGCAAGCCAACAGCGAGTCAGGGGTGGCAGTTTGGGAAGGCAAGATTTACATCCTCGGAGGTTACAGCTGGGAGGAAGCTGTCTTCTCCAAAACAGTCCAGGTTTATGATAAGGAGAAAAATAAGTGGTGCAAAGGAACGGACTTGCCCAAAGCAATCGCCGGAGTGTCCGCGTGTGTCTGCGCCCTGAAACCCAAAACTGAGGACAAAAAGAAAAAGATAAAAACAAAAAAGCATCAAGATCGAGGGAGATGACCACTCTTGGATGATCCACCCCTGGATGGTGGACTCCAAAGGGACCTTGGATTTAGACATTTCTATCTAACCTTTATTCCTTTTCTTTTTAAACAGCGTGGGGAGGGCATCCACTGAAGCCTCGGAAAATGTACACTTGAATGTGTTTTTTGGATTAAACTCATGTTTAAGGTAAAAACAACAAAAGAAACCAAAAACTGCCCCTCTTGCTATACAAAGGGTGATGTGGCCAGAGAGGTTCTGCTGCTCTCCTGAATGTTAAGGCTTAGGCTTTTCCTTCTGTGGCTCATGGCATTTCCACATACATCGTATTATATCAACATTTTAAGGAGGTTTTTAAAAACAACTTTTATACTTTTTTATACCACATTTTGCTAACTCAGTCTCTGGTTTGCTATGCATTACGTTGTTGACTATAGAAGCTGCTGCTCTGTGCTTGTGACCCCATTGTTGGTGTCAGGAACCCCCCGTTTGATGATCTTTGGTCTCTGTGTGGCTTGGCCAGGACGTGGTGCAGCTGTTGGAGCAGCACTGGCATTCCCAGCATTGTCAGGCAGTCAGCTGGAACTGGGACCATTGTCACAATTCCAGCTCCCCCAGAGCCCAGCCATGCTCATAAACACACTTTATATTTCAGTGGCTGCTGCTCTGCTGAGTGGATTTCAAGGGCTTTGGTTTAAACTTCAGCTGTTGATCATTGCTGTTATTTTTTTTCCTCAGTCTTCCTCTCCCATCTCCCTTTCCATGTATTTCAGATTTGCCTTTTCTTCCATCGGGTATATGTGCAGGTGATATCCTGCTACCCTCATTCTTTTGTCTTTTTTTCCCCCCCAACTACTTACCTCAATAATTGGAAAACACTAAGAACACATTTTTGCACTTAATTTCATTTGAAACTCTGTTAAATCTAAGACCTACTACAAGCACACGTGTATGAAAGAGGTAACAATAAATTTCTGAAGTGCAAGGAGGTTACACGTTGTTTCTTCAATGCTAAGAAAACTAGTTGGGATTAATTTTCTGAAACTCTTTGAGAGTTTTTTTGGTGTTTTTTTTTTTAATTAAAAAAAAAAGCCTCAAGAGTCAGTCTTTCATTTGCATTAATGGATTGATTTTAAAGCCTTTGTATACTGCATGAGGTAATGCTTATTCCTTTTTAGCCTAAAAATAAATTTAAAACAAAACCAAAAAAACCCAAACAAGACATTTTTGTTATGACAAACTCATTGACAAGTTTTTGGGGCTATTTTTTTTAATATCTGAAATCCTTGCTATGTTGACTGACAACTACTTAACTTTTTGGGGACATTTTCATGTATAAGTATAGAACAAAAATTTCCAAGGAAATTTCAACTTGTTTTCTTTCTGTTACTGGGTTGCTTGTTACTATATCCCCTCTTTTAACGTGTTTATGTATTACATTAATGTCTGGGAACAATAAATCCAGTTTAGAAAATTCTATTCATCACAGTCTGATGTCTTGTGTATTGATTTCACTGAGGGATGTTGTGGATCCAGATATGGCTGATCACTCCTGGATCTGGGATGTTGTGGATCCAGATGTGGCTGATCACTCCTGGATCTGGGATGTTGTGGATCCAGATGTGGCTGATCACTCCTGGATTTGGGATGTTGTGGATCCAGATGTGGCTGATCACTCCTGGATTTGGGATGCTGTGGATCCAGATGTGGCTGATCCTCCCTCAGGAAGTGTCAGCAGACAGCACAGGGAGCTGGGAGATCACCCTCGCTCCCCAGCGCTGCATGGCTTTGGGGAATTGGTGTGCTGGAATTTCTGAAAAATGAAAGGGAGAATTTGTGTGACGTGAGTGGATTTCTGCTCTGGTTTTTGAGGTCTGAACAGTCCTTTTAGTGAGGAATTAGGGTTGGTAGAGGAAAGGTGTATTCTCTTGGCTCAGCCTGGCTCCTGAACCTGCACATCCCACCACCTCCATCACTCAGCTCTGTGAAGCATTTCACTCTTGCCAGAAAGCACAGCTCTTTCTTCCTGCCCCAGGGAAAAATAACTCTAATAAATGCTCTACCTCATTTTTAAAAAGGCTTCTGTTGCCAAATTCTGAGGAAAGCTCGTTTTACCTGAAACAAAGCAGCTACCAAAACCCTCAGGTTTGCTTTTCCCACACTTCCATGCCTGTACCGTGGCATTGGCACGTCAAGGAGCTGCTGCCTGTAACTCTGACATTAGATAACAAATCCCTCGAGGTACCCTGAGGAAAAATTACTGCCTGGTGTGAGATGCAGCTGGTTTGAAGGCTTGAGAAAGAAGATGGAAATATTTTTGTTCTCCAGTCAAAATTTTAAATTGAGTAAAATGTGCTGGTGTCTTTCTGTGTAAGAGATGAGACTGCTTTCAGTGGTTTCTTCCAAAGACTGCTGATTTTCTGGGTGCTGTTTAGGATTCCGGATTCTTGCGTGACAGGAAAAAAAGGGGTCATGTGTCTAGGGAATGTAAAGAAATAATTCAACCTTCAGTGCTCTTTCTGAGAGCAATTGAACTTGCAGAAAACAAGTCCAGATTTGAATTGTGATTCTTCCCTTGCTGGTATGTCTTAGCAAAGCTCTGACCAGTAAAACAAACAAACAAAAAAAAAAATGCTGGTGTGACAGGCTTTAAATATTATTTTATTTCAGCTTCTTGAGCTGTTTCAGTTCTCATGAATATAATAATGAGTGAGATGCTAATTATTCCCTAATGGACTTATGGTTTTGGAGTGTCTCAGGGATCAGGTTAGGGCAGAGGGAGAAGTTCTGTCACCGTTCTGTGAGAATCAGAGCACAGCTCAGCTACTCACAGCTTCCTCCTCTGTGGAGCTCCACATAGGGAGGACACAGCCCAGTCATGGGGTTGTTGGTGCTACACATATTTATTAGTTCCTCCTGGAACTCGGAGTAGCTTTGGGAAGAAGTATACCTTTGTTTTTATGATGATGGGTTTGGTGACAGAACATGAGGGGAAGGTGAGATGGAGACTTGCTGGTTCTTTTGACGTTCCAGAACTGAACAAGATGATTGAGTGAGAAGAGGGAAGACTTATATTTAATATAAGGATGAATAAGACACAATTAATTAGCCAGAAGTTCTGCATAGATAATTGAAACAGAGTCAAGCATCCACATGATCTACTAAAGGCTTGTCCACACTTCAAATGTGTTTCTGCTTGAACTAGTCCATGCTTAAGCTTTTTACATCAGGAAATCTTTTACAAATGTCCAATTCCAATTTAGGAATATGAAGTTTGAACGCAGGTTTACATTAACCCATTTTTGCAATTAAATAGTTGCTGTTTGTGTCCTGTGCTACCTGTCTAAAGTCTTCCACCTGCAGAACCATTCCTGCCCTTCTGCTCTCCTTTGCCCACTCCCAGTGCCTGCTGCTGGCCTGGGACATTTAGGGCTCAGAAAGTTAAAAAAATATTCCAAGGTTGATAATTCTACAATCTCTGATGCTGACTTAGAGCAGGTTGGTTCTCTACTGAAAACTGAAATATCCTGTTTTTAATATGAGCCAACTGACCCTCCCTGAGATCCAGCCAGGGAAGGTGACTGCTGCTTGCAAATACTTTATGTAGGCAAAGCCCTTATTGGACCTAGAACTGTTGGGATAAAGGTTCTGCATCTCTGAAGAAAAAAGTTCCCGGGAGCTCCTGAAGCTCTTGGCACCAGGAGGAAGCTCTACAAGGACAGTACCTGAAGTGCTACAATATTCCCTCTGTCCCTGAAAAAGTGGGTGTGAGGGTCCTGAGTGCTTCAACCCCCCAAAAGTCATGCTCAGAAGTGCTCACAAGTCGTGTGTACACATCTCCTGGGCACTGTCACATGAGAGCACAGATCCCATGACCTTGTGAAATCCCACGGAGTCCCCAAACACTTTGCATTTCCAGCAGGATAAGAGCAATTACAGCAGCACCTGGAGCCAGACACCCTGGGAGTGGTTTATCCAGCTCCTGGGCTGCTGTCAGACAATCCTTTATTTCCACAGCCGTGGACCTCATTTGTTTTTGATAAACTCACATGTTGTTAGGAACATTACTCCATGAATCTCAAGAACGTGGATACGCAGAAAGAAAAATATGACACTGGTTATTTTTTTTAATTTGGAAAAGCAACTTGTTGTTTTGGAGAGATAATTCACAGCCACTGGCACAAAGGATGTAAGAAAATAAAACAGATTTATGCAGTGAATGCAGTAATGAAATAACAGGCCACTAAAACCTGCAAAAATTAGTAAAACAGAACCGAGGTGGAAACTTTGCAGCAGGTAAGTTTCATCAAAGCATGGTATTACAAAAAAAAAAACAAAACAAAAACAAACAAAAAAACCCCCCTACCCTTAGATTATTAGGAAATACTATGGTAAAATGTTAGCAGACTTCATAATTAAGTTATACCAAGATGGGATAAACGTGTTTAAAATGTTGCTAAATGAGAGAGTGACATCCTTTCTCAGTTTTCACCCTCAGCTCTGGGTTTTAACAGTTTTAGTATTTGAATTTTCTGCTTTCCAGGCTGAAGACACTGTGCTCATTTGTATTTTGAAACAGTCGGTTTACTTAGGCAGCATTGTGGGCAGAAGGGAATTTTGCCTTCAACCAGACGAGCTACGTAAGGGTTTTCACTCCATTATTTACCTTGTAAATTAGACTCCCGAGGGGAGAGGGGCTTTCAGACGTTTGAAATGCTGTATGCAAAAAGCCAGAACATTTGTCTCCCTTTTTTGTTTCTCGCTTTTAATATTAACCAGCCATTTTCACTGCTGGTTCTCTGCCTCAGGACAGCGCAGCAACACTTGCGAGAGACAAAAGCGAGGGAGCGGCAGCTGGGTGTGTCAGCTGGAAGGGTAAAAGCTGATAGAGAAAATCATTTACTGTCATCAGCACACCGTAAGTGTTACACTTCACAAAACAGGAGGGACGTGTCCTTGTCGTGGAGACGGGGAGGAATCTTCTCCTCACTTTCTGTGAACAGCCAAGGACACAAAAGTTCTTGTGTGCTCTTCTTCTCTTCAGCTTTCTCACTGATATAAAGTTGTCTCTGTCACTCGCTGCCCAGCCGAATTAGACTTTTGCAGGACTTGGTAGTTTGTTTAAGGAAAAAAAATATGGAGTCAATTAGAGATTAATTTGATGGATTCTTGCCTGGGGGTTTCAGTATTGTTGTGACTCAGTCCTCAAAATCATGAGATCGGCTTAGTCATTCCTCTTTTTTTTATATTTATTTTTTCTAGATACAAACCCTGAACCCATTCCCACCCTGGTTATTAGGGACAGAGGTGGGAGAGCTTCACTCTGGCATCATCTGGGCACATAGCCTTATCTGTCACCTGCTAGGCATGTGGCCTTTCACAGATGAAATCTGGACATTATTGGACATTAGGAGGAATTCTTCACAGAAAGGGTGATTAAACATTGGAACAGTCCAGGGAGGTGGCGGAATCACCATCCCTGGAGGTGTCCAAGGAAGGTCAGGATGTGGCACTCAGTGCTCTGGGCTGCCTGACAAGGTGGGGATCGGTCACAGGTTGGACTCCATGGCCTTGGAAGGTTTTTCCAACTTAATCAAGGAGTCATGGAATTATTTGGGTTGGAAAGGATCTCTGGAGCTCACCCAGTCCAACCTTGCCAAGGCAGGAACATCTGGAGCAGGTGACACACGTGGGGTCAGAATGTCTCCTCAGAAGGGACTCCATGCCCTCCCTGGGCAGCTATTCCAGAGCTCTGCCACCTTCCGAAAGCAGAAATTCTTCCTCATGTTGAGCTGAAACTTCTCGTGGTTTAGTTGATGGCCTTTGCTGCTTGTCCTGTTGTGTGGCACCATCCCGGCACAGGGTGCCCAGAGCAGCTGTGGCTGCCCCTGGATCCCTGGAATGTCCAAGGCCAGGCTGGACAGGACTTGGAGCAACCAGGGACAGTGGAAGGTGTCTCTGACCATGGCAGAAATAGAATGGGGTGATCTTTAAAGATCTCTAAGCTCCCAACCCAAACCACTCCATGACGCTGTGATCCCTCTGGCACCCGCCCTGGCGATATTTCTGCATTAACGAGATCCCCTCTGAGCCTTCTCCGCTGCGAGCACTCCCGCTCCCTCAGGCGCGGCGCCCGGAGCGCGGTCCCAGCGCAGCTCCCCGCGCTCCCCTCACGGAGGGCAGTGGGGTGATGCATGGGCAAAATGTAAAATGACACATAATGAAATAAAGTAATTTTATTTGCAAACCTGTTTGAA
>JAOTQP010000567.1:3249278-3268277 GCA_026413545.1 Cichladusa arquata | reverse complement strand
CCGTGCACGGGGATGCGTGTGCGGATTCCCTGGATCCCACTGGCTGAACCAGCCGGGAGATTTGTGCACCGAGTGGAAAAAAAACTGCAGTCGTGGTGGTTTTTCGCTGGAAGTTTACAGCTCGGTTCCTGGGCTAATCCAGTGTGTGCTTAGAGCGAATGATTGAATGGGTTCGCTTCGCTGTTTCTTTCCCTTAAGGTTTTTCTCCCAAAGAGCTTGAAAGCAGGAATGTCAGGAAAAGCGTGGGGAGCACTGAAGTGTTTTATTCGCAAGACTTGCAGCAACTTTGTTGTTTAGCAAATAATAAAGTTTAGAAAACTGATGGCGTTAAACGTAATTTTGTTACGGATCCGTGTTTCTGTCATAGAAAGCACATTTCATAAAATGTGAGTCGTTTCGAACAGGGTGATGCTTTATTGTGCATTCTGTGGGTTTTGGTGTTTTCTTTTTTGTTTTTTTTTTTGGTTTTTTTTCCTGAATGAAGTTAAGTTAAACATCAAATGAAGTTGTGCTCTGTTGGCACTGACACTGATTTTTCCATTAAAAAAAGTTCGTAATCAGTGAAAACTGTACCGACATTTCTTGTCCAGCTTGATTTATTTATGTTTGAGAGAAAAACGTGAGTGCTTTTGTTAATGTGGGTTTTTTTAAGGCAGCTGCAGTGCCTGGAGTTTGTTTCAAATTTAAGACTAATCTTAAAATTTTTTGTTCTTCGAGTTTAATTTCAAAGTGAAGGAAACTCACTTACTTTTGGACCTTATTTTACTGTCCCAGTGAATGATTTTTGGAATGCAGATACATCAGAAAGATTCAGTGTCCAGCTCAGGAGTTGTTTCACTCCCTCCTTTCTCCCCCCTCAGCAGTGCATGTGGTCAGTTTGATTCGTTTGAGGTTTAAAATGCAGTTTATTCACGATTTAGAGGAGTTAAGGATGTGTTTTGGTCTGTACATAACTGTGTTGGTGTACTTTACAACAAAAAAAAGTCAGGCTGATGATTTAGTTTATGGTGAAGTGCTCCATAGCTGAAATTAAAACTAGGCTGTAAATTCATCTTTAGTAGCAACTTCAGCATAGACTATTTTAAATCATCTCCCTCTGTAGGTAAAGGTGGATTTTTAGGGTTGCTGCTTAAGTTAAAATGTATTATTTGTATTATATAGTTTCTGTATAATGTGGAACATATATCATTCGAGCAGCGCATTTGTAAGATGTTGTTTAGCTGATACTTTGTTCATGTTATTAAACACAACCTGTTTTGTTTTCTTTTTTTCTTTCTTTTTTTTTTTTTTTTTCCAAATTTAGCAGTTTATTTAGATGCTGTGAGTACATCTTCCAGAACAATGCTGTGATGCTGAATTAAGGCAACAATGTTTTGGACCCTTTGGGATGAAAAACCCAAAGCTAAGTTCAGGGATGCAGTTTTAGATGTAGGTATTTCCTTTTTGTTTTAGGATGGTAGTGTTGCAGATCAGTAGAAAAAATAAGAAAATTGTGCTAAAAGTTGCCTGTTCTGAGTACAAGCTAAATAAGATTGAGTTATGTTCGTGTCATGATGCAGAAGTGCACAAAAGTGTGTTCTTCTTTTGTATTTCTAATATGGATGTACCATCATTAAGGCATTTTTTGTCACACAGGGGGAAAAAACATCTTCAAGAAAATCCTGCTCCTCCTCCAGCTGAAATGCAGAGTCAGATTTCTGCCAATGAATGGATTCATGGAATCGTGGGCAGAAATATTTCATCAGTCAGTTTGCACATTGTGACAAATGAATCCTGAAACACCATCATATTGAATATTTCCATAGGGACATTGATTTTGGGTGGCCAGCTCAGCAAGCACAGGAGTGTTGGATAGCACAGTTTAGATATTGCTGGTGGTTTGTACCTCTGCTCCATGTCACTATTTCATAATCATCTCATGAGAGGTTTAAGTGTTGCTGTCTGCTGGGTGTGTGCTGCCTGTGTTCACAATCTGTCTTTTTTTTAAGGTGAGCTAGAAGTAACCTGCTGTATCACTCCATGACACTAAAGATGTTAAGCTGATCTAGTTAAAACCACTTGTCATCAAGGGCATCTAAAAATCTCTTAAAAAAAAGAAAAGACAGCTTAAAAACTATTTCCCTGTTTGGAAAGAATAAAACTCTGTAGGAACTGTATAAACAGTTGTTTTAGCCACTTTTTCTATTGTTTTTCATAGAAAGAATTAATACAGATGCATCATTTGTAAATCCTGTGAAAACAAGTTAAGCAGAAGAAAGGATACCAGAGCAGAATGAATCATTTATGCTTGTTTTGTTCTTTCACCATTACTGTGGTGTCAAATGAACTCGGTGTCATTTTAAATGTACCACGTTGCCCCCAAACCCAGCTGAAGTGAAAACCAGGCGAGTTTGAGCTGAGAAAAAAAAGCTGAACAGGCTCCTAAGCTGCTCATCCTCACCCAGGTTGTGTCTGGCCTGGCAACCAGAAGAACTGGAACTCGGAACATGGCATGCAACCTGACTCCCTGAAATACTGCACTGCAAACTGCCTCTTTTATGGCCGGCTTGGAGGGCTGCTCCCTGGCAGGGTGTAGTTTGATGTTTCCCTAAGCCAGGGTTCTTTCTAGAAGACAAAAAAAAAAAAAAAAAGAAAAAGAAAAAAAGCAGTCTGCAAGCATTTGTTCTCTGCTGCCTTTGCCTGATGTTTGTGGTGATTAGGAAATCGATGTCTTGAAAATAATGTCCAGAAAATGGTGGTTATGCAGCTGGATGAGTTTCTTGTGCACATATGTGTGACACTGGAGTGTCCTCAGGGGCAGAAGGAACTGTTTGGGGATGGGGCAGTTGGATTCTGTCAGGTTTGTGAAATCCACTGAGGATATGGGGGACACCTCAAACACAAAATAAAAATTGGCCGTGGGAGAGGGCTGCTGGGGAGTGCAATTGGAGTGAGGTGTGTGAGTGCCCCATCTTGCAGCTGCTGCTGCTCAGTTGCTGTCCCATGTTTTAAAGGGCTGAAGGAGCTGGATTTGTCTCTCCCCACTTCTTTTTCATTGCTCAGAAGGGTCTGGGCTCATCTTTTACCCATGGAGTGAGGAGTTACTCGGGCTTTGGTGATCCTGGGAATTCAGGCTGCAGCTGAAGCTGGGAGTTTCGGTAGCCAGAAGGGATCATTTGCCTTTCTAAAATGTGAATGGTGAATCTACACAGAGTAAAGTGGGTGAATGTGGGTTGGTTGACTTAAAAAAAGGAAGTCTGGGAAAACTGACATAGAACTTAAATTTGGAACTATATGGCAGCATGCAAATAGGCTGAAACCCACAGGTTTTGTGAATCACTGCTATTTATTCTGTGCATTCTAGACTATAGCACTGATCTGGAGAGTTCTTAGAATGGATCCAGCCATTTACCTATTAATAAATCCAGTTTCTGTAGGCAGTTGCTCAGACATACTGGTCTTTCCATTCATGTAGCTGTTAAAATACTTGTAAAGTTAAGTGGGGTTTTGTTTATAGGTAAACTGAGCAGTCTCATTTCTGTTTAGTGATCGACACACAACATGCTGTGTCGTACAAAACTGCCAAATCTGTTAGAATAGAAGTTGCTGGCCTTGGGCCATTGGATTATAGTCATTTGTCACTCTAATGCCATTTCAGCAATGTAGATGTTCATTTCCAAAGAATTAAACATGCTGGAACTGCGGTTTTTCTTTTTGATGGAAGTGTTTTATGTGTGATCATTAAACATACAACTGGGGATTAGGGAACAAAGGGTTATGCTTCATGGTGAAAAAGTGTGTGTGTGTACATGTGTGTGTGTTTGTATATTCAGGCATTCCATAATAGAACAGTCTGATGTTTTAAAATTAGGGTTCTGAACCCTCTTTTGGTTTTATGAAATTGTAACATAGGTATTTAAGCCTGTGTTTTAAGTTTTTCCAATACTGGGGCTGTGGTGGTTATTTTTAAAGCACTTAAAAGGATTCTGTTTTGTTAGTGCTCATGTTAATATATTCATAAATGCTTTAATAGAGTAAAACTTTGAAGTACATTAGTCTTTTCATTTTGGATTTGACTCTCTAATACCTAATTTATTTCCAGATGTTCTTGATATTTTAAATATATGTAAGAACTTTTCCTCCTTGTTTGACAGCGTACAATTTATTGATCTTCAGTGTATGCTGCAAGGTCTGTTTTTCTTCACCTGTAGTTAGGCAGGAGGAAGATTAAATCACAGTAGCCCTAACAAAGTGTTTGTGTAAGGCTTCTTTGAATCATACACCTTGTGAAAAAAGCATCTGTTCTTCAAATGAAGAAAGGCTTGTTGAGATTCTGTGGTTGTCACCAATGTCTGTGCCGTAGGAAAGAAATGTGCAGGAGCACTTTGGGGAATTCTGCTGCTTGTAGTATTGTATGTGAATTCATATCATGGATGGAAGCTTTAAAAGAAGCACTGTGTGTTATTTGCATTGGAATTATAGTAGGAAAGAAAGGGATATAGATCAGCTGCCATCGAGGGTAATGTTAACACAAACTGGAAAAGCACTGAAGGGATCAGAAATTTTTTTACTTTGTTAAAAAAGTAAATACCCCAAGTGAAGCTGTGCTTTGAGCTGGAAGAGAAAAATGCACCATCTGTAAGAAGCTGTAAAGAAGAGCATGTCTCTAAAGGTTTTGTGAAAAGATGCATTTAAAAAAACATGCAAGAAAGTAGGTTTTCTTCAAAGAATTCTGTGTATGAAAGACTTCTTATTTTGTTTGAACTCCAGTGAGCAGACCAGCAGAAATAGCTGAGTTATTCCCTCAGTGCACTGGGCATGTTTTCTCATACAACATTTAGAGCCTGCTGTAGTGATTCACAGCTTTCCTGCCTCATTTTTCCTCCTCAATGTTGCAGGCTGGCAGTGGATTTGCCACTGTAACTCGAAATACAGGAGTCTTGTATCATTCATGCAAAGAAGTGAAGGCTTCTGGCATGAAAATGTTTTGTTGGAGTGGGATGCCTTTGTAGGTACTATAACAACCTGTTACCTATAGGTAAGGTGCTGATAATCCCTTGAATTCTTGGTGCAAGCATTAGGGCTGGATGCAGAGGGAGCTGGAAAAAGTTCACTTAATTTATTTAATGGTAGGGGCAGGCAATTAGATGAGTTGTATTCAAATAATGGTTTTGGACCATGTTACTTAGTGGGGGTGTTTGGTTCAAAATGAGGCTGATACATAGTGTGGGATGGCCTTGTCATTTTAAATATGAGTAGATAGGGTAAAAAGGAGAGGGCAGTCAAGCAGAAAGAAAAAGTGTCATTGTCAGCACAGGTAACAGCTGAATTGCAAAAAGAATCAAGTTCTCTTGAGTTCCAGTCTACTTAGTCTATCCATTAAATCTTATGGATTCTAATAATAGCTAGCTGACCAAAGAAAGTAAGAAATAGCACTCTGATGTCCTTACAGCATGGAAAACCTCACTTTCTGTTCTGCTGCTGCCTTTGGGATACAAAACCAAAACCACAACTGTTTGAAAATGTGTGTGGAGCACTGTAGTTAATTGATACAAAGTTGGAGAAAAGTCAAAGATAACTTATTGAGGCAATTTCCACTTACCTAGGCAGTACTCACTTTTTTCTCAGCTAAGGACTGTGACCATAGACCATTCCCTTAACAAGAAGTTTAGGCTTCCACATTTCATCACACATAGTGAGAACTCCTTAACAGAACTTGCAACAACATGAAGAGTTTATGCAGTTAGTGTGCTTTCACAGCAGGAAAGAATGAGATACATGAAATTGTCATCCTGACATTGCAGGTGACAGAAAATGTAAGTGCAGCAGAACCAGAAGTGTGAAAGAGGAGCAGTAGAAATAAAGCTGTTGAGTTTCTTCTGTCGACAGGTTCATGGTCTCAGTCTCTTGAACTTCATCATAGTCCAAGCACAGACTGGGCTGTGGTGGTCACTGGGCTGTGCTGCTCACTCTTGTTGCTGTGAGTCTGTGAGCAGATACTGCCGTGGTGTTCCAGGTGTTGCCACAGCTGAGTTTCCTGAATTGGAGAGGATAAAAGCAATGGGTGTGTATTACACTTGGCACTAATGATTGTCACGTTAAGGCTGATACAATTTTCTGATTTGGTGTAATCACGTCCTTGAAATAGAGATTTCCCTGGTTCTCATCAGCATTGAGCCCTGCAGTGTGGGGTAGGGCAGTTGTGCACATTTTCCCCTGTGCATTGTGCTGCTGGCAGTGGTTGGTACCAGAGGGTCCCTCCTGCCCAGCAACAGTGTTCCCCTGGGGGCTGAGCTGTGGCCTGTATGTTTTCATGGTACAGTGACTTCACAGCTGGTCTGAATTTCTCGTGGATTTTTATAGTTAAAAAGGAGATAAGCTAAGAACAAAGATGTTTTTTACCAATTTTTTAAAGTGTGTATGCTCTAAATTTATTTTTTTGTGATAAATTGAAATGAAAAGCGCTTGTAACTAGTGAACAACTGCTCATCGGCAGGTCTGAGTGTACAGCACATTCAGTGTGTTTACTGAGTAGCAATATTGATAATGGCAGACATCACTAGTATGAAACTTAAATCAGTTTGTATTTTCTGGTTCAGTTTGTGTTTTCTGCCTTACTTGCAAAACAACCATTTTGAACAGTTATGTGAGTAACTCATTGCTTTACTGCATGTCATTATGATTTGCAAGATCTCTTAATTAGATTTGGGACCAAAGGAGGCAATGTACAGGCCCATGAGAAGCATGTTCTTCCAAAAGCAGCCTAATTTGGTGTTGTTTGAAAGTCTTACAGGTTTAGAGTGTGCAGAAGTGTGAGGGTTGAGGGTGTGGTTTCGTGCTTGTTGCTCAACTTTGTCTGCACGGTGGGGCAGGTGACGATTTGTCAGTTCTTGTGAGGGGTCTCCAAAGCCATGCATGGATGAGGGAGAGGAGAGCAGGAGGTGCTGGAGATGAGCTGGGGAGCTGTGGGTGAGAGCAGGACACTGCAGCCAGAGCTGCTCCTGCCTGTGTCCCTGTACTGAGGGAGCTGGGGAGCCAGTGCAGAGCTGCGTGTGCTCCTGCTGGCTGTCGATATTCCTGATACTCCCCTTCTGAGACCCCTGCGTGAGCAGGCCAAGGAAGTGGTGACTCAACTCCTGCCTGCACGGAGGGTGCCTGAGCTATGAGTGTACTCTGAGCACTGGGGGCTTTATCAGTTTGTCACTATGTTCTGGTTTAATGGCTTTTTTTACCTTCAGAAAGCAAAAGAGTTTCAATATCTTTGAGACTGTAAATGTGTTGGGAAGTATCTGGAGTGCTGTGTTGTGCATTCTGTTCATTCATACATGCAAAAGAATTCTAAATGCTGACAGAAGGTCTTGTACAAGGAAAGACATAAAGTAGCAGCATTATCAGTGCTAGTCTTTTGAAATGAGCTACTTAACTTTGACAATTTTAAGACTTTTTATAATATACCTACTGCCATACTCATACCCAGTTTTTAATACTGTTACTTAAAAACATTAGTGTTTAGCATGCTTACTGTTTGGGGTTTGGTGGCAGCAGTGTATTAATTGTGCATTTGTTTTAACAGCTATGTTGCATCTACATAAAGTTGTTTTGCAGATACTTAAGCTCTAGAACTGTCTCGGGAAGTGGTGGCATATGTGTGGTGTCCCAATTTTCATTTTAACTTGCAAACTCCTTCAAAATACAAAGTTGCTGTCACAGGCTTTGCCGGATCCTCACAGTTTTCCACCTGCCACGTGTTGGGCTGATAGAGGAGGTGGATGGCTGGGAATTTTCTGGGAATCAGAACATGAGATGGTGTCTTCATGGGACATCTCACATCCATGTGTTTCACCTGGTGAAATCCTGGAAGGGGCTGGAGTTCCTTCAGGAGAAAACACAGCAAAAACCTCTGCAGAACTATTACTCTTAAACTTCAACTGAGACTGAACTTAAAATATTGGAGACTTTATTATGTGGTGGCAGTTGTGTTTCATCTCTGTGATCCCCATGAGTCATTTACCAATCATTGTGTTTTTCACATATTCTCTGGTTTATTTTTGCTCGTTTCTCTATGAGATAACCCATTTTTGGCAGGTCACAACTTGCAGAGGGGAAAGTCTCATTCTTCCTTGTTCCTGGCCACTTGTATGTTCTGCTTGACACTGGTTCCTCACTTCTTTAACACTCTTTCCACTAGTGGATAAATAAATAAAAAATTATCTGGATAATTTTTTCTCAATTTGACAGTAGTCACCTCGCTGGTCATTCAGCCTGTGGAGAGGAGATTGTGAATCCAGCAGAACGTTTGAAGCATTCAGCTTTTCAAAAATTTAGGGTTGAGGTGTGAAGTCAGGCCATCAAAAGAGGCATGAGTCCTGGGCAGGTGGGCTTAGCTGCTTTCCAAAAGTGCTAATCTGTGTTCCTTGTCAGGATGGAGTCCAGATAGCTAATTTTTACCTCACCTAATCTTAGCCATCCTAAATCCTGCCCTGAGTAATTGCTTCTGAAAAGCATTGTGTGGGTGATTCTTTTGCTGAGGTGCTGTTAGAGAGAGGTTTTAGTTTTCCACAGTGTTCAGCTGCAGTAGTTCAGAGGCTGTTCATTCTTTCCCAATTTTCTTTATATTCGAGTGTATTTTCCAGCTTGCTTGACAAATAAAAACAGCAGTTTCCTCACTGCCCAAGGTGGAATTGTTCTCTTGGATGGGTCTGTATCGATCCTTTGAGGAATTTGTCCTCTGTCAAGATGAGAGTAATGGAAATAAGCAAAGAAAATACCAAACATAGACAAACTAGTGGGAATCTAATGAAGATACAGATAGTCTGAATTTCTGTGCAACTTTGATTTTGCTTGCTGTATTTTAGAAGCATAATTTTTAGTGTAATTTAAAATAATAGGGTAGCATCCTGAATTTTGGCTGCTGTATCTGCAAGGTTGGCACCTTCACCTGCATGGAAAGGGCACTCCCTGTCCAGGCACATGGAGAGAGGGAGTGTGAGATGCAGACTGCTGGAACTGATTTAAAGAGATTCCTCACAACACTAAAAGGATTACATGACTCCAGAATTTTGGGTGATAGTTCAGCTTTTGGAAGGGAGAGTGATCTGGCAGGCACAAAACCCGTTTTCAATTTCTTTTTTTCTCCTTTGCTTTCTCTACCAATAATTTCAGATTCTTTGTCAGCCCTTCATCTACTCTTGTTCCTCATCTTTGGCCTCATCAAACCAATTGTAAGATTTTTGAACTACTTACAATGTGCCCATATTTAATCTGTTTCATTTCTTAAAACTCAGATTCTTGCACTTTTTACGCCTAGATCTCTACTTCTAATTTTTTTTCTTTTTAATAACCTCATCCAAGTCTAGATCTGTTAGTTTACCTCTTTAAACCATGGATTTGAAAGATAAAAGCAGCCTGTGAGGTAAATTCAGCCACAGTCAGAGCAGAAGAAAGGCTTTGCTGTGGCAGGGCAGTGCTGAGCAGCTCTGCAGTTTTGGGGCTGAAGCCATTCCAGGAAAGCTGCTCTTTGTTCCAGCAGCCCTGAGCATCCTGCCTGGCCAGGGCAGGAATGTGCTGGCTCCTGGATGCTGTGGGGATGGCAGGAAAGATGCATGTGCTCTTTTCTACCTTGAGGAACTGAGAGAAGCCTGTGGAAAACAATCCTTCAGGATCTCAGCTGCTGGAGTAGCAGCTAAATAAAGATTCTGTAAACCACAGAAAAAGGTGGATTTATGGATTTTGGATAGACAGCAAGGTGTTCCAAGGCAATTTGCTTTTTAATGTGGCCCAAGCAGTGTTCTCCAGATGCAGAACTGATTTTACCACCATATTCTTAGAACTTCATCCCACTGAAGGTGTCTGGCACTGAAGGTTGCAACCTAATGATTTTAGTTTGGCAAAGAAAAAAAAAAGGGCCAACACCAAAGGTATTCTGCTGGGAAGTATTAGATAAAATTACTAAGGGATTGTTTTGCCTGCCCCACCTGTAATAAAAGTGTAGTTAAACTGGCTGTGTTCTTGAGGAACGTCATGTTCCAACTTCTCTCTCCTCAGAGCTTATCATGCAGTGGTAAATCAGAATAATGCAAGTCTTAATTATTTCTGGTCTTTATTATAGGGAGGGTTTCCAATTTGCACATAGACTCAATAACTGGTTCAGTGCAAGAGGAGCCTGCAGAGCTTGAAGTAAATGTGTTTGCTGAGTTATGAGCAGCCAGCCTGGAGCTGGTGTTTTCAAACTTTTAGAGGGTGTGAAGAGATAGAGCCTTGGCCAGAGGTGTTTTACCAACCACTGTGCTTGAGTTCAGAACTGAGGAAGGACCCATCTCCCCGTGTGCGAAGTATTTCTTTTTCATTTGATGTTTGTGAGGACTGCCAGCTTGGAGATTATGATAGGAAAGTATTTTTGTTTGGCTTGTATTTAGTTTTAACATAGCAAGAAAACAGATAGGAAAATGTTACTACTTCTCTCAATCACAGGCAGATGTTCTGTGGGCTTGTAGTGGTGGTGGAAAGGTGTCAGAAATTCCTTCTTTTTGCTTTCCAAAGAGCCAAGAGTTGATGTAATCACCTCTCACAATTCAGTTCCCTCCCCCTGCTCTTGCCTGGAATGTCCTTTGCAGGTATTCTGCTGTAGTCCCCAAATGCCAGCTCTCCATTGCAGCTCTTGTTTGTAACACGTGTTCCTACCTTGGGTCCCAGGGGAAGGTGCAGGGAAGGTATTTTCTCACCAAGAGAATGATGTGTGCCACAGGATGCAAACTAAAAGTTTTATATAAAATGTGGATACAATTCTGTCAGGGGTGTTGCTTTATGATCATGTACAAGTGCTACAGTTGCATTGCCCTCCTATGCTGTGATTATTTACAAAATAATATGTGTCTGTTTTAGTGGGCTTTTTCTTGTTTTGTGGAACAGAAAAATATCAGCTGGGGAAAGTCTGACATGTGAAGCTGCAGAGGTTTTCTGCTGATGCAGTCCTGGGCATGGGAAGAGAAGGAGTCTCTCTGGAGCAGCTCACTCAGAAATGCAGTGGTGCCTGTGTGGGATGGGTTGGTTTTCATTCTTCCACTCCCTTTTTCTCCCCACTGCTAACTACACTGACCATGTTATAGGCAACTTCCCTGGGCTGGATGCACTCTGTGGCAGCTGCTATTTGAAATAGAGGAGTGCCAACAGGCACCTCATTATTGGAAATAGAATGAGGAGCACACATAAACAGCACTTGTTTGGGTGTAAGAAATTGGCTCGTCTTTTGGCAGCATTTTCTGTGGTTATTGTGCAGTTTGTTGCTTTGATTTGAAGTATGTTATATAATTGATAAAAAGAGTACAACCTGCTCTGCTTTTGTGAGTATTTGAGTTAAAATATTCAAGATAAATGCTGAGATCCAAGTTGTGCTCCCTTGATTACATCAGGCTGTAGGGGCCATTTGGCCACAAAACCTGTCCTTCCAGTAATGTGACAGTCACAACTGTGCTTCACTACTAGCCAGAGATCTGGCTTTTCCTCTCACCAGAGAAGGACTTTTTGAGGATGATAATTCTTTTTTTTTTTCATGAAGGAATAAAACCCATCAGATTAATTCATGTGAAATGTGTAGAAAATCTGTAACTTCCTTTTGCTGTAAGAATTCTATTATAACATCAGAAAAAAAAAACAACCCCTGAACTGGGGAGAAAGAAAAAAGGGAATGTTCAGTCATGCACTGTATTTTTGAGCCTTTGATAACTTAAATGGTGGGCAGGCAGAGTTGCACTGACTCATGGGCTTAGGTGACCTACATTTACCTAGCTCTGATCTTTCTCCAGGCACTATGGAGATGTGTTCATGTTCTAGTTTTGAGCTGCAGGCTAATGATAAAGGACTGGCAGCTACACTGAGAGTTTGCTTGTGATTTGTTGCATTTTCAGCTGTTAAAAGTTTTAATATTCAACTGCTCCACCTTTAAGTGTGGCTCAGTTTGAAGACATTTCTGTTTATAAAAGTCAGCTTTATTTTTTTGTCAAGAGGGTATATTGATATATGCTTTGCCTAAAATATTATTTAGGCTGTGGTACAACTGTAAATACTTGGCCAGTGGTTTTCATAGCTCCTGGTTGTGGGATGCTGGTTGCAAATTCATAATCTAAAAAAAGCCCGAACAGCAAACCTGCTTTTCAGTTTCACAATTTTCTCTGTGCTTTTTAAAGCATTTTAGTAATAAGTTTCTTGATATGTGTTAGTTTGTAAAACCTTGTCTCCAATGAAGTAATCATCTCTGTACTAAGAGTTGATGATTTCAGCTCAGAGGAAAGGACAACCTTTGGGAAGGCTGCTTTTTCCATAAAAAAGCTGATAAACCTTGAGAAATTGGGAGAGAAGTGAAGTTGAGGAAGCAATGCCTTGTTTGCTGCAGGGATGACTAATGGGAGAGTGTTTTCTCTGCTAATAAAACCCAAGTGCAGTCATATGCATGTGGCCTTTTTTCCTTGCCAGAAAACACACTTCAGTCTGAATGCTTCCTTTTCCTGCTCTACTCCAGCCTATCCCAGGGCTGTAAGAGTAATTCCACTTTGTAGGAGTAACTTGGTGGGCAAGATTATATATATAGTATATATAAGTATAGCTTAGGGTATACATCAGCTATTTCATCATTTCAGTTCAGACATGAACTAGTTTGACTTGTTCAACCTTCTGCTTAGACATTTAGTGGTGGCAAGGAATAATCCAGCTGTAAAAGCTGTATTTTTAACTCCTTTATGGAAAAGCAGTTGAAGTAGGAGTATTTGCAGCTTTAACTAATTTGACTGAAGATCTGAAGCTGTTGGGTGGTAGATGAAAGCCACGTTAATGCTTTCTGAAAGCCAAAGTTGACACTTCATTTTCCTGGCTTTCTTGTAGCACAGGTGATCCCAGGATGATGATGCAGCAGCAGTGCTATTTCTGCCTTTTTTTCTAGGACAAGCAGCTGTGGAACACGTACTCATCCTCCTTTTATTCCTGCAGGACAGTGTTCGTGCTGCCAGACAGGAACACCAGAGGAGATTGCATTGCAGGCACTGGGGTAACATTAGCATTTGTTTTTTAAGGTGTTTAGGGGCAGCAGCAAACAGCAAAAACCAGTCAGCATGGGAAGAGCTTGCAGCTCAAGTATTTTAACCCTTTGGGGTCTTTTCCCCCATTCTTGAAATTAGTTCTGTTGCTGCTGCTTTTATCTGCAGAGTTAAGATACTGCTTGGTCATCAGAGTTTTTACACAAATATATAAGTGCTTTTGCTTTCATTCCTGAGAGGTAGAAAACAAATCTTATTGGATGGATTTGTTTGGTTAATTAATTTTATGTAATTTGTATTAAAATCTAGCAGCAGATAATATCTTGAAGATGTAAAGGGGATGTTATTGATGAAATGATTTGTTCCAAGTGCTGTAGAATCTCCTGGAGTGCAGCTGGATGTTACACACTGCTGTAATCACATTGCAGAGATTAAGTTAGAAACTGATTCCAGTTTTGTTGTGACTGGAAGCACCAGTGACTGACAATCAGCAGGATTTGGGATTTGCTCTAAGGAAGGTGTTTAACATGGGTATTTTTCTAAAGAGAATTAATGCTGAGAGGCAGGGATTCAGTATAAGGAACTTGATTCCTTGCAGCATATCAGGCTGAACATGAGAGTTGGTGACAGAGGCTGAGGAGTGAGCTGGAAACACTGTTCCAGCTTTAATAGTCTCATCCATTCAATACTCCTGACTAAATGTGTTTCAGAAATGCTGCATTTTAAAGAGTATTCTCATCTGCAGAGTGTTTGTGTAATATTGTAGTATTAATATTTTAACTTTGAGAAGAGTGTCAGTATGCAGCTCTTTTTTCATCCTCTCTTCAGTCTCACAGGAAGCAGTTCAGGACTACATTTTTAACTTGTTCTTTAACTGGTTAGTTTTAAGATTTTAGTTGTGGGTTTTTTGTAGTACCAAGAGTATTTTTGCATTCAATGCCCAAACTTTATTGCAAAAGCTTGATGAGTGGAAATACAGTGAATAAATTAAATCTGAAGTACTGGAACACCCATGTCACCAGCAGCTTCGTGAGACAAGATGCCATTTTAGAATGGCATAAAGTATGTTTAATTTTGCAGGTTTTTTTTTAATTAATGTGCTGGTTGTTGTTAGTGTCAGTATCTGAAGGGAAAGATTTTAGTTGTGTCCCAGCTAAAACAACCTCATTTAAAAGGTTTATTCAAGCACTGTTAGTTTTATTTTCATCTTTGGTCTCATACATGTGACATCTGCAAGGAGGCATTCACATTTTAAATCTCCTGGAAGTTCAGAACTTGTGTATGTTGAAACCAGTGTTAAAAACCAGGCTGGAAAGCAGCCCTTGTGAATAATTGTCTCTTTAAAGTGATTGGTTCTGGAACCTCAGTATGGAAGATATTGGATGGAAATTACATGAATACTTGGTTGTGCAGTGTAAGCAAAGCATTCGATTATGTTGGTGTATGCTTGCTCAGATTAGTTAAATTAGTATGTTTGTTAACACTCTACATCTCTGGTAAATGGTCACATTGGGTTTCTGCTGAGAAAATGCAGAATTAAATAGATCCATCAGCATGTTTTGGGTTTGGTGGTGTTTTTCCATCCCAAAGGAGAAGTTTGGTAGCCCTGATGAGGAAGTGGAAAGGTAGCAGAGGTAGAGCTGTCCTGTGTCTCCCCTCTTTCCAACAATTCCACAAAGCCTCATTCTTCCCACACCCTTGCCTCCTCCAGAGGAGGTTATTATTTCCCATCTGGTTTTTTACACGGTTGCAAGTGGAAGGTCATTGGGATCTGTTTGATACTGTTGTGATGCTGCTTTTAATGTGTGACAGAAATGAAGCTCCCCAGGCTGAGGTGCTCACTCAGTGTGGGGTCAGTGATGGCTCTGCAGAGTTAAATCATCCAGGGAGGAGAGGCAGGAGGGAAGTATGTGCTCCCCAAAACACCAGAGGATTCCTTCCAGGAGCCAGGACAGACAGACAGCTCTTAGAGAGGCTGTGGAGAGGCTTTGAGAAGGAGAGGGAGGGCAGATGGGACTGAATCCTCTTAGGGATTAGGTATCTTTAAAAGTAAGTCTTGGGGTATCATTGTATTTGGAAATTTTCAGAACTTTCTCCCAGTGTTCTCTTTAGATTTTCTTCCACATTCAGTTTTGGTGTGGCACTGGGTCTCCTCAGCTTTATCTGTGTTCTCCTGTGAGTGAGCACTGACACCATTGACTGTGGTTTAATGTGCTTTTCAAGCAGCTGCATTTTTGTCTGAGGCTGCAAATCAAAATCAGTTTTTGAAATCAGCAATTAAATGTTAAACTGTGTTGAAGAAATCTTGATTTTTAAATTTATTTTTAATTTTGTCTTAAAATTAAATTTGTGGAGAGCTCTTAATTAAACCTCAACTTTTCACAGGTAATATTTTTTAATATTTTGGGTTTGTATGTTGCCAGATGCCCTGAGTTTGTGTGTGGCTGATGGGAGCAGGCCTAGCTGTGGCTGCCTGGGCCAGGTGAGCTCTGTGCTCACGTGCAGGGCCCGACCTTCACTCAGGGCTCTGCAGTTGTTGGTGCAGGTGAGAGGCTCTTGCTGCCCTGGCACAGCAGTGATGGAGCAGGACAAGCAGCTTACGAGCACAGCACAATCTCTCACCTGCTCCAGGGCTGACCCTGAGCTGTCTGTGTCTGATTCCCACTTTTTCTTGGAGCTTGTGAAGTCCATTTGTAATCCCTGACTGGGACCTTGATGTGTTGTGACATACAGGATCAGAGATTGAGGCAGCCTGGGAAAGGTTAGCTGGGCATTGAAGGCACCAGGTTGATGGAGTTGTAATGGGTGTGTGTTTCTTACACACTTAAAAATACTAAAATTGGAATTGAAATAATCAGAAACAAGTTTGGCAAAACATTAACACATGCTGATGTATCTCTGCCATATGTTAAAATGTTATTTATAGAGTGGGGGAGAAATTACTGCTTGTTGTGAGTAGCTTGGTAAGCTGTGTAAATGATTTAATTAAATGTTTGCTGTTCCAAGCATTAGATTTTGTCAGTTTGGAAAAGAAGGCGATTTTGAGAATTTTGAGGTTAGGTGGAACAATTTTGAGAGTGCAAACAGACTAGGACCCCAAAAGCTCGTGCTGATAATGAGATTATTCTTGTAAGGGTGTGCTGCTTTCTGTAGGATCTTAGTCTGCTCTTGCTTAAAATTTCTTATTACTTGGGCATTTAAGGTGCAAGAAAACCTTCTAAATTTGAATTAATGGTGCTGGGTTAGTACTGCAGCAATTCTGATGCTGTTTTAGTGCTAGACAAGTATTTTCTCACACAGGTAACTTGTAGAGTGCCAGGTACACTGATTGCTTGGCATGGATGGACAGCAGGCAGGGAGTTACAGTATCTTTCAAATTGCTTAAAATATATTTCCCCCCTCTGAATCCTGTCTTTTTTTGGTAGGGATTGTTATACTTGCCAAGGGATGTGAAATCACAGTTTTTTTCACTCGAGTGCATCATTGTGTCTTGAAAAGGGTAGAAAATTCTGCCCAGCTTGCAGAAGTTATTTCTGGGGAGATGAGGCTGACTGGAGGCAGAGGAAGTTGGTTAAACTGGGCAGGTTTTGTGTCATCAGTCCTACAGCCTTAAGCTTATTTTGAAACATGATTTCTCTCAGTTATCATGTGGGGATCTTTTAACTGGTGACTTAATGCTGGTGTAAAGCATTGGTAAATAAAAACAAATCAAATTCTGTTTATTTTAAGCCCAAATAGGATGGGTTTTTTGAGCTTTAGTCTGACCAGGATGAAATGTTGGTAAATATTTAAAGTCTTGTTTTAAATTATGCAGGAAGAGTTGCATAGACACAAATATCTTTGTACAAATACACCATTAAAACAGTTCATTAATATAGTATTAATGATCACTTTGTTCAACTTTTGTCTTGTGTTTCCTCATTAAACAAGCTCAGAAAGAAGAACCAGGCCTGTGATACTTTGCTTAAAAACGTCAGTTAATGAAATGACTGTATTATATGATTAGGTGTAGAAATTAGGGTTGGATTTATATAACTTTTAATAGACTACACTTGAGATGATTGTGTTGTTCTGTTGCATGGCAGCATCAAAAATACCTCCTAAAACATAATTTTACTGATGAATCAGCAAGTGTTTTTCTTAGGTTTGTGTCTGGAATATGATAAATTCTAGTTCATACATTGCTGAATAAAGTGCTTTGGTTATATTGAAAGTATAAACCACACCTGAGTCTGTGCCAGGACCTGTGAAGCCACTTGGGTACAATTTTGGGATCTGTTGGGTTTGGCTGTTGGATTCTCCCTTGGTGGGCAGCAGTTGGCTGAGGGAAGAGTTTTTGAAGCATTAAATGTTTAACTGTTCTTCACCCTTTGAATCACAGATGTTCCAGTTTGTTTTGACTGTTAGTTGTTTGTAATCTAAACCCCATTACATTGCTAGTTTTTTAAAAACCCTGAAGGCCATTAAAATGGGCACGCACTGCCACATGTAAAAGTGATGTGTATAAATCACTTTTTGTGTAAGAAAACGATGGTTTGTAATTGCTGTGGAATTTGGCTTTCAGTTAAGCTTTGAAATTTATGAATGTAGATGGCTGTGAGTCATGTAAACAGCAAGTTCCATTGGAATAAATCACCTAAAGTCTGGGAAAAAATCCTGTGATTTGGTTACTGTGTGTGCAGTGTGTGGCAGCAGCCTGCACTTCAGAAGAGATGATTTCCCAGATTTTAGGAATTCTTTTCTCTGGCTCAACTCCCACTCTGATTTGTTGTGTCTCGATACAGCCAAGCTAAGGATTTACCACGAGCAAGACTCAACATTGCTGAAAAAGCTTTTCTGCTGGGAGGGAGGAGGAGAGCAAAGAATTGTCCAGAGTGACCCTGGGAGAACAGGGAGATAAATGGGAGTGGGGGCTGTGATGTGCTGGGCCAGACTGAGCTGCTGTTATCCACATGCCAAGAGCAGAGTTTTTCAGCCCTCTTTGTCCATTTTCTCAGTTTAGTCAGCTCCTTGTTTAACTTCTCTATTCTAATATTCCTGTCCTGAGTGTTTGAGTGCTGTTCAGTCAATTGCAGCTGGAGGTGGAAGTTGATAGAAACTTCCAGGCACTGTGAAATGCCAATAGCTCCAGCCTTTTTATTGGGAATCTTTTATTTTCTGTAAATTCAGTTTCTCATTTTAGTGTAATTTTCTTTGTGGTCTTGTTAGGCACTTTTTTTCAGAGAGTATCCAGATGTAAAATATTTGAAAAGCTGCAGGAAGATAATGTTGGGGAAAGATGTTTTGTTTTAGGTTTGTTGTGGAGAGTTTCAGGCACAGATAATTGATGATTTTTGTGTCTTTTCCTACACCTGAGCAGTTTCAGTTCTTTGTGCCCTCAGGTACACTTAGTCTTGTGTAACTCCTCAGTTTAGCAGAACTCTGGAGAAGTAATCCTTGAGTTTTTTTCCTTTTGTGAGGAGTGGGTTTAGAAGGCAAACCAGCCTTTACCTAGGGCTTGTATGAGCTGATGCAACTCCTCACCCCACAGGATGGTTTTCAACTGGTCACAGGGTGAGGAGCAGTTTGTGATCACCTCCAGTGGGAATTTGAAGGAAAATGCTTTGTTTACAGCTTCAGAACTTAAAGTTCTTTGCTAAAAATATAGAAAGGAACCAAGATGGGAGTTGGGATGCAAGGTGGAGTTTGTGACTCACAGGATCTTTTTGAATTCTAGTATCCTAATGGATTTTAATATGAATTTATTAATTGTATTGAATATAAACAGTTCTTTAACAGAGATCCTTCTCTTTTTTTTTTTTTTTTTAGTATATTTTTGGGGAATTCAGCCCTGATGAATTTAATCAGTTCTTTGTGACTCCACGATGCTCTGTTGAGGTAAGGTCTACTTTAAACTTGTTTTAGAAATAACATTTGAAAGCTCCACCTCTTTGTGTGAATTTGAAATACAACAATACAAACATTTATCATTCACTTGGCTTGCGAATTGACAAAC
>JAOTQP010000567.1:3228112-3249178 GCA_026413545.1 Cichladusa arquata | reverse complement strand
CTGCCCCTGGATCCCTGGAAGTGTCCAAGGCCAGGTTGGACACTGGGGCTTGGAGCAGCCTGGGACAGTGGAAGGTGTTCCTGCCATAGCAGGGGGTGGAATGAGATGAGCTTTAAGATCTCTTCCAACCCAACCCATTCTATGCATCTCCCATCAGTGGCTCATGTTGTAACTCTTCTTGTTGGCTGAAGATCTTTTGGAGATCCCACCTGGACCCTGAGCTGGCTGGCAGCTTTCTCTTCCTGGCATCAGGCAAGCAATCTGAATTTTACCTGATTTCTGATTTCTAGAACAAGAATTCTACAGTTTCAAGGAGCTGTTTCCCAACAGTTAAGGCGTGTGAGGATCCTGTTAGGATTCACATCTCGACTCAGGGGAAGAGAAACATCCTCAGCTTTTGAAGTGTCGCTGGTGTGAATACACACAGTAAAGCAAAGGGATCAGCAAAACCCACATGACAAACAACCAATAAATACTGGAGAGCAGCAGGTACTTGTGCAGAAGCAGAAACCAATCCAGAGGCAGGCAGACAAATTCACGAGCTGAGATAAACCCAGCACAGAGCTTGACCTGCCTTGATCACAGCCCAAGGAAGACTTTTATCAGATGTGTTTAAACAAATCCCTTCAGCAATTCCTGACTTGTGTCAAGGGAAAAATATATTTTGTCCCTGAAAGAAACCTCTTACAGTTCCTTCTAAACTCACCAGTAAATCAAGACAAGCCGGAGATCTCAACTTGGCAGCCGCTGGTCTTGGTTCTGTTTGCTCAGCTGAGGGGGGGTCTCAGCTTTGTAGGGGCTGTGCTTGTGCAAAGCAGCAGGACCAGCTCTGCACAAAGCCCATGCAGTGCAGGGCATTTGAGGAGCAGGCTGGCACTGCCCAAGGTCCCAAAATGGGTGGCATGGCCAGGAGCCTCTCTCCCCACACTGCCTGTGGTCCCACTGACTCCAGCAGGGCAGCACCAGCACCCACCAGCCAGAGGCTAACCTTGCTCAGCAGCAGATTTCAGTGTATTTTAAAATAAAATCAGTCCCTGGATAGACTGTGACACTCAGACACTCACAGGGAGCCAGATCAAGCTCCATGCCAGAACAGAAGTTCTCTCAACTCAAGGAACCCAAAAGATCAGTCAAGACCCAAAATAAAAACTCAAACTTGTTACTCCTTGTCTTCCACTGCAGAGACTCATTCAATGGAGTGCCAAGAATCTGGAATGGAAGGGAATCATCTTTGCAGATGCAATGGATTTCTGCAGGCAGCAGAACTGGTGGCTGCAAAGAGATTTCCAGATACGGTTCCACGAATGGTCTGAATCACCTCTGGCCTGGATCAGGAATGGTGTGAAGCACAACCAGGGCAGTGGCTGTCCCCCTGTTCTGGAGGGGATGAGGAACCTTGAATAATGGGGTCCATCCCAGGATCCTCACTGCAAGAAAGAAATTACAGAATTATAAAATGTTTTTTGAGGATCTAGAGCGTGTCCAGATAAGGGAATGGAGCTGGGAAGGGTCTGGAGCACCAGGAGAGGCTGAGGGAGCTGGAAAGGGGCTGAGCCTGAAGAAAAGGAGGCTCAGGGGGCCCTTGTGGCTCTGCACAACTCCCTGACAGGAGGGGACAGCCGGGGGGGTCGGGTTCTGCTCCAGGGAACAGGGACGGGAGGAAAGGAAAAGGCCACAAGCTGTGCCAGGGGAGGGTCAGGTTGGAAATCAGGAAGAATTTCTTCACTGAAAGGGTGGTCAAGCAATGGAATGGTCTGTCCAGAGAAGTGGTGGAATCACCACCCCTGGAGGTATCCACGGAATGGCTGGACGTGGCACTCCGTACTCTGGGCTGGATGACAAGGTGGGGATTGTCCAAAAGTTCTACTATGTGATTATGGAGTCCTTTTCCCACCTCAGTGATTCTGTGATTCCAGGAAATAATCTCCCCTGAAGCACAGAAGGGGAAGAGCAACAGCACAGCCCTGCCTTGTGTCAGCACAAAGCCCCACCACGGTCACAGCCCCGTGCCCTGACCTCCCCTGGGGCCACATCCATCCCACCCCCTGCCCCTCCGGGGGTGTGACCACTGACACTGATACTGGACCCCTCAGGCAGGATTTCATCTTCCCAAGATTACCCCAGACTCCCGTTTGGCCACCCCATGGCTGCCATCCCCTGCTGGGTAGGTTCAGCCTGTGTGATTTCACAGGGGTCAGGTGCTGCACTCCATCCCAAGGTCACAGCTATAAACAGGGGCTCTCACAAGGCCCTGCCTGCTCAAGGCCTGGCACAAGCAGTGTGGAACACTCTGCAGGAGCAGGGTTTGATGGGAAGAGCCTGCTGCCCGCCTGGCTTGGCAAACCCCACAGCCCTGTTTGGGATTAAACACTCTGATATCCAGCAGAACGAGCTGCTAGCCTGGCTGAGGCCATTCCAGCTTATTTCATAAGTGACTTAGACAGATGTTTAAAGGATTTATGTAAGGTTGGCTGAAGTCAAACACAGGTGTAAGAGATGAAAGGGGAATGGGAAAAATGCACTGTGATGATCATTTTTCCATTTCTCTATTTTTTTTTCCCCTGGCTGTTGATTCTAGTGCCCTTTCCATGCAATGTCTGCGCTGTGAGTCACTGAGAAAAAAAAAAACAAAACTATTTTTATTTACTACCAGTAAGGAATGAGGTTTTACACAAAGCTGTGCTGTAGCTGTACTCTCTCCTGTTTCAGCTCTCCAGTTTATTTTTGCTCTACTTCAGCTGCTTTCTGCTCACAAGATGTGCTGAGCAGACATTGCCACTCTGAGGAAGGGGAGAAAATTAAAGATGTGGAAATTCACTGCAGCCTTCTCATTATTTGCCTTTCCCAGCATGTAATACATGAGTCTCATGCCTGCCTGTGCCAGCCTGGCCTCTGGATATCTCCAGTGGTTATGGAATAAGCCTTCACATCTTCTTGTGTGGTTCTGGAGCTCGCCAGGGTGGGTCAGCAGCAAAGGAACTGAGCTGTGCTTCTTTAAGACCCTGCACACGTCACTTGCAGCCTTCCCCAGGGCACTGCACAAGGATTTTGGCCTTGGGGTGAGAGCCTCACCTTGTACCAGGTTCTCTGCTCCCACCAAGGGAAGCTCCAGTGCAGAGGGATGGAGAGGAATGGGGTGGGCTGGAGTGGGTGTCTTGGAGCATTCCTCTCCAAGGAAATCCCTACACCTGTCTGAGCAGGGATTGTGGGACAAACACAGCCCAGCCCACTGCTTTTCCAAACAATATGGAGTATCTCATCCTGTGCTAATGGGCTCTCTGCTGATTCTAAAAGTTGTCTTGGGACCAGGCCTTGAAATAGCACCCACAAATCCCCCACAGGCATCTGTGATCCCATCCAGAAAACAATTACTCCCTCCCAGCTTTCCAGGTGCATGAGTCAGTGCTCCTTGGAATGCTCTGGACGCATCTTGGGCACAGTTCAGTTCTGGAGCCCTGAAGTGGTGATGGGTATTTCTAGGGGAGAGTTTGGTGTCTGATTTATAAAATGGTACCAGGGGAGAAAATGCAAATCCCTGGGATACACCTGGCGGGGAGTGAGACATCAACCTGTGTTAGCTGGGAGCATCCAAAGGAATGGGTGGCTGAGGGACAGTGTCTGCCTTTTCCAACCCCCGTTTATGTGTCTCCCCTTTGCATTTTGCATTCTCACCTTCCCAGAAAAACCCATTCTGCAGTGGTGCAAAACCCAAGGAGGCGCAAAGCCCAAGGAGGAGGACGGAGAAATGGTCCCAGAAATACAGGAGAAGCGAGGGGGAGGAGAGCAGGAATTATGTGACTTATGTGAATTATGGAGCCCACAGGTAAAGCAGAGCATCCCCATGCTGCAGCTGGCAGGGAGGCTGGAGCAGGGCTCAGGCAGGGAAGGTCATCGGCGGCAGCGCCAGGAGCTGAGCTCACATCTCCCGGCTCCCCAGCCAGTCCCCGACCCACAGGGCCATTTTTTCCTCTCCGTTCTGCCTCATTAGCACCAGTAAGCACTTCTGTCATCAGGGACACGCACACTCTGGTGGGGAGTGTAACAGAAATGCCTGTTAATAAATGAAATAATACTTTCCAGTTTTCAAGGCTCTCGGTGGCGGCCGCTCAGCAGCCCTGGCTGAGTCAGGCTCTTTTATTTACACCCTCAGCCCTGCCAAAGCTGTTGTTTGCCACGGCCTGGGCTTGTCCAGGGCCATACCCAGCTGCTGAAGGGTTGCCTGGAGCTGGCCACGCAGGCAGCCCCAGGTGGGGAGCCGGGAGCCAGCGATGCTGGTGGTGCAGCAGCAATAGATGGGAGAGCAGCTGGTGGGGAAGGGGCCCTGGGCTGGGCTGTTCCAGTGGGAGCACAGCACAGGGGCAGCTCCACAACAAATGTTTTGTGTTAGCCCTGAAAGCCTGCAGCCCCACGGTGGGGATCCGTGTGCTGCACGGAGCTGGGGCTGGGACAGAGTTATTGCTCCATTCTCCTCACAACAATGTCACACCACGGGACGTGTTTTATGGGGACATTAATCCACACAGCAATGGCCTGACTGCGTCTCACCACCCGAGGTGTGTATTAGCTGCCTCTATAACATAGACTCCAGTGGGTTTTATTGCTGTTCCAGCATAAATCCTGGGGTTTAGAGCCCTTTAAAACTCTCCTGTTAAGCTCTACTCTTCCAGGTCCCAATCCAGATAATGGTGGAAAAGCCCCAAACCTTCTCACCCTTATCCTGTCTCTCAGTGGATGCCCAAGTCAGCTCAGGCTTTGCAGACATCAGAGCTGTTCTTCTGTATTTCCTGGAAGAAAACATGGATAACAAAGGAATTTGGTATGTTCTTCCTTCTCTTCTATTCATGCTGCAGCTATTGAGAGTCAGTGCAATGAGTTTATCTTGTTGGCCAGGACACCCATCCCTGCATCCAAGACTTCTCTGCCACCAGCACCTGAGTTGCCGTCACCTTTGTATCCCTGAGAGTCAGCTGGGACCTGCCCCCCTGTCTCTCTGGTCCTTGCTGAATCTATTACCACAAGAAGAAGGATTACCAGGAAAGGAAAATGTTCTGCTCTTAGGAGATATTTATATTGTCAAGACAGAAAGGGGAAAAAAAAAAAAAAAAAAAAAGAAAAGAAAGAAAGAAAAGGAAAAAGCCCAAAGCAAATGTTCTGGCTGATGAAACAGAGCTGGAAATCAGGAGCTCTCACCTGGCCTGTTGCCATCTGTGAGGCACCTGTGGCATCACTGTGCCCACCCTGCCATAACACCCTGCCATGCCACCACTCTGCTTTTTAGCTACAACTGCAGAAGTCCTCTTGGGAACTGCCTCCCCAGCCTGTTTCTATTCACTTTTCACCAAACTCCCTCCATGCACTGCACAGGATCAGGTAAACCCCCGTGTTTGCCATCAGTGTCCTGGTTCTTTCCTCCGTGCCCAGCCATCTCCTTTGGGAAGGAGACACACTGGGGTTGGTTTTCAGCTCCCTCACACTCTTCCCATGGTCATCCCACCCAGCTGGATCCATCCTCCCCTTTCTGGAGGAACAACCCAAGCATTCCTCACACCAGAGACCTCCCCACAGAGGATTTCCTTGCTGAGGGCCAAATTGCATTAACTCATTAAGGCTGCACATCTTGACCCAGCTGCCACTCTTGAAAAGGTCCCCACTTAGCATTTGACAGGAATGTCAGCAATTCAGATGCCTAATGAAAGCAGGGAAGGGATTGTCACTCTAACCAAGCCAACAGCTAAATTCCTGTCCCTCTACACTCCAGGGAATGCCAGGCCACAGGATGCTGCCTTCCCCATGCAGTGGGAAGTGAAAATGGCACCAGCCATGGGATAATTTGTAGATAGGGAGAAAAGATTTGGTGTTAGGAAGGTGATTTTGGATAATTTGTTGTTGTCACATCCCTGGAAGTGTCCAAGGAAAGGTTGGACAGAGCTTGGAGCAATCTGGCATAGTGGAAGGTGTCCCTGCCTATGGCAGGGATTTGGAACAAGATGAACATTAAGGTCCCTTCCAATTCAACCATTCTGTGATTCTGTGATTTGACCATTCTGCCTTGGACTTCTCAGATGAGCAGGACAAACATTTGGGATCCTGCCATCATCCCAACAACAGCAGTAACAGAGATGGTGACAGTTGCCTTGAGTCATCTCTGACAAACACTGGCATTAATTCTTGGCAATTCTCTGTCACGCTGGAGGAAACCTTAAAGGAACAAAGTGGTCACCCATTAAACAAATACCCTGGAGATCCTGACAGCAGGGGCTTCTGCCTGGGACCAGAATTACTCTTATCCCAATATTCACCTTTAGGCTGGTGGTCACTCAGCTCAGAGAGGCCAGATCAAAGTGCCAGAAAACCATGAATTTTAGGATGATCTGGTTTTCATATTTATGAGAATACCACAGCCCCAGACTAAATCTCTCCTGGGTAGTGTCCACAGGGGCATTATGATTTCCTTCCTAGGATCTTCCTTCCTGGATGATGGATTCAGTGATCACACGTGGGGTCTCCAGGAGTGGCTCTTGGGCAGGTGACCAGCCCAGGTGGGGGGTCAGGTTTTGTGCCACCAGCCCCAATACTGGTGAGCTCTGTCAAAGTGGTGGCAAGAGATCCCAAAAAAGGGACATTTTGGAGTAGGAACAGGAGGCAAGACCAACTCACCAGCTCCAGCTTGCCTGGCTGACCAAGAACAGAATTTCCACTGACATTTTATTTGAGACACCTCCTACATTAATGCAAACACTTTTTTACTACACAAACACTGGATTGCTAAAATTCAGTCCATGAGGAGCTTTCCTGAACATGGAAACTGGACTCAACCAAATCACACCTCTCTGCTGTCCCCATCAGCTCTAAGAGATGCTGTTTGAGGATCCTGTGGCACAGAGGGAATGTGAAACACATCTGATGTCTGAAAACTCTGTCAGGGTTTCCTCCAGAGGCCAATAAGCCTGGCTCTGTATTTAACTCTTATTTAGCAACACTCCTGTGGAGAGGAGCAGCACAGATCTTTTCCCATCCATTCTTGGAGGAGGTGGAGCTGCCAGTGTCATGGAGAGATGTCCCACCAGCTCATGAGCACAGGCTGCAGAGGGAACCTCAGTACAATGGTATTCCAGGAATGAGAACATTTCTCCCACTGCTGCCCCACGGGATGCAGAGGAGTCACCATACAAAATGCAATTCTTTTCTGGCTGGAAAAAAAGAAAATAAAAATCCATGAGCAACTGCAAGACAATAGCTGGGCCCCATTGTCTCCCCTGGCTTTCAGGAGACGTGTGGGAGATGTGTGAGGCTTCTCTTGCTGCACACTGAACTGGCAGTGTCACAGATTCTCCTCTGCTTTGTGTCCAGGGGCGAATTGACAAACTGAAAATTTTATTCAGTAGTCTTCTTTCCAGGTATGTGGATATTAAGTAAATTTTTAGATGTAAATTAATGATTCCACCTTTTGCTTGTCATTTTTCAGAGCTGGACTAGCTGGCAGTAGTGGTGGGATGTTGACAATGAATTTTCCAGCCCTGTATCTCAGTTTTGGTGGCTTTTTTTAAGGGGTGATACTGAGAACTGTCCCAGCAGAGTTCTTGGGTGTAAGGTGGTTCTAAGTCTTGGCAGCCTTTGGGAGCACAAGTATTGTTAATATTTCTGGCTGGGTGCAGCACTGCTGACCCTCAGAGCTGTGCTCACAGGGAAGGTCTGAGTCTGTGTGTGAGGTCTGAGAAGTGCATCAATAATGAACTAATTAGTGACAGAGAACCACAGAGTGGGAACAGTTGTCTTTGTGTGTTGGAGTTCATTACATACTCAGTACATGGTATTGTAGGCTCTTATTCTCTAGTTCTTGGTAGAGAATGATGAAACCATTTTCCTTCCTAGGAAGAGTTTTATCCCATTGTCCTCATCGCCAGACTTGAAAAATAATTTTCCTCTGGGTCAATTTCCATGTATTTCCTCCAGACATTTCCATTCAAACATTTCAGTCATGCTTCCATCCTGCCCTCTCAACATAAAGGAAACGAACACTCGAGCTGGAGATGGGGAAATCCTTTTGTCACAGTTTACAAACCATTGTTAATGTGACTTAGCTTCCTGTCATTTAATTTTCCAAGGATAATTAGTGTAATCAACTGCTGAACAGTGAAAGGGCACGAAGGGAATAATGGGGTGGGGAGTGAGGGAAGTTCAGAAAGGAAAAGGAGCATTTCTTCTTTTTTGGGAGAAGAGCTGTGTCTGGTTGTGGGAAGCAGAGGAGATCTTTAGGTGATACCTGTTAGCTGTGATGATCCTGTAGTGTCACCTGAAGTGCCCCCATCAGCTCTTCCAGTCATATCTTGTGTAAAGCTGTTCTCAAAGTATGAACCTGCAGCACAAGAAGCAGTGTGAGTTCATTTTCTCAGTGTACCACTTCCTGGTTAGCTGCCAAAATAAAGAGCTGTTGAACAATGTTCCTTAAGTTTGTCCTTGATCTGGTTCAGTTCAATGTTTTAATTACCTGGGTGATGAAATAAAAATGATGCTTATTAGTTTTATACTAATTGGTGTAGAAAATTGGTCAGAAAAAGGCAGGGTGAAATTCAAGAAGGACAAGGCAGTGATAATGCTGCAGTGATGTTTGACACACATCCTGCTGGGGACAGTCCCCACACGTGCTGCTGTCCCTCTGAGGTGCCTTAACCACAGACCCAAGGGGGACTCTGGCAAGGGAGTAGTTAAAGCTAAAGGGACATAGGGGTTGGATATTAGGAAGAAGTTTTTTTATGGAAAGAGTGATCAAGTTCTGGAATTGTCTGCCTGGGGAGGTGGTGGAGTCACCATCCCTGGATGTGTTTAAAAAAGACTGGATGTGGCACTGGGTTCCATGGTTTAGTTGAGGTGTTAGAGCTGATCTTGGAGGTCTCTTCCAACCTGGTGACTGTGTGTGGTTCTGTTGTCTAAAATGTCCCTTTTACATGTGACATTTTTGACACATGTTCTGTCTCATACCTCTTGGCTGGGATGGTTCACATGACCCAGCTGTATGGAACAAGTCAGCTTTGCAGAAGTGCTGGTGATTAATCAGATATGTTGGGGATCAAGAGGCTGACTACTTTTTTAAAAATCTTCATATTCTCTGAATGTTTTTTGTTTTGGATAAAAACAAAAATTGCAAAGTTTATCATAAACAGTTTGTTATATACATTTAGAGTGATTTTTTTTAGCTCTAACTAAAATTATATTCAACCCGTGTTCAAAACTAATATGGATCTTGACCCACTGATTCTCATTTTTGACTTGAAAACATGATATATTAAGATGTATTGAGGTTCATACATGAATTTACAGCATGTGTTTTTTAATACACTTTTGCAATGGAATTTCAGGAATATTTTATTTACAGTTTCTGCTGCACTGGTGTCTGCAGTGCATTAAAAAGGCAATATGTGAGTATCTGTAGCTTTAGGGAATTGCAAACTTCAATGAAGGAATCCTGTGTTTGTTACATCATTGGAGTTACTATTTACAATAGCAGTGTAAAGCTGCCCTGTCCCCTCAGTGTTGTATCTCCCACTGCAGAACTGGTTCTCCTGGAGCTGCTGGAATGCAGTGTGGCAATTCTGCCACAATTCTGCCAGTTCTGCAGGCACAGGAGAAGCTTTCAGCTGCTCAGGAGGTTTAGGGGCAGGTCAGGGGGGTTAGAAATTGCCTACCCTGAGTCCATAAAACAATGCCAGTGTTTATACAGGATGGATTTACAAACCCTGTGCTGGGGGTATGTTATGCTTAGGCTGATCAAGAATCCACCTTAGCTGACACATTTCAAGGGTCACACTGGAGCAGGTTCAGAGTCAAAAGGTTTAGGTGTGATTGCTGACTGTGCAAAAGTTTGTTTCATCCTTTGCCAGTTTGATCTATCTTCAGCTTTTGTGTAAAAAGAGGATGTGTTCCTCATCCTAAAATGAGTTGATGAAGAAAGATGCTGATGCTGGGAGGTGAATTGCTTGAGAGGTTGGTGAGCCTGTAGTGTGTAACCAAGATAATCTTTATCTTTCAGTACTTGGGTAATCTGCAAGGACGCCTGGAGCTGCAGTGTGGGATTTGATAAATATAGAAACATGAGTTCAGGCATCCTCTCTGAAAATCAAATCTCAGTTATGATGTTATTTTTAAAGGATTCTGATGTTTCATATAAAACTGATATGAAGTGTTCATAGATTTGCTTTGCCTTTAAATAAGTTTCATTTCTTTTTTGTACAGCTGCCCCCATACAATGAAACAGTTTCATGTGGTATTAAATCCACAGGTAAGTTTCATGATGGTAAGAAATCAATATTTTTTTTAAACTTCAAGGTTGTGACACTTTCCTGAGGTTTACTGTAATCTCTCTTTAACTACAATTGTTAGAACTTGCTCAGCACCTACAAAGGCATATATTAAGTTGGTTTTTAAAACTTAACTGAATGACATCTGTGAGAGCTTTAAAAAATTCTGCATTGAACTTCAACTTATTACAGTGGGCATCTTATTCCTCCTTCACTGTGCTACCCCACAGAGTCCTGTGGAAACTCTGTAGGATGTAGCTGTGAAAATGAGGGGGGCTGAAGAATCAGAGCATGAGTATTTTCTAACAGTTACAGCAAGGCTGCTCTGCAAGCAGTGCTCTGTTCTTTGCTCCCTTTGACTCTTGTTTCTGCCTGGCTTTTGCTATTTTTCTGGAGAATCCTGGTTTGTTTTTTTTAATCTCCAGATAAAAGTGTGACTTGATGTAAAAATAAATTACAGAGTTCCCCTTTTAAAGCTGTAACACTCACAGGTCTCCTCTGCCTCAACCCATACCTCTTACAGCCTGACTGTACTTCAGAGTTGCAAGAAGTGGACAGGTAGGTAGGAGCTGCCCTGGGATCCTCACTCTGAGTAGTTTATACCAAAGTTCCCCAGTATTTTAAGCAGCAGGTAAATTAGTTTTTGTTTTCCTCCCTGAACCATAGGAGAGCAAGAAAGCTGAGACTCAGATGTATGTGAAAATGGCTCCAGATCTCCTTAGAAAATCATGGAAGTATCTGACTGAACATTTCTCAAAAGTGCTCAGAAGAGGACCAAACTACACATTAATGTTTGAGGACACCTGATCATTGTGCTTAGGGACTTCAGCCTTGCTTTTGAAGACAAACAAGATAGGCAGTCAGAAAGAAGAACCACAGGTCTCATTTGAGAGCAGATCAGCAGCACTAATGACAATTCAGGAGTTTTATTTAGTACAGGACCAGTTTTAGCACCCTGAGTAGTTTTAAATAGGAGTTAGAAAGGTTCTTTAAAAAGACCATGTGGTGTGAATTGTCTGTTGGTGACAGGGGCATCCAGTCATTTATTGCTTTGTCTAACTGGGTTTAAGTTTTGTTCTTTCAGACTGAGATTTTAATGTTCACAAGCCATACAGAAAGATGGTTTGTACAAATGTCTTTCAGATCATTCCTAGACCTTGAGAGAATCCCTCCCAGCCCTGAGATTAGGTAATGACAGCAAATTAGGTTTTGCTTGAAAAATGTCTTTAACAAGCTTCCACTGTACTGTGCATGCACATTATCACTGTGATGGCTGCATAGGAAGCTGTGCAAACTAAACTGGAATGCTTGGTTATGCAGAATATTTATATTTATGTGTGATGACACACACTTACCGTGTTACCATTCCCCATAGTCTTCATTTTTTTCTGTACTTATCTTCAGTGTTTAACTTTATTACAGAATCAGAGTATCTGTTAATACCTACCAGGAGTAATCAAATCATGCCTTAAGCTCTAATCTGCAGAACTCTGTTCACACTAATTAGTACTGTGCACTCACAGATTTTGGGGTTGTACACAGACTGTCCTTGGAGCATCTGTTGGTGCTTGTTTCAATATGTGTGCCATGTTGTTCATGGCACAGAGATCTGTTTCAGTCCATTCAGAAATAGAGCTGTGAACTAGATTGAAACAAAGATGCCCTGAAGCAAAGTGGAAAGTCAAATAAGAAAAAAAATTACCTCTTATTTTTCTCAAATGAACTTGACACAATCTTACAGCAAATGAGCTTCTGCCAGTCATTCCATAGACTAACTGTGCAGTAGCTACTGGTATTTAGTATTCTAATCCTGCTGTAAGGTGCAAAGATTAATTGCTCAGCTGTAACTTCCTAATTTGTGTGTTAAATGCTACAACATCAGTTATGCTCTTGGCAAGGTTTCAGCCTCTGATGTTCATTGTGCCATAACTGTAAGGGATGTGTTCTGCTTTCTGCTCACCACTAGCCCTGAGTGGGCTCTTGTGAATAAATTGATAAATTCTCCAAAACTAGAAAAAAAATGCTCCCTTAGATGATGTTTTTTGCCAGGTTAGCTTTGGGTCACAGCAGTGCTGGGAGCTTGCTGGGGAGAGAGGAGCAGGACAGGGTGCAGAGGTGACAACTTTAACCTTGGGCTGTGATAGACTTGACCCACCCATGGAGAGAAACCACATTCTTTGTTTTGAAGCAACTACTGTTGTTTTTTTTTTACCTTGGATTTTGGAAAAGAAGAAGTCCTGGATTATTTGAACTGGTAAGGAGTTGAAATGTGCCCAGTAATTCATTTGTGTCAAGGTTGGAGGAATAGTGGAAAACTGCTGCCTGTGCTTTGTGCTGTTGTAACAAAGGGTAGAAGGAAGCAGCTCTTGGCTCATGCTTGAGCTGAGGAGTCACTCCATAAACAGATAAACAAGGAATGGTTTTATTGTGGATTTATATCCCTTAAATCCCCCAAAACTTTGCATTTGTGTGCAAATGAAGCAGAGGCTGCCCCTGGAACAGGAGGTGCTGCCTGAGCTCTCCCAGCCCTTCCCTCTCCAGTGCAGACCAGGCACAGCTTCACCCCTGCCTGGCTCCAGGCTGCTGATGTTTTCAAAAAGGAACTTCAGCCCTCTCTTCTGGGTGATGATGGCTCATCAGTGATTGCAGAAGTGCTTGGTGAATGGCAGACAAGGTGTTAAAAATGCTTTCTCACAGGGAGAGGGGAAAAAATTAGAAATTTGAAATTCACTCTCTTCCTAAGATGATTTAGAGAAACCAGATGTATGTGGAATTTTTACCCTTTTTTTAATTTAAAAAAAATCTCCTTCAGTCTGACTGGCAGCAAGATTGAAGTTGATATGTGACATGTTTGCTTCTCATTTAGTCAGGTTAATAGATCAAAGCAGAAAAGCAATTACCATCTTTATAATTTTTTCATTAAATCATAGTACGTTGGTATTGCATGGATAAGTCAGACCTCAACACATATTGAATGTTCATTAAATATTTGATATTAAGAAAGTTGATATCAATTTGATATCTTCATTTGATATTAAAAATGCCGATTCTTGTACCTTTCACATTTTTAAAGCTAAATTATTTGTTAGCAGATTTTTGTAGAAAATATCTAGAATTGCAAAGCTTCTATATTGAGAGTCATACCAAAATATTCCCTACTGCATTGTTTTCCCGTAGGATTATTTCATTAGGTGTATGAATAACTTATTTTCTGGGAACTTTTGGTTGCTTTTTGTTGTGTTTAAAAAAAAAAATCCACCTCATTTTTACTGAGTCTGTGATATACTTGAAAATATGTATTTGTTGACATGTCATGCATAATGTAAATTGCACAAAATCTTAAAAGTTTAGTGCTGTATCCACTTAATTCCTTTGGAACTAATATCTAGTGTTGTTTAGTTCTGTAGTAAGTCTTAAAAATTGGAAATGTATGTTTTAGCCCCCATCGTTGAGGAAACACAAAATATTAAAATGTAATTTCTTTGAAAAAGTATCATACATATCATAAAGACCTGCAGAGCTGTAAAATGTCAGCTTACCTTCAAAATTCCTGAAACTGTTTCATTAATTTTATATCTTTACTCCATAGTTCCAGAAATAGTTGTAGCTGAAGTATTCAGTGTTACCAGTTAGCACACATACATTATTACAATAAATAAATTCCAGGAAATTGCAGAACTTGGTGACTGAAAATATTTTGTGATCCTGGAGCCTGTCATGAGTATTTCTTAGTGTTTCTTTAGTTCCAGGGCAAAAAAATAAATCATTAAAGCAAAAAAACCTTGTTGATAAGTTTTCAATACAACTCCTGTGTACAAGTTGAATCTTGATTTATGTTGAGGAATATGTTGTATTTCGTGTCATAAAATCCTGGACTCATGTATATCATTACTCTCACATAGTAATAAATTTAATTGTGATAAAATTGAAGAAGTTATCAATGAACCTAAAGTCTCAAAAGCTTTAATTGCAGTGTTCCATACAATTGATAAATATATTTTTCAGTTATTAAGGATTATGGTAAACGTTTAATTATGATAAATCACACCAGGAGAACCAAACAAAGCTCTTCAAAAAGCAAACCTCTCATATGGGCAAGTTAAAAAGGCAAGGGCTTGGATTTTGTAATTGTAAGTTGAATAGACTGGCTGGAAAAGAGCGTGCAATTAAGTATTACACCGCATTTTATTGGCAATTATCCAGTAATTAATTTAATAGAGATTATTCCTATAGACATTGGACTTCAGTAGTTTTTCTTAAGAGGTGAATTTAATAGGGGTTATGTGCAGGAGCTGTGCAGTGATTTGGAAATTACATAACTCTGGTTAAGAAAATTTGAATCATGCTCTGCTCTCTTTAAGAAAATGATCTTTTGAAAGTCATCACGGTTGAGAATGAGAATTCCTTTTATTTGGGGGAGTGTTCTTTGTTTTTTGAGGTTTGGGAAAATAGGAGAGTGTTCTTCTTGCTTTTGTAGCTTTTTCATTCATTCTCTAACTGAGATTTGCTTTCTCTTGTCCAGGGGAAGAGTACCAGAGAATTGAATTTGGTGTTAATGAAGTTATTGAGACTCAGTCATCTGTCCTAAATAACACCGACTACAGTATTTCGAGTACTCTGAATCCTCAGGCTCCAGAATTCATTCTCAGCTGTGCACCTGCTCAGAAAACCCCAGATGATGCTCTCAGCGACACCAACTACAACTCCATTGACTGCCCGTTCAGTGACCCCACCCTGGCTCTGGACAGCGGCTCCAACGCTGAAAACGACGGCTTGGCCGGAGGCCTTGGGCAGAGGGAGCGGAAAAAGAAGAAGAAGAGACCCCCTGGATACTACAGTTACTTGGAAGATGTCCCTGACGGCGTGGCTGCCCCCGAGGCGCTGGTGAACGGGCACGCCTCGGCCGCGGGGCTCGGCAGCCTGAGCGCGGAGGACGCGGAGCTGCCCGCGGAGCTCCCCGCGCTGGCCACGCCCAGGACTTGCGGCAGCCCCGCCAGCTCCGTGGACTTCCTGGCCGGAGCCGCGTGTGCCGAGCCCGGCCCCGGCGCCAGGACTGCCGAGGGGTGCCGCCTGGCTCACTCGGAACAGTTGTGCCTCCCCCCGGAGGCCGCCAGAGACAGCCCCCTAAGGACAGCTGGTGTACAGGCTTACGCTGGTACTGATACTACTGAAACTCTTGGCGTCACTAATGGACAAACACTTGAATCCTCTGGTGAGGACACAGCTGCCAATGGGGTAGAGTTGCACACTGTGGAAAGCACTGACTCAGACCAAGCTAAGCCTGAGGAAGCTTCACCTACTACTGAGGCAACGGTCCCGCTTGCAGGATCAGTCCCTGTTAATCAGCCTGCAAAATCGTGGGCTAGTCTTTTTCACAATTCCAAGCCCTCTGCTTCCACGTCTGTGGTCTATGTTGAGACTAAGTATACCCCTCCTGCCACATCTCCTCTGGTCCCTGAAAAACAGGTTGAAGTCAAAGAGGGACCTGTTCCAGTTTCAGAGGATCCCGTAGCCATAAAGATTGCAGGTATAGTTAATACACGAGTGGATGTTACACTGAAGGGTATTAACTCTGCTTGTAAACAGGAGTGTGCACTATTGATAGAGAACATTCCTCTGGTAATGAGCTGACTGTTCAAACACTGCATGAGGGATGTCATTTGAATGAGCCAGTTTGTATCCCCCTGGGTAAACATTCCAAGCAGGCACTGCCATGTCATTATCCCAGATATGGGGAAACTATTGCTGCATGTCAAACAACTTGTCAAACAGTCTGTGGAAGTGATCTGTGGTTTCAAACAGGCTGTGTGCTGTTATAAAAAGGAGATTATGTTAGGTTTGTTCAGAAAATGGTGTGTCACATTATCCAGTATTTACAAGTGTATTACAAGAAGAGTATTACTATATTTATACCAAAGTAGCTGAAATTCCTGGGCACTATACAGCAGTTGAAGTGTAATAGCTACATAGGTCTTGCTTCAGAAATTTCAATTCAGAAAATATCATATTTACTAATATGCTTTTTGAGAGGTCTGTCCTTCCAGTGTAACCATTATGAACAGTATTGCTTTATCCATAACCAGTACTAGCTGTTCTGAGTTCAAGAATAACCCTAAGGAGGTGTCCAGAGGGAACATCGGGACAGGGAATGAGTGATACAAAAGCTTTCACTCTTGGTCCTGTCATATTTGTGGTCCTAATGGGAAATGCTGGAAACTGCAGGAGGTTGGTTGTGCATATCCAGCCAGAAATTATGAAGTTCTCCCAGCTTGGGTGCATTTTGTGTCACTGACTCACGAGTGGTGGAACCAAAGTAATTATTTTAAATCTGTGAAGTGGTCCATGCATGAGAAGGCTTTGTGCAGAGCCCTGCTGTTTATGCTACGAGCTAATTTACAGGTTTTGAATGAGACAGCTTCAAATCAGATTTCCACTCACAGAAGCTGGCCTGGAGATGATGTTCAGAGTGCCCAGAATTGTGTGCTGCCTCTTCTTCCCTCCTTACTCAGCAATGGTTTCATTACTCAGAATTGTCTTTTGAGAGAAAAGCTGTCAGAATAATTTCTATTTCAGTGCATTTTCCACTTAGGTGCCATAAACACTGTATTAAAACAGTATATATCTATAAAAGCAGGTGATTACAGTCTGTATGAACCCATATGGAGAATGTTGTCTTAAAATCTCAAGCTATTATTTGGTAATGATTTTAATTTACAACTGTTTTGTGGCTATCATAAAGCTGGGATTGCTTGCCATAAATGGAAAAGGTTTTTTATCTTGGACAAGTTGTTCAGCTGTAAGTTAACTTTCTAAACTTTCACTGTTTCTGTACTATTTTTTGCCACCAGGTGGGAGCAGAGCTTTTTAGTTTGTCTTCAATGTAGTAAAACACAAGTGTAACTTTTACCCAGTGTTCTTCTGCACCTTCACTATTAGCTTGTTGTTTGGGCAGAGGAGTAATCTGAGTATAGATAAAAGAAATTCATCTACTCATTGTAGCTGATTTAGGCAGGAGTTATTGCTGCAATTCCTGTAATTCAGATGTTGCTGATTTCAGTGTAAAATGTTTACTTGAAGATCTGAATGCCGTGTGATCAGTGCTTTGCTCCGTGGAAAAAGGTGTTTTTCTTTATTTTCTGCATATGTACTTGAGTATTCTCTGTGCTGTTTGGGAAAACAGGTACCTGAGTGCTTTATTCATCCACCCACACTCAAAAATACGTTCCAAGAATTTCACTTTGTGATTTCCAGACAGATCATTTACTCCATTCTGTGTATATTTAATTTCAAATCTCCTGCCTCAATGATCATCACTGTGTGAGGGTCTGTGTTTGTCAGGTGTGTTCTTTATTTTCCCTGTGGCTGAGTTGAGATCCTTCTGTTGGATTTGCTGGGAATTCAGCAGCTTCAGCTTGTGCCAATGGGAATGAATTTTTGACCACAAGTGCCATAGGGTGCTGGACACAGGTAAACTCTACACCTGAAATATCTTGAGTGAACAGGCAAAATTAACAAATCAAATTAACAAACAGCTCAGTGTTGGAGTGCCAAGGTCCTTCTGCACAGTTTTTATTTAGAACAGGTGCTCAGCACACAAGAAGAGAAGTTGCTTTTCCAGGGACAAATTGTTGGTTTGTACTTGAATTTCAGCAGTTATTACAAGGGAGGTTAATGATTCACAGGCACTCTGAAGATAATTTAATGCTGCTTGATTCAGCCTGCAGAGATCTGTGGTTCCTTTAGCCTCAAAGAAGCTACACAAGGTAAGGAGATGATCAGGACTAGAAAATAAATAGAGCAGACAAATTTCATGTTGATGAGGAACAAATACTGAAGAGGTAATTTTAGCAAGTGTCCAAGATGTATCTGCTGTGCAGGTGCTGCACTTGTGTGTTTAGAAAGGGACAAGTGTACTTAATGATGCACCACAGCCTAATTTAGATCCCAGGATAATCATTGGAATAATTCATATCTAGGGGATAGTAAGGTTATAAATTATATTGGTAAAAAAATGAGACTCTTCAAGGCTTTACTTGTCACATTTCATAGTTGGTCCTGTACAATTATAACCTGATAATTAATAATGCCTTACATAATGTTGGAAATAAGCTAAGGAAATACATGATTGGAAAAATATAAATTCTCTGAGTTGTCTTTTAACTGTTCTTGGTGATCTTAGGAAAAACTGTAGTGAGAGAATCTGTAACAATTTTCTGAATCATGTTCTTTTGCAGTATTTTCACTGTGGCTGGGGAGGTTACAGTGCCCATAAAATCTGTTTACAGCAGGCAGGATTTCAGATGAATTGAAGAACAGGAACTTTTAAGATCTGACTAAATCTGGCAAGGTTTTAAATTAGAAGGAGGGAAATCCAATAAATGCAACTATGGAAGGCACCAGAACAAACCAAATGCAAGTACAATGTGAAGAGCTAATGGTAGAAGTGTTAGAGGAAAGGATCTGGAAGTTCTAGGGATTTGATGAGTGTCTTTAGAACAGCTGAAGAAGACAAAGTTTTTTTCCCCCCAGTGTGTATTAATACCAATTTCCTTGGAAAATAACTAATTCTGTTGCAATTCAACTAATTCTTGATGCAATGGCAGTCTTTGGGCATTTCTACTGAAGGAAAATTTCATAGTGCAGCAGCAAAAATAGAAATAAGATTTAAAAACTGCGTGGGCAAACATTGAAAATTCAGAGTTAATTTGTCTCAGATGTTATTGTTGACGTGACCATGATTGTAAATCCAGATTTACAAAACAAATTCATAAAGAAGATGGTGATACAATGAAATTAATTCAGATTGTAAGACAGGTGTTTCAGTGTTACGTAGTAGATTTTTTTTTCTCATTTTAAAGCTAGGTAAATGCTAGAGCAAGGAGTTGTGGAGACATCCAGGGTCCTGGGGGTGGTTTTATAAACTTCAGAAATGCAGCCTTTTGTACATTTAAATTGCATTCTTAGAGAAATGTTTTTGTTTAATGTCATCCAGCAGTGTTACCGTGGGATTTTTTAATCCTTGTCCAGATTCGAGGAAAGATCAGAGTAGCAGAGACAATATTCTTGAAATCAGGGCCTTAAGCCAAGTGTTCAGTTCCTAACTTGTAACCACCCTTATCTCTTCAGCCTGCACACCATATCCACGGGGTTCTCTTTTGTTAAGCTCTGGACTTGCTTTGTGTAGGAAATCACCTTGTTAAAAAGCACTTGAGAGGTAATTGTAATAACAAAACCCAATGAATGAACTTCAGCAAAATGCTTTCTGTTTGCCTACAGAATTATCTAAACATCTCCTCTTTTCACACATCAGTACCCTCTGAAAGAAATTAGTTTTCTGGGTGATGGCATGAGCTTTCCAACAGGTTTTGAATTTTTAAGGTTTTCTCACGGTTGTGTGTTTTTATTCTGATACACTTGTAAAAGTTCTTTTAGTTTCTGTGTGTTAGATGTAAGCTGGAAATGCTGTTGAATGGAATTGCTGTACACAAACCCAGGTTAAAGGAAGCAAAACTCCCAGGAATTGCACTGGAGCCTGTTCACAAAGCAACTTTGTCACCACAAGAGGATGCTAAAGGTCCTCTTAATGTCTTTATTTAGCATGAGGCAAAAATGGGGAAGAAAAGAGTTAATGTAAAAAGTTATTGATAGACACAAAAAATAGAAGCTTTTTCCTTACTCTTATCCTTACTTTCAGCAGTGGTGAATTATGTTAACAGAAATATTGTGTGTGAACACAGTTCAAATGTTGTTGCTCTAACAATACATTCTGAAGTACTTTAGCAGTAATTTAATAATGTGTTTTAGCCCTCAATGGAAAAGAATCTTCTGCATGTGTGCTGCATCATCTTCCATTTTACATTTCTTTGCTGTCTGCTCTTTCAGGTGGCACATTCTTTATGTAATAGACAACTGAACTGAACTTTTTTTTTTTTTTGATCAATTTTGTTTACTTAGAATTGATGTTATCTACAGGAAATACTATAGGGAAATAGCTTGGCAGTAGAAGGATGTGGATTTTGTTTGCAGTTCTGCCACCTCCTCTGCTTATTTACAGCTTTGTACCTATATCATGTTATTTTATCTTTTTAGTCCTGTAGTGAACAGCTCCAATTCTTTATAGGGCATAAGAGCTTTAGAGCCCCTCACATTTATTATAAAAATAAATAACCCCACTGGTTCACAATTGCTGTATTTACTTGCAATTTGTATTTTGTCTTGTATACACCTTATTTTGCAAGTTTAAAGTATATGAGCTCTAATATTTTCTTTAAACAGTTCTTATTAGGTATCTAAATAACAGCTCAGGATTCCTGGAAAAGCTCCCTTTGTTGCTCTTGGTTTCATAACTGGGACAAACTAACATGCAGTGGTTTCTAAGTTTTAAACTTGGGCTATTGCTGAAGGTTTTGAAAGCAGGAAAGAGTAGGAATTCTGTTATGTAAGGCTGTTATCTTGTAGATTTTGGAATTGTTAAATAAAACAGTGTGTTCTGAAGAGCAGAGCACATCTCTCTGTGTTTGCACCAAGATGATTTTGTTGCAAGGTAGTGGATGGTGAAACTTCTAGACTGAGACTGCTGCGTTGGCTTCATCCATCTTCAGAGCAGAAAAATGTGGAAAATACTTGATAAATCTGGTGATTCCAAGCTAATGGCATTTTATATCTGTGTATGTATCTATGTAGCAATATAAATAAAATACCTGGATTTAGGAAAACAAATCCAAATCAATAGGTCTTGTTTTGGAATGGCAGTGATCAGTTTTGTGTCAGC
>JAOTQP010000567.1:3216653-3228048 GCA_026413545.1 Cichladusa arquata | reverse complement strand
CTGGCATGTGAAAAATGGAGTGGAAATCATTTGCTGATATTTCTGTGAATCTTTTTCAATGACTTGAATGACTGTGTAATGCTGCAGCAGATATTTGTTTGATGGTCACGAGAGTTTTGTTGATGCTCAATTTACTGTTTCTCATTCTGCAGAAATACTGGAAAATGTAAGACTAATACATAAACCAGTGTCTTTGCAACCCCGAGGGCTGATCAACAAAGGAAACTGGTGCTACATCAATGCTGTATCCTTCCCTGGGAAAAAATTAATGCTCTTAAGTTGATATTTGTATATTATATCTGTCAGAGTTTTTCTGGATTATTCTGGTAAGTGTTATAAAAGTGTTTTGTTTTCCCAGATCCTGCTCCTGTGGTTAAAATGTTGAAGTGTAGCAGCCAGAAACCCAGAGGGATTTTGGATCATTGAACCTGGTGTGCAGGATTCTTCTGCAATCCTCTTTGCAGTTTGTTACCTGTATCAAAATATTTCAGAACTGTAACTTCTTCTGACTGAAACCCTTGCAATTTCTAGCAATGTTTCCCCATAACTCTGTGCATCCATTTAAATGGTTATTTCTCTTTTGCACTTGAAGTAAGTGTTCTTGCACTTGGGCTTGGTTTTGCAGTTTAAGTGGATCATTTGGGTTTGTGCTGAGCAGGTTGTCGCTGTCGTATCATCTGTGTAAAGCAGCATTTAATTTAAATTAATCCTACTACAGTCTTACATATGGAAGATTGCTCTTAATGAATTGGAGTTGTATTCCCCTGCAAAAATAACTTTACCATGAGGAAGAGAAAGCACCTTCCCTCCATGCTATATTATGATATTAATAAAAATATTAATAAACAAATTATCTACCATGTCAGCACGGCTGACTGCAAATGACACTTGGGATACTTCCAGTGCTGATACTGCTAGTGAAAAATGTTAACACCAATTTCAGGACTGATCGTGGCAGATCCTAATAAACTATTTCTAGGCCAATGACTGTGCTTTAAATAAAGCTTTTATCATATATAACCAGTTCTGCACTCCTTTGGTTATATACACTCTACATCATAGCTCCCATTTTTTCAATCTTACAGCTTTACATTGGAATTTATTATTCAGTTTTTGCACACTGTAGGGATCAAATTATTCTCTCTCTTCAGCTGTTGAGATTGATCCCTGATTTTGCCATTTCCCTTTCCCTCCAGTTTCTTAGTGCATTTCTTCTGTTCACTGCTCTCACCAAGTTGTGATGTTTTTAGAGCATTATTTTTCCAGCATGCTCTGGAGTTTCCAGGCTGCTCCCAACTATTTGCAGTGTCTCACATCTCAGCAGGTTTTGCTTTGGTCACAGGGGTGACTCAGCACCTTTAAGTTTCAGCTGATTTCTTTCATTCTTCTCAGAAGATATGTTCCAGGTTGTCTCCTGCCAATTTTCAAATGGTTAATTCTCTAAAGTCTTTCCTATGAAAGTTCATTTCCTCTCCTGCTCCTGGATGAAATGTTTCCTTACCCATTAATTAAAGTTTTTGCCATGTTTAAAATGTCAGTGAAGTCACTGCATGTTACAAGATGCTGGGTTTTTTTTTAGTATAACTTCTGTTGCTTAATGTTGTGAGAAAGCTTCATCCTGCTTTCCAATTTAATTCTTAGATTGATCTGTGTAATAAAAATACAGCTCTGTTTTTCATATCATTTTGCATATAACTGAATATTTGGTTAATGCACAAGATGCCATTTTCTGCATGTTTCCTTAATGCCACTGCATAGACCCTGCAAGCCTTGGTTGCTTGTCCTCCAATGTATCATTTAATGAAGTCCATTCCAATGTATTCCAAATCGCAGAGGCCGTGCACCTCCACACCAATGCTAGACAGTTTGTAAGTAGCTTGGGAAAAAGGAATAAAACTCTGGGGTCTGGCTAAAGTCGTTCAGAAATACCTAACAATGGCTGTTGTTAGAAGTTGATATATATCCAGAATGTTTTTGGGTGACACTTTTATAATGAACTTGGTATTTTACAAGTGCTTTGCTTGTCAAGGAAGGTAATTCCTGTTGCTTTGGGAGTATCAGTTTTGTGTAATGTGCAAAAATGAGCTGAGAGGTGCAAGGACCAGCCTGGGTTTCACTGCAGTGATCAGGTGAATTGTTATGTCTGAACTTCACCCAGATTTCGTGGTAATATTCTTTGATTTTGTTTTGTTTTAGAAGTCAGAATGACCATTATGTAATTTTATTACTTGTCCTAAGTGTTAACTTGCTGCTCATGTCCAGTTGTTGCTTCCCTTCTGTTTCAGTGTTCGTTTAATGAATGAGTTCACTAATATGCCTGTACCTCCTAAAGCAAAGCAAGGTGAGTGGGAACAGGGCACAAAGCAGAAAATGATGGGGAGAAGCCTTTGGGGTAAAGATCTGCATGGGGGGAGAGGTGTTGCACCTTGGATTTTTTTCTTCTGTTTGGTGGACCAAGTGTACAAGTGCAGTAGGAACAGTTTTTGTTGAAGGTTCACTTAGTTGTGAAGATGCCTTCTGAGAACTTGCACTTTCTAAGAAAATCATTTGATTCTCCCCATATTTTACTCCACTTCCTTCCTTGCATATTTCCAGCTGTTTATTTATAAGATTGCTCAATTCTGCTCCTTAAATCCTGAACACTCACTGATTTGGAACAAAATGGGGCCATAATGGGTCCCTTAAGCAGTTGGAGATGGCCTGCAGGAATATTATCCTGGCTTCTTATTCCAGTGGGAAAACTTCAGATGTGTCTGATTTCTCCTAATACATATTTAGGCTCAATTATGGAGTGAGGAATAGCATATTTTTTGATGCAAATAAATTATCTTAAAGGTTTCAGTTATTTAATCTTAATTTTAAACCAAGTCTGTTATATTTCAAACTTGTAGAAACAAGCACATTCCTGAAACGATTCTTTATGTAACATGATAAGGAAATATCAGGAGGAGCTGGTTGTTCCGGTGATTTCCAAACAGTTCAGACATTTCTGTGGTTTCTTTCTGTAAAACAAATCTTACTGGCTTATGCAATTTATTTCACTTGTAGGTCATTTTTTTCTGTAGTTCTCAAGTATAGTTCTGAGGTTTTGTATTGCCATTAGTATTGTCAGGTGTTCTTGGAGTTTCTATTCTGCAGAGAGCAAAAGTGATCTGGTAGAATTGCAAATACACAAAAGGTTTAAGGACGTGTTCTTTGAGTACAAAAGAAATGCAAAAAATGCAAATAGCTCTAAAAGTGTTCTTTTATGATGGTTGTTGATATTCTGGTTAATTTTCTCAGAGTTTTCCTGACTATCTGAAAGTTTCTGCAGGATGATATGTTTTAGAACAATGTTAAGAGATAAGTTGTGTCTTAAAACTTCTGAGCTGAAGACCCCAAAATTAAAATAAAACTATTAATAAAAAAATTGCTGGACTCCAAAACTAGTGATGTGTGAAGAGACTGTTAAGGTATAATGTAAGAAAGCCTTTTATTTATTATTACTTACATTACTTCTCTTTCACCTTGCAGCTTTAGGTGATAAAATAGTGAGAGACATCCGACCAGGAGCTGCCTTTGAGCCAACCTACATTTACAGGCTCTTGACGGTTATAAAGTCAAGTCTGTCAGAAAAGGTGAGACTTCAAATCCTTGGCTTGTGGAACTGCATTGCAGGGCAGGCACAGCCCTTCAACCTCTGCAAAGCCAAACCTCAGGCTCTGCTCAAATGTCTCTAAAATCAGCTCATTGCCAGTTCATGGTAATGAGCTCGACTGTCTTGGGACCAGAATTACAGGAAAATGTTAATTACAGGTTTGGCGGTTTGAGATGTCAGAATAATGGAAAAATTACTGTTGGAATAGAACATCTCTTTCTATAATGGAGTTACCAATTGATTTACATTTAAGAAATGAGCAGTTGTTCATTTTTATGAGGAATTCAGCTAAGACTGATTGAAGGTCCAGAAACTTCAAATTACCTGTTCAGGTTTAATTTCAATATAAAGAAAAGATAATAATTCAAACCGTCCTTTGATTTGGCCTTGGCTTGACAGCAGCTTTTAATAGTGGTTGTGAAAGAAATGGGGGGAAGAAAATTCCAACTGACATGTGAAATGGAATTTGTATTGAGAAAAATGTAGAATTCTTACAGCTATTGTGTAGCTGATGTGTATATTTACTGCTTATTGCAGTTTGGGTTTAACTGGTTAAAAAAAGTTCATGTTATAATAAAATTTAAACCTTATTTGACATACCTTTAGACTCAGTAGTTGCTAAGTTAATAGGAGAAAGCTGGATTTGTTCAGTGTCATGAACCTTCTGTTAAAAGGAAACCATGAAAAATCATAGAATTAATTGAAAAAAATATTTTGTTCAGGGCAGGCAAGAGGATGCTGAGGAATACTTGGGATTTATCCTCAATGGACTACATGAAGAAATGCTGACCCTCAAGAAACTTCTCTCTCCACATAATGAAAGTTAGTGGATTTTTTTTTTTTTTTTGTAGTAAACAATTGATTGCAAATACTGTTTGTGTGATGATTCCATAATACAGACTAATGCTTGGAGTAGATATTGAGATAGGGATAGAATGCCATGTTTTAAAGGACTGGGACATAAGCAAATAATATTTTGTTAAAATCTGGATACAGTGAGTCCATTCTGCCCAGTTTGTGAATGATATGAAGTTACTGGGTTTCTGGATAAGCATCATGGCTCTGCCAATACTCTGAATCACAATAAGTCACCTCCCTGGTCCTCCTAAACAACAAAAGTCAAAATTACACATTTTTACTGAGCCCAGCTAAGTATTATTTGGGGCTAACTGGAGTTGATCAGTCTTGTTTGTCATTTTTAACACCCACAATGTCAGTGGTTTTTGACTCTCCATGGGAGTAAAAATATATCAGTGTCTTTTTCACTGATCTTTAAACCAACTGTTAAGATATTTTTTTCTAATACAAACCAATATACTAAATTATTTGAAAATTTTTACTGACAGAGTTGGAGGAGAATTTAGTTTGAAAGAATTCTAGAATTTGTGTGCAGAGTAAAATGTCATTTTAGTTTATAGAGGCTTTAGCTTGAACCCCTTTTACAAATAAAATCCTGCAAGCCTTAGCCAAGTAAGACTTCAGATCACTCTCTATTTGGTAGGGTAAAGTTTTTAGGATGTAAAGTCATACCATTTTTTGGTAGCTGTATGCAGTTTATAACCTCCTGACTTTGGCACTGGCTGGGAAAATATTTGCTAAGCTTTGGGTTCCCTGTAAAATACCTGTGCAGAAAAGGAGTTGTATTTAATAATGGCATAATTCTGTTTCCAGAATAACACTTGACTTTCTAATTTTCTAGAAACCCCGTAAATTTACTACTAAAAATATATAAAACTTTGCTATTTACATACAGTCATCAGTGAGCTGCCTTCTGTTAATACATGGATGTGTCACACTGGGAGCAAAACTGGAATATGCTTGTTCTGTTTTTTTAATTAAAACGATGCATGAAAACATTTTATCCTCAAAAAATGATTTGTACCGGGGTTTTTACCTTTCAAATCCTTTATCTGTCACAAACCCCAATGTGTTTTTTCTCCTTGTCACTGGAAGAAATGTCTGTGTCCAACGGCCCCGAGGCTCAGAGTGTTCCCAGGGAGGAGGAGCAGGAGGAGCAGGGGGAAGGCAGCGAGGATGAGTGGGAGCAGGTGGGACCTCGCAACAAATCCTCCGTCACTCGCCAGGCTGACTTTGTCCAGACTCCCATCACTGATATTTTTGGTGGTCACATAAGGTACAGTATTTTTTCCTACAAGTTCTTGACTTGTGTTGGCTGAATTTTTTTAAATGTTTTAAATGAATTGACTCTTCTGAGATCCCAAGCCCTGAATTGCACGTGGAAAAGGAGTTTGGAATATTTATGCTTTGAAGATTGTCTTAAGAATTCCAAAGCATTTCAGAGCTTCCTAATTTTTATGAACTCTCATCTCATGTTATAAATAAGGATACTGAGAGAGAATGAGATTTACAGAGTTAAATCTTGGCAGTAAAACAATGAACTAAAACATAAATTTGTGAGTTTTAGGTTATTCAGACCCTTCGTGTTTCCCAGAGAAAGCTGTGTTTAATAGTAAAGAAATGTTAAAGGCAAAAGAAGTCTGGAAAAATGTAAATTGCTACAAGATGCTCCTGGAATGAAAAGAATGTAGGATATCACTTCTATGCAGGTCTGATACCAGACAAAGGCAGAAAGTGGAATCTAAAAGAATATTTTTTAGAAAGGAAGCCTCCTGACTTGTTTGGAGAGATGTACAATTTAAAATGAAAGCAAAGTAAACACGTGCTAAAAACATACAGCAAAACAAAACTGCTAGACTTGAGGAATTATTTTTAAATTGGAGACAGACACTTAATTGCTGGTGTTTGACTCTCTGTGTTGCCAGATACTGAGTCTAGAAGTGTGAATAATGTGGGCTAGTGCCTTTTGCCTTGAAAATGCTCTGAAATTATTTATTCTTCTGGGTTTTGAGCCAGACAGCTGGTAAATAAAATTATATTTTCCATAGAATTTGGCAGACAGGTGTTTGTAGGTATTGATGGAGTCCTGCATTGATGGTTCATATACCCAAGGTGTAGTTAATACCCCAGGTATATTTACCAGAATTTGTCACAATTGTTTAGATCTCGACATGATTCCATCAGTTTTTGTATTAAAAATACTGAGATGATGCAGTTTTCTGTAGCAGTCCACAGAAAATGATATAAAGCAAAGGTAATACTGGAAAAAGGCAAAAATTTGCAACGAGCAGCAGAACCACAGGATCCAATCCAACATCTGCTAGCAGCACATCCACTTTATTTATCCTTCACACCAGGGCAAGCTCACCACAGAAACATCCCATGGGATGTTGGAAAGCTTCGTCCTCGGGGGTGGAGATAGGAAGGATTGAATACAAAACTGCCAGTAGAATTCCACTAAATGAAAGTGTCAGAAACTGGAAAAATCCAATGGGAAAGCAGTGAGGAGAAGATGATTCAAGTTGGCATCTTTTGGGTGGGGAAACTTCAGACTTGGGAATTTTTAGGCTATCCTTGGACGCTTGAGTGTCTTAAATTTCTGTTTAGGCATAATTACTTAAAAACCCCAGCAACATGAGGCTTAAATGGGAACATTTCTTAGCAACATGAGACTTACATGGGAAAGTACCAGGTTTTCCTGAGAATTCTTGCAGTGCCTGAGTAATTTTTCATTGAAATTGGTGCATTTCCCATGTCCAGCTGAGATTTGTAATTATTCTAATAAGGGACATTATTACAGGGAAATCATAGCCCAGCAAAGGTTTTGCTATGAAATCAATTTCTGCATATCTTATGAAGAAAATATCCTGAAGAGGCATTACAATATAATTTCTGCTTTTTAAAGTGAAGGTGCTCCTGTTTTTAATGCATTCTCTTCCCATTGCATTGAGTTAATGCATTCTCAAGCTGCACTGGCATTCTGCTGGTGCTTCAGGGCTTTGCCTGAGTAAAAAGAGCTCTCTTGATTATCCTGAACATTAAAATTAACCTGAACATTAACATTTCCTACCTGACCTGGAAATATTCCAGCATGGCCAAATGAGTCAAAGCTGTGTTAATTATAATTCTGGTTTCAATATATAAGAACATAATAATTTATATATATGGATACAGAAAATGATGGGAAGAAAATGAACTGGCAGTCCTCAATGGAGCATAATTTATATTTCCAACGACAAGATGTAAACAAACAATTTAAAATCGCTGTGAAATTGGTCTTAGAGAAGTGACAAAAAATTGTGTATTTTTATTAGAGAATCTGGAATCAACTATGATTTTTTCCAGTAGAACACAGATAAGCACTGGCACTTTGCACTTGTGAAGAGCTGCTGGAAAACTAAACTAACAAAAAAGAGCCAGGAGGCGGATTTTTAAAAAAATGCTTATCAAAATTTTCAGTCTTTTTCTTCAAACTTTGGATGCTTACCCAATAACTTTGCATAAATAAAACAATTCAGCTACAATCCCATTCACAATAATCTTAGTAGATGTTAAAATTATGTAAATTTGGGTAAATTGTTAAAACTTGATGTTTAATCTTTTTATTTGTATGCGTTGCTTTAAATTAACTATAAATTGAGTTACTTAAGTAACTCATTCTTCCTTGAATGTTCTACCTGATTGAAAAATCACACTTATTACATTTTGATTTCTTTTTTTCTCCACAGATCTGTTGTGTACCAGCAGAGTTCCAAGGAGTCTGCCACGCTGCAGCTTTTCTTCACCCTGCAGCTGGACATCCAGTCGGACAAGATCCGCACCGTGCAGGATGCCTTGGAAAGCTTGGTGGCAAGAGAGTCTGTGCAGGGATACACCACAAAAACCAAGCAAGAGGTGTGTTCTGTTCACCCCTCACTCACAGCCAAGTGCTAAACTTTGAATTTAAAAGGGTTTTCATAGAGCTCTGGCTTTACAAAGAGTTGTCGGAACACACTTTAACAAAAACCTTCCCAGAGTGTCCTGCAGCAGTGAAATGTCAGCTCTGACACAAAGTCAGCCTGCAAATAGCTGGGATTTGAGTTGATGTTATAATTTATTGGGGATTTAATGGAGAATATACTAAATTAACAGGCTGAGGTGTGGTAAATATACATAATACTATGTTCAGTATCATAACTTACTGATTCCTGGGGATTGCCAGATGCTCTTAGTAAAGGAGCAGCTCTTCAGAGTAAATACTTTTTTATTTTATAAATAATACATTATAGTAATAATTGCAGTAGAAAAGTACTTACAAGGAGGAGGAGCATGCCTTTGGTTTGGCAGTTTGAGAACTTGTGATAGAGGATAATAATTAAACTTGCCTCACTAAGGCCTTGCCTTGTTTCCTGTGGTGGGTGGTGGTAAAGGCAACTCTGGTGTGCAGGGATTGCTCACATGGGAATTCCGTGTGCACTGTTGGTAACTCTGTAGTTGTAACTCTGACTTTGATGTCTGTAAGTTTTCAAAATCCTCCAGATGAGAACAGGATTAGGTAAAGAAAGGATGGTTCATTTACCTTGAAAAGCTAAAGATGAAAAGCAGAAATTTATTTACTCTGAATATTCAGAACATATATTTTTCCAGTTGCTTTCCATGTGAAAGTAACATTTGCAAGCTGATTATGGTTTACCACAAAGATCTTGTTTTGCTTCCCATTAATTTTTTTGGCTTGTTACTCCAAATGATTTAAAGTTTTTGACTGACAACCCAGTGCTGGGTTGGAAGAAACGGGCGTTCAAATTTGGTGCTGCATGATACTTCAGAGTTTGGATGGAAATACAAGCACCCACAGTGTCTTCCATGTCTTTTTTTCAAAAGAAATTCAAATTGAAATAGTTTTTTCTGTATTAAAATTGTAGTAAAAACACTGAACATATTGTCTGCAGAACATTGGAAAGAGGTAATACTTTTTCTCCATGAGTTTCTATTCAACACGTAGGTTCTAGCAGAATCCAGCCCTGTATTGAAAAATAATATGCTCATGGTTATCAATGAAGAGATTTTTCTCAATTAAAAATGGAGAAAAACCTTAAGCAGTTATTTTGAGAAATATTTTTATGTCTTCATTTCTAGGAAGGCAAAACATTTTTGTCCTGCAGTTCTGAGCTTGCCTCCTGGTTTCCAGGCAGAAATTTTGTGGATTGTTTGGCTATAATTATATAAAAATCACTGTTTAGTAGAGAAAAGTGTGGTTATAACTCATGTTTTTCTTTTTGAATATACTGAGTTCTTTGAAATAATATTAGGATTGAAGATCCAGTGGGCTTTAAGTCACAAACGAGCGTTTATCATAAATTATTACTGCAATAATAACAAACCAGGGTTTGCTGCTAGTATATTTAAAATGAAATACTTATTTAAAGGAGGAATTTTGAGGGGGTAACAGAAATGACAGGTTTTCTTCCTCTGGGTCTGTGTGTCAGGTGGAGATCAGTCGAAGGCTCACCTTAGAAAAGCTGCCCCCTGTTCTTGTTCTACACCTCAAACGCTTCGTGTATGAGAAGACCGGTGGATGCCAGAAGCTGATCAAGAATATTGAGTACACTGTTGATCTGGAAATCAGTAAAGGTGAAAGATTTATGAGCAGAATTTCCTTCTCTTCATGGGAAAGATAATGTTGTATTTCCTACAAGTGTCTGTGTTTTAATTTTCTCCCATACAAGGTTTTGTCTTCATTGTTGCCTGATAATTTGGTCATTTGGGTGAATTTTTGTGGGGTTCTTTTTATAATGAAGGATCTTAAAGCCTTTGGCACTTCCTGGACAATGGATTGGACAAATGAGAGTTTCCTGTGGATTTATGGAGTAAGGATATAGGCTGCTGAGGGCAAATATGGGAAGTGGTCCTCTTGGATCTGTGTTCCTGTCTGTACAAGGCTGCTGCCAATATTGGATATTTTTATCACAAATTTAATTCAGAGAAGTGTCAAATTATTTAATTAATGAGGTGCTGGTGGAAGGAAACTAGTGTTTTATAGAAAATGCAGCCTGAAGGTAGATGATCCATAGTCAAGGATCCTTTATTTAACAAGTATACTAGGAAATACTTTAAATAGTGTGAGACTGGAAATTATCCAGCATCTGAAGCTTGCCAAAATAATGCCTTTTGTTTTGAGCTGACAAATGGACTATTAGCAAGCCAGTAGCTCAAATAGGAATAAATAAAATCAATGTATACTCATATCTCAACTAAGATCTGGACCTCTTGTCAGGCAGTGCCCTTTTGTTTACTTAATATTTTATTTTGCAGTTTCACTTTAGGAATGTAAGCATGACTTGGAATCTGAAATTGTTTCTCTCATTGTCTGACAGCAGGAATGAAAGGGGAGAAATGGAATAGTCTGGATCTTTTACTCTGTCTTTTTTTCCCTTCATTTTTTTGTGGTATCTGTAAACCTTTCATAAGCCACAGTGTTCAGCAAGCCTGCAAATTCACTCCCTTGATTACCAGTTATTAGAACCTTGACCATTCTTTAAAGGCTACAGAAGAAATTTCAATTAAATGTTCTCCTTTGTGATAATATTGTTTTCTCTGAAAAATAATGGATTCTTTTGTTAGGGAATTTCTAATGTGTGACTGTTTTTCCTCCTCCAGAGCTACTATCTCCTGGTGTGAAAAGTAAAATTTCCAAAGGCCAAAGAACCTACCGGCTCTTTGCAGGTAATTTATCTGTGTGGTCCCTCAATTGCAGATGCAGATTCTGCATGTGGATGCCCTTGTGCTGGTTTGAAGGACAGGTGTCTGCTAAGAAAGGCAGGAGCCTCTCTCTGAAATGGAGAATGTAAACCCCCTCCCTCCAAATCATTATAATTTGGAAATTAAGGGGCTCTCAGGCAAAGAGATGGGAATTAGGAATAA
>JAOTQP010000567.1:3187762-3210431 GCA_026413545.1 Cichladusa arquata | reverse complement strand
GGCAGTGCCCAGTGCCCATCAGGAGCAGCTCAGGGGCTGTGATTCCCCCAAACCTGAACGTGGCAGTGCCCAGTGCCCGTCAGGAGCAGCTGCTGCTCCCCCTGTGCTCTCACTGTTGGTGATCACAGACAATCCCTGCTGCCACTGGGTTCTTTTCACTCTGTTCACAGGAGTCAAACCAGGGAATCAATCCCCTGCAGCTCTGTGCCTCTCACCCTGCCCTGCTTTGGGGCTGTTGCTGCTGAGCTGTGTTTGAGTAGGAAATAAAGGGGCTTTAATTCCAGTGGAGATCAAGACTTGCTGTCTGCCTGCTCAATTAGGAGGGCATAGGGAAATCTGTGTCTCTTCCCATTCATTGGCTATTACATTAGAACCCTCTTTGCTAATATATACTTATATATGCAGCCTGCTTTATGTGGCTTTTACCACATATGAAATGGAGACGTTATAATCAAGGCAGTAATAACGAGGAATGATTAAAAGTAATTTCTGATTGTTTTGGCTTTGGTGGAACATATGACCCCAAGCTGCTGACTCAAGACAAAATGAGGAGGGTAAAAATTCTTGTTCCAGGCTGTGCTCATCCCTGAGCACAACCAGGCCCTGTGTATGTCTTGTACAGTGAAACCATCCTAGTGTATATTAAAAAAATAAATTAAAAAATCAAATCTTTGTGAAGCAGCCAGGTTGATGGAGCAATCAGACAGCCCAAACCATCCTACAGGGATTCATTTCCCATAGGGATGTTTGTGGAGATTACAAAATACCAAATTCCTCTGAGGTCTGGAAATTATTTGTACGTGGGTATGTGAGATTTAAAATGAGTTAATTCAGCTTTATGGTAATGGGAGTGAGCAGCACCTTCTGTGAGTCAGGGCTGGGGAGCTGCGTGGTTTGGGGGTGGCAGCCTGTGTGGGGGCACGAGGGTTCACTGTGTTGGGGTGAAATTCACTGTGTTCTGGGGAAATTAGGAATTGGGGGAGTGCAGCACCTTTCAGCTAATTAAATAAGCCTACAGCAAACTCACTGATACAGAGGAAATCATAAGAGCAAGGGGGAAAAAAAAAAAAAAAAAGAGGATACAGTGATTTTACAGTAAAGCAGTGCAGAACCTTCTGTCAGCCCAGTCCTGGGTGGTCTTTGAGTTGCCTGTGTTGGTGTCCGAGTTTTTTTTGGGAGCAAACTGCCCAAGCTGCACTGAGTGGCTCCTGGCAGGGCAGAAGTGCCAGGTCCAACTGCTGGACCACGTGTTGTTGGTTCCCATACCCAGTTTGTTTGGAAGTAAATAGCAACTCTTTGTAAATACAGCTGGGAGAGTGTGGGCAGCGGGAAGAGCAGCCAGAGGGGCTGGTGTGGGACTGGCACTGACTGGTGAGGACTGGCTGCCCAGCTCAGCTTGAGACGGGCTGGAAGATACAGCCCCAGTGATGGCAATCTGTCCCTTCTTGAGAAATTCTCAGGAAAACGGTGTCAGAGATGGAATCAGCCTTGGTGCTGACTTCAGAGGGCTCTTTTCTCTGCACGGAGCAGTGGTGCTCTCCCAGCTGCCAATATTTGCTCCTCTGCGCTGCTTTGCTGAACGAGTTTGATAAATGTCCCTCTGCTTTCTGAGCACTGCTGGGCTTAAACAAACCTCTGGGAATATCTTGTAAACTCCCTCCTAGTAAACAGTAAATAAAAGCGGTTGATGTTTTGCCTGAAGAAATAAATATTGACTGCTTAGAAGAATGGGAGGACTTTTTTTTTTTTTTTTTTTTTTTTTCCTCGAGAACTTTGGAAAGAGGACAAGGATTTGGAAAAAGCACAGCTGCTTTTCTTGGATGTGCCAGCTCCCGGGAGATGGGTGCTCTCTGGCTCGGTGCTGGGTGTGGCTGGTGCCCCTGCTCGGGGGGACATCCCGGGGGATGTGCAGGGCTGCGGGATGGGGATCCCACGGGAATCCCGCCGATCCTGATGCCCGGAGCGCCGCAGAGGTGCCGTGACACACTCACGTTGTTGCTTACGATAGTGGTTTGGGTTTTCCCTGTTTGTTTACTTCAAGAAAAAGGAAGGAACTTTTCGCTTGTCTTTTGCTCAATCGTTTCCTTTCACAGTGAGTAAAACCACGGAGCTGGATGCCAAAGCTGGAGCTGTTGGGACATCGGCAGAGGTGAGTCCTGCCTGTGTTTCACCAACTTTTTGCATTCCCTGTTCCCCGTAGCTCCTGCCTTACACCGGAGGAATTCAGTGCTGGGAGAGCTTTGGCAGCAAACTACGGAGTGCTTTTAATTAATCTCCTGTTCCCAGCAGAAGTCCAGCTCTGGGAAAAGCGGATGCAGTGGGGTTTACTGGGGGGCTGGGGCTGGGGAATCAAATCCCTGTGAGGAGCAGGAATGGCTGAGCCGCAGCCGGGGGGAGGCAGCTGGCTTCAGTCCCTTCCAGAGAGAATTCCCCTCTGGAATTCCCCCTCTTGCCACCGGAGCCCCTGCCCGGGGGTCGCGGTCCCCCCAGAGCGGGGAGGATTCCCCGTGCCCCTGGAATTCCTGCTGCGAGTCCCGGAGCCGACTGCTGGGGACAGCACGGCGAACACTTTTATAGGATCGGGGGCTGCCCTCCTCCTTCCTCCTCCTCCTCCTCCTCCCTCCCCGCTTAGGGAGGATGGTCCTGCTCCTCCGAGCCCCAGTGACCGCCCTTGAGCAGCTGATCCCAACCAACACCCCTCTCCTTTCCCCCTCTCTTTTCCCCTCCCTTTTCTTTCGTTCTTGCTCCACGCCCGTTGTCACAGGGGATGATCCAGGGTTCTCCCCTCTGCCTGGAGAGCATAAATACCACTGGGGAGCTCTGTGAGACTGCACTTGGTCCGAGTTGCTGAGCCCAGACCTTGCACATCTCGCACCTCCTGAGGCTTATTCCATCCTTTCCCCCTCCACCTCGTTTAAATATTTCAGATACATTAATTTGCTTTCCACAAGCAGGCTTGGAGGAGCTGCAATTACCTGGACTTGGAGTACTCAGCAAGGTAAGTGTAAAGTTCGGTCCTGGCTTCTGAAATGTGGTTTTGGGGGGCTGAGAGTGTGAAAAATAACTCTTTAAGAAGGCAGAGTTTTAGTAACTTCTCCAAAAAGTTGCCTGGATGTAATAACACAATTCTGTCTGAGCTTCCCTTGTGTCCTCTCTGCAGAATTTAATGCAAGATTAACAAGCATTTATCTGGAATGAATGGGAGGAGTTTGCAAGTACAGGAGTGGATTTCCATGCAAATAGAAAATATCCAAGGGATGCTGTTGCAGTCCCCAGGAGCTGATACCTGTGGGCACATTTGTGTTTGTGCAGCTCTGCTCTCAAGTCCTGTAGGAAAGGAATTTCAGTGTCACCACACGGTGCCTGTTACCAGTGGGTTTTCCATGTGGTTTTACATAGAGAATCACCCACTAGGGTTCTGTGGGAGTGGACTGAAAGGGAAGATCCAGATGTTTAGGGCCATGGCCTTGAAGATGCTGAATCTGTGATGTGTTCAGTGCAGTGTGTCACTGTTGTCCTGTCTTGTCGTCCTGCTTGTCTTTGGAAGCCAAGACAATTCTGCAAAGCTTGCAGTGTGTGCATCCCAGGGAAAGAGATGACCTGGAGTTTAGTGCTTCACGTTGTGGCTTTATCCCTGGATTTCTTTGCACAGCTTAAAGTTGATCCCAGGCTAACTTATCCTAGATCCCAGGCTGACTCAGGTTAGAAGCTGATCCCAGGCTGACTCCCCTCTGCTTTGCTATTTAAATGCTCTCCTGACATCCTGAGCTAACTTTGCATTTTCCTTCCTTGTCAGCTGGTGCCATGTGTAACTCCACAGACCCTGAAATGTTTTAGCTGCACATTCACCCATAACCCAGGAGCAGGCAGGAGCTCCTGTGCTTCACCAGGGAGGCAGTCAAGGCTCAGTGTCCCTGAGGAGAAGGTGACATGGGGACATGAATGCAGGACCAGCCTGCCTGTGGCTTTAGCAGTGTCTCTGCCAGGCTTCAGATGTGACCAGCTCTCCTGCTTTTCTCTGCAGAGCAGACACCATCCATTAGCTGGGGAAATAGCTTTCTAAAAATAATCTTTCCAAAGTCCAGTGCTGCACTTTAACTCCCTCAGACCCAAGAAGAAGGCCTCCCATTTCTCCCCACTTTGGACAGGCTTTGCAGCATATTCAGGAGCCCTTTTCTGCTGACTCAGTCGTTTCTGATGGCTCCCAGATGGCACCAGTGTCCAGGGCCTGATGTGTTTAAAGGGAGGTTGTGCTCCTCTTGAACCCTTGAAATCAACAGCAGAGGCTTCCTCAGCTGACTGTCAGCTGATAATTTTCTGTGAATAATGTCAAACCCCAGCTCAAAGGCAATGTGATTTCAGCCTCCCTGGATGAGGGGCTGCTGCTGCAGCCCCGAGGCATCACCCAGCCCTGCAGGGCACTGGGACTGGCTGGGCTGGAGCACACATGTCCCAGTGTTTCCTTGCACCTGGGCATGAGGATTTTGAGAGGCAGATGGATGGACATCTGAAATCCGTGAGAGCTTTCTGAAACGTGAGCATCTTTCAGCTGCTCTCAATTAACCTGGCCAGGGAACCCTCTGCTCCCTGTCCCCCTCTGATCCCTTTATCCTTCCTTGGGATGCCCAGGGCTCCTCACCCCAAGCCAAAGCAGAGGAAGGAACTTGCACACCCCGAGTGAAATAGAAGATAAAGCCAAAATGACCCAATTTTGACGAGGTGCTGGTATCCTTTTGCTGGCAAGTGGGACCCAGGGAAGCACATCCTGAGGAATAAAGCACCATCTGTTGTGAGGTTTTGGCTGGCTGGCCCAGCCAGACGCGCTGGCTTCGCTGCCGAGCCGTGAATGGGGCAGCTCCTCTGGCTCTCAGATGCTACAGCTGATTTTTTCAATCTGCCCTTTCTGCAAGTTCAGTGTTTGCCTTAGATGGGTGGTGGATTTGGGCTCCTGTTTAGCAAAGGGCACCCGGCCAAACGAGGGGTGCAAGGCGGCTCTGAGAGCGGCTGTTCCTGCAGGGAGAGCTGCCGGGGCTAAATGGCCACATTGTCAGTGGCCCTGGCACTGCCGCTATTTTTAAACTCTCAGGGAAGTGCCTCAAAGTAGGAATTGTTCCCTGAATTTGGGTCAGACAGTCTACAAAAGCAGCTGCTCCTTTTGCCTCCCCTAGCCCTGTGCAGCCCGGTTGGAAAGCCGGGCTCCTGCCTGGGGGGAAGCGAATGCCGCAGGCAGGGCTGAGAAGAGGATGAGGTTAGAGGCGTGTTTGTGCCCCTGCCACCGAACGTCCTGTCCCCCAGGTGTGCCTGGAGCCGGGGACAAGGCGTGTGTGCTCGCCTGGGAGCAGGAAATCATGAGAAGCTGTCACCTAAACCGAGCAAATCACATCCTGCATTGTTGTACCCAGGCAAGGGCTTAATGCGCTGCCTGGAGAGAGGCTCGGGGCAGCTGGTTTTCATCTGCCTGCTCAGCCCAAGAACGAAGCCTCAAACAGGGACTCTGTGTCTTTTGTGCAGTCAGCCAACAAGTTTTTGGGGGTTCTCAGGGTTTTTTTTGTGCAGAGCACCTCGTTCTTTCTACTGCTCTCCTCAGATGCTGCTGTAGTGGGCTGGGGGAACAGGGGTTTGGGGCTTTGTGCTCCAGCATAGCTTTTCCAGCTGGGAGTTAGATGACTCTTCCCTGCTCTGGTTTGCTTCCAACTCATCTGGTCTCGGAGTGTCCAAATGCCGTGTCATTGGATGAAACTCCTTGAATAATTCCTGCTAATCTGGGTTTTGTTTCCGGCCGCTGCAGAGGAATGCTTTCAGCGTGGTTTTCAACAGTGCTGTCAAAACCAGATCCTCACCTCGTGCTGGAGAGAGGGCTGGGGGAGCTTTCTTCCAGAAGGTAGCCCCAAGGAGGGAGATCCTGTCTGTAGAGATGCTTCTTGCCCCGGCTGGATTGATCCTGCTCCTTGGAGCACACCTCGCCTCCTGTGAATAGCTCCCGACCCAAACAAACCCAGCCAAGGCTCTCCAGGATGGCCGGATGGATAAATTGGAGCACGGAGCGGGGGTGGGAGCGCTTGGGAATGACAGATGGAGCAGGAGCGCTGCGGGGCAAGAGACGGAGATTAAACGGAGCTGTTCAAGGACCAAAGCAGGAGCCTCTCTGGGTGCTGACGGCATCCGAGAGCTGGGAACACCTAATCTGGCCGGGGGAGGGCGGTCAGGCTGCTGCCGCTCCATAACTCACATCCCTGGAGCGTCACTGCGCGTCACTGCCCCGGGGCTGCTCTGCTCTGCTCTGCTCTGCTCTGCTAAATTAGGTCACTTTGGCTTTATCTTCTATTTCACTCGGGCTGTGCAAGTCCCTTCTCTGCTTTGGTTTGGGGTGAGGAGCGCTGAGCACCTCAAGGAAAGATAAAGTGATCAGAGACGGACAAGGAGCAGAGTTCTCTGGCCGGTGTGTCACTGCCCTGGCACCGGGGCTGCTCTGCTCTGCTCTTCAAAATTAGGTCACTTTGGCTTCATCTTCTATTTCACTCAGGGTATGCAGTCTCTTCCTCTGCTTTGGTTTGGGGTGAGGAGCGCTGGGCATCCCCAGGAAGGATAAAGGGATCAGAGTGGGACAGGGAGCAGAGTTCCCTGGCCGGTGTGTCCTGCCCGGCACTGCTCTGCCTGCGGGGACACTGCCCAAAACCAGCCCTTGCACGGCCCTGCTGCAGCCTCAGGAGCAGCTCTTGCTGCTCTCTCACCTCCTCATCCGGCTCACTGGGGATTTTACCTTCCTTTCTATTCATAAAATAAAAGCGTTCTGGGCTTTACCAGCTGCTCTTTGGGGGACAGCTCCAAATGTCCCCCTGCCTGGGAAGGGATGGAGCTGGGGTTACCAGGGATGCCAGAGGTGTAGCAGGCATCCTCCTGCTTGCCTGGGAAGTGTTCAATCCCAAATCAGCAGCAGTGGAATTCCCAGGTGTAAGAAACTGAGTCCCCCCTTCTTGTGGTGCTGTTCGGGTCTCCCTGGCTTTGGGGTGAGCAATAATTTTAAGCACCACTCTTTTCCAAGCTCAGATCTGTGCTGTGTGACCTTGTTGTTGGGGGATAAATGCACTGAGAGCTCCTGTGGCACTGCTCTGACTGCCTGTTTTTCCCCAAATTGCAGACCTGCACTGAACCACAGGAGTCCCTGCACCAAAACCAACCATCATCATCATCTCTGCTTCTGCTGGCAGCATGAGCCCTGCCCTGCCTTGGATCATTCCTCTTGGATGTGTGCTGCTGCTGACAGAGACAGCTGAGTGCTTTATCTTGCCCAACTCAAGCCACCTGGAGAGCATCCTGAGCAAGTACCAGGATGGGGAAGCTCACTCCAGGTCCAAGAGAGCCATTTTATTCTCAGACAGACAGGAGATACTGATGCTCCACAATAAATTGAGAGGTCAGGTGTATCCAGTGGCCTCTAACATGGAATACATGGTGAGTCTAAAACCTGATACATCACTTTTTTTTTCTTCCTAGCTGTATTTTAATTTTCCTTGTGATGCGAAAGGTGTAGTGAATTTCCTCTGAAGTTAAGTTTTTCTCAAGATGTTTCCTGCAGCCTTTCATTCCAGAGTGAATGATGCTTTAGCTCAGTGGCCTGTTTTGGTTGGAGAGGGCTGCTGATGGGTCACTGAGTCCATCCTCTGCATAGTTTCAGGACTGGTTCCATTATTCATAAAGGAGCATCTGGCCCAGCCCTGGATGCATCTCCGGTGATGGCAATTCCCCAGCCTGCCTCAGCAGGTTCTTCCATTTCCTTCAAGTCATAAAAGCAGCAAATTTTCCCCAGTGTTTAACTCCTGATCTCCCTGTGAAAGCTTTCAGGCTGTTGTGGGCACACCACAGTCTGCTCAGGGAATCTTCTGGTGGTTTTTTTTGGTTGCCAGCCCAATGCTGGAGGTGGCACCTGCCCTCAGTCACACACTGATCACCTGAGCTTAGCAAAGTGAGCCAAACCCCCACCTTGCTCCTGGGAATCTGCACACGACCACAGGGAAAGGGGCCTGAGGAATGTGGCTCCATCTGCAAAGAATTTCAATCACTGGAAATAGCTGGAAAGGCTTTGGGAGTTCCTGGGTGGATGGGTCAGTGCTGTTGGGTTTTGTAGTTCAGGAAAGCAAAATAAAAGTTTGGTCAATGTGTTCTCCCACTTCAGAGGGAGAACTTAAAAGTTGGAGGAGTATGAAATACGCCTTTGCCATCAACAATTCACAGGAATATTTTTTTTTCACCTGATGCCAGAGACCCTATTTGAGCTATTTTTGTCGTGCCATCAAAATATTACAGGGCCACAAAATGATGTAGGCAAATAATTACTTTTTGTGTGCCTTTTCCCAGCGTGCAAATATAGTTCTGACCAAAACTAGTCTGACTTCAACCGTGCGCTCCTGCTGACGGATCAAATGATGGATGACTTGTTAAGCCCGTGTTTAAAAGGGTAAAAGAAAAGTATGCTTAAATGTAATATAAAATTGTTTGCCAGCTGTGCTGAAGTGAGGGCTGCAGATGGAAAATCCTGCCTTTTGTGACTGCAGGGATGAAGGGAAGAGAAGGGAGGGCGGGGAGTGGTGAGGAAGGACAGCTCGGTCCGTCCACACCAGCTGGGTTTTGGTCCCCCTTTGCCAGAAATCCTGTGCCTTTCTAAGAACCAGGGACTGTATCCCTTTCTCTGCAGCTCTCACATTATCCTGCAGGGAAGTGCTGCCAGAAGAGGCGAGGGGGTTGATTTGCAGAGGGTAAACACAAAGCATGAGCGAGCCCAAGGTGTTTTGGCAGAGCAGCCCAGGCCCGGCCGCTGTTTGCCTTCTGTGTTTGCCTTTGCTCAGGGAGCTTTTCTAGTGGTTTTTATGGGTGATTGAGGGCAAATGAAAGGGCCTTATGTGCTCTGAAGAAAGGAGCTGAGTATGAGATGGGGCTGCTTGGAAGGGCTATAATCAGCCTTTCATGTGCTCGTGTTTACCCAGTATGACTTGGAAACACCGTGTATGTGCTGAACGGGAATTTCTCTTTAATCCTTTGTCCTGCAGAGGACATTTCTCATTTGGACTCGTTTAAGAGGATGGTCTGTCTTTAGAACCATAGATAAACTTTGCTCTTTCCCTTTGGTGCCACAGTGGAGAGTCACTGGAGATGTGCTGGGATTATTTGTGGATGAGTAGGTAGAGTTTGTTCTAGCCCATCAATCTCCAAACACTCCCTTGTGAAAATCCTTTCTCTATATCTGATATATTTAAGTGGTCTAAAAGGGAAATGGGACCTAATGTAATCCAGGAAAGGGACATATTTAACTGCTACTGGATGAACTTCAGTTGTTGGACACTGTTAATAAGAAAGCAAGAACACAACGAGTCCTATGAATTATCTGGAGATCAAAAGAATTATTATATACATATGGGATAAAGGCAAAACAGGCTGAAGAATGAAGAAAGAAACGGTTTAGCTGCTGGGTCTGTGTAATTAATTGAAAGCTGGCACAGGTACTCAGTGCTAATGGAAAATGAGTGAGCAGGGCACAACTTCCTGACAGAATTCAGTTCAAAATTACCTTAACCCCTCTAGCAGCTCCATGATCGACACTTCCAGAGTGCATTTGGACTGTGTAACAGAGGTGGATGGGTGCCAAGGGCAAAACAAACTCCTTGTTAACAGTCCCAGAGTGAAAAGGACATAACGGACTCAGAGGAAAAAGGACATAATGGATCCTAAGGCATGGTGACCTTTTAAGATGGCTTAGTCAGATGCTTTCAGCAGTGATGAAAGGCAGAAATCTTTCCTCTTGCGGCGGCCTCAGAGACAGCTGGATAAAGCAAAACTGTTCTCAGTGTAGATTGCTGGAAGGAAAATAGTTTGTTTTCATGTGTAAGGTATGCATCCTTCCTCCCAACTGCCGGCTGGTGGCTTTCCCTGTCAGGATGGGAGAGTGGGGGTTAGCAAAAAGCATCTCCAGACCTCTGCCAGGACATGTCAGCCCTGGAGTTTGATGCCACTTTAAAAGGAAGCTGCCAGTGCTGCAGAAAGTCTGAGCTGGGGAGGAAAATGAGGGAGTAACCTGATCACTGCAATTCAGGTGTCTGGCTTTGGGTTTGCAGGCTCGTCAGGCTGAGTGAGCAGACTGCTTGTGGGATCATTATTACATCTGGACCTACAAGCTGTGGTATGATGTGTGCTTGCCATGCATATATTTTACACACACACTGTCCACTCCACTCTGAAAGGCCATTAGAAATTTGCAGGAGTAAAAAAAGAGAGGCCATGTGCTAAACCACCTGGAATCACACACACCCAAAAAATTCTCAACCTCTGCTTCTGAAGGAAGCTGAGCACAGGCTCGTTGCCCCTCTGGCTTCAGTCAACCTTCCTAGATACTGCTTTGAATATTGGCATAAAGAATCCTTGCAAGTGTAGCTGGGAAAGTCTGAAATCTCTTTTTTTTCCCCCCGCTATGTTTATTGCTCTGAAATAATTCCAGCCTCCTGACCGCATTCCCGTCTGAGAGCAAGAGGCAAATATCTGCTCTAATTTAGATGGGATGGCTTTGTAATCTGATGCCTGCAGAAAGGAGCTTCTTTCCTCACGAAGCAAAAAGCCATGCAGAGATGGAGCTCCTTCCCAATTACCTGTGAAGTGTCTTTTGTCCGAGTTCATTTATTTTATCCGCAGGCATCAAAGGGAGATGCAACGCGTACACTCTCATTAATTCCCATTTAATAGCCTATTGCTCAGAACGTCTCTGCAGTAAATTAGGAGATTTGGAACATCTCCACCTCCAGGGCTGCAGGGAATAAAGCTGAGTAGGATGTCTGAGGAGCTCGGAGGGCAGGACATCTTGGGAGAGTTTCTGTGGCTTTTGTGCTGGATGGGAGAGCAGCTGTGGCCGGTCACTGCCGAGCCCACGGAGTGGGAAACCACAAAAAACAGTGTCTGGCATGGCAAGGAGCCTGAGCAGAGGGCTGGGGATGTGTGGTGGGTCTGATCCCATCGCTTTCAAGGAGCTGGAGAGCTGAGAAGGAAAAAGGTTTTGTTCCCTGTGTCAGAGCTGTGTCTGCACGGTGAATTTGCTCGGTCCAAAGCTGAGCTGGAGAGCTTGGGGCAGCTCTGGGATGCTGCTGGAACATGGATTTCTGAGAGTGCTTCGAGATAAGCTGTTCTGGGAGGGCTGTGAGCTCAGTGAGATGAGGTCATGTTTGCCTCTCTGAGATAGTGGAGACACACCAGGTTCCAGGAGACACTGCGTTTTCCTGCTGTCTTATCCAGGGATGGACAATCCTTCCCCAGCCCAGCTATAACAGCCTGAGACTGTGTCCAGATATGCTCAGAGTGAACACCTGATGGTTTTCAAATGTGTTTGAGAGCCTGGATGCCCTGCAGCCCTCCAAGCTCTGACAGGTCCTTTGAGACATTTGAGATCAGAAGTTGCTTTTCTTCTGGAGAAGACAAGATTTGGAAAGAGCAGCTGGTTGTGATGGTAAATGTCCAAAGAGGACAGTCTCTTGCTGGCACGTGGATGGGCTGGATGCACATTACAAGACCTCTCTTCTCTTTGGGTTTATTTGTAGGAATGTGCAGTAATATTTTAATCCCAGTGAATTATCCTCTAAGGGCTGTGCTGAATAGAGCAGCTGTCAGTAATTCCACAATGAATTCAGGGCACTGAATTCAAGCCTGGCCTTTAGAACAAATACTCTCCTGGGCAGCAGAGCCAGCAGAGCTGCTTTCCTGTTTGCCTTTGTGTGGTGTTGGAGCTCTCCTTTGGCTCCCAGCTGTGTGATATTCGATGAGGAGTGATCTCACCCCAGCATCCTGCCCTCAGTGGGAACAGAAATGGGATTTGTCACTTCTAACGTGATGCCTGCTTCAGTGAGAGTGGAAAAAGCTTGAAAACCCTGGGGCTTTGCCACCTCTGATGTATTTGACTGGATCCACTGGTGGACTCTCATTTATCCAGGAAGGAGACTGAGAGACCCAGACTCACACTCCTTAATTAACTAATTAATTAATCAAAATCTCCAGTGATGGTGGAGGTAGTGGAGCTCTCCACTGCTGGAGTACTCCTTGATGGGAAAGCCTGGTGATATCCCAACAGCAAGGACAATGGATGAAAAATCATGCTGAAATACACCAAAGCACTGAGTATATGTCAGAACTCTTGCAGGACTCAGAAATATGTGTCATGTTGGAGATCATGGGATCTCCAACCTCAAATTTTCATTTTTAATTCTTTAAAACGTATTAGAAAAACAACTGCCAAGAATATCTTGTGGTTTAGGGTGGATGGCCTGGGTGTGTTCTTGAGTTCTTCCCATGTAGGTTTGTGTTTTCTGGTGACCTGTGTGAAGCATGGCATCAGCTGGGGAAAACCATAGACACTTTAGTGCCCTGGACTTCCATGGCAGAGGAACATGCTGAGAAATGTGATTTTAGCACAGAAATTGGGTGGCTTCACCAGGACAGCCCAGACACGTGGAGGGAGGTGATCTGTACCTTAGTCTTTCTCCACTAACTGCTGTTGGTTTAATCTCTTGATCTAGCGAGTTTGAGATGAAAAACTGACCTGTTCTTTTCTCTCCCCACCCCCCTGGAGAGCTGGGATGAGGAGCTGGAGAGGACAGCACACGCTTGGGCTCAGCAGTGCATCTGGGACCACGGGCCCAGCGACCTCATCAGGTCCATTGGGCAGAACCTGGCTGTTCACTGGGGCAGGTGAGACCTGGGTCACTGCAGAGGGTGGTTTGTGGCTCCTCCTTTGGGGACAGCTGGGAAATTTGCTCTGATGCTTGGTAGCAGCAGGGAGATGGGAGAAAAGCTGGGGAGAAAAGCACAAAATCATTAATTGTGATGGTGTCCCTGGGATGGTTATGGTGATAATGCTTGCAGCCAACTTCCACTCAGACATCCCAGGAAACCAGCACTGATTTGGGCTCCTCCATCCCTCTGGATCTTGGGGTAACACACTTAAAGTCATTCCTATTCCTCAAGGTACAGAAATCTGAAGCTTTGCTCCTACATCTGCTGTTTTGGGAGGGTTCTGGCAAAATGCAGCTGAAGGCTGAAGTTTCTCAGGAGCAATGCCTGCATTCAGCTCAGAATTTGTGTCTGGATTCAGTTCAGAACTTAATTCTCTCTTGCTGTGTTTTCCATAAATATTTATCTGGCTCCCGAATTTTCTTTACTGAAAACACTTTGCAGGGTTTTTCTCAATTCCTGGGGCAAGTTGTTAAACTGGAGTCATTAACCCAGTTAGGAAAGCTGAAATAAAGGCTTCCCAAGGGATTTTCCTCTCCATCTCAAGCTAAAATTTGTTTATTGTTAAACCCCTGTTTTTAAGCTTGTTAGAGGTTAAACCTGCTTTGCACAGCAAACATTTTGCACCAGCTCAGGAATCCTGTGTTTTCCCCCAATTCCTGGGTGGAAGTCCAGTTACCTGTGTCGTAAATCAGGTAGAACTTGGTGGAAAACAAAGGAAATTTTCTGGTGTGAAATTAGAGTGATGTAAAAATGGGGCCCATTTTAATGTTTGGAAAGCAGAGTGGTTAATTCATTGGAAACAAAGTCAAAGGATCATGCTGTTTTTGGCTGTCCTACAAGTGCTCAGGATGGCCATGGGCTCCTGATGGAGGAAGATCCAATCTTGGTCCCTGAGAGGAAAAGAAAAATCAGATTTATCTCAGCTTTTTCATAACTTGATTGCCTCCATTTCCTCTCCTGTAAAATAGGATTCGGAAAGTATTCGCTTCATGACATCATGAGATGGATGTTTTTAAAATGCTTCTAATGAATGGTTTTTAATGAGAAGTTGGCTGAAAGGATAAGCTCCAGCCAGTAATGATATCATTTGGATTTCTGGCAGCTTGCTTGGTGTGAGCTGTTGAAAGCAATCAACCAGCAGTGGGTTTGGTGCAGTTGGCAGATCCCTGTTTGCTCACTGTGTGTGCAGTGTGTAAAATGTGTGTGAGTTCCTACAGGTGGTTTTGTCACCGTTTTTGCTCCCCAAACAGCATCAGCACTGCCTCAGAGGGTGGTGTCTGAGGCAGGGATTACACAGAGGGTAAAGGGGGCTTGGTGCAGGGGAGAATTGCTGCCAAAAAAAGGCAGGATAGGAGTGCAGTGCACCAGCTACTCCACACCAGTTCCTGGTAGGATGGGATGAGGAAAAGCCCACTCCCTTTCAGAGCTCTTACAGTACTGGCTGTGACTTAACTTCCAGATTGAACAAATTGCCCCGTGGTAAAATAGGTACATGATGGATTTTGGTTTAAGAAGTTTGGCAAAGCCTAACTTCTGTTTACTTTCAAAACACAGCTTTCTGCCAAACTAGAAGGTATTTTGTAGTTGAGTGGAGAAGTGAGAGGGCATTTCAGGTCAGCAGCACCTGAGGATCATGTCAAACCTATAAATAATACAGAGTCAGGTCAGGCTGTGAATCTGAGGGGAAAAAGTCATAGAAACACACAACAGTTTGGGTTGGAAGGGACCTCAAAGATCTTCCAGTTCCAGCTACCCTGACATGGCAGGGACACCTTCCACTATCCCAGGTGGTTCCAAGACCTGTCCAGCCTGGCCTTGGACATTGCAGGGATCCAGGGGCAGCCACAGCTCCTCTGGGCACCTGTGCCAGGGCCTGCCCACCCTCCCAGGGAGCAATTCCTTCCCAAAATCCCATCTTACCCTTCATCTTTAACATTTTTTTTATATATATATTTGAGAACTACCAGAACATCCTGATTCCAGCTGCCTTTTCCCCCCCAGGTATCGATCTCCAGCATTCCACGTCCAGTCCTGGTATGATGAAGTGAAAGATTACACATTCCCATATCCTCATGAGTGCAACCCATGGTGCCCAGACAGGTGCTCAGGTGCCATGTGCACACATTACACCCAGGTAAAGGACTCCAGGGTGTCTCTACCCACACTGCCCACATCCCCCCATCTCTATATTGGGGTAATTTACTTATTTTCAATAACTACATTTCCCTCACAGATAGTCTGGGCCACGACCAACAGGATTGGCTGTGCTGTGAATGTCTGCAAGCAGATGAATGTTTGGGGAGAGATCTGGGAGAATGCTGTCTACCTGGTCTGCAACTACTCCCCCAAGTAAGGCAGAGCAGCTGGGCTCCCTCCAGCTCCCCCAAAACTGGCAGCTTGCTTAACTAGCTCGGGGTCTGGGGAAGAGATTTCAGGCAGTCTAGACTGGTGGTTGTGGCTTTAAATTTTTTCTTTAGACAGCAGCAAAGGGCTGGTTCAAAACTCCTGAGAGCTGCCTGGAAAACTGAATGGGAGGCTGGGGCCAGGCTGGAGCTTTGATGTTGCTGCCATGGGAAGGGAAAGGAGGAGCAGGAGATGGCCAGGATGGAGCTGCTGAGCCAGGCTTGCTCTGTGCTGTCAGATGGTGGGAAGGGATGGGGTGGTGGTTAGTGCCAAAAGAACCCTGAAATAACTGCAGCAGTCAGGATTTCGCTAGCTCGACGGTTTGATTAAATTTCAAAACGAAAATCGTATTTCTTGCCTACTACATCCAGGAGGAGTTTACTACCTGGCAATGGCAGTTAATATTTTCTGGTTTAATGGCTAATAGGAGAAAAGTTCCCACTCCAAGCCCTTGGCAATTTAAAACTTCCAAACAAAATGAAAGAGGGAAATGGCTCTGTGCAAACGGAGTGGCGTGGGGAGCATCTGACTTCAGGGGATCACAGTGCAGAATAATGCAAAGGAAAAAGAAGAGTGGGGCTGCAGCTGCCATGTGCCAGGCAGAGCTCTCTGGCTGGGCTCTCTAAGCCCCTCTCCCCACGTCAGATGAGCACATTGTGCTGGGGTTTGGTGGGATTTAACAACCTGCTCCTCCTGAGGGATAACAGCATCTCCCACAGAGCCCCCACAGCAGGCTGGGCCACTCACACGTCATCCATTCAGAGCTGCTGGGTGGAAAAATGCTCTATTTCTGCAGTTTCTGCTTAATCTTTTCTCTCTGGCATGGGTGCACATTGTCCTCATGTAGCCTTATAGGTGGAGACAGCTGAAAGAGCATAACTCAGGAGTTTATAGCCACAGCTTAACTCCGGCTCCTTCAGCCTCCTCATCCCCTAAAACTTGCAGGACAGAATGCCAAAATGGGCTGTTGTTTCTGGGGAGTTTCTTCAGCAAAATGCACTAATCCATTGATTTATTTCTGTTTACATAAGATCTTGGTGTTTCTATTGAAATGTAACATAAAAGCGACACGGCATAAGATTTAAGCAAACCCCTAAAAAACGTCATTTTGGAGATGAAATGAGCAGGAACACCTTTCCTACGAGGCTGGCTGTTTAGTCTATATTTAGCTGCAGTAGGCCAGGGTGCTGTTCCTGGTTTTGGAGGATGGGAGGGGTGTCTGGGTGCTCATTTCTCCTGTGCTCCCAGGGGTAACTGGATCGGAGAAGCTCCGTACAAGACCGGCCGTCCCTGCTCCGAGTGCCCGCCCAGCTACGGGGGGAGCTGCCACAACAACCTCTGCCACAAAGGTACCTGCTGGGGGCTTGGAGCACCTCTGGGCTGGGGGACAAGGCTGGAGCCAGCCTCTGGAAGCTTCTAATTAGAACCAGCCACAGCTCCATGCTCATTTTAATTAGCCATCCTCAATATCCCAATGTTGGGAAACGTGGGAAATCATCAGCTGCTGAAAGCAAGAATCCCTGAGCTGCTGATAAATGTGGAGCTGGGATCCAGAAGGTTGTCCTGGTGCAAACAGATAGTTTGGATGGGGAGAAGCAGCTCTGAGCTCCCATGGGTTTGGCACAGGAACTGCAGGGGGTTTTGAGTGCTGGAGCAGGAGGGATCCCATCCTGGTGGGGCTTTTTGGGGAAGGGAATTTTCTCTCTCCAGTGCTTGGCAGAGGCAATGTGGGTGGGCAGAGCTTGGCTGTCTGTCCTGCTCCTTCAGGGGCCACAGATGGAGCCTTTGCCTCCCTCCCCACCTTGCTTTTCAGGGATGCAAAATGAATGTAGTGATTCATGTCCCTTGGAGGAGAGGAGGGGGATCCTGAAGGGTTTTTCCTGACCTGTGGAGTATTTTTGGAAGAAAAGTCAATAGAATGAAACATATTATTTAGGGTGAGCCCTCCAGTGCAGCAGTGCTACCCCTGGCATCCAGGATCTCCTGGGGTCATTTCTCTCCTCCCAAGTGTTTTGCTCCCCAGAGATCTGGGCTGGCCCTTCAAAAACAGGGAGATTCCCTGCAGGCCTGCCCAAAGCAGAGGTTTGTTTTGCTGCCACCATGCATTTCTCATTTTTCATCTTGTGGGGTTTGAAGGAGGACCCCAGGGTGCAAGTGGGCTGCAGCAGAAGGAAGGGGATGCCCCAGTGGAATGTGAACACTTCAGCAAATTTGTGTTTTCCTCCAGAGGGAAGAGCTGAGTGGGAAACAGAGGGAGGAATATCAGCACTTTTTTTTTTTCCTCACTAATTAGTGAGGATCCCTTCAAATCTTTATTTTGAGGTGCTGTAAATGCTGTTTTACATGCAGAGGAGCAGGAGAGGATTCAGCCCTGTGCTGCACCCAGTGGGTATTTTTGTTCTCCCAGCTATTGAAAAGCAGATCCTTGTCCAACTCAATCATCCCCACAGAATATGAACCTGCCTGTCTTGCCCACCAGGGTGAGCACCCTGTAACCATTTTGAATCCCCTCTCGTGCCAAGCTCACCGTTATGAAGATCCCATCATTGCTGAGACAGACGAGACCAACGAGGTGGAGATTCCTCAGGTGGCAGAGCAGAAACCGGTGCAGTTCCACCTTCCAGAAAACAAACCCAGCAGAACCACCAAGCCCAAGAAAACCAGCCCAGAATCCTACATGAGTAAGACACAGCCTTTCTCTTCTTCAGCTCCTATGAGTTTTGAAGCACCTCTGTGGGAAAAGGTGTGGAAAGTGATGAGGAGAGTGAGGGATAAAGGAGCTGGGAGGATTTGAGTGGAGGGAGAGGTGATCTGTCCTTGTCCTCCTTATCTCCATAAAATATCAATCTACCCAAAGTCCCCTCAATCAGTAATTAATTTAGCAACTCTTGGTTTTATTTCTCCTTTAAAAAACTCTGCATTCAGCACTTACCCTTTTTCACAACTTTTCTGGGATTTATAGATTGTTTCCTCTTTATGTCTTGCTTGGGAATATTTCTGAATTTATTTGTGGAGCTGCTGGTACTTCCTGAGTTGTTTTCCAACTGCTGTTAATTAAAAGACACTTATTGAGAAAACAAGGTGGGACAAGCCAGCGGGTCCTTTTCAAGTTTATCTGCCAGCATCTGCAGAGTCTGTAATTAAAAGGAGAATGAGAGCTCTGACTGCAGACCTCAGGCTGTAAATCAAAGCCTTCAGCTGTCAGCTGCATCTTTCTTGCTAATATTCCAGAGACACCTGTCTCAGGTGAAGGGCTAAAGAGGCACCAACTGCTCCAGGCTGGATAAAATCAGATTTTTATCTTGCTGCACCAAAGACCTCCAGGAAAGTTGTGTAGAAGTTGCTCATTTCTGGAGCCCAGGAGCAGGCTGAGCAATTTCCTTTTTAAAAAATGAATTTATTAGATCCTTTTTTTTTTTTTTCCTCTCCAGCACAAGTCATTACCTGTGAAACCAAGATGAGAGACAAGTGCAGAGGCTCAACGTGCAACAGGTAGGGTTTTGTTGATACTTCTTGGAGTGCTGAGGGGAAAAATATAGAAATATTTACTTTTTATTGCTAAATATTTTTAATAAATATTTGATAAATATTTATATTTTATTAGTAAATATGACTCAGCTCTTGCAAACATAGAATAGTTTGCACTATGTATTTTTTGTGACACTCTAGGTAGATCTTTTTAGGAAAACCCCCAAAACCCATCCAAAAAAATCCCCTAAATTTCTCTTAATTCAAGCCTTCAGCCAAGCCTGGCAATAAGGTGATTGGGTTGATTTTATTCAGCCATGATGACCCACAGTTTCAGGTGTCCAAAATAATTTAATAAATTTGGGCAGAGTCATTTTTCGAGCCCTTTTCATGCATTCCACTGCTGTCCAAGCCAGACCAATAATTCATGGCTTGTCCCCTCCCAGCCAGTCAAGAACTTCTGGTTAAGGTTTCTTTCTAAGAGAACAGGACAGTTTATCACTTGGAGAAAAACCAAATCCACAGAACCTAAATATTGGTCGGGCTCTTAAGGAGGGTGGAGCAACTGTTTTAAAAAGCAGCAATTTTGCAATCCTGTTTTTTAAAACGGGAGAGCTACGTGAAATGAATGGAATGACTATTAAATGAAATAGAGCCAAAGTCTGTTTTTCTTGAATTGTTTTTCGCCACCCTCAGAGATATATATCTTTACTAGGTATTTGTGCCCAGCTGGCTGCTTGTACAGTAAGGGAAAGATCTTTGGAACATTTTATTACGAAAGTGTAAGTACCTTTTAATAGCTCCTGGATGTAATTTGTGGGAGGCAGTGGCAATGACAGAAATGGGAAATGCCAGCCATTCTGGTGTAATTTGGCTTTTCATATTCTCTGCCTGTGCTGCTGTAAAGTGGTGCTAATAAGGATTATCTGTATTTTCCTCATCTTGGTGTTGAAAAAAGAGACAGACTCTGGGAAGGCAAAGTGGTTCCAGATGTGATTTTATCAGGAATTGTCCTTAATGTGGACACCCGTGGAAAGTGAGGGATGAGGATCAATAGGCAGCTCCTACAAAGGTCTCTTTGTTCATGTGGGCAGCTGTCATCTGAGCAGAAACTTTTTATAAAAAACACAGTTAAATTTTGTAATTAATACTTTGGGCTGATTTGCTTGATCTTAAATTAGTAAGATCATTTATAAATAAGGCATGGCACCATTTTCCCATCAAAACTACTTTTGGGGTGAAGGAAGTTGGAAGATAAAAGGGTTTTTTTGGGTAAAATCACATTTTCTTTCCCTATTCCAACTGGTGGTGCGTGACTGAATCACCCCTGATGTGTCTTTGCCCTGCAACTTCTGTGATTGCAGACATCCAACCCCTCCAAGTGGCGTCAGCAGAAATATTTTGGGTTTGAATATTTTGTCGAGAACTGGAAATATTTCAGACTGGTTGCTCACTTCCAACGCTGCTTTTCCTCTAAATTGTATTTAAATGTATGGTTTTGTTATTTAAAGAAAAAAAAAAAAAAGAACTTGCCATTCAACCAATGCTTAAAATAATAGTAATGAAAGAATCAGGCTGTGTTGGGAGAGGAAGATTTAACAACCAGATTCCAAAGGAGTGTACTCAGCTTATTTTCCACTTGGTGCTTTGGTGGTGGTTTCATTTCTTCTCCATTTTTCACGTACCACTTGGGCAGCGTTGCTCTGTGAATGAGATTTATTTGATTTTTTTCACACCCCATTTATTTATCTCTTGTCAGTCCTCCAGCATTTGTCGTGCTGCAATCCATTATGGAATCCTGGACAACAAAGGAGGGCTGGTGGATATCACGAGGAAAGGGAGGACACCTGCTTTTGTGAAGTCCACCAGGAACGGTGTGGAGTCTTTCAGGTACTGCCTTCACCAAAAATTATTAATATTTGCTTTAAATACAAGCAGATGTTCAGTCATCTTTGATGCTCTCATGTAGACACAGTGATCCAAGTAATTATACTCTGCTTATTTTTTTAATGATTTCTTTGTTTGCTTGTTTTACAGGAAAAGTAAACCTTCAAATGCATTCATGGTTTCCAAAGTCACAAGTAAGTTTTAAAAGTTGAGGGGAGAAAATATTGTTGCTGGAGTTTTAGGGGCTACTTGGAAACATCATTCTCTCAGGGCTCTTTTTCATTTTCAGTGGTTGTGTCAAATGGTTCTGTGCCACAGCCAAGCCCTGGGGTGATCTGGAGCTTTAGAGTGACTGCCCACCCTCCATGGGCAATTCCACCTTCACCCACCTCATTTTCCTGGGGGTATCTAAGAGGAAGGTAGAGAAATAGGTGATAATGGGCCAATTCCAGCAGCACATCCTGCTGATGGATCACGGTGGGGTCCAGACCTCAACTGGTGATGAAGGGAGGCAAGCTGAGCCATCCATCTTTAAAAACCTCAGTCAAGTGTCAGCACTTACAAAAACTGAAAAAAAAAAAAAAAAAGTGGCTAATGTGCTAGTGCAGTAATGTAATGAAAAACACAATACATGTGAAATTAGTTTTTAATGGTGAGTCATCGCATTTCTGATGGGCATATAAATAAACACTGCTCCACTTTTTCAAAGATATTCAGAAAGTGGGAATTGTTTAAAAATTCCTCCAACACAACCACTCTTTTGATTAGATCCACCTGAGCCCCTTTCAGGGAGAGCTGTAGGTGTCAGGATATTTGGGCTCCACATCTGGAACTGCAGCAAACCCTCGTGTTGTGGATCAGCTCTTCTGAAAGCTGTGACCTTTTTAAGGCCACGTTGTGGGGTGGTTGTAGGATTCCTGCTGGAGATTGGGTAACCCCACCCTGGGATCCTGCTGCTGGAGCAGCTTTGCTCCTGGTGCTCTCAGCTGGGCAAGGGTCTCACCAAACACACTGTGTGGCTCTGGCTTGTATTTTCTGCAGCAGCCTGAGCTTTTGAGTCTAACAATTTGCCTTTCCACGTTTATCTTGGCAGCACAGACTCTGGATTGTTACACCACGGTAGCTGAACTGTGCCACTTCAAAAAGCCAGCGAGCCACTGCCCAAGGTAACACAAATCTGTTGGGTTTAAACTCTGTCCTAAGGAGGGGACTGAGGTGCTGAGGGCCCTGAATTTGAGGGCTGGTGGGAGAAGAGCTGGTCATACTGGTTGAACTGGAGAAGGGGGTTGGGAATGGTGTTTCCTCCTGCCACCATGCTTTTCTTGGCATCACTGTAGAAAATTCACTTTATGTCTTTGGGTGGCTTCAGTAATGTACCAGCCAGGCTGCACAGCCCTGTCCCAGCACACTCCCATGTGTGAGCGTGCAACTGCACACTCCTTGTCTTTTTGCTTCTGCATTTGCTGGGTTTCGGATGTGCTTTTCCTTTCCACCTTAAAACATGGAAGAGGTTAGTTCTGGAAACTGTGCAGGAGTACGTGATGGGGCAGAGGGGCACAAACACTGCAGAGATTTATGTGCACAGAATTGAGCAAAAATACAGGTACTCCCCCTTGAAAGAGTCATAAAAGACCAATCCCTCTTCTAGTGGTCCCAATCCCTCTATTTGCAGCTCTGCAGCAACAACCAAATGTCATCTGAGGGGAGCGAATAATCAAATTCACTGTTGCCACCTGCAGACCAGATGCAGGCACTCGAAATCTCCCAGGAATGCAGCTTGCCTTCCTGTCCAGCCCTGCTGAGGAGAATAAATCTGAATCCATTGTTTTCTAGGATTTATTGCCCAGCCCACTGCAAGGACGAGCCCTCGTACTGGGCGCCCGTGTTTGGCACCAACGTTTATGCAGATGTGAGTAAAAATCCTTTCATGTCGTGACAGTCCTGTCCCAGAGCTGGGTCACTCTGGGCTTCAGGGGCGTCCTGGTTTGAAGGACAGGTTCTGCCAATAAAGGCAGAAGCTTCTCTTAGAAATGGAGAATGTAAACTCCCTCCCTCCAAATTATTATAATTTGGAAATTAAGGGGCTCTCAGGCAAAGATATGGGAATTAGGAATAGCAGTTCTTTACTAGGAAAATTAAAATAGAAATA
>JAOTQP010000567.1:3170782-3186473 GCA_026413545.1 Cichladusa arquata | reverse complement strand
AGGGTCACTGCCCCACCCGGCTTCAGCAGATGGTGACAGAATACACATTTCTGGCCACATCCTGTATTGCAACCCAACACATTCTCTGCTGTAGTTATTTCACGTGGGGATGGGTAAATGTGAGTGAAAGATGGGGTCAACAGACTTGGGGAGCTCTTCTGCTCTCCAGCTTGGATTTATTCTGAAGGATTTGGATTTGTGTCACTGCACAGCTCCTTGAGTTGTGGCCACTGGGTTTGGTGAGCCCTTCTACTCTCCAGCACTGACTTCTTCCTAGAGATTTGGTCATGTCCCTTAACCTCCCTAAGCCTTTGGGCTCTGGCTGTGAAATCATGGTGGCACATTTTTACCTTTTTAAAGCATTTTGGGGTTTATGGATGAGCACCAAAGGGCTTTTGTTCCATCCTATTACACTATATTGACAGGAAGAGACTTCCCTCCCCTCTCCTCCTCTTTCTGGGAGATGAGCAGTTTCTGAGCAGCCAGGACAGAACTCAGAGCAGTGGAAAGAAAGTGTGTCAGCTGGTTTTATGGGTTTGTTTTTCTGAGCTCTGCTCATGGGGATGAGCAGAGACTTGATGCTAAAACTGGGCAGTGTCATTTTCTTGAAATCTCTTAATATTAGGCCTCTGAAGACTGGGTCTCAATGATTTTCCATTCACGGGTGTCTGGTTATTTTGGATTTTTTCCTCATTTTCTTTTTTCCATTGGGGATGGTGCTCAGGAATGCCAGCTCCCTGGCTGCCCTGCAGCCTGTAGGATCATGGCTTTTGAAAGCCTGGGGGAAGCAGTCAGCAGCCTGTGGACCCGCAGTTTTGGTCACCCTGGAGCTTTGCAGACTGCTGAGAAAATCCATGCTGCAGGAATCATCCAGTAATTTGGAGAAGCAATTTTGAAAGCAATTTGAAAAAAAACGCCCACACTATTTTTAATTTTGCTCAAGACCAATTTTTTTTGAAGGTAGAGCTGCACAAACAGGTTATCCTGGACTAGCTCACAGGCAAATCCATGGAGCAGCTGCCTCCCTGCAGTACCTGCCTCCTGCATGCTCCCACCTGCAGGAAATGGGAAATAGTTTTCTCTTTTTTACAGAGCTCAAACCTCCCTCAGATCACCCCTGAACAGGGCCTGTGATTACAAAGGAATTAGGTGAGGAGCAGCATCCCAGGCTGGCATTGTGCTGACGCAAAAGGATTAGTGTCCTTTAATGAACCCATTTCCTACTCTCCCCCCCGGGGTATTGTTTCATAAAAGGGGGAATGGATGGTGGCTTGGGAGAAAAACAAAAAGCAATAATAGTAAAAAAGTATTTGGCCACTTCCTCGAAGGTTTGGTTAACCTTTTTTTTTTTTTTTTACTATTGTGCTAACAGGGTGATGTGGAGGTGTCAGGAAAGGGTTGAGGTTGGCATGAGGTTGGTGGCAAAGCAGGTGAAACCAGCTGGGACAAAGAGTTAGAGGTGACTCTGAATGGTGCTGCAAAGGGAGAGGTGGGAATGCTCAGAATGGGAAGTCCAGGAGAGAAATAACCACACCACACAAGGAGAATTTGGGGAAAGGCTGGATGGACCTGTGCAGGGTGCTGGGAATTAACCCAAGCCCACTGCTGAGGAATAGTTAAAGCAGGCAAAGAGCTGGATGAGACAAGTGCTGGTCTCCTGGGAGGGCTTTGGGAAGCCAACTTCATGTCTAGTGTGGCACCTGCATGGCCCTGGGGGCACTTGGGCTCCAACTGAGGCTTCTTAAATAAGTTATCTAAAAGAAAATGAAGCATTTAACCCTATTTCCAGTCTGCACTTTGCTTTAAAAAGCAGTTCATGGAATTGTTAGTGGGGAAATAAGTAAGGCTATGGAACAAGGATGTAGAGGAGACTTGAATTTTGGGATAAATTATTAAAATGCAAGAAATATGCAATGGTAAAAGTGGAGAGGCCTGTTTCTGGGGTGATCACAGAACCATGGAATGGTTTGGGTTGGAAGGGACTTCAGAGGTCATTCAGTTCCATGGGCAGGGACACTTTCCATAGACTGGGCTGCTCCAAGCCCTGTCCAACCTGGAGCTGTGGGAGCAGCCAGGGGTCTTCATGAAGGTTGTAAAAGAGCTTTTGGCTTCCAGGACACTCTGTCATTTGTCACTCTGCCAGGCTCCTGCTGTGACATAATCCTGGAGGGGAAACCCATCCCCGTCCCTGCCCAGGAGCCCCGTGGAGCCAGGAAAGAGAACAAATTCCCCACTTTTGAGATAAGGATTTATCCACAGCTGTGCGGTCATTGCTTGGAGGAGGAGGATGGAGGGATGGATGGATGGATGGATGGATGGATGGATACAGGCAGGAATTTTTCACCAGAGCAAACCGAGTTGGGAGTCAGCTCTCAGGAGACATGAGCTTAATTAAACCAATCACACTAGTGAGGAAATTCTGGGTGATTAAGCTCTTAGCCAGAGGATATTGTTAACGACCCACTACAAAGTGTGTTGTCATTTTATGGTGTGTGCCCTGGGGCTCATTTCATCAGCAATTGATCTCAGAGCATCCCAAGAGGCTTCATCATGGAAAACTGTTGTGTTGTCCATCCTGCTGTACTCCTGAACCTGGGAGGGAAGGCCTTGTTCTTGTAATTACTCATCTTCCAAAAGCTCTGCAATCAATTCATCAGAGCACAGCCTGGCCTGGGACATGAGAGGGCTGTAATCCAACAGAGTGATAACAGGAGGTTTGGACTAAGTCTGTTGGTCAAAGCTTTGAGTGAGCGGCGGAACAGCAAGTCCTGGAACAAAAAAATAACAGGAATGCTTTGAAAAGAACATTGTTCAGGATGTCTCCCAAATCGATCCAGGACAGTTTAATTTTACGAGCCAGTTTTAGATTTATAGATTTCCCACCACATATTAGGGCAAATTCACTGCATATCTCCCAAACACAGCATTCCCTCGCTCCCTTGACCATATATAGAAGCAAAACACCAAAATGGCACTCAAAAGTCCTAGAGCTGCCAAGAGATAGGCCATCCAAAGTGATAAATATATAGGGGACAAGGCAAAGCTGCCATATATGGCTGTGGGAGCCTGGGCCCTGTTGTACAAATGCAATGGGAACAGCTGCACTTGGCACTGGTTTTGTGGTGCTTGGATTTTTAGCAATCAGGGCATTTCTGGGCTTGGGGTTTTCACCTGCTGCAGTTTGCTGTGCAGGGTTGGTTTTTCCTCTCTGCCCTTCCAGCTTGCTGTATGTAAACCCTGCAGAGAGCTGATGGCCAAGTTTACACTATCCCTCAGCCTTTCCTGCTTTTGCTCCCTTTTCCTGGATGCTTTGGGGGCTTAGTCATCAGTGGTTTGTGTTCCTCCAGCTCTTCTGACTGCATGTCTGGGATGTGCAATACAGAAACTCCAGTCTTCCCAGAAGTGTAATCTCCCTCCACATTTGCTGTTTTATGGGGCAATGCCCATCCAAAAACTACACCAGTCAATGGGGGCAGCCCTTCTGTCTTTCCTAGAAAGAAGGATGTGAACTGGCCCAGATAATTAGTGGCCATTTACCTTAATCCAGGAGAAGCATTTCTTTTTCAAACAATGGTGTGGATAACCTTTGCTGAGGTCAGAGCACAGAGTTTCACCTCAGAGGTTTCTCTTCTGCAGTCACAAGAGACATTGGCTGGAAAATTGTCCTCAATTCGGTCTTGGTCCTGAATAAGATGAAGAAGTGTGGATTTAGATGGGATATTGGGAAGGAATTGTTCCCTGGGTGCCCAGAGCAGCTGTGGCTGCCCCTGGATCCCTGGAAGTGTCCAAGGCCAGGTTGGACAGGGCTTAGAGCAGCCTGGGACAGTGGAAGGTGTCTCTGACCATGGCAGAAGTGGCACTGGATGAGCTTTTCTTCCCCCCAAACCATTCCATGACTCTATGATGATCTCACCTGAGAATGATGGAAAATCTACTTGTCCTCTGTGGTGATGGTGGATCTTCTTTCACCCAGGGATTATGATATACCTGCAAGATCTAGTCCCTAGTTTGCCCAAAAAAGGGAAAAAATTCTTTCATAACTGTTTCTTTTTCTATTCCCTGTATTTCTCGGTGTTTATGGAATTGATAAATCTTTGTATATAAAATACAGACAGTGCATAATCAAAACAATTTGACATTTTTCAGAGCTCCAGTATCTGCAAAGCTGCAGTGCATGCAGGGGTCATTTCAGATGAAAGGGGAGGCTTTGTGGACGTGATGCCTGTAGAGAAGAAGAAAATCTACGTTGGCTCCCTAAAGAACGGTGTCCAGTCAGACAGGTGGGATTTCTTTCCTTTGTGCTCCCCTCCTCTTTTCCACAGCAGGTTCAGCTGCCTGTGAGAGTCAGCAGGTATCAGCTTGGTTTGGGAAGATGTGACTTTGCAGTGTCACTGTGAATTGTGACACCCAAACAACTGGAGCGTGCTGTCCTGCTCAGCTGCGTTCAGCTGCTGGGAGAGGTGGGGGATGTTGTTAAGCCTTGTTAGATGTTGTTTCAGCACAAGTCCATGGTAATACACTTTGCTGTGTGTTTAACACATCAGGAGATAAGCACAGGTATTTCCAGTTTCAGCCCACGTCATGATTTGGGTTTCATAATTTGGATTTCCATTCAATTCTGGGCAGTGGGATTAATTTCTATTTGTTGATTCATGTCCTCTATTCTCTTTGAAAGAAGCATGAGTAAATTAACCTCTTGAGGCATGATCAAACTTTTTGAAGACGAATTTGCCACCCTTGTAACTTTTTTTGTAGTTTCTGTTGGGCCAACCATGCTGGTTTTGGTGACCAATTACAAATCTGTGCTTCCAAAATCCTCATGACCACAACAATCCAGTCACAGCTCACCCAGTCCTTTCAAATTTGAGACTTCACTTTCAATCTGTTTTGTATTTTTTCAGATATTGGTGCCATGGCACTGATTTCTCAGGGCTGTGTTTGCAAGAATAGAATTTCCCACAATTAGGGTTTGGGTCACTGCTAACTCTGTCTGCTCTGTGCAGTTCTTCTTTTATAAGGACCATAAAGAATTCTATGAAGTTTGCTGGTTTTATTCTAACAATGGATATTCCAGAATGCTTTACAGCATCTCAAGAAATAAAACCAGACTAAGACAGGAAAGCTATAGCTGTTGAATATAGGAGGTTTAATATAGATTACCAGGGTCACCATTTTCCAATTTGATAAATTGGATTTAGGTGAAAAACCTCCTGTTCCTTTGAATTTTTTTCTATCTCAGTCTTGCTTTCACTTATCTTTTCTACTAAAAGACAACTTTTTACTGGGATGGTAAACTGTGCCCTAGCTAAGAATAAATCCCACCACTCTCAGGGATGTGCAATGTGAGCAGCCAGTGCTGATCTGAGAGGTGAGGGAAACCAGAGACCTCACAGTGGGGATGAGGATTTGGAAAGTGTTATTTGCACTCAGCAATAAGGAGCAGCTTCATGCTGTGAGATCCACCCGACAGTGAATTAGCTTTTCCAAGATTAGGGTGGACTCTTGCCCTTTAGGACACTGGAAATAACCTTGGGTAAAGATACACATCCAAACAGGTATGGGAAAAGATGGCCTTGAGCATTTACTAGGTCCTTACCCTCGTTGCAATGTTTATTTTGTGGGAATATGAAATTTTGTATTTCTCCTAGGTTTTTTCAGTGCAGTAAGACCTGGGAATAGAAACAACTCCTTTCCCCATGCACACAGCCACCCCAAACAGCTTGGAGTCAGAGTATCTGGGGACACCTGTGCAGATTGAAAATGAATATCCATATTTATTGTCATTTAACGTGAGCTGATCTGGCCATTCCCTCTGCCAGCACTAGGAGCCAAGCCAGACAGGCCCTGGGAACCTGCCAGCCTATTTGACAACTGGTTTTTTAGGAAAACATATTGCTCTTTATGCCTGAATCTCTGCACAAGGGAGCACAGTGTTCCTGGGATAAAAGCTAGGGCTGTAAGAGTCTGTTGCTTTCCAGCTCCTTTTGTTGGCACCAGCACTACAGATTTGGATTGAAAACATAAAAAAAAGGTGAAACCATGGATTTGTGCCACTTCTTTTTCATCCTTTATCTTTCCCCTGCTCCTGGTAGGAAAGAGGAGAAAATCAGAGTTGCCTGTTTGGGTTCTGCTGTGTCATTTGGTTCATCCCACATTTGTTTTCTTTTCCTCTTTTCTTTGTCTCCAGCTTGAAGAACCCTTCAGATGGGAATGCTTTCCGAATCTTTGCTGTGAAGCAGTAAAGCCCCAGGGAAGGTGCAGGTTTCTTTGGGAGAGCTCTCTGCGGATCTCCAGAGACACCAAAGCTCCTCTGAACGGCATCAGCTCTGCCCGTACCCTCCTTGCCCACCTCCTTCAGGGAATTCCAAAAGAAAAGGGGAAAAAAAAACCAACCAAAACCCCATAAAAAAAGACCCCAGGTTCTGACTCAGCTGTTGGCATCTCATGGCACCCGTGCAGCGTTGTATCTTCTCGTCTCGTGTTTTTGTTTCTCCAGGGGCATTCAGCGACCATAAACTGTTCTAAGTTTCATTTTACCAGAGGTGTTGCTACACAGAATGGCCGTGGCTCCATGTGCAGCAGATTCAGGGATCTCAGCCCGGGCCTGGATGGTGTTTTTAGGGTGTGAAGCTTCTCCTGGGATGGGTGTGAGGATGAGCAGACTCGGGAGTGAGCGGCTGTCCAGGCGCTGGGCACTTTGGAATGAGAAACTCGTTGGAAAATTGTGTCCTTTGGGGAGAGGATGGGCTTTGACAGAGTGCTTTTGTGTATGTTGGATGGTTTCTGTGCAAAAGAGGATAAAAAGTGGTGTTTTCCCACTGAGGTGGTTTGCAGCAGCACTGCTGTGTGAGGCTGCTGGGTACCTCGAATAGTGGGGTTTGGGGATGTTCTTGGCAGCCAAAATTGAGGTTTTGTGGGCCTGGAGCAGGGTGTAAAATGGTGGCAGAGATCCTCACTGCAGAAAATGAGGCCACCAGATCATCCAAAGAGCAGGTTTAGTGTTTGCTGGTCAAACACTCCCAGGTATTTTGCAAATCTGGCAACCTCTGAGCAGTCAGAGAATTGGGGCTCCTGTGCTGGCACATCTCATCCTATACTCCACGCCATAACTTCAGTTAAATGCAGTGTATTGGTTTGTACAGCAGTGCTGGTTGTTTTATAGTAGGTAAGTAGTGATCAAATTAATCTTATTTCTGCTAGGAATGGTTGCATCTGTAGGAAGCAGGTTCACTTTCCCTTTGTGAAGCTCCTTGTGGTGTGTGCAGTTCTGAGACTTTAAAGATGTGGCAAAAATTGGGGTAGATTAATTTTTCCTGTCCAGTTTGTGAAGGCAATAGAACCCCACTTCCAGTACAAATGCTGTACCTGTGAGCATTTGATATCCAGGCTGGTGGGTTTTGCAAAACTCGTGTGGTGTTCTAATGATGTTATTCCATATTTTGATATTTTTGTCTTGACATGCACCCAAATGCATTTCAAAGCCAAGAGAAGAGCTCAGCATAAACCGCTTTTTAAGGCAGAAGGACATTCCCTGCTGCATATTGCAAATGAATTTTTATGATTTTTAAACACAAATCTGGTGGGTTCTTGATACACACACGTCCAGTAACTTCATGAGAAGACAAAGTCAACAGTGGCTCTTCAGTTCTTGTAAATGCACAGTCCTTCTGCTCAATAACTGAATTGTAGTACTGGATAACAAATGGGGAAATATTTCCCTCTCTTTGGCAGATGTTTCACAGCTGCTCTTACGCCCAGAACATGTTTGGTTTAATCTAGACAGACATAAGAGCCATCTCATCAAGCTCTTTCAAAACACAGACCAAAAGCATTTATATGATTAAATGCTTCTTTAATTCTGTAAACACCATGAAATCAACAAGGAAATGACATTTAAATGACATTTATCACTCAGTTTGTCCCACCACCGGGATTTATTTCCCTGTAAAATCTGAATTTGGAAAAGAAACCTTTTATAAAACCTGAAATTGGAGCTACTTTGCACTGTCTCCAAAAATACTGCACAGAAAAGCCACTTTTGGGGTGGATGGAGAGAAGTGACTCTTCGTGTCGTCTTTGTTTATGTAGTATTGTCATCCAAGGTGTACAGTATTGACTTTAGATAGGAAAAACTGAACTATTTCCTTTCTTGCTAAGTAAATTGATGTTAAGAACAGCTGGAACACATCCTAGAAAAGCTGCTGGTTGGGATGCTGGCAGTGAGGAAAATCTTCCCCGTTCCTGCGTTGGGCTGTGCACGGTCTGCTTCGAGCCCATCCAACACTGCAGCAAGAATCTGGGACATCCTGGGCCAAATGGGCTGGGAATGGAATTGGAGAGAGTGAGAGGAGCAGTCAGGTTCATGGGGACTGCAGGAGTACATAAAACACCTCGATGGTAACGTGGGATCCGTGAAAGTTCCGGATGGAAGGTGATGGGAAGGAACGTGAGGGCTCTTGGAGTAAAACCCAGGGGATCACTGTGAGCACATAAAAAATCCAAACAGCTGGGGGTGTACCTAGGTGACGGGAAGGGGACAAGGGAAGGGTTCTTATTCCAACAGAAATATCCTAAAATGCTTAATTCAAGTTACAATTGCGTATTTTTATCTTCAGCCAACTGGTTTGGATTTTTAGAAACCGATGTTAATTTAAGTCTGTATCTGTTTATTTTTGTATTTGTTGTACAAAAGAGAAATTGTGACTTTACTACACAAATATTTTTCGAGGTCCTGGGTGCTATTAATTTAAACATACCTCCACCAGAATTAGGGGTGATCAGGTCCTCCAAGGCAGTCATGACCTATCAATGACTTGCAATCATGTGTGCTAGCTATTCATGACTAGGTGGGACAGTACCAGTTTTTAGCCAAATATTGACAGATTTTATTTCTGATACTATTTCTCAGCCTGCTTTATTTCAGTGCAGCTTAAAGATGCATCATGCCTGGATCTCACCAGGCCTGTTCCTCCTCAGCCCCAGCTCAGCACACCTGTAGGCACCTGCAGCATCCAGGTGCAGCCAAAGCTGGTGCTGCCTGGTTGTTCTTTTCCAGTAATTTGGGATTTGGAAGCAAAGGCATTGTCATTGCAGAACATCTGGTTCAGCCAGATCTCCAGGAAACACAACCAGGGTGAAATCCAGAGCCTGTGCTGGTGGGGCCTTGGCTCCACTCATTCCTTCTTGAAAAGACTTTCAGCCAACAGCTGGTTGAGGAGGCTCCAGTTGGTCCCTTGTGCAGTCTAAATATTTAGGGCCAGTTCATAGAGTTACTTTTCTTTTTCTTTTTTTTTTTTTTTTTTTCTATGAAAAATGGTGTATTTTACTTCCTATGTATAAAAGTTACTTGTAAATTTTTGTGTGCCTTTGCATGTTTTCCAAGGGGCTGTGGTTGTTTATAAACTAGATTTTTTTTTTTTCTAAATACAGAATTGTAAAATATCTTTTCCTCCCTACCCTTCCATTTTCTTTTGATTTCTGAATTATTTGTGAAATAAAACCTTCCTGGAATGAATGCTTCCCTTGTCTTTAATGCTCAGCCAGAGCTGGGTTTGTGTTTAGAAGAGCTATTTGGGATTCATGCTGGGGACTAGAGTGTCCCCTGGAGACTCCAAATGAGATTGGGATGTGCAAAGCCTGTTCCACAAACAAATAAACTGCCCAGTACCCAGGCATTAAAACTCAGTCTTTACCCCATCAAAAATAAGAGGTATCCTTAGTGAAACAGCCTGAGAGAAAAGGAAAATCACTGCCTGTCTTTGAATCCCTGCAACATAAGGGCTGAATTAGATTAATGGGTTGAAAATTGCATTTAATACAAGTGAGGTGAACTCCCCCCCCCCCCACCTGAGCAGGCTGGTGTGAATTGTACCCTCATTTTTTTGAAAGGAAAAGTATTCAGATTTTGTAATTCCCTTTGAAATTTTCCCCAGGCTCATCCTTGCTGACAGAACCACAAATCAAACCAAGCTTTTTCCTGGTAATCCAATCCCATTTGGTTAAAGGAGCAACACAGGGACTTCATAACTCATCCTCCAGACAATGAGCACCAGATGGGTTTTGACCAAAAATGTGGGCTGGGCCATGGGATGGGGTCCTGATTGACCAGGCCGTGAAATTTGCACTTTTCATTACTTATACAAGAGCTTTAGTGTTAAATCCAGAGGTGTTTGCTTTACTTCAGGGCTGGGCTGATGCAGTTGTGGCTGAACAGTATTTCCCTGTAAATCCCAGCCTAGGACTGATGAGATAACATCAATTTCTGTCAAAGGGAATTTCCTAGCTCCTGCATTCTCTGCAATTCCAAACTGCCCATTTGAATTCACTCTGTGCTTTTGTTCCCCCATTCTTACTGCTGTAAAAATGCCTCCTCTGCTGGAGATATTTGGGAAGATTTTCCTAGGCAGAGCCTAAAGGTAAGCAGAGAGGGGAATTCAGGCTAATGGTTACTGTGAGGCTGCCTAGAGCATCCTATTAATGGCAACAGTTGTCTGATATCCTATTTGGTGATGCTATAAAATGCTCCACCCTGTGAGTTGGAACTGGATGATCTTTAAAGTCTCTTCCAACCAACTCCATTCTATGATTCTGTGGTAAAATTTAGGTCCTGGTTGGCCTAGAGAGCAAAATACTCAAAATTTAGGGTTGAACCTAACCCATCTTTGACACTGTCTCTTTATTTTGTCTCCTCCTGCTCAAGCCCTGGGCTTTGTCCTCTGCTCATCCACCAGAAACTGGTGTTATCACAGGTGCTGTGTGAGAGCAACGTGGCAAACAAAGCTGTGCCTTCTCCCTGTATAATGGGCATGAAAACCAGGTGAGTGAAGGCTTAGGGTGAAACTCACAGGTAGGAAAAAATTAATTCATTTTTCCCCAGCTGGAGTGGGATTCAGCTTCTGCTTTAGCTGAGAAGGCATAAAGACTGAAAGGTTGAAGGAAGGCAGAGGGGAAAGGAAAAAAAACCCAGTGGAGCTGAGGGAGGGTGGCAGATCTGATATTCCCACATTGCTGGGAATCCTTGGGGATCAACCAGCAGCAGGGCTCTCTCTGCTCGCTGCTTCAGGCACAAATATCTGGTTGCTGGTTGTTTTGCCTTCTGCTGGCTGCTCCTCAGCCCGTGCTGAGCTCATCAGAGCCTATGTATAGCCCGGGCACAGCTTGGGGTGGGTGCCCTTCCAAAAACCCACAGTCATTTATAGGATGCGCCTGGCCATGTTCTCAAAGCCACTCTGCAAACGCTGGGCTTGGCTCTCATTTACACTAAGGACCTACTTTAAGGCACTTAGGAGGCATTTATGCCACTTTAGGGTGTGGATAGAGCAGCGTAAAGAAGCCTCAGTGCAAACAGAAACCACCCTTCTATCTTGTTGACAGTGGTTAAAATTGGGTCAGGGAGCTAAGTCAACAGACAAGGTCTGCCTTATGCAGCTCCCTCTGCTCCTCACCCGGTGTGCCACAGCAGCAGGGCTGTCCCCAGTGTCCCTGAGCCACTGCTCAGCCCAGCACATGGCAGGGGGACTCGGTGTCAAAAGGAGCACAAGGATATTTATAGCTGGCCAAAAGTCAGGAGGCGCAGGTGGAATGTGAGAGCTAGAAGCAGAAGGGAGAAAAATAAATTCAGAGTTTTGGGCTGTCTCACAAGGGCTGATTCTGTCAGGTTGGGGCTCCTATGGGACTGTGGGTGACCCCAAGGGGGGACCTGCCAACACATACAAGTGTCCTGAGGAGTGCTTGACTGATATCTGAAGTTTTTATTTAGTATTCGCCTCAAGTCTTGTTTCTGCACATCTGTCTTTTGCACATATGGAAGCTGAGAAAATATCACCTATGAACTAAACCCAGGGGCCAGAGGACAAGTTTGTCAGAAACAAATCTCAGAAGCTGCCTAATTTCCCTCTCCACCAGCTGAGCAGACATTGTAATTTTGGAAAAAGAGAGTAAAAGCCAACACAGATTGACTGTAGGAGGCAGGGCTATTCATACCATCTTAGCTGATGTGTTTGTAATGAAAATATTATTTATATTACTGCAGCTCCAAAACTGCATCAGCACCTGTGCTGGAAGAAACAGGCTGAAAAATCAGATGACACTTAGAAGAGTAAAAGGAATAATAAAAGATGGAGACCAGCCAGTAAGGAACAGCCTTAAGGAGATAAAGAAGAGTCAAATCATCACATCATGGCCAAGGAGATGAAAGTTGCATCAGGTGTGAAAGGATCAGCAAGGCAGGTGAGAAACCTTTCAGCTTTTCTTCCTCTGCTCAGGAAGGTGCAATATGACAATGCCTGGGTTTGTATTGTTACTGCCTGGAAAATACTCAATATTACCTAGTGGGAAGTCCAGGAGGAAAGAAAGAGAGGTCTGAGATCTAAGACAACTCCTGAGAAAGCAGGAGAGATCTCTGAGGATGAAAAAGGTGAGGAAGAGGATGCCTGAAGTGTGTAAAGGCACAGAAAAGGGAGAGGGGGTGTTTCATGTCCAAAGGGGCCCCACTGGGAAGGGATGGGCTTAAAATCTAGTAGGGAGCACTGAGAGCATTGGTGAAGGTTCTGACTGGAGCAGATTATCTGTGTGGTCTTTTCAAGCCACCATGGTTCTCAAGCCTCCAGGTTTTTAAGACTATTCTGGATAATAACTCTTAAAAGGAGATTCTGCTTTGAGTGGAAAATGGACTAGAAAATGTCTCAATGGTCCTGCCAGGTGTTTTTTCCTATAATTTTTAAAGTTAAAGGGAACATCCCATCATGTGGGGCAGGCTGTCTTCTGTTTGGACCAGGATGGTGCACAAGCAGGGACTGTCATTGTCCCATGGGTGGCACAGATATCAGAGATGACCTGGCAGAAGAAGTCCAGGTAAAGGTGTGCAGTGTCTTGGCAGTCATGATCAAAAATAGTCATTGTTCTTTTAACTCTTTGTTGTTCAGGCTTTGTTGGTGGGTTTTAGGAGGATTTCTTAGGTCTTTTGGCAGAATTCTGAGGTCCAGCTGCAGATGGACCCGTGGCTGCTGTGTCTGAGATAAAACAGTGGGGACAACCCTTCAGAAACGCTGCTCTGAAGTGGTAGCAAGGAAGGGGTGATTTGGGGCATCCCCTGGGGTGCCACTGAGCCAGACTGAGCAGCACAGGCATCTCCTCCCATGCCATGCCAGGCATGCAGCACCATCTGAGGACAGGCTTTGGGTGGGGAGAGGGAGACCATGGAAATTTTCTCATCTGCAGAGTCATGAAACCATCCCAGGGCAGCTGGCCAGCCCAGCAGGCTGTGAGTGCCTTTCCAAAGACACCAGGCAAGTCAGGCTGTCTCAAACCCTTACAGCAAAACAGATGCAGGGAGCTGAGTAGCCCAGTGCTGGACAATGCTCTCCTTGGGAACAGCTTCATTATCAGCAAACAATGATCTCTGCAAATCCAAAGTGCTAAATGGGGATTTGTTTGGACACCGACCATTTTAATGGGAGCCATAAAGTTATGAAAACACCCAACTCTCCATGAGCTCCAAAGTTCTGTGTCTAGACCAAGGAAAGGACTTTAGGAGCCAGCTCTAGCTGATGTTGTGGACAGCTTGGGATGCAGTTCCAGAAAATGCTTGTGATCCACTTTTAAGGAGAGTTACTGGAAAAGTGGATATGGGCATGGTGTGGCACAACAGGGGGGCTTGCAGTGGAGGGTCCCCACCCTGGGTGTGCTGCTCTGACGCAGGAGAGATGTGTGAGGTCCCTGCTCTTCTCTTATATAATCCATGACTTCAGATAAAATTGATGCCAAGTACCCAAAAAAGGGATTGTGTGTGTGCTCCCTCTTCCCGTCATCGGAACGCGCAGCGCTCGGCTGGGACGGTTCTGCCAGTAAAATCCAGGTTTTTTTTTTTCCCTTTGCAGTGGGATCCAGGTTTAAAATTAGCTGTGTCCCAGCAGGGCCACCCCTGCCAGCCTCAGTGCTGAGCCCTGGAGGGTCAGGGCCTCAAGAGAGCCCAGCAGCCCAGTTTAAACAGTGACCAGAAAAGTTTGTTCAGGGAGGGCTCCCTGGCCCTAAACAACAGGAGCTACGTTAGCTCCTGCATGGAGAAAACACTCCAGCTTTATAAAAACACCTCCTAAAGTAAATATCAGTGAGTCACAGATACTAAATATTAATAATTCATACATTGGGAGCAGAAATATCAGCAGGACCTGTAAGGCAGGCCTTTTTAATGTGTGATATTACAGAACTGGGTATGTGTTCCTCTATTTTTTTATTTTTTTTTTTATTTTTTCTTTTTTGTGCCAACCTTTCCCATTTGAGACACAGGCTTGGAGCTGCTCCGAGGCTTTGGGTCAGTGAAACTGGTTGGAGTCTCAGTCCCACAAGGAAAGTAATTTCCCTGGAAGGATTGAGCAGCACTCCTTATCCAAAGGTCAATAGTGGGGCATTCCCAGGGAACTGGAGGGTTTGACTCCATAATTGCAAATTACAGATAAATTAGGGTTATTTTTTTGATTGACTGACCTTTACGGAAAAAAAAATCAACCCCAAACCAACCACATTACGTAAAATTTATGCAACTACCCAAACCCCCAAAGCATTTTTGTCCCATTAAGGATTAAAATGGAGTGAAAGCCAATCAACGTTTTTGTAGGGAGGCAGTTTTAAGTAAAAAGTGGTTTTGTTGATCAAAATACATTTTAAAAAAATTTAAATATGCTGAGTTTTAAAAAGTGAAATTGCAGTTATTTCAGTAATTTCTTTTCATGTTTGAAAGTGTGGCTTCTTAAAAGCTTGTTGGAATTGAAAAGCATTAATGAAAAATTTTAATTAATTTTGTTGTTTGGGTTTTTTTTCCTTTTCCCATGGTGTTTCTCTGGCATTTGCAGTGGAGACTGAGATGCTATCTGGGTGAAGAGAGGAGCAATTTTTTTGTTGAAATTGAGAAGGAGTGTCAGCTGAAAAAAGCTAAGAAGTTCCAGACAGAATTGTGGAAGAGAAAGGTTTATCTTGAGGAATGGAGCTAAAGGAGGAGTGAAGGACAAGGGGCCATGACCAGGACTCAAACTGGAGCCCAACACTTTATTTTTGTGAAATCTGAGGGAAGTTTTTCTGTGCACTTTGAATGAAAGCCAATCCCCAAAATCCAGGGGGATTGAGTGGAAATCAGGATGGGAGGTGACCCTTATGCTTTGAAGCCCCTCAAATTTATTTTCTTCCCCAATAGAAAAGTGTTTTATTCTGTTATGGAAGACCCAGTTTCATCATCAGGAATTCCACAATGCTGTGTCCTGGCTCTGCAGCCCAAGCCTGCTGCCACTTAGGTGGTCCCAAATTTCTTCTTGCTTCCAGTTCCTCAGCTCCTTCATCCCAACCCCAGTTTTGGAAGGACTCTGTGAGAGCTTTTAGCTCTGAGCAATTCATTCATTAATTAGCATTAGCTTGAAAGGTAAGAGCTTTTTGGTGGCTGGGCAGGTGGAGGCTCTTTTTCAGGAATGGGGAATGGATGCTCCTCTTCACATTTGATTTTTAAGTTGATCCAGTGGAAAGAGAAAAGGGACAGTGGGGCTGTAGGGACAGTGCTTCCTACAGAGATGTGGTGGCACTGGGACAGGACACAAGGAGCCAGTTTTCTTTCCCTTTTCCCTTTCCCTTTTCCCTTTTCCCTTTCCCTTTCCCTTTCCCTTTCCCTTTCCCTTTCCCTTTCCCTTTCCCTTTCCCTTTCCCTTTC
>JAOTQP010000567.1:3118131-3169528 GCA_026413545.1 Cichladusa arquata | reverse complement strand
TTCCCTTTCCCTTTCCCTTTCCCTTTCCCTTTCCCTTTCCCTTTCCCTTTCCCTTTCCCTTTCCTTTCCTTCTTTCCACCTGAGGGTCTCAGGGGTGTGTAGGACATGAGTGCATGTCCTACAGATCTGCTCCAGACAGATTCTCCCATGGTGCTGAAGTTACCCAGAAATGCTGAGGACACATTTCTCCCTTCCCCTGAAAGCACCTGGCAGAGTCTGACTGCAGCCTCTGCCTCCTTCCAGGAAATCATCTTCTGTGGGACACTAGAGGATGTCATTCTTCCAGCTAAATGCAATGTAAAGGAAATTTACTCACTAGGAAAGCACAGCCACAAGCAGCCTGGTTTTTCCTGAGCTAACATTTGGGTTTTCTGGAAATTATGGGCACTGTTCCAGCTCAGTGGCTGGGCAGACAGCACAGCCTTTGTCTCTACCTCTCCATATCAACAGCTTCCCATGGACTTTCCTCAGGGAAAATTGATGGAACAGCTCACTCAGCTGGTCAAACAGCACAGGCAGCCTGGAAAACTGCCCAGGATGACAAGGCTGGATGAAATCCCAACTCCTGCTGCTACAGCAGCAATGGACATGGTCAGTTCTGTGCTGGGACATGACAGCTACGTGGTCCATCTGTAGGCAGAGTTCAACCAGCCCTGTGCTGAGGGGTGCACTGAGATTTTTGTGCCTTCATAAACAGCATCCCATCCATGGGAGCATCTCTGGTTTGGTGGATGAGGGAAGGATCATTCCCAGAGCTGGGGGTGTGCAAAGCAGAGGGAAATGCTGTTCCCACCCACAGCCCTGACCCAGCAGCCCTCTGTGCTTCTGGCAGATGGGAGTTTCTCATCAAAGCCCCACTGTAAGCTGAGCTCTCCTGTACCTTCTCAATATCTTCTGTGATCTCTGCCTTTAATCAGAGGCAGAACTGAGACCCCTGGGACTTGCACAGCCACCCCTCTTTACATTTCCCCCCCCTTCCCTGGTGGCAGAGAGGGGCAGGCAAGGGCACAGGGGACAGTGGTGGCAGCAGTGTGGGCACAGGCTGAGCTCAGGGAATCCCCCCATGCTGCTGGTGGGGGAGGTTTTTCCTGTGAGAGGAGGGAGACAGTAAAATTATTGGAAGAGGAAGCAAAAATGAATCACAGACTCGTTTTTTATAAGTGTACTGAGAATTACTGTAGATTTCATCATCTGTTTTGTCTGGGCAGGAAGAGAGTATTGCAAAGGGTGTAAGGATACAGATCCTTTTTGAAAAGAAAGGCTCCCAAAACCCTGTCAGGATCTCATTTATGGATCTCATAAACCGGGGCCTGAGCTGGTCATTGTAGGTCTGCACAATAACCCCAGTTCTGCACCAATCAGAGGCTCCAAACCTGCAGGAAATGCAGGAAAATGTAGATTTTTCTGGTGGCATCTTTGAGAGGGTGTCTTTACAGGTTTCCACCATGGCAGAAGCAGGGCAGGAGGTGGCATCAGACCATGGTTCTGGCTGTCCATGGCTGTGCTGTCCCTCTGACACACAGAAAAAGATGTGGCAATGGGCTTGTAACACTGGCTCACCAATTTTCTAATTACAGGCCATGAGTGGTCCTCCTGATTTGTTAAAGGATATTGCACAGAAATTAAAAAATAGGCAAATGTGTCACAGGATGCCCAAAGCTGGAGCCACAGCTGTGTAATTCCTCCTCTGGAAACTGCACTGTGGCTTTTCAAACCATGATGCACCTCTTGGTCACAGCCCCTCACTGAACTGAAAGTGCTCCTTTCCTCCCTGGTTCTGTTGAGCTCTGCTCCAGGCCCCTGGCTGAAATAGCTGCAGGTGCTGGTGTGGAGCAATGTCAGGGCTGTGTCACATTTGGGTGAAGGGTCTGGAACAGAGATGCCCTCCAGGCAGGGCAGCACCTCATCCTGGACATAATCACCCTGTTAAACCTCAGGAGTGCCAGCTGAGTCAGCAGTGATGGGATGGAGTCACCTTCTGCTGCAGCCTCATCCCAGTTTGGGTGTCTGAACCTGCTCTAAGGGTTTGCAGGGTGTGCAGGGCAGGAAAGGTGGTTCCCATCCCACATCCAGAGCCAAGGTGTTGGGAGGTAAGAAAGACATTTCCAGGTAAGTCTGGACTTTGGGGGACAGGGTGTGACAGTGCTGGGGATGATGGGATGAGCTTTAGTCACACTTCTGCCTCACACCATTGGGACAGTGATCCACACCCTTGTCGTTGTGACTGGCCTTGGAATTTGTACTTTACAGAATCACAGAATCACCAGGTTGGAAGAGATCAAGATCATTGAGTCCCATCCATGCCCTAACACCTCAACTAAACCATGGCACCCAGTGCCACATCCAGTCTCTTTTTAAACACAAACCACTTTTTCAGGGACATAGGAATAGATTACTCAGTACTGTGTGGCTGGTAACAAGACAGGAGGGAACAAAATGAACTTTCATGCAGAGAAGCCATGTGTTTCATAAAATATATGTTAGAAAAGCAAGAAAGGCTCAAGGGAACATAACAGAGCTACTGCAGCTCTTGGCTGTGTCTAGAGGAGACATGAAAGCTTTTGTGCTGTGCCAGGAGGTGAAATCAGCCACCAAGAAATGAATGGCTGTCAGAAGGACAGTGCTGCTCAGTGAGTTATGGGTTCTGGACAGGAGGCTGGGCAGGAGAAAGGTTGTGGAACATCTTTCCACTAACGTCAGGGATGTTGTTGCATTGTCTGCAGCCCAGTTTGGCTGATTGAAGATTTCCAGGGCTTGTGCCTCATCACAATAAAAGCAGGAGCTGCTCACATCCTCGTCCACCCAGAGGAACCAACCTCAACCAGGAGCTTTCAGAGCCAAAGAAAGGATCTGGAGCCATTCCTGAGCCACAGGAAAGCCAGCCACGTGTTGGAGCTCGCTGGATTTTCCTTCATGGTGCTCCTGCTCATGCTGGATCCCTGTGCACAGCCTGACTCATGGCTTTGGGAAAGGGAGAAATCAGAGTTGCCTGCTCAGAAACCCAACTGCTTTCAATTCACCCAAACCACCACGCTGGACTCTGAAGCTCTTTTTGAGGATGATTTCCAGCTGAAATTTCCCAGCAGTAGTCATCAAAGGATGCACACAACAAACAGTTCCACATTTCACTTTGCTGCTCTTGTACTCTGCTTTATCCCTATCTTGTCCTCTTTGGCATAATGTCCATTTGCATCAATCTGAGGTTTATTTTTGGAATGAACATGAGATTCCCTGGAACCTTTCCAAAAACTTAACTCAGGCCACTCTTTTGATCATGGAGCAGATAAACATAATTCTGTGCTGGCCTTTATGAATTATTTACCCTGAGAAAGCAAGTGGGATTTTGTCCATGGCCAGCAGAGCTTGCAGGATTTCTCTGGAGGATCTGGAACAGGAATGTCCAGGACATTTGTAGGGTTTTGGTGCCTGCTGTAGCAATATTGAGGTATGGCCCATTTTCTGATCAAACCTTTTTTTGGTGGGAAAGTTGAACTTCTGACATCTGAATTTCGTGGCATTTTAAGCTGGGAGTTGACTTTTCCTATGGAAAGTTTTAGTTCTCTCGTGGGAAAATGAGAGCATGGCCAATCTAAATACTAAATAAAGTCACATATTGCTTGAAACAGTTTTTCTGTGCTGGGTGAAGGGGCCAGTTACTCTGTGTTGCTCTGCTGCTTTACAGAAAACTCCTCCACCCTGCCCTGTAGTTGTGTCATCCTGAGTTCTGACGTTACATGGTCTGGATTGGGACAGCAGGAATCAAAGATCTTGGACTGTGCTCGGTACTGATGATTTTAGAATGCCCTTACAGGCACAATTTCTCTGCCTTGTGATGAATCTTTTAATCTCTTTGGATGTCTCAGAGAATCTCGTCCCAGGTACCTGGGAAATACAATTTTTAATCCTGCTTCAACTTCTCAGCCAAATGAATGAGAATCTTGGGGCAAGTTTCATCCCAGAAGTTTATTTTTCCCTAATGAAAGCAAGCAGGTATTCTGTGCTGGGTTTGCAGCAGGGGCACACATGGGTTATCCATGAAGCTGAAACTGTAAATGGCTTTTTCAGGGTGTGAATGGGATGCTCAGTTTTTCAGGCACAGTAAATCCTGATCAGCAGATCAGGTGTGAACTGGTGTGAATTGTGAATTCCCCTGAAGCCTGGGAGTTTTGAACTTTCTGTGCTTTCTGGCACTGACCCCCAAAAGAGCACTGACCCCAAAAGAGACCTGAGGCCTTGGTGAATGCTTCCAAAATTGGGTGATGGGGTTGGGGTCACTGGTGTGTAGTTTGAATAGAAGTGTGTAATATCACATGGTGAAGGGCTTGGAATTTTAGAATATAGTCATAAGTATGGGACAAGATAAAGGTTTTGGGGCAGTGGCTCTTCTTCCTCCTTATTCTTTCTTCTTCATGGTTTCAATCAGTATTTTTTAATTGGATAAACAGTTCCACCCTGTGGGTCAGGGGTGTTTGGTCATTAAGTCAAAAGTATAAATAACATAGATGTTAGCTTTTAATTAGACTACTTGCCTTTAAAAGACCTTGTAACTAGCAAAATCCACCAGCATTTTCTGGCTTTTGGCTTGTTAGCTAGAAGTGCTGTAAAACTCACTGTACTATAGGTAAGAATTCATAAACAACTGAGTCTGAACACAAAACTTCATCTCTCATACTTCAATTCTGACTGAAGGCAGAGGAAAAAAAAAAGATAACCACAAATACAACCTGACTGCTGCTGGACCTACTTCAGCCTTGTGTGCAGCCTGCAAAGCCCCACTGGTGATCTCAACAGAGTGAGATGGGGAAAGTCAAACAAGCTCAAGCCACCCCAAAATTCAGCCCCACCCCTGATCAGGAGCAGCTCGTGGAGGGGCTGGCAGGTCCCAGCTGTGAGTTGTGACATTGCTGAGGATGGTTTCCTGCTACAGCTGGAAAGATTTCATGGATTTGGGCAGAGCTGCCCTCTCCCAGGGAATCAGAAATGAACTCCCCATGGGGATTTTTTATGTGCCTGCTCTCTCCTCTGAGGTGTGTGCTGCATGCACAGGCCAGTGTCAGCAGATGCATCACTGCCCCTTACTGCTGGGATATTTCTACACCCTTGCTTGCTTCACAGAGCACAAAACTCTGACCAAATGCCTGGATGAGGCACGGGACAAACCCAGCTGTTGTACAGATGTGGAAGGACAGAGAGCCTTTGGGTTCTGTCTCTGTTTAAAACAAAGCAGCTCCTCCACTTCTGCAGCCTCTTAAGCACTGTCACAGCCTGTCCCCCCAGGGAAAAGAACAAATATCCTCCCCATCCTTCAAGGCTGGAAATCCATCTGGAAACCCAGAGATGTGTTTGAGGCTTTGCACATGGAATCATTTTTCATGGTCTCAGAGCTCTCTGTGGGTGAAATGATGTGAGCAAAGCAATTATTACGAGCATCACAGCTGTCAATGAAATGAGGAGCAATGTTTAATAGGAACAATTTAATGGTGAACTCGACTTTGTTGCTGTTTTCTTGAGCTGAATTTCTCTGGAGAGGTTGTCAAAGGAGCTCAAGGATTTCCTACATGAACTGTCCATCAGTTTTTCTCTTGGCCTTCAGATTTCTTCACTTTTCCTGATGTGCCCAACTGGAATTGCAGGTGAATTGCACAAAAGCCTTTCTTCAGCTGTTCTGATGGAAAATTGGTACCTGTCTCATATTTTCTGTGCATTTAAAGCTGAAACACATTGTCCTTCATCCTTTTTCCTGTTGCAAGGCTTTTTGGAAACACTCTCTATTTTCTCCTCTGTTCTGCTCCCCAAGTTGTGATACGCTGGAAGATATTAAACAACAAAAGAGCAAAGAGGATATGTTTTATATTATTTTGTTTATAAGAACATTCTGGACTAGTAAATAGTTACACCCTTCATAAGTGTTTTCAATTTTCCCTTTGAAATAAGAAACAAGTAATGCTCTCAACAAGCAGCTCTTCTTGGTCAAGGATTTTTCTCATTTTAGGGTACACACATAATTTCAAAATCAAAATGTTTCCAGAAAACATGTTTGGGGCACATGGTTTTTTTTTGTTTGTTGTTGTTTTTTTTGGTTGTTGTTGTTTAGTTTTGTTGGGGATTTTTGTTTTGTTGTTGGTGGTGGTTTTTTTGTATTTTTTATTTTATTTAGAGCCATGTGAAATCCAAGCTGTGACTATAAAGACATGACTGTTCGTGATGCTGAGTGCTTCGTGCTGACCAGAATATCTTTCAGTGTGGGAACCTACAAGGGATCTGTAAAAAGACACAGCAAGCCCATAAAGTCACTTTCAGGAGAGACTTCACCGGATTTATTTGTTATTAATTCTGCAAAAAGTGGCTTGTGTAACAACCAATAGCTTGAGCTGTGGAGGGGAGAGTTTTACCTTCAGACACAAGGCAGTGGCCTGGATTATTCCTTGGAAACAAATGACCAGGCCATGGCATTTCAGTTCTCCTGCTCTGTGGCTCCCAACAATGTGGGATGATCACAAAAATCTCTTTTTCTTTATTCCCCAGGCCATGCTTTTTCCCTGGAGAATTCCTGAGGGCATGCCAGATACTTGGTCCCTTTTCCCAAGCTGGGCACAGACATGGAGTTCTCCTTGACTTCACCATGAGAGAGCTTGAAAAATTAAATCCCAAAGTGAGATGGCCCAAACCCAGCTTTATTCTAGGTTGGCCTTAAACCCTCACAAAGGATTTTTGGTCTTGCTGAGGTTGGGATGGTTTTCTCTAAATGTGCTGTATTGTTCTGCAATTCCAGACAGTGTTTTTGCAACCCAGTTTAAGGTCACCTTGAGAGTGGCTGGGCTTGGCAGAGATGATTTCTGGGCTCAGGCTTTGCTGTTGATCTCGAGCTCTTGGCTGATTACACAGAGCATTTTATAGATGAAGTCTGAACAAACCCTTCAATTAGGGTCATAGTAAATAAGATTCTAAGGTTAAAGCACTTTATGGCAAGCAGACTTTTAGGAACTGGTTGTATTAAGAGGAATGATTTGATTAGAGAATGAGAAACAGGACTGGGGAGACAGGAACCTGACCTCAGCAATAAAATGCACAGAGTTGCTTTTTTATTTTATTTTTTTTTTCCTCCTTCTTGGAATCTGATGTACAAAGGTACAATTAAACAACATGGCCAAAGTTTCAGCAGGCCAAGGCAAACCATTTGTTCTTTTCCTGACTCTGGGCATCTTGCACAGGGTTTTGCTTTGCTTTGCTTTAAAATTCTGGGCCAAATCTTCTTCCTAGCATGCAGCAGGAAGAGGTCCCAAGGTGGGAGCTGGGCTGGGACCCTGGGGAGGCTGGAGGAGCCCCTGAAGCTGAACTCAGGGATCTTGGGCTCCTCCAGCTCAGAACCAGCTTCTGGACACCACCAAGCATCATGAGCTGAATTTGAGGACATCTGCAGGCAGGATGAAATTTGGCAGAGCAGCCAGGGCAGATAGTCTGGGTCACATTGTTGGAGTCAGCTCAGGCTGGAGTAGCAGGGAGGAGGAGGAGGAGGGGGAGCACAGAAGCAGCCAAACACCCACACGACCCCAGTGCCAACCTTCATTGCTTTTGCAGTGTTTGATTTGTTGTTTCCTTAGAAAACCAGGCTGAGCTCCCAGCAGCAGATCATTTTCAACCTCCCTGTCTGAGAAAGGAAAGGCTTTGTCCCAAAAGTGGACATTTCCAGTATCACTGGAAATGCTGAGTGGTGTTTGCATTCTTCTTGTTCTCCTTTATCTTTCTGCAGGGGGAAGCCAGAGCAGGAGCAGGGCTCAGACACTTGGATGCTGCTGCTGAGGTGAGGATGGGATGAGCCAAGAGGGCTGGGAGAGAAACAGGGATGGGATGGACACAGGGAGGATGAATCAGCATCTGAGCCTGGTAGCCTTTAACCAAGTCTGGATGTTCTGCTCTGCAGGATGAGTGTGATTGTCCCAATTCACCTGCAAGGTGAGACCCACTGAGCCAGCAAATATTTCCATTTATTCACTCAACTCCTTCATCCAAGCATCAAAGCCCTGCACTGGAGGTAACACAAGTTGAAGAGACTTAGACAGAATTTAAACATGTGCTTTTTCATGGGCAAACACTGAGTGATGATTGCACTGGCTCAGGAGAAATGCCCTGGACTGAAGGCAGAACCTTTTCGTGTTTGTGGAAGTTTGCAAAGTTTACTTTCTCAAATGAGAAAGAAACAGCCAAAAATATTATGATTTCTACCAAAAACAAGCTGGAATAGGCCAAATAAGATGACAATCTCCACTTGGCAGGAAGAAGAGGTGATGCAATTAGCTGATTTTTATTAAGAAATCAGTAGAAAGGTGTGAATTTGATACACAACCCATTTCTGGCCAGAAATACCATGGCATGGTCAGCAGAAAAGATAAACAGCTAAATGCTTTAGCAAAAATGACCTGTGCTTATAGTCAGACAATGCTCAAATATAAGACTTAAGAAATTAAATCATAGGCTAAAATAAATCTCCTTCATTTATTTTCCTTCTCTTTTCTGCCAGTTTCAAGTTTCCTTCAAGTCTCTCCCATTTGCTGAATTTTTCTGTGGCAGAAATCTGGCCTGTCACAATCAACCAAAGCAAAGGGAATGCTCTCAAACATCCCAGACAGATCATTTTCTCTTTGCTGTTCTCTTGATGATGTTAGAAAACACAAACTGCTTTTGTGACACCTCTGCTACTGTGACCACGCAAAAAGAACCATGGTATTCTCCAGGAGATGACACATAAAATTCAGAATGAGTCAAAATTAAAAAAAAAAAATACAATCTGCTGATGCTTGGAGAAATTTCTGTGTCTCTGCATCAACCTCTGGATTTGGGGTTTGTTTTTATTTTTGTTTCCCCACAGGGATCCATGAGCTCATAGATACCTTAAAGCAAGATGTGTTTGCTGAGCATCTGGGCTGCCTCTGCATCCCTGGAGACCCCACAAATCTTCTGTTGATGCCTGAGAGGCTGGAGAAGGAGCTCAGCCCTCACCTGAGGTGAGGAGATTCTGTGTTATGGGAGGAAGAAGGAGTCTCACCCAGTTTGAACTGGTGCTGAGGGCAGCCACCCCTGAGGTTCTGCTGTTGGGCTTGGCTGTGTGAGAAGCACCAAGGGACACAGAGGGTTTGGAGGGATCCCACAAATCCTCCCAGGTCCTGTCAGCCCCTCTGAAAAGCAGGATTTGATATCTGCAGGTGTCAACACTGCTGCCCTTTCTCACTCTCCAAACCCAATAGCTGTCCTGCCTTTATTAGAGAGGTGTGGGTTTAATTTCGTGTCTCTGTGCCCATTTCTCAGGCTGTGGTTGACAAATCACCGTGTGTGGCTGACCCAGCTGTGCTCCACCTCTCTCCAGAGCTGTGTTTTCCATGGGAGCACATCTGTTCTCCCACTCCACCTATTTTTGAAGGTATATCAACAAACTCCCTCTGGCTCTGACCTCTTGCATTAATCAGCCTTGCGTCATCAGCTGGATTCAGTGGCACTTTTGTCCTTTTGCTCTCTTTCATTGGTGGGGAAATGTCTGCAAAATATTTGGGTTACCTGTGGCAGAGCTTGAAATGTCCCTCAGGATGGAGCCCAGGCTGGCAGGGCTTTGCTGCTGCTGAGTCTTTGGATAAAAACCAGATTTGTCTGAGGTCACGTCACCAGAGGTGACCCTGAGAGTTATCTGATGTTGAGGCAGCTTCTTGCTTTTATTTTAGGGGTTTTTTTGGGTGCTCCTGGGATTATTTCTGTTGCACTGGAGTCTCCTCAGATGCAGAGTGCTCTGGTGGCACTGGTGGGGCTGAGTGTGTGGCTGCAGAGCTGACAGAGGAACTTTTAGGCAGCTTGCTTGAAAGTCTTTTTCCCACTTGGCAGCTGAACTGAGCAAACACACACAAATAATTCTCCTGGAGGATAGAGCTGATCCATCCACCACAAGCTGCAGAAATGAGAATGAGCCCATTGTCCTGAATATTTCCCTGTCTTAATCCTGGACAACTGATACAATTTATTTCCCATATCATTTCTTGACCAAACCATGCTCCGCACTAGATTTTATCATTTCCTCATACAATAATAACCAAATCTTTTTCAATTAGAGGACATTCCTCTACCAGTGGAGCTGACATCCTGTTTTGCCTTCTGTGCTGCAGCTGCACATGGAGCATGAAAGCTCCAGGAATATTTCCTACAATCTCCAGTGTCATTTTCTGGATGGTGGGCTGGATTGAACATTGCCCAGCAAGGCTACACGTCACAGAGAAAAACCTTGATGATTTACATCCCATCTAGGGCAGCAGAGCCTGGAATGTCCCCCAAGGTTTGCCTGGCACTGCAGGAGTGCAGGTGCTGCAGGAATTTTGCTTCCACAAAGCTCCAGCAGAGCAGGAGACAAAAATGAGGAGTTTTGAGTGAGGTTTGTGCCTTCACAAAGGGCCCATTGGAGGCTGTTGAGGTCACTGGTGGGGCTTTGGGGGATTTCAGCTCAAACCTCAGTGATTTATTTTGCTGCCATTCAGTTTTTGAGGGTGCAAATGTCACTGTGTCCCTCAAGGGATGTGCTGCAGGGCAGCAGGAGAGGAAAAGACAGTGGGCAACAGTTGAAGTAAATGGTGCTGGGTCCTCCTCTTTTTCTTTTAATTGTCTTAAATCCTAAATTAAACTCACATTTTAACAAAAAAATCTGATTGTGCACTACAGTTTAGTGCTGCTTGGTGCATTTGGATCCCATGCTCTGCATAACAGCAGCCTGGCATGTTGATGGCAGAAAACCCAACCATTGACTCACTGCTCCTGCTGCTCCCAGGGCTTCAGGTGTCATAATTTTATGGGCTTAGTGCAAAAACTACACTGAAAACAGAGTTCTTGTGGCAGAATCAACTATGTTTGTGTGCCAAATTGAAGTTTTCCCAGGGTTTGTATGATTAAGATGTGCTGTTAATATATATTTCCTGCATATGTTTAATTTTTTTTATATGTATATATATTTACTGCTGCCTTCAGGATTTCTCATGCCAGGGAGGGAAAAAAATCCTAACAAATAACAAGTTCATGGAGTGCTTAAATCTGAAGACACATCCAAGGTATTTGTTGCAAATTAAGCCAAAGGCCTCATGTGCTCCTCAGAGCATTCCTGGTGCTGCCTTTGCCTTGATAATGATCTTTATGTGTTTAGCTGTGAACACACATTTCCCATCTCATGGTGCTGCTTTTCTAGGTTAGACAAAAAATTCTTGTTCATGCGCTGTGCTTTCCAAAATTGGTTTGTTTTTCCCCCCCCCCCAGCTGTTTTCTTCTACCTCCCTTTGAGTTTATTCCCATCACCTTTCCCATTTTCTCACCCCCTCCATCCCCTGTTCCCAGCCCCTCACTCACAACTGGTTTCCCCTTTCTATGTACAACCCTTTGCTCTTCTTTGTGCAATTTGATGGTTTTCATTTCAGCAGTTTTCTGAGAATATTTGGAATTTAATCCTGTCCTGTAAAACCCTTTCTGCAATACAAGCTCAGCCTTTTGCAAGTTCTCTCCTTGTTCCTTCATCCCAGGCCTGAGCACAAACACCACCCAGCCCAGACTATACCCAAAGTCCTGACTCTGAGCTGATAAAGCAGAGCAGGATGTTTTAATGAGTTCCAAATCCATATTAAAGGGGTTTTATCCCCACCACACTCACCCCTGTCACTGCTCTGAACCACACAGTCAAATTCCCAGCACAGAAATCTCCAAAACTGTCTCTGCTCCAGGCTGGCTGCTGCCCTGCTCTGAGCATTATCCAGCTCTTAGACAAGCAATGCCATATTTTTTCACCCCTCTTGATAAATCCAATGTTCTCAGCCCAGCCCTTTTGCCTTCACAATGCTGATTTGGTGCTTCTCCCCTTTTCCCAACAAATCCCTGTTTTTGCTGGGCTCAACACAGAGCCAGTGAATCCCTCTGCTTTTGTCAGGGGGAGAGAGAAGAGAAGCCTCAGCAAAACAGGAAGAGATGGCAAGATGTTGGTTTATTGGGTTATCAGCCCTGGGGCACAAGGATTGCATGAGATGGGATTTTTAAAGCTGCAGCATCCAAAGGTCACTGAAAGTGTCAGGGCTGAGATCCAGGCTGGTGATTTCTTGAAGTTCAGGTGCCTGCTCAGAGAGTTTGTTGAGAGCCAAATGTTGGGTTATTACCCACCCAACACTTTTATTTATATTTATATATTGGTGGATTTATAATATATTTATATTCTGGTGGATAATAACCCTCTCCCTGAACTGGAGGGGTTTGGTGGAGAGTTTGTTCTTGTTATGTAGAATTTATTGTGCAATTTTCTTTGGTAATTCAGCACCCTGCTGCCAGAACTTTTATGCAGAGAAAAGTTATGGGCACGGATTGTAAAGGCTTTGACTTGTATTTTCTGGGGTAGAAATCTCTACCTGGGCAAGAATTGTTAAAATGGGACCTGCACTTGAGGTGCTGTACAATTAAACAGGGTCAGAGCTCACACAAAGAGAGGTTCAGCTGCAGCACTTCAGAGACAAATTCTGGATGAAGGGAATTAATTTTCTGGTCCACAGATGTTGCAGTTAGAGGAGTTATTCTATTTATTCTGCTTCACTGAGGCTTGTGTTCCTTCTTATCATGGGAATAAGCTCTCAGAAATACTTGACATATAAGAATTCTACTCAATTTGAACTAGACATTTCTTGAATAAGTCACAAAACGAAAGAACTCCCAATTTATACTTTCATTTCTTAATTATCTTTTATTATATAAATGTGATTACACTTCATAGCAGTGGAACACAACGTACCAAACATCCAGGGGAAAAAATGAGATTGGAAAGCAAACAGGCTTCACCCTTGAGTTGAATTTGGACCTTTTACCTTTTAAATAAAACCATCTGTATTTATATTTTAAAAGTTTGTGAGGGCCAGATGTTGACAAACCCTACTATTTCCTAATCAGGAACCTGGAGGGTGACCCCTTTGTGCAGCCAGGCATGTCCTGAGCCTTCCTATACAAAATAGGGTGTAAGAAGCCAGAGATGGAAATTACCTGCCAAAAACCTTTAGGAAAAAGAAAGAAAAATGAAGGGATGTATACTGCTGGGATTGGAGCCTTGGGAAAAACAATTATTAATCCTTGTAATCAGATGGGCTTAGATAAAATACAAATGGGATAGAATACTAGGGAACATATAAAATACAAATGGGATGGAATACTAGGGAACATATGAAATACAAATGGGATAGAATACTAGGGAACATATAAAATACAAATGGGATAGAATACTAGGACTCAGAAAAATATATAAATGGGCTAGAATACTAGGGATCAGATAAAATACAAATGGGATACAATACTATTCTGTAGACTAAGAAACTCTTCTCACCAAACTGATTTTTTTTTCCCCCTTGATTTCAAGCACAAAATTTAGATTGGAGCTTGGACCTTCCTTAAGCCTGTGTTTGGGTCCTTGGCTTAGTTCATGCCTACATCCTGATTCTGTTTTAATTTGAGGCAGAAAGAGGAAAATATGTTTTCAGTGCCAGTTCACCAATTCATATTAATTATCTCTAATGAAAATAAGGATAAAGAAGGAAAACCAACATAGACTCTCACTAAATCCAGCAATTTCAATTCAACCCCAGCCCAAACCCAAATCACCTCTGGGCTGTTGCTTTGGGCTGGGGGAGCTGGGGTGCCCACACAGCAGGTTTAACTCAGCTGGGAGCAGCAATTTGCCCCACAAGCCATTCTGCAGCCCAGGAGCTCATTTCTGTGGGATGCTGTGGAGGCTCAGCTGCCCTGTGAGCCCATGAGAGGCTCACAAACATGTCCAGGTTGGGACCTGTGACTTCAAACCTCCCTGGAGCTGTGGGTTTCTGAGGGCTGGGTATGGTGGGGAATTAGTCACAGCTTCCTATGCTTGGGTGTTCCTCCCTGAGCACATGGGGACCTTTGATCTGAGCCATCCATCCCCTCCTGCTCCTGCACTCTGCTCACCTCTATTTTAGCCCAGGTTAGCTCATGGGGCTTGACCAAACTGAAATGGAAACTTTTATTTTTTTTTCTTTTCAGTGTAGACATAACATCAGGAAGCCTTATTCAAACAAAATCCTCTTGGAGTGACTGCAATCAAAGTGAGAAAGGACATGGGCCTGGTCTTTATTTTTGATCTCATGCCTCCACAGTGATTCAGGTTGGCTTGGATAATAAAAATAAATCCCTCCTCTTGCCATAAATCAGCATATTCTGGCTTTTATCCCCAGGATGAGCCTGTCTGCTCTACTGCCAGTGTCATTCCCAGCTCTTTGTCCCAGTTCTAGGATGGATTATCTTCAGGGACAGGCTGGTCCTTCTCAGGGCTTTCAGAAGACTGAGCAGAGCTTTGTGAGTCACCCCCTGTCTCTTCTCTGAGCAAACTGTCCTCCACGTGAGCTGAGCTGCAGAGGGATTTGTGCCCTGGACATTTGGCATTTTTTTGCCTAAATTTACTGAAATGTGGGATGGGTGGGGCAGGTGATGTCTTTGGTGCAGAAACTCCAGTGCTGTGTGTGCATTCATGCCCAGACCACCCAAATCCCCCTCTGGTTCCCTTTCCAAATCCTTCTCCACCTTCCCTCAGCCTCCATCCCTTCCCAGCACTCAATGCCTAGTTTTAAGATTTTATCCATCTTTTCATTCTTTTGCTAAGGATGCAACAAGCAGTATTTTCCTCTGGAAACTCAGTTCTGGGAGACCAAGGATGCTCATTCCAACTTTCTATCAAAATGTTGTGTGTTGGAATATGCAAATTTGGGGTTTGCTGTTGCCAAAAAATTGGAAGCCAGGTGTAGAAGACTTCAGGTTCTTCCTCTCTGAGAAGGGTGTTTTTCCTTTGGCTTTTTTTTTTTTCCCCCTGTTGGATGTAATCTGTCTGAAGGCTTTAGAAAGAATCCACAGGAGTTGCATAATTTCAGCAATTGGTGCAATAAATTAAATAAAGAAGGTGTGTGGTTTTGATAGGGAGGAAACAAGTATGAGCATAACAGCCCCAGTGGTAAACAGAGGACTTAAGGAGCTCATGCAGAGAAATCCATAAAAATAAATTAATTTCCAGACCAGGCTTGGAGTTGCATCAAATATAATGGAAAAACTTCTCAGTTTTACTCCATGGCTTTATCAACAGGCTCCATACTAATGCTACATTTCAGGAATGTACACAAATGCACATTTCAATACAGCTAAATTCAAAACAATGTGAAAAATTATTTGAAGTCCCACCAAAATCACACAGGATATCTGGAGTTGGAGGGAATCTCTGCTCAAAGCAGGATTTACTAGAGCAGATTCCTCAGGAATAATTTAGATGCTGATTTTATTTAATAATTTATTTCCTGAATTGTGACTTCAGTTTTTCTATCGCATTTCTGAGGTTACTGGGACACCAGGGAAATTGTGTTTTGTCCCTTTCATTTGGAGTTGCCAGGTCTGTGTCTAATGCAGTTACAGTTCTGATGATTTTCAGGCTTTCTGCTTTATTTTGAGATGACAGCCACCCTGACTCTGCAATAATACTGGAGAATGAGTCACCATGAAGAGTCACTATGAAAAAAAGCAGCATATTCCTGATTTCTGAATATTTTGAGTCCATCAACAAAGGCTTCATTTCGAGTTTCAGGTAATTCTGTCCCCTAGGAATAGTGGCCAGTGCTGATGCTTCTATGGAATGTGCCTGTCCTGTGGGAATTAGAACCTGCAGGAGCAGATGATGCTGCTGAGGAGCCAGCACAGAGAGGAGCCACTCAGCTGTGCTCACATGCTGGAACAAAGCCTTAGAGAGGTGTGAAACCCCCTTTTTTGGAGATTTTCAAAGCCTGCCTGGATGAGATCATGAATAACCTGATCACCTCATCATCATATCCATGACCTGAGGTCATGAACAACCTGATGGAATTTCTTCTCATGGAAGGTGTCCATGCCCATGGAAGGAGGTTGGGTTTCAATTATCTCCTTCCAGCCCAAACCATTCTGTGGTTCCACGAATTCAGAAGGTTCCAGGAGTTTAGATGCCCTGTTTGGGTCAGAGTTGGTCCCACCAGAGCCTCACTAGAGCCCACCCTGGCCTGAGACTCTCAACTTCTTCCAGCTCAGGCTTGGAGGATCTTGCCAGCCACATGGTCTCACACCTCCTCATCAGCTAAAACCTGATTTTTCCCCCCAGGATTCCTTTTCTTTCTGGAAGGACCTGCTGGCATTTGCCTCCCCAGCTCTGAGTGAAGGCAGGCGGGCTGGCAGCTGGAAGGAGCAGAACACAAACTCCAGATGATTGTCTGGACTGGCTCAAAGTGCATCAGGTGTGAGGCTTGGATGGAGATCTGTGGGGTTTGATGCCTTGCCCAGACAGAGCTGGAGCTCAACCCCTCCAAGGCACGTCCGGCCAGACACAGCATTGGGTCCTGGAAGGGGAATATCCAGAGATTTCCACCCGAGCCACAGCAGCTTTGGCTTCACAGGTCACTTCACCTCCCTCTGGCCCCTGCTGGTGATAAATAGCTCCAACCTTGTGCTTGCAGAGCTGTTTGCTCAGTGCCTGTAGCAGCTCAGATCTGCCTGAGGTGATTTTTGCCTTTTGGCCAGGGTGGTCCAGCCCCTGGGCTGGGAAGTTGTGCTCCTTGGCATGAGCAGATTTATTTGGGTCTGCACTCTTGCTCATTACAAAAAACCTGAGGTGGTTTTTTGGAGAGGGTGTATCTTATGGCATCAAGGGTATTTATCTGGAGGTAGGTTGAGATTTAGAGTGTCACTTTGGGTTGTTATTGATGAAACTGTTTTCTATTTGCCTGGTTATTGATGCTGTGATGATGTTGCACAGTAAAATCCACTGCTCTGGCAGGAGCAGCCCCTGATCCCACTGTGGCCAAAGCTCCTCCACCACAGATACTCCATGCCCAGAGCTGTCCCTGCTGTGTCTCTAATTTAATCTTTAATCTTTACATCACAGCAACAGCAGTGATCAGACAGCCCAGAGTGCCTCCCAGAACGGTGGTGACAAAAATATTCACATTATTTTATCTGTGCTTAATCTCAGACTGACCCACCATCCTCCAGAGAGCAGTGGGACCACCCCAAGAGCTGAGAGACAGCACCCACCCTGCTCCTGCAGCACATCTGAGGGGCTGGTGGCCTCCTGCCTGCTGCAGAGCTGCTTCCATCAGGGAAGTGGGGTAGGGAGCAAAATATGCCTGTTTTTAAAGGCCTGGAGAGGCCAGAACAATCCACTCAGTCTTGGCCAGGCACAGCATTGCAGCAAATTCCTTCATCACTGTTACAGACAGACGGTGCTGGCAAGGCAGCAGGGGTTGAGTTTTGTGTTTTTTGGGGGGGAAATAAAGATTAATGCACCAACTCAGGGTGGGGGAATTTCAGGAGAGCAAAACAAAAAAATGTCCTGAGCTGTGCCAGGAATTAATATCCTAGTTCTTGTAAGAAATACAGTATTGTCTTTCCAGTATAGCTAGGGCTGAATAGTTCCTTCTCATGTGAAAAGAATAATCTCTCTCAGGCAGCAAATCCAGACTTGGATGGCTCTGCTTTTGGGTACAGGTGTCCTGACTCTGTTCCTGAATCCACAGGGGGGAAGCAGTCCAGGGCTGAATGGAGCATCCTTCCCCAGCAGCTGTTGGAGAAATGACCAGAAAGGAGAGTCAGTGCTCCCTGGGACAACAGCATCCAGGTATTTCCTGGGATTCTGATCCATTTCTGGAAAGCTTGGGTGTGCCCTGTGTGCTGGCTTTTAATGGATTTTCACTGGGGGGAGCAGGTGGACACCTGGCTGGCTCTGATTAGTTAAAATAAGGGATGTGGGAACTTTGAAACTAAAAAGTGTGAGTGCAGGGGAAGGAGAAGAGGGGTGGTTAATGCTGAGTCCTCTGTTCTCTGCACATCAGCCACTGACCTGTCAGCCACAGCTGTGTCTGTGCAGGTTTGGCAGTGACTGCAGGGGGACACTGCAGCAGTTCTCCCTCACAGCTCCTTTCCTCCACCACCATCACATTTTCATATAAATCCTTAGTTTTGTAAAGCTGTCTTGTTTTCCATGATCCTTCCAAAATAATTTTTCTGCTGATCTTCAACTGGTTGTTGGAAGCTTGAGGTGGCTTTTTGTGGGCTCAGAGTTGCAAGGTGCCCCTGGTCCCATCAGCCATTCAAACCTACCAAAAATATCTGGGAGAATCTTGGGTAGAATTTGCTCAGGTCTGGACAAATGTGCCATGACTACCCTTGAACATAACTGGTTTAAGTGTCTCCAAACCAGGAAAATCCTGGCTACAGCACCTCCCCAGGATATGGAGGAGGAATGTATTGACTGTGAGTTAAGAACCCAAAAATGTCCTATTGAATTCTCTGCTGCTATTCAGTTACCATAAACAGTCATTAAAATAGTTTTTGGGCTCCCCACTGGCACAAGGAACGTTACATTCTGTTATGTTTTCCACAGGCAAACAGCCAGGCTCGGGCCAGAGTTGCTCTTGGTGCCTTTTATTTCGTGCAAATGGAATCACAAACCTGGGGCTTTCCCTCCAAGCCCTGCAATGAGCTCTCCCAAGGAATTCCTCACCCAAAACTGGGATGCCTCCAGCTCTGGAGTGTTCAGGAGGATCCACATGTGATGGGGCAGAGAGAGGCAGACAAATCCCAGTCCTTGGGACACATCTCTGCACCCTCACTCATACCTCAAATCCTCCTTCAAAGATTTCTTAAATATATCTTACTTTAAAAGTTCACTTAAATTTTTCTTACTTTAACAATTTACTTCAATATTTTCTCTTACCTGTGCAGAGAGGGCTGTTCCCATGCAAATGTCCTTCTACACAACCCAACTCAAACCTGCTGAAGTGGCCTCAGGAGCTTTGGGTTGAGAAAGAAGGAGGAAAAATGTGACCAAGCTCTGCTTAGTCAAAGGAGCTGAGGTCATGAATCCCCTACTCTGAATTTTCTGAGCCTCATGTTCCCACCTTTAAGGGTACCAAGAGCATCACCAGCCCCTAAATGAGTGGTTTAAAAAGCAATGCATATTTAAAATCTAACAACTTTTATGTTCTAACTAGATAATTAGAACATAAAAGTCTTTTTCCTCTGGGGTTCTGTTATTTTCCCTTCTTTAATACTTTTGTTCTAAAGTCAAGAAAGCTCCTTTGCAAAGGGATAAAGCCCCAACATCAAAACTGCAAAAGGCAGCTGATTTATTCCCAGAACCTGGGGCTGCACTCAGGTGGGAGGGGTCCCAAAGTACCTGGACAGCTCTTGAGAATTGGTGCCAGGGGAGCTTCTTGCTCCTTTTCCTCCAGGGGATTTTTTCCCTTGTTGCAGATGAAGGGCTCTGGGATGCTCCCTGTGGCACAGCCCTTGGATTTATAGGACTGTGAAGGATGAGGAAGGGCTGGACTGAAAAGATTTTGCTCTCATGGGGGCACCTGAAAATTAACCTCAACCTTTCCAAAATCTGGTGTAAAGTGCTGAGATACCTCCCAGCTCTCAGCCTCCTCCAGAGCAGATCCAACGTTTGCAGAAGTTGTGGGCAGTCCTGAATCCAGCAAAATCCAGCAAAATCCAGCAAAATCAGCCTGGAGAGTATTCAGGGACCTTGTGGGAAAACTGAGGCACTGGGTTTGGCCAGCGATGGCAGAGGGCTTGAGCCCAAACTGTTCTCCAGCTGCTGCATCTGTTGGTGAGCACACCTACAAGGTTTGCAAAGAGTTCCTAGAGGCTGGATAGAGAGCCTGGTGTAAAATCACCCAGCAGGCTCTGCTGGGTAAGAGTTTCCACCCTGAACAACTGTCTGAGCACTCAGCTCACATAAATCTCAGCTCCATGTTCAGCTCCATCCCAGCTGACGCAGGCTGCTTGTTCATTCCAGCACACTGCTAGAGAAAAGCTTGCTAAAAAAAAAAGAAGAAATAGGCAAAAGGACAAAAAGGAAAAAAAAAAAAAAGGAAAAAAGCAGAAGATGCAGCCAAGACTTCAGTGATAAAATGGAGCAGAGGAGACTTGGACTGCAGCACAGGACGTGGTGTGCTGGAGTCAGGAGTGGCTCCTCAGAGATCAGTGTTTGCTGCCCTGATGGCCCAAATGTCAAAGCACTGTGTCACAGAGGGGCAGAAATCCATCCTGGGGAGGAGGGATGGGATGGGATGTGCAGGCAGCAGAGGAGAGTGCAGCAGTCTGCAAAAGGAGATCCACAGACCTTGTACTCAGATGTTTGGTGGCTGCTGTTTCTCCTTTGCCTTCCATCTGTGTTCCTCTCCTTTCCTTTCCCTTCATCCCAGGATTTCCTGGGCCTTGCCAGCAGAATTGTTGTCACTCTGGGTGATCATGCCAGCTTCTTTCTAGGGCCTGCTGAGAGTCACCTTTTGTACCAAGCAAGGCATCACAGACACATTTGTCTCTTCTCTACCCAGGTTTTTCAGCACTGTGGGAAGCAGCCACTGGGAAACTCCTTAGCCAGAGCTGGATGAAGGCTGGGAATTCTTTGTCTCTAATTCCAGACTGGGAAGCCATCAGCAAGGGATGAAGGTAACATCTGCTCCTTCTCCCCTTGTCCAGGAGAGACCTCAGGCACCAGCCTCTGAGTTTTAGGGTCACACAAATTTCCCTGCTCACTCAGGGGTTACAAAAGCCTTACTGCCCACCTGTGAATCCCAAATTTCTGCTCTACCCATTGTACCTCTCATTAACAGTAAATATTATCTGTGCTGTCCAGTGCCAGCAGTGTCTGGCTTAATCTGGAGACACTCAGCAAAATTTATTTCACGTGTCACATGTTCATAGCAGGTCAGGCATTGGCAGCTTTTGGCTTGCCTAAACACAACCATGGGTGTTTGTTTTTGGCCCTGGGATGAGCTTACTCAGTTTCTATGTTGGCTGGTGAAGGTTTCTGTATTGCTCCCTGCCCTGTGAGCCTGGCTTTGGCAATGGTGATGAGGTGACAGCAAAGGTGACAGCAAAGGTTTCTGTTTGCTTGGGAGATGATGGCAGTGGGAGCAGAAACTCATGGCTGGCAAAGCAGCAGGCTGCAAGCCACAAATCAGCTGTCAGAGCAAGGAAATGCTTAAAGCCAACCATTAAACCCAACCCAGGCCAGGCTTTGCTCACAGTCTGCTGGGAGCAGGGGCAAACCCAGGCTTCCCTGCAAAGCAGAGTCCCAGCAGGATGGATGGAGGTGTCAGCAGCCTGCTGCAAATCTGGGCCACATCAGCTCTTGCTGGCCATGAAAGATGAGCCTTAGCAAAACCCTGACATTCATTTTGAAGAGTGTGTTTGGTGTCCAGCCAAGGAGCTTTTTTTTTTTTTTTTCCTTGCTCAAACTTTTCCACTACAACTGGCAGAGCTGCAGCAATGGGAGATTGCACAATGCTGGGTCCCAGGGCTCCAAAAAACAGGGGAAAGGCACAGAGCATCCCAGATTGCAGTAATAATTAAAATGAAACTGTTCAATAATATAAATACATGGCTTGAATTAATCCAGGTGTAAGGACTGTGGTTCATTGCTTCCTCTGCAAGAATTATCAGAAAAACCAAGAAGCTGCAGGAGATTTCAGAGAAAAGATGAGCCTTGGTTTGTTTTAGAAACTGCTCTTATTTTGTGTTTCTTCAGTGGGCAGGAGAATCTTTCCCCCTCTAGTCTCTGCATCGTTGATGAATGATTAGAGATTAAGAGACCTCCTGTAGATTCGTGCTGGGCAATTTGTTGGCTGGTTTGTAGTGGAGAGAAATTTAGGTGACATAAACCTCTGGCCCTGTGTAATTTGGAAGGATCATGACCCTCACCCTCTTGGCACAACAATGAAACAAAAAAAACCCCAATTTTTATTAGGCTTTAGAAAGTAATTTAATGATTTAATTTTGATCCTGCTTACCCATACTCACCAGGCACAGCAAGAATCAGGTAGGCACCCAAATCTTCATCTTTCCCCTTTATCCTCCCCATCTGGTTTTCATCTGGTCACAGAAAGACAATCACAGTCTTTGGGGAGATGAAGAAAGAGAAACTAACACCAAGAATATAATTGCAGTGGGGTGATGGAGGTCAGGACAACATCTTAAAGTAATAAGGAGAGTGGGGAGCTGCATTAGTTGAGTCAACAAAACCTTTGCAGGAGAGGACAAATCCTCTGTTTCAATACTGAGCTTTATTTTCACCCAAAGTTTCTGCTGTAACTCCCTTGCTGTGGCAGGTTTTGTATTGACTTTCAGATTACTTTTAGAGTTTTCATTGCTGAATTTACAGAAAATAGCGTGGGGATTTCACTGAGAGCTGCTGCAAGGAGAGGGAAATAAGAGAAAATTCTGTGCAAAAGCTTGCAGGAATATACAGCTGAAGAGAATTTGCTTTAAAGTTCAGACATGTAATGCTCTCCCCAAGTTACCTACCATAAATTTTAAGCTGATCTTATAGTTTTGATGATATACTTTTTTTATGATGCATTTCATGCCTCATTTCCAGGCAGATTTACAGCCCTTACACAATGCTGGATGAGTGACTCCACATGCTTCATGTCAACAAGTTCTCTTCCTTTTTTTTTTTTTTTTAATCCCCCTGAAACTCCTGCTGGTTAAAATTAAGCTGTATTGCAGTCAGAATGGATTTACTCTTGACATTTTTGAACTGCTTTTGGTCATCATTTGGTAAAAATGGCCCCAAGAGCTTTGACTTTACAGATGGATGGCAACAAACAAAGGCCTAGAAATTCCAAAATTCAAACTGGATCTTTCATATATATAGGTATAGATATAGATATAGATTAGATATAGATATAGATATAGATTAGATATAGATATAGATATGTATTTGTTGTTGTTGTTTTGACCACCTGAGTTTTGACCTGATTAAAGGCTGAGGTGAAGCCCATCCTACACCTACAAGGTGCCTTTTCCAAAATAATCTCACCCACAGAAACAGAGAGAGATCAATGTCACCTTTGACAGGCTTACAGATGTGAAAATGTCTGCAAATGCAGAGTAGCCAACAACAACTTAGCACAAATCATGAGCTGTTGGAAAGAAAAATACCCTTACACTGGGCTTGGAATAAATGCTGTGGCTTGGAGATGAGCATGGATTTTGCCCAAATGTCCTGGCTGATGCTTTGGGTGCCATCACCACCCCAAGGGGTTACACCTGTCAAAGCCAGCAACAATAAGCCAAACATAATTTTATCCCATTTATTAAATATATTCTATTTATTATTTATTTATTTATAAACACCATTTATTTATATTTCTTTCTGAATAAACACAGGTACATTTCTATTTATTTCCAACACCCCCAAGAGCTTAAAGGTTTGGCTGAGGCTGCTAGGACAGTGTTTCCTTGGCATATCCACAGACTTGGGGCACAGGAATCAGCAGAAGCAGGAGGAATCTGCCCAGGATGTCACATCACAGCGTGGGGCAACCACAGGGCCATTGCACCTGACTCACACAGGATGTGGCTTTTTTTTGCCAGCTTGCCCTGAAATATGGAAATTCAGGCCATTAATCCCTAAAGGGGAATAAGTGTGGGGTGTTGCAAGGCTGAGAGCTGTGCCCACAGCAGCAGGAAAGGAGAGGCTGAGTCACAGGAGGAAGGGGTTGGAGTCAGTGAGTCGGGGGTCTCTCTGAATTTTTCAGAGAGAAATCAGAGTGTAGAGACTGAATTAAAGTTTGCAGATGGATTGAAGTATATTAAGCTACTCACATAAGGTAGAGGTATAAGTTTAAGATAAGTAAGTGAGTAAATAAATTTTAGTATGAATTTTAACGTTTTTAGTAAGTAAAAGGTTTAGATATTAAAGTAGAAGTGGGAGTTAGTGAAGGTTGAAAAACATGCTGATGTTTTCAGTAGAGGCTTTAGACTGTGGTTGTAGACACTGCTTAGACATAATAGAGTTATAGTAAGAATATTGTTTACAATTTTAGATAGAATAAGATAGGTTGTATGTGTAGTTTATATGTAACTTAGTGTGTTAAGAAATTAGAATTTTAATGAATTAAGGAGTGGTGGTTTGAGTTTGTGTTTTAGTTTGTTGGAAAGATTTTATATAAAAGTTAGTATTGGGGAGAGTTAGTGCTTTTTGTTATTGTTTTTCTTTGGTTATTGTTTTTTTGGTTTTGTTTACTGTTAACTGTAATACTTGAGAAGAAGATAGGAACTGTTGCAGTAATATTGGTTTTACTGGGACTTTTGGGAACAGTTTTTGTTTTTATTTAGGACTATAAATTAAAACTTGTGCAGGTTGTCCCAGAGGGATTTTACAGCCTGGTGGCACCGTGGTCACCTCCTGTCCCTCATGCAAGGGCAGACCCAGGAACTGCTGAGATAATTAATCCCTGCAGGGTCCAGCAGCCCTGGAGAGACACTGGATTCCATCCAAATTTTGCCAAGGGCTCCAAGGTGCAGGGAAGAGCCTCTGCTCAAGGACAGAACATCCTGTTAAAATATTTTCTCTCTATAAAAATGGCAGTGACTTCTTCATGACCATTCATGAAGAAAAGCTGAGAACAAATCCCTCATGTGCAGCATATTTCTCTTTACGACCTGAAAAGCAGTTTATGGATTTTCTTTAGGCAGAACTGATTTATCCCACACCTCCCTCCACTCCCAGAAGAGGTCTGTCTTCTCTTTTTTATTTCTTTAACCTGGCCTTTCCACACTGTTCCTTTTAGCAGCCCAAACACTGCCTGGGCATCTCTCCCTGCTTTGCACCCAATCACTGCAATTAGGAGCAGTTCTGTTGTCTCCTCTGGTCCTTGTGTTGCTTTGATGATGGGGCTTTAAGCAGCAAAGAAAAGCCCAGCCAGATATCCCCAAAACTGGATTTTAGACCTTTTTCCTCCATGTCACAAGGAACCAAGGGTTCAATCCCCTTCTGCTTTTTTTTTTTTTTTTTTTTTTTTCCCCTGTGGGATGTTGCATCTTTCCATGTGTGGGTTATTCCTGTTGTGGAGTGGCTGGAAAAGTTGCTGTAGGGGACAATTCACATATTAAAATTCAAAAAGAGAGGGATTAAGACAATTTCTATACTCTAAAGATTAAAAAAAAAGCTGGGGAAAAAACCCCTTAGACTGTGGATCACAAATATCACTGACTAAGTTGTCAAAACCTGGGAAAGTTCTTTTGAACAGCTTGAAAACAAAAGTTTCTTTGTTTTAATTTCTGTTTTCCAGCAAAGGTCCAACATCCTTTTCCACAGCAGGGAGAAATGTTTTCAGTTCATTTCCCTGACAGCTGTTGTACCTTCTATATTCTTGTATATCCTTTTATATTCTCCTTTTCTTCAAATCCTCTCTTAACACCATTAACAAATCTTCCCAGTTGTGTTCTCCCCAGGAAGTGTTTGTATTTGTTTGTACATTGGTAATTTTCTTTTTTCCCTAATAATAGTTAAAGCTGTAAATTCTTTAGGGTGAAGGAAAGAGCTACATTTTGAGTTTCTTTTTGAAATCATTGACTTTGTCTGGGTTAGGAAAAGGGCAGCAGAGGTATTGTCTGCTCCATGCAGGTTCACATTTAGAGAAATGTTGGGTTTTATAATTTTGCATTTGAAAGCAGAGGATGGTTTAAGGACAGGATTATCTGGAGTTCCTCAGCCCTCTGCCCCTCAGCTGTCCATCACCTCCAGCTGTTTTTTTGGCATTATTCCTTTGCAGCAAGCAGTGGTCTCTCTCCAGCTGCCCAGAACCAAAGAAATGCCCAAATGAGACTCCTGTGGTTTGTCCCTCATCCAAGAAACCTCCCCAAGGCACCTGAGTGAGCTGGAAATGCAAATGTTGAGTTGGCAGCAGGCTGCACTGGACAGGGATGAGATCTCCATAACAGACTCACCCTTTTGCTGCTGATCTCACTGGGTCTGTCACAGCTTGTTATCCAAAATGCTCTGGAGGGCTGTTGTGGCTGCAGCCTCTGAGACGTGCAGGGAAAATGCTCAAATTTGTGTGCAAAATGCGTGTGAGGGGAAGCAAGCCAAGAGTTACAGAAGCAGGCAGGTATTTATAAAATTATTTATAAAATAATGGTCTTTGCAGTGTCTCCTCCCCTGCAGAGGTGGGGTTTGGCCATGGCAGTGTGCAGGTTTATCTGATCCAAGAGCTCACATGATCCTAAACTTTTGAATTTTTGAAAATCTTTACATTTTCACTGTTTTCTGTTAGCTACACTGACAGAAAAACCAATACAGAAGTCCAGCAGTAATGAAAGCAAAGGTGGTGTTGGTATTTAGCTCAGCAAAGATAAATTTAAGTTTACTTCCTTCCAGTGGTGTTCCAGGGAAAGTGGCAGCAATGACAGATATGAAGATAATTTTTGCCTATTATTATGTGATGACAATCCTACTCCTTTCCTAACAAATCACTAATATTTCCAGCCTGCTTTTCCACACAGCTCTAGCAAGGTTTGATTATTTCCAACTGGAGGAAGACATAAAATAGCAGAGAGCTGCTACACTCATGGCTGGTGGTCTGGCAGATGATCCATAGGAACACTTAGAGGAAAAGCATCTTGGAGAGCTTTAAAAGCCCTTCTTAGAAATGGATATATGTGTGATTCCATCCACCCCTCTGCCCCAGCCATGACAAATAAAGGCCACCAGTGTCAGGAGGAGCAATCCTGGTGAAGGGCAGCAGCAGCTCTCTCAAAAAAGGGATTACAGCTGAAATCTGGATGTAAAACTCTGCCTGCCCTGCCCAGGAAAGAGGGAAAATGTTTTCAGGAAAAGGGATGTCAGAGAGAAAGAAAACCCAAAGTGTTTCCTGCCCTCATGCCAAGTTTTTCTTTCTCTCCTGAGGAAAGGTTGACCCCTTTTCCTTGGGGAATGATGTACAACCCCATAAAGAAGAAACAGACCCCTCATCCCTCAGCCATGGCAGACCAGACAAAGCCTTTGCTTTGTCTATGTAGGTTTTGTCCAGGAGCAGAGGAATTAATGAGCAGTATAATTAATTTCTGTTTGAATGTTTCGAATCGGCCAACGAAGACTGTAAGTAATAACTGCATGAGTAACTGCAGAAGAAAAGAGATACATTGTGGTGTCTGCTGCAAGCTGTATTTTTCTGGAAACAATGACTAATCCTGCTTTTCCAGCCGAGGATTTGATGTACATCCAGGCTGTGTGCATGAATCAGTGCTGACAACCAACAAACTGCAACTCTTCTGGCTTCTGGAACTCTGCTTCTGGGCTGGAAGGATGTGATTTCCTTCCTCTTGCATCCCTTGAAGTGCTGCTGCTGCTGGGGAGGATGACACCAGAGGGTTTGCCAGGGTCCTGCCACGGTGTCACCGCCCCAGGGTGTGGCAGATGTCACCTGAGTGTTTGCTCACCTGCTGTGCTGGGGCTGTGACACATCCTGGGCACCCAACCCAGCCTGAGCACTGCCCCTGTGGTGTGCTGCTGGTGCTGATCACACCCCAAATTACACACAGGAGCTGTGCTGCACTTCCAGGGAAATCACCACCCTTTTTGCCTGTAATCCTGTGGATTTAAAAGGAAGAAGGCTGTAGGACAAGAATGAAGAGCTGCTCATGCAACAGCAATCCCATCTTCTGAACAGCTCCAGGAGCAGCTGTGTTTAATAGAATTTACCTTGCTTCAACAGCCTCCCCAGCTGGAAGAGTCTGAGATTGTCTGCTGGGAACCAGGGAAAAGCAGCCTTGAAGCCTTGGGTTTTTCAGCCTGCTCAAGGACAAGAAATTATAACAATGATTACACACCTGTGAGAGGTGTTGTTTTGCAGAAAGCATGTTTTCAAAGAGGTGTTGCCTTCTTGGACCAATGAGTCTTTTCTATTCTGTTTGGCACGATCTACCCTATATAAGTGTAGTGTTTCTTTAAATAATGCTCTCTCTCTTTTACTTCTTCATTACATGAGGAGCTATGTTGTATTATCCTTTCCACCACTCTCCTATAGCCTCAAATGCAACATGAGATTACCCAGAAAAATAAAAATGCCCAAGGAAGAATGCCCAGGGAAGAGGTGGGTTGTATCCAATATCAGCACCACATTTCCACAGGGAGCAAATGGGGAAAACTGGAGCTGCAGGGGGTGGACACAACCAGGAGCTGCTCTGGAAAGAATTTGCCAAAAAAACCAGAGATTTTCACCTTTATTAATGTCAATTCATGTGCCTCTATGTTTTCTTAAATTCAGTTTTTCAGCTTGGAGCAAAAATCTGTCAAGGACTTCATTTTCCAGTGGTTTGTCAGTATAAAAAGTGCCATTTCCACCCAGCCTGTTGTTCCCAGTGTAAATATGTTTTTAGGCAGGGAGCAATATAATCCTACAGATTTGCAGAGGAGCTGCAAACCCTCCTGGCAGTGCCTGAGGCAACATAAAGGCTCTGTTTCCATCACTCCTATTTATGGAAAACCAAAGGCCATTTATCTCCTCGATTCCCCTGAGATTTTCTATAGCTTAGTCAATAAACCATGAATTACTGCTTGGCTGAGTTATTTTAGGGAAAATAGGATAGGATGGGAAGAGGATGTGCCTCAGCAAACAACCAGTGTCTCTGGCCTGGCTTCCAAATGGGGCCACAGTGAGGCCCTCTCCCCTTCCCTAAGAGCTAATATTGCAAAAATGAGACTGTCATTTAAAACTTCTTTGATCAGAAATGAGTTTGGGGTTTGCACTGCTGATCTCTGGCTCCTGAAAGGATTTCATCCACACACCCCTAAACCTGCTGGTCCTGGGAAGGGCTGGATTGTTCCCATAGGGAATTTCAGCCCCAGGAATTACCTGGGTCTCCTCTGTGGCAGGAGGGGACCCAAAAGGGGATGTGCAGAGACTTGGGACAGGGAGAAGATGCAGGAACCTCCCAACCCTGGTGCTGCTCAGTGTCCCTCAGTCCTGCCAGGGACAGGCACAGTGTTTTTATTTCCCATAGACATTGTGTCATTGCAAGGTTTTTATTGAGCAATTCCAGCCATAAAGAAAAAAAAAAAAAAAAAAAAAAAGGGAATATATAAATCTTCCTGATTGAAGCAAGAGCAATTCCTTGTGGTTTAACTGGTTAGACTTCAGCTATGTGCTGGCAAGGGGCCCAGCTGGAGGAGTGCTGGGGGATGCATCCATGGCACTGAGACTTTTTGGGGGATGCATCCATGGCACTGAGACTTTTTGGGGGATGCATCCATGGCACTGAGACTTTTTGGAGTGTCCTAGGTGTCCCTCAGAATGCTCCAGGATCCTCCAGATAACCCCTCATGGTTTTGCACCTCAGCTGATGGTTGCTGCTGCTCTTGTCACGAGATTTGCCCATCACCAGTGGCACTTTGGCAACCCCAGAGCTGTTACTTGATTGATGTTTACCCTGCAATAAACACCCTCCTATTTATTTCTCACCTCAGTTTGTAGGGAGCTTTATGATTCTGAAGTGCTTTGGCAAAAGTGGAGTTATTTCTGGTTTTGTTTTAAAAAGAAACACCCTGAAAGGCAGATTATTTATTTTTTAAAATTTTATTTCTAGGAGAAGATGCTGAGGGACGTGTAAACCACTCTGCAATATCATCCCAGGAAAGGATCAAAGGAGCCAGAAATTAGGTACAATTCTTCCCTCATTATTTTTTGGTAATAATTATTTGTAGAAAATCGAGCTTCTGGATAAAATACTCTAGCTTTTGAGATGATACAATATTTTAAAATTAAGAAAAAAAAAATTCCTTTCATTGGGAAGTTCCAAGAAGCAGGGAATGAAAGGAAGTTCTTGATCTGTTTCTTATGGAAGATTTTCTCCTACTCCATATCTGAACGGATGTTTTAAATTACATGATGACTTTTAAAGTGCAATAATTCCTGCTTGGAGTTCAGTAGCTCCTGGGTTTGCTGTCAAGAAGAGCTGTCTAATCTCCCTGTAGCTTCTCTAATTAGGCTGTAAGTTTGCAAAAAAGGATGTCAGTCTCAGATTTTTCTGCTCCATTGGATGGTTTCCCATTTTATCAGGGCAGCAGGGGCTGTGGAGCTCTTGGGAGGTTTTTTCCTATTTTAACAAGTTTAACAGGCATTTTAATGGAATCATACTGCCACACTCATCTTTTCTTCATTTGATCTTTTCTCGTCTCAGTAGCTCAGTGAGCTGTTTAGGATATCTGAAATCTTTACCACAATTGTTTTGTTAAACATGGCCTGGGTTAAGAGAGAGTGATATGATCTGGGACAATTTTTTGTTTCCATAGCACCAAATTGGGTTTGTAGGGGATTCACCAAGAGGAAAGGTGTGCTGATCAGAGGTGAGATGATGTTTGATTGGACAGATACTCTTTAACTACTTTTTTGAAGGTACAAATATGGATAATTCTCTAGGGAAATTATGTGTAAATAGGATAACTATTGTGCCTTGAAGGTTTTGTCATTTTAGAGATGTTTGTAATTGAAAGCAGATAAACTGAAGTCTACCTTTTGTATCCAACACACAAGAAGTAGAAATCATCTCCCTGAGTACAATTACTGATGTAATTATAATAAATATTAGTGTCATTATAATGCCCCCTTGCTCAAGTTCTTACACTGGCTCAGAGCCTTTGCCCTCCAGCTCTCCCTTCCACAGAATTTCCTAGATTCATTAAACTATTCCCATGTGTTCCAGGGGAATAACTGAGGTTTTGAAACTTATCTTGAGCAGTTGGTTTCTGCCTGAATCTTCCTTGGTGCCTCTTGCTGCTGCTGGATGTCACTGCTGTCACTGCTGTCCCTGTGCCCTTGTGAAGAGCAGAGGTTCATCAGCCCTGACTCTAATGGAAATTAACCCAGTTTGTTTCCTTTAATAAAGGGGTTAAATTGCTGCTCTGCTCAGGAAGAAGCTGCAAGAGAATAATTTGTTCCAATGTTGGCTCCTGAGAGATGCAGCAAACAGAAACAGATTCAGGTTTGGGTTTTAATGCTCTGCACTAAGAGAGGAACCCAAGACTTGTGTGCTGTGATAAAACCCCATGCAGGTCATAAATATGCACAAATCCATTTTAACAGAGCCTAAAGAGCTCTGAGGGGGGTTTTGCTGCTGCTCTGAGCAGCGTTAACAATCTGCTGTGGTGCCTCAGCCCCAGAGACAGAAGAAATCCTGGCAATAAAAATGCTTCCTCCAGTGACACCTTCACTGCTGGCACTGCTTTAGGGCTGTGAGCTCACATGAAAGCAGCTCCCCATTACAGAGGACACATCTCCCAGGCAGTTTTAGCACATGGAAACCACAAAATAAGAAAAAAAAAAAAAAAAAAAAAAAAAAAAAGGCAGCAAATCAGGGCTGAAGCATGACATTTCCACCTCCACATACAGGAAATAAGAATGGTTCAGTAGTGCTGGCATGAAAGGGACTGAGCTCAGCTTTATTGTCTTGGGAAAGCACTAAACAGCCATCTCTGAGCAGAGCTGCAGGTCACCTCGTTCTTCCTGCACACCCACTGTGGTTCTCTTGATCCCATCTCCTGCCATCCCACGGAGGAGCTGGAATAACAGGGATGCATAGGAGATTGCTGAGGCAGGGGACTGGTTTTGTCCATAGCACAGCAAAAAAAAAAGAGCCACTCCAAAAAGCTTCTTTAACTTCCAAAGAAAATTCCAGAATAAAGGAATAGGGGTGCTAGATGGGCTCCAAGCACAGTTAGGGCAAGGGATGGTTTTCATGGAGACTTTTGTTTTTCTACACCTGGAAGAGGGAAAGTGGCCTGCAGAGCATGGGCAGAAATTTGCTTGCAATTTCAAATTTTCATTTGTCCTAGAATCATAAAATGATTTAGGTTATAAGGGACCTTACAGCTCATCTAGCTTTATCCTTCATATTGCCAGATATTTAATATTTCATATTTCATATATAAATTAATAAAGAGCAGGTATAGAGCTGAGTTTTTATTGTGGCATTCAAGCTACCAGAGTCCCAAGAACTCAGATTTCAGCCTTAAATTTTGTTGCTAAGAGGAAATATTCAATGCAAGCTACAGTGATACTGGCATGGGTTATGTGGATCTCACCTGCTGGGAATGCTTCTGCCTTTCCAGCTCTCCTTCTCTTTGCCATCCCTGGAAGAAACTTGTGAGTGAATCTGGTCTGATGCTTTCATTCCTGGAAGACAGAGGTCTTGGAGAAATGTCTTCCTTTGCCCCTCTAAGGGCTGTGGTTGAGAACATGGATGGTGGTGTGTCCTGTGGCTGGGGATGTCAGAAGGGGGCACCTCTCTGGAGGCAGAAATCACAAAATCCCAGGTTTCCTCCTGCTGATTGCAGAGATATTGTGTGGGATGGGATCGTGGGTTTGTTGTTCAGCAGGGCTGGTTAACAGCTGTTCAGGTTTCAGGAAAGGCAAGAAATTCCTTCTCCTTATTGTTTGCTCTCCAGGATGGAATTCAGTGCCTTAGTGTCCTGCCTGACTTCATGGGTAGATCTGTCTTGAAACAGATGACCTGGAACAGATAGAACTTGGCTTTTCCCTCCTGCAGCTGTGAGGGACAGGAATACTGATCTTCCATTGTTATTTCCTGGAATTCACACCCCTTTCTGAATTAGCTCCTCCAGGTCGATTTTTAATTTCAAACAGGTTTAGCTTGATGCTGCCATTTCCAAGTGCTGGTCAAACCAGTCCCTTCCAGAGATGGAATAACTTCAGGGCTGCCATTCCATGAGCTACCAGCAGCTCTCCACACCCTGTGGCCAAAGCCCTGATGGGATCTGTGGCAATGCTCTTGCCTGGTGTCCCTTCATCCAGAGGAGCCACAGCAGTGCCAGTCTCTGTTGGTGTCATCTGAGTGCAGTTTAGTTCCCTGTCCTAACTCAGGTTTTACCCCCAGCACAGCAGGTCCCATGTGCAGCATCTTCCTGCCCAGTCCAGCTTCTGATCTTGCTGGAAAACCAGTTTGTTCCACAGGTGTTTGAGGACAGGTTTTACAGCAGGATGCTTCTGTCAGTGGTGACCTTTCATATTTTTGAAGAAAACCCTGACAAACACCCCTGGATGGAGAGGTGTGGGTGTTAACAACCCTCACTGCTCACTGGAATGGGCTGGAGGAACTGGGAGTGGGTTTTGGCTAAATGATTTATCCTCCCTTTCACCACTTCCTCCTTATCTGCCTCTCTTGGACCATACCTGGTGGCAGGCATGTCAGACACAGTTTGTTTGATGTGGGATTATGTTATGTCTATCCATCTGAAAACAATTGTCATGAAACAGCAAAACCTTAGTATTTCTAGTGTTTATTTAAAATTTTCCTCTTGGCTCCTTGTCCTTAATGCAGCAACTGAAAGCAAAAGAAATGTCTTGCACTTAGCTTGCACTTTATCCTCCTGCTGATTCTTCTGTTTTAATTCAAATTCAGGGGCTTTCTCTGGAAAACAAGTATGAATAAAGTACTTAATGAAAGCTCAGATGGTCCAGCACTGCTGTAGTTTATTTACTTTCCAAGTAATTACCAGTTTGAAATTGCAGCTCTACTCCCAAGCTTTAGGGCAGTCAAATTAAACAGGAAAGATCATCCTCAAGGTCAGACAGGTCTGAGAGACTTTAATGTCCTTGTTCCTGATGTGGAGAGGGCACAGACTCATCCAGGTCAGTGGGGAGTTTGTCTTTCCTTGCACCAAAATCTCCAGCCAAGTGTGGGAGATGTGTGGAGCTCCCTGGTTTTCTGTTTGCTGCCCAGGTGATGTCAGCCAAGTTACTTTTAGCTGGGGCACAACAATGAATCCTATTTTATCCCTCCTCAAGTGGTTTAATTAAATTTTACAGCTTCAAACCCCATATTCAACTGCCAGGGAAATCCAAATTTCCATCGGTAAATGTTCTTAAGCAGCTAAAAAACACCTGTGCCCTTAAATTTACTTGGCAGTGATGAGGAGATGGAAGTTTTAAGTATAGTAATAGGATAATAAGAGAAGGCTGTATCACCTGCAGAACCATCTTGGGGCAGGCCTGAAGAGTGGCCTAGAGGAGATGGGAATACAGGGGTGAGGAAATTTGGGAGAAGACCCTGAGCTTCACTCAGCCTTTGCTTTGTATGAAGCATTTATTGAAACACACACCAATTCCACACCTCTGTTTTGTCCCAATGCTGTGGAACCTGGCTGCTGGGAGATACAGGTTTATTCAGGCAGCCTCAATTTCCTGAGGTTATGGAGAAATACCCTTAGTGTCCAGATACTGGGAATATCATGGAATCACAGAATGCTTTGGGTTGCAAGGGACCTTAAACCTCATCTTGTCCTACCCCCTGCCATGGTCAGGGACACCTTCCTCTATCTCAGTTGCTCCAGCCTGGCCTTGAACACTTCCGAGGAAACCTGCAGATAAAGTCATAAAAGATGTCATGGATCAGGCACGTGAGAGTGTCACAAATTGCTAATGGCTACTGCTGTGACCAGATATCAAACACTGATTTACAGCTCTTTTATGGCTGGCTGATATCGCTTCGTGTTGCAAATGCACACTTTTTAATCAGTGCATTTCCATTCACCTTTTCTGTGGTGATCTGCCCAACAAAAGGCCCAGACTAAGAGGAACTTTCTGAACCAAAAATGTTAAGGAGGTACCAAACCTTTACAATAACCTGGATGTGCTCCCTGTTCTAACCAATCCAGCAAAATCCCTGTTACCTGGTAGATGTGGTGTTTTCTTTCCTCTGTTTTCTTCTCCCTTCTAGGAGCTCCATGCTGTGTTTCCACAGCCTTAGAAGCAGGGAATGGTTATGGGGAGAGGATTCTACTTTCCAGATTAAGTCCTCCCTGATATCAATCTGTTCCATTGGCTCTGATTTTACCAGATCAGTGCAGCAGGAAAAGCACAAGAAGTGCCAGCAAAGCAGGTAAGACATCCCCACTGGTTGTGTGTCCAAATATTACAATCAAAACATTTCCATCAGCCATGTGTTCTTTTTTAGGGAGGAGGGGGACATCAGGAATCCTTGCAGTGTTGCCAAATGATGGAAATGTGAAAGCTGCCAGAAAGAACAGGGATCAAAAGTGTAAGTGTTGAATTTTTGGTGGGGAATAAAACTATCCCATGAGGAAAAAAAAAAAGAGCCTTGCAGTTCAGTGTTGTATCTGTCTCTGAAAGGCATTTCAGTTGAGTTGTTAAAATACTTCTTAAAATACTCTGTCAGGTTATGGTTCTGGCTTCTGAGTGCTTTCAAGTGTCTCCTTTGAAGCTGTATTGGGATGTCTGACACAATTCACACCAAAGGAGCCCAGGCTGAGCATCCAGAGAACATAACTCAGGTGGGTTTTCCTGACCACTCTGAAGATTTTTTTTTTAAATGAATACATTTCTAATCAGTCTTGGAAATTACAAAAAAAGATCACAACAACACATACAGGTACGTACTTTGAAGTGTTGAAGTGTTTTATTTTCACTGCAAGCTGCTTTGGAATGGAGCTTTCCTGCAGGGGTATTTGTGCAGTGTGGCTCAGGAGCTCTGCAGAGGGTCTCAGCTGGGACCTCCTGCCTCCCAGGGCTGGGGGTGATGAGCTGGATCTCTCAAACAGGCAGTTTAAGCACTTAGGGCTGAAATCACAAATGGAAAACGTTGCTTGATCGTGGTTTAGCTCAGCCCAAAGTGTAGACTTTAATCGGGGGAGGTGGGGGCAGAGACACAAATATCCATCTCTCCATTCCCATCCTGGGACCATGAGCATTCCTCCATTTGTCCTGTCTGCTCCAGAGGCCTCTGGCTACAAGGGGAGGGTGTTCCCAAAGCGTTTTTAGTCCTGGAGCTCAGTCTGGAGAGTTGGTTGAGAGCTGAGCCATCAACAGAGACAAGGGCTGGCACCAGGGCGTGGGATACAGGAGGAATTCCTGGCCCAGGGATAAGGGGCATGTCCCACACCTCAAAGGTGACTCCTCTAGCACTGATGAGTAGGTGAGGGCTGTGACTCTCCTCAGAGCTCTGCCCCAGGGCGTTTATCCAGCTGTGGATGGATAACACAGACTGGGAGCCAGCACCCAATTCCCTGCAGGGCTGTGGCTGCAGGCAAGCTTCTTCCCTTGGCATTTTCTCTTGGCCAGCAGCTCCCTGATTGCCATGCCAGCTATTTTGGAGCCTGGGCCAAGGTGTCTTGCTGTCTCCACAGGCTGGAAAAGGAGCCTTGGCAGCACTGCCTGCTTTGCACTTCTGATGTCCCATCTGCCTGGGCTCCTCAGGGATTTAACCCTGCCTGGTTTGCCTGAAGCTACAGGCAAGCTTTGTTCTCAGCTGATCACACCAGCTCAGATCACTATTAATTCATGAGTAAATTATCCTTGCCAGCCTTTTCATCATCACAGAAATCCATAAAGACAAGTCTTGCTATTTTTCTCCCCACTCTTTTATCCTACTAGTTTTAAAGTGTGGTAGAAAAGGCTGGTTTAATTACCTTTCTCTTGCTGATGAACTTCATAAAGCACAATTAAAAAATCCACCCTGAGTCTGAGTGATGTGCTCACAGCATCTAACAGATCTACAAACCCAAGCAACTGTATGACTAATTTGCCTTGTGTCACTAATTATGTCCCATCTCAGTGGATAGAACGGGACTGACATTACTGCAGGGAGTTTTCCTAATGGCTTGTGTTAATTAAGGAGCCATTGTGGAATAAGGAAGTCCAGCAAAGAGCAAGGCCAGCAGCAGAGCAGGCAGAGGGAGTGCCCTGGGATCACTCTGGGTTGAGGCAGTAAATCCCTGGGGTTACTCTGGGGCAGTTTTCCTGGGGCTCCCCACACATCACGTGCTCAGAGCCTGGGGTGCTGCGTGTGTGATAGGGAGGAAAAGCAGGACTGAAGCCAGGGGCAGCTGGATGCCATTTCTCCAGCAGCCATGCCCATGGCCAGGCTTCTCTTGAAGCTCTACATTGTCCCCAAACTCTTATTAACCCTCTTCTATTGGTTAGTGATTTACCATCCTGGTGCCAAAGCAGGAGGGCAGGAAAGAAGGTGATATTTGGCCTTCCCACCTTTCCCACTAGGGAGAGAAAAAGGTCTGGAGAGGATCAGTGAGAGGGGCCAGATCGTGCCCTAGGAGCCATGGGAAAGTTGTTCTTGGGTTTGTTGGTACTGCTGAAAGCTCTGAAGTCTGTGAGGGCCCTTGCAGGGTGTGTGACCTAAGTGTTGCTGTGATTTATTGAATTCACTGGGGCAAGTCCCTAAACCACTGACCAGTGGCCTCTGGGATGGTTACTGGGGAAAGACCTTGGCCATGGCACCCCTTCCCCAGCAGGAGCCTGGGCAGTGAGCAGGGTGAGCCCTCTGCTCTGGGGATGGAAGGCAGTTCCCACAACCCAACATCTGTCAGGCACTTCAGCTGCAGCTCATAATACTTTTATTTTTCCCTTTGTTCTCTGCCTTTTATCCTTTGATGACTTACCAGGCCACCCAAACCAGATGAGATCCCTGGGACAGCGTCTCACACAGCAGAACAATATCAGGGCAAAGAAATTCTCCCCCATCTTCCAGGGAAAAGGGCAGTAGCACTTCTCAGAAGGTTTATTTAAACATGGCTGTTTATTTTTGCTGGAGATTGAGTTACCTTCCCTTATAGGAGTAATGTTTTTGGAATCCTCCTTGTAATAAATCACAGTTGTCTGAAGGAAACGAGCAGGGCTCTTTGTCATTTTTCTTTGCTTTCCCTCCATTGGCAAGTGAAGGAAGCGCCCCAAAAGGAGTGATTTATTATGAGCTTGCATTTGACATTGTTGGCAAGCCCTTGGCATGCTGGCTACACAAATGCTGCCCTATCTCTGGGCAGACAGAGCACAGAGGCACAGCTCTTGTTTCTAATTGCAGGCTGGCAGGACCTCTGCTATCAGACAGCACAGACAACAAAGGGAACCAGAAGAAAGACTCCCAGCTGGCTCTCAGTGGTGGCAGGGCTGCAGCGAGGGGACCCCAGGCCCTGTTGTGACTCCAAGCTGTGTTTTGTGCCAGCAGCTGCCAACAAGCACAGGGACAAAACCCCCTGGCTGGTTTTGTGGCTTCTCGTGCGGGCAGCAGCAACGCAGGGCAGCACCCAGGGCTCCTCAGCTCTGTCAGGGGATCCCTTGGGCTGAGAACAGCCCACTGACCTCGGGGAACAGCATGATGGAGAACACTAAGACTTCAAAGAAGTTCTGAAGTGGCTCTGACTCTTCTCATCCCCTCTTTATTTTTCTTTTCTTTTTTTTTTTTTTAATTTGATCAGTGTTCATTGAGATTTCCTGCTCTGGGCTAAATTGTTTGGCTGATAGAAGAGCTGGAACTGGTAATGTCCAGCATCTAACAGGCTCTGTTATGATGTTGTTTTAGTTGTTTTTCCCCACAAAGTTCTGGGGAGCTTTTACAAAGAATAGCTATTTTTTGGTGTAACCATGACAGTGTGCATCTAGAGGAACTGAGGTGGCATGAGTAGGACAGAAACAGATCATACATCAGTGAGTGAGCAATGGGAAAAGGAAAAAATAGGGTGAAAATCAATTTAAAATTCTATAATTTAAAATGCCATTTTCCTAGGGAATTGCCATCCTCATCTCTCTGCCCCTTGAGACAGAACAGTGCTGGGCAATGAGGCACAAGCATCTGTAGGGTGGCAGAAGTGGAGATGATTTTCAGGAAGAGAAGGCACCTTCCCAGCACTGAGCACCACGAATGTGGTAGAAATGCCTTTATTTGGGATCCTGGCAGAGCACTCTTGTGTCTATTAGAGCTGAAAACTGGTGAGTGTTCAGTTTTCTGCTGGGTAGTTTTGTTTCAGTTGCCTCCTTTAGAGCCCCCAATATTATTGGATTTTTCTGAGTATCTTGGTGTAAAGGTGGTATTCTTTGATTGACGTTTATTTATGAGACTAATACACATTCTGCTTTATCTGTTGTAACCTTTGAATGCTGCCATACTGCAGAGCTGACAATTTATACTCAAGAAAACAAAAAAGGTGCAGTTATTTTAGGCTTTACAAGGCTGGGAACAGGGGAAACTGTTTTGGTTTCCAGTCTCCATCTCTCTTTAGTGGTGTTTAGGATTTACAAGGACTTGGAGGGTGTATAGTTCAGCAAAAACACTTCCCCAGATTAGGTGATGCTCATTCCTTGGTCTCCTTTAAAAATATTAAAAGAAATTTCATCAGCTCATGGAGCTTGGAATGTCAAAGCAGAGTCTTACACAAATAATCCAGGTTTTGGGGAGCTTGTCATGCTAAGTGGGTGCTTTGGCATGGACTGGTTTTATTATGGATGGAGCCAGAGCAGAACCACATTAGAAAAGGATATTGTTACAACACTTTCAGTATCAACAATGCTACTTGGAGAGGAATAATCTGTTCCAGATGACTGCTAAGAACGTCTGTCCTTTTTAGAAGGGATTTTTTTTATGTTTAGTTGATTTATTCTGATAAAATTTGGGATCATTTAGACTCCTGTCAAAGAGTCAGTAAACATGGAGATGATGTGATTCACAGAACGAGCAGTCTGAGAGGCTACTTTGATTTAATTCAATTAGATGGGCTTTTATATTGGATTTATTTGTTTTATCTTGAATATTGGAGCAAATTTTTCTGTTCGTGAAAGAGGAGGCAGACTACAATTACTGCAGACATCAAAACTGCTGGGTTAATTCCAGGGCTTTTCCATGCCACTGGCAAGTAATGGGACTGCAGTTACCTGCATAAATAACTGGATGTAACAGCAGCCACTGATAAAACAGAGGAAATTCTGAGAGGCTTGAAGGAAAAGCTTTATATCACACCAACATTTCCCACCATACCTGTGTGAAAGGCAGGCATCAAACTGAACTGTTTGAAATTAAAGCAAAAAGATATATTAAATTTGGCTTTGCTGGACGTGACTGAGGGGAGAGTGGTAAATTAAAGCTGTAAACCTACAGGTTTCTTCAGTCTCTCTGTGCCCTTCCTTGGGATAACACCCATGGTTTTTACAGCACTGATGGGGAACATTTGGGATCTCCTTTCCAGCACTGGTGTCCCTCTGTCCCAAGTCATCCTGCATAGAGAAACACAGGCAAGACAAGGCTGGGAACACCCGTGGACAGAGCTCAGGAGCAGCAGGGCAGGAAAATATTCCATGGCCAGTCTGGCAAGGGGCAGTTTCTGAATGTCCCTCTGGATTTCTGCTCTGCCAGGGATTTCAGCTCAGGCTTTGTGCCTGTCCCCAGGCACAAGGGTGTGAGCAGATGCTGTTGTGGTGTGCCTCAGCTTTTTATTGTCTGTTCTTCTCAAAACTGGCTCTGTCTGGGCTCCCTCCCAGCTTCTCCTGAGGCCACTGCTCTGGTCCTTTGGATCAGGTATTCCCAGGAGCAAAGCCCTTGGTGACCACCCTGACAAAGCTCAATGCTTTGGTGACCACCTTGAACAAAAATCAGTGCTCCCCTCTGCTCTCTGCACATCCACTTCCATCCCCATCCATCTCTCCAGCCACTGGATTTTCCCTCTGAGGACTTCATTTGGGTTTTGATTGCTGCTCCAGCAGGCATTAGTTAAGCCTGAAAGGCTTTTGAAGACGTTTCCCCAGAGTTGAGGGCTGCTGAGCATCCAGCAGGGGAAGAGTTTGGGGAGCTTTGTTAGTCCTGGATGAGCAGATTCCTGTTTTGTATTTGAAATAGATCTGCTCCTGCTTGGTTAACAAAATATTATGCTCAGGGTAACTACCTGAGCCACCTTGCCAAGCCAAAGAGCCCTAGCAGGGTTCCAGAAAAGCCAATATTAAATCCAGAGACATCAACATTAGTGAAGTAGGACTAAATTATCTCCAGCTGGTGCTGGCTCTTGCCTGAGGCTCAGAAATAAGCAGCTCCCTGAAAAAGAAGGGAAGATGAAGGCTGTGCTAACGAGGAGCAGAAGCAAGCTTGGAGCTCAGGTCACGTTCTGTTTCCAGCCCTATCAAGTCCAGGCAGTGACAATTTTTCACCTCCCATCCATCACTTGTGCACCAGCCACTCCATCAAAGACAAATTCTTCTGGCAGGGAGGAAGGATCTGTCCCACTGTTGGAGCATTGGAGACATGGCCCTGCTTCCAAAGCCTAGGTGAGAAGCAGAGATCCATCAAAACTTCTGGTTTTCTTCATTCAATTAACTTTTTGTAACTGTTAATTGCATGTTAACCATGATCAGAACTCGCTACCAAGGGCTTCTTGCTGAGCAGCACCTTTGAATGCAAGTCTTGAAATATTTGGGGAAAATGATGGGTAAACATCAACCCTTGCTCTGTGCTGAACGTGAGTTAGAACAGCAATGTATGAGCAGATTAAAAATCAGCACTAACATCACCTGGATATTCAGAGGGCTTCACTGTGTGTTTCTGATCAGTTCTTATGGCAAAAGGGGTATTAGAAGAAACAGTGATTTCAGACATGAATTTTTTACTGCTGTGATTGGTAAACTCTCCTCTCACATGTACCATACTGTTATTTTTAATTAACATCTCCAGATTCTCTGGAAAACCTGACTTGCCATGTGAATCTCTATATCAAAGCACCACTGAAAATTCTCTACTCCTAACTAGAGCTAACTAGAGTACCTAGAGAATCATAGAATGGTTTGGGTTGGAAGGAACCTTACAAATCCTCTTGTTCCAATCCACCTTCCCCAATTCCAGGCTGCTCCAAGCCCCATCCAACCTGGCCTTGGACACTTCCAGGGATCCAGGGGCAGCCACAGCTTCTCTGGGCAAGCAGGAGATGGGCATTTGTACGAGTGTGGCACTTGTGCAGCACTTTGGGGCATGTTGTTGGGCAGAGATGGATATAATGAGGCGTGGAAAACATAAATTCAGCTGGCTGGGAGCACGGGGTGAGTAATTATCCCTGTGGGAACACAGCAGGTGGATTAGTTACTGGGCTGCCTTCTGCAATAAGCAATTAAGGGAAAAACATCTGTTTCACATCAGCCATTCCTCCTTTTCCAGGATACTCCTCTGGTTTGTCTCTCTGATGCTGCAACCTGGAGACAAGTCATCTCTGCAGCAGGGCTGTGCAAACATCATGAGTTCCTGTGTGGAAAGCAGGGGAGATGGCCAGGAGCAACAGGACACGGTGAGGAACGTCCGGGATCGACTCCTGCCTCCCTTGTTTTATTTTCTGTCGGGTTCTGCTCCATCCCAGGACGAAGCTGGGACTGGGAACAGCCCTGTGAGGGGGGCAGAGAGTGAGCCCAGGAGCCAGCTCTGCTCAGTGACTCAGTATCTCTGCTGCCATCTTGAGTAAGAGGGAAGCTGAGCATCTGAGCAAGGTTTTTAAAGTGGATTTTGTTCAATTAGCCAAGCCAAACTGGTATCTGGTGCCCCAAGTTTTGGAAAAGCTCTGTTTGCACCAGGAAATGTTTCTGTGCTCACCGTGGCTGATGCTGAGTGTCCTTGTGCTGCTGAAAATTGGGAGCAAATGAAGCAAAATGGGTTTTGTAACGCCAGCAGGATTTATTTCTGCTCTGGGTGGATTTAACTGGGAGAGATTCTGTTCAGAATGACTGTAAATCCAGAATAGCTTTAGGTGAGCTGCTTTCAATGCTGCTGCTCTAGATTGAAATGTATAGAAGTAAGAGAAGTGATTTCCCCCCCTAAATTTTGGTCATTTCTTACTGGGATAAGTTATCCAGTAGCTAAATCTGATTGTCTGTAGATGATCACAATGTTTATGGATCTGCCTGCTAAGAGAACAAAGAAAAATAATTTCTGGAGGTGTGGATTTCATTATTTAATTTATCCATCTTGCCTAAGCATGTACTTCTTTCTCTGAAAGCCCCTTATCCTTATTGCTCTTGTCTGGGATTTATTTTTCAAGCAAGGATTAGATTAAATTTCTGTAGAAATATTTGATACACTTGATCAGCAGCGTGGGGTTTAGCAATGCATTGGTGTGTCACCTGCTGTGCACACAGCAAATGCTGATTATTTTCTTAATATCTTGTTCTAAACTCATGAATATACAACTGGAACATACATTTGGGAAAGAAATGTATCCACAATGACATGAAAATCACATATTTAATTTAAAATACAATGGAATTGTTTCTTGGCTTGAAGTGCTTAAGCAATAAGAGCAACTTTTGCCAAATCTCTGTTTTACAGATTAAAATACAAATATTTCCAGTGCAACCAGAATTTATTAAAGCAGGCTATTGCCTAGGGAAATATGCCTTTGGATGTGTTTGTATCAACTCTCCTGGAAAAAAAAAAATGAATGTAATTAGCATTGCATAATCTTCTAGAGAGAAAAATGGGCCAAAACCTGTGCATAAAGAGAATATTGCAAGTGTGGAGTGTAAATTGCTTGTGGCTGCCAGGCTGGTTGTTATTCCTGGGGGCCAGTGCCAGCTAGAAACTCCTCACTGGAAGAAAGCAGCAAGGCTGGAAATGACCAGGAGAAAGATGAGATGAGCTGTTGTATGAAATTGGGAAAACAGAGCTCCAGAGTGACAAGTAATTTGTTTTATATATACCTTGTATACTCATCAATGAAATTGAGGCCAAAAAGAAATTGTTCCAGTCCTCAGTGATGGCATTTCTCTCTGAGTTCATGGAGACTCCACTGGCTCATGAGATGTTGCTGAATAATTTTCAGTAATTGTTCCATTCTTTCTCATTTCCATGGTGAAATCAGTTCTGTGGATCAGCTCCTCTTTCAATTAAAGCAATTAGCTGATTAAACTCTCTCCATTTTGAGAGATCAGATTTGGGTGATTCTCACAATGCAGTGGCTTTATTTGATGTGCATGTGGGGGCTGAGCTGCTCTGGTTTCCCTCTTCCCTTCTCCCCCTCACCTCTTGTCTGCAGTTATTATCAGCAGGGATGCTCCTTGCAGCATTTCTGAGCAGCACCTGGGCTGGGAGCCTCCATCCCCTAAGTGCTGCTGAAGTATAAATAAGAGCAACAAAGAGCCTTTTCCCTCTGCTAATAATTCATTGGTGTTTTTATGCAGAATTCTGGCCTGGAGCAAAATATAATTGGCAGGCAGCTTTTAAAGGGGAGGCCACAGTGACCTGTTTCAGCCAAGGGACCAAGGAATAACAACCCCATGTAATGCTCTAAACATCACTGAAATCAGAAAGGAAGCTTGGCTTGGAGAGCTCCTCCAGGATTTAAGGCTGTTTTCCCCATTCCTTCCCTGAATATCTGGAGGAGAAAACCCCAAACAAACAGGAGGACAGAGATCAGATTATTCCATGTGTCAGTGGGAAAATAGCTGTAGTCAATAGATATATTTAGGTGTAAATATAATAGGTGTAAAAATGCAGGTCTGATCTCTCCCTGAGCCTGTGACATTTACCATACACTTGGGTTCACCAGATTTGCTAAAAAACTCTGCCCTGAGGGAATTTTGACACTGGCAATTCACAAATGAAAAAACCAGAGGAGTGTATAATTTGCTGGTTAACTCCAATTTCTAAATGATTCATTTGATGTCACATATTCCTGAAGATATGAAATGCTTCTAATTAAAGGCAGATGTGCAAAATATAGCCTATAGGATGGATATAGGGAAAGCATACTTTTCCATGTGAGTGGCAAAGCCCATAGCCACAAATACCTCTCCAGTATGGCAGCCTCAAAAATGCATCCACAAATATTATTCATCTCAGTGGTCTGCAAGGATTTATCAGGGGTTCCAGCTTCCTGAAAAATATCTGTGAGACTCAGGGGTTTGGAGATGTGTGTTTGTCACTTGGCAAACAGTCACTTGCTTTTACTATACCCACTAAGAGAGCAGCAATTATGAGTAAGACAGTCTGGAAGAGAGTGAAGTGTTCAAAAATGGATGTTAGGGGGAAAATATAGCTGGATGTTTCCAATAATTTCTTCAATTTAAAGTCATGAAAAGCATCTTTCCACACATCAGTAAGTCTGCTTACTGCCTTTTTTTGGGGGGGGAAATCTTTTAGAAAGGAAAATCTGTCTGAATTTGCCCCAAATACTTGAAAAATAACTTGTCATTTTGGATTATAAGGGATGGTTTGGGTTGGAAAGGATTTTAAGGATCATCCCATTCCCTCCCTGGCCATGGGCAGGGACATCTTCCACTACCCCAGGGTGCTCCAAGCCCTGTCCAGCCTGGCCTTGGACATTCCAGGGATCCAGGGGCAGCCACAGCTGCTCTGGGCACCCTGTGCCAGGGCCTGCCCACCCTCAGAGGGAACATTCTTTTCCTAGTATCTGATAAATATCTAACATCTAATCTAAACCTACTCTCAGTTTGAAATTCTGCCCCCTCATACCTGTAAATAGTTCACAGGGATCTTGAACTAGCCCAATATTCCCTCTCTTCAAACCCAGCTCCATCTCCCCCCTTCGCCTGCCTTGTCCCTGGAACAAGAGAAAGTGTAAACAATCACAACAACCTCCAAAGTATTTCAATAACAAAATAACAAAAGCAATTCTCCGAGGGGCTGGTAAATAGCAGCCAAGCTATCAGAGCCCAGAGGGGGAAAAGTTCAGCCCAAACTAGTTACAAACCCTCCAGATGCGGCGTGACAAACTCCAGCCTGCTCCTGCTCTTGCTCCCGTTGCCATTTTCCTGCAGAATGACAGTTTTCAATTACTGGGCTGTAGCTAAAAGCAAATTGTGCACTTCAGCAGCTGGAGTTCTCTCTCCTGATTTCCAGACGTGGCTGGGTGAAATGCACAGGGGCAATGGAAATGGCTTTCTGTGCACAGCTAACTGAGCAAGGACATGCCCAGAGACTGTCAGGAGCAGGAGAAAGTCAAAAGGAGCTGCAGGCAGGGAGGGGGGATTGATCCCAGCCCCTCACCCCCTCTCCTCCCCCAGCAAGGAGATTCCAGCTGTACATGCTGCAGGAGCCAACCTGTGTCAACCCCGTCTGCCTAAGCTTTAAACATGATTTAGATTATTTTTTTTTTTTCCCCAAATGACTAATTCTCTAAATAGTCTGAGATCTGGATCACATTATCTTCATCCTTACAGAGGTAATAAATTTCCCTTTTCCCCTATTAGGGTGTCCCATTAAAGCAGAACCTGGATTTCTGGATCTAAGGATGTACTTGAGCTAAAATAAATCCACAGGGGTCAATCCTCTTTGTATGACCCAGGCAGGAGAAGGAGGCAAACCCGAGTTTAATGGAAGTGTTGCATGGAGGTACTGTTAAACTGACATGTGGAATAACTTGGGGGAAGTTACCATAACAAAATATTTGTCCTAATAAAAGTCAGCACTGAGAGACTCACCAGCCTTTTTCTCCCTATTCTGTGCAAGGCAGTTCCACCTGAGCAGACACACTCAAGTCTGGGGCAGAATTTTTCCTGTTAGCTTTGGGACATCTTGGATCTGCAACCAGCTGCAAACCATAGAATCATTTAGGGAAAAGCCTTAGGATTATTGAAACCATCAAGGAACAAACTGGGCTGTGGGGGACACCAGGCTGGCAGAACCCCAAATTTGCCAATAGCTGCTTGAGTGGTGTCCACAAAGTGGACTCAGTGAAATCTTTGCTGGGCACCTTGGGCTCAGCCATTTGAATATTTGTATTTTAAAATTTACAACAAATGACTGTTTTAACCTGGCTGCATCACTTTTTCCTGCAGAAACCTCTGCCCAGTGAAGACAGTGAATCTCAGAGGCTGCTCTGTGTGCCATCACCTTCCTTCAGCTCAGTTAGCTGTGCTCAGTGTGAGCGACATGGCTGGGGAAAATCAAATGTTACAAGCGCTCTGCTGCTCCAGGAGAGGCAGTTCTTGGCTGAGCCCTGTGCCTTCCCTCATTACCATCCTCCCTTGTGCCTCCTGCATGTCTTGGACAGCTGGGGAGCCTGCAATTCTCCTGCACCCGGTGAGTCAGGCCACAGCTGCTGTCCAAACAACGTTAAACTGCTCTGACAAAGCTGCAGAACCTGCAGAAACCTCCAGTCACACATGACATCGTGCAGCACTGCATCCCTGCCAAAAGGGAAGGAGGAAGGCAGAGGGTAGGGCTGGATGAGCACTCTTAGTGGTGACATGCCATTTTTAGCCATAATTATGTAAATTGCATAATTCATCTCGAAATATTGAGGGTTTTTTTTTCCTGTATTTACTGCAATTACGTCAATTGACCTATTTATGTTATCTGACGTGCTTATCATTAAAATGGGACAATATATCCCATTAGATCCTCTTACTCCATTGAATGGAATGATGATTAATTATATCATAAAAAGGAGCTGTGCTACGCATCTCTGAGCACGGAATTTGAGGCTTAAAATAAAACAACTACTCCTGTAATTTCCTGTCCTAAAACTGCACCTTACCCACTTGGGAAATATGCCCAGGGTTCCCCACATGGCGTCATTCTGGTCCACATCAATACCAAAGAGATGTTTAGAAAGCCAAACATTTATTTCTTATAGCACCTTCTGCTCTATATTATGCAGAGATAACGTCTAAAGAAAATCCAACAAACCTGGCTCATCTATGACTTCATTACTCTGAGAATCTCCTTCCAGAGTGGAGGAAAAGGAGTTTTCCCAACTACATTGGCTATCACTTCTTGGAAACCATCTCCTGCTGTTCTCTCAGAGTCTGGGTCTGTCAGGCCCTGTTAGTGAAACTGTGGCTCTGGGCATGCAGGATGACAGGTGAGGAATGCAGTTTTAATTCCTGCCCTAAATATCAATTTGAAAGTGCACGATAGAGCAACATGGCCTTTTTCTTCTTTTTTTTAAATAAGGGTTTTATCTCCATCCTTACTTGAGCCAAGCTCTGCCTATTTCTCTGCATCTAAACTTTGTCCTCCTCCAACCTATTCCACTTCAGCAAAATCTCTTTTCAGCAAGGCTATGAAAGCTTAGATCTGAGCCCAGACAGAAATCCATGTGCGGTGTTTTAGGTGTGTGCTGGGACTCAGGGTGACCACTCAAAGGCACCAAAGGTGGCCCCATTCTCCCAGTTTTGGGACACTTACAAAACTCCTTTAGTTCTTCATTTTCTGGACAATGGTGCTGGCCCAGATTTTTTAGTCTCTAACATTAAAGTCTCTGTGCACTGCTTTCCTATTCAGAATGAATAATGACCACAGGTCCTTGGGGGACTCAAGGCCATGGGGACAAGTGAAAGATCATGAGAGGGACCCATGGAGCTCAGTGATGGGGACTGTCTCCTCAGAAATTTTCTTGGTACTGTTCCTCCTCCATCCCAAACTATCTGCTGCTCCTTGGAAGGCAGAGGGGATGGGCAGAAAGAGAGGATTGTTTCAGTGTGCCCCCTCTCAGCTGATCTCACCCTCCCTCAGCAGCCAGCACGTGGTCCTGGAGGGTTCCAGCTCGTTTTAATCCAAAGAAAGGGCTCAAGTGCACCTAAAGAGGGTTTCATCATCGTTTGTTTTACACAATTAAAAACCTGCAGACACAGATTAGCTCCCTGCTGCTCAGTGTAGGAATTCTTTTAACACTGCAGTGATTTACGATCTACCAGGCAGCGCCTAACCAATGTCATCCAGAGCCCAGAGATGCTGCACCCGGGGCTGGACACTCGTGTTAATGAAAAATGGATTGGAGGTGACAGCCACTTGCGTGGCTGCGTTTTGATAGCGGATGACAGAGTGGGGCTGGAGCCGAGGGAGGCTCTGTAATTAATATTACAGTAGGATCAGGTATGTAACGGAGTGCTTGACTCGGAATTAAAATCAATACAACAGCTGTTGGGACGTGTCACTCCTGGTCCCTGGGCCCTGAGACATTCTGCCAGACGGAGGAAGGGCTGATGGGAAGGTGATGACACACAGTGAATATCCATCTTGTGCTCACTTCAGGCAAGAAATTATGCTTAGTGGAATGTGTTGGCAGCTTGGGGAATGTTATATTGGCTTTTTGTTAGGGTTTTCTTTTTCCTTCTTTTCTCTTTTCAGTCAGTGGATGAACAGGAGGGTCTATGGGCCACCTCTCTCTGCTGCTATTGCTAATTTTCTTTTCAAACATAATTTTACACCAGCCAATTGCTGTAGTGTTGTGGTGAGGGAGGTTTTTGGCTTTCCTTTATTTTCCAGTCTTCCTGCAAGTCAGAAAAAATCAAGTCTAGTGCCTATGATGGTCGTGGCTCTTATGAAAATAGAACACAGCTCTGTGTTTCTGACAAAGCACATTGTTCTCTTGCAGCAGCAGGGACATCTCAGTCTATTTTCAGCCTCTTCTGCTCCCCTTCTTCCTCATCCACTCCAATGGCCAAGTTCACCTCCAGAATTGTTCCCGTTTTAACAGAAGTTTACTTTGAGGCATCAGAAGGTAGAGAAGTGAGAAGATCAAGTGGCATCTGAATTAGGGTAGCAGAGAAATCATTTGGTATTTCTAGAAAATTCTTCTGAAGAAAAGAGAAATTATATATTGAAAATTCAACTGTTTAATCACTACCATAAACAAAAAAACCTGCATTGAGTGGGGACATAGGTTATGGATGATTAAGATAGAAGATGCTTTGCATTTCTCACCAATGTTGATCTTCATCCCAGCTTGGGGGTTTTGTGCTATAAACTGGAATTTCCAAACAGAAAGCATAAATCCACTTTTGTTCAGAAATGCCAATGGGAGCAATATGACAATGATGGAGATTTTTCTGCACGTTCACAAATTCAGTTAAATTTAAATGTGCTTATTTAGGAAGCTGAGCTAGTTTTACAACTGGTTTTAGTTGCAACAAAACAAAATCAAGCCCATGGATCACAGTAACACTCCAAACCAGCTTCAGACAGTGTATTTTTGGGCATGTACAATAGAGCTGCAATCTGTAAGCATTATGGTTGGGCACTGTAGAACCAAATACCACAGCAGCCAGAAAAGGAGCAGCAATCTCTATCTATCAGATGGAGGGAAATCCATTATCTCTATGCATTGCCCTGAGGCTGGAGTTCAAAGCTCAAGCCAATCTCAGAACAAAAAGTGACTCAGAAATGATGCCCAAATTCCTGTCAGCCCACGAGTGTGACAGAAGTGCTTGTTAACATCCAGCCCGAGATCAAGGGGGTGATTGTGCCCCTGCAGCTCAGGGTGCCTGAGCCAGGGCCTCCCCCAAAGGCCACCAAAGCCAGTAAAAAAAGGGTCCTGACTGATATCATTAAGTTTTGGAACTCCTCTTAATGAAAAGCCTATCTGCTACTCAATTCATTCAGTTCCTGAATCTCTCACCTTCTCTTCTTCTGCTGCCTGCCAAATAAAAATCATTTCCCTCCTGACACCAGGGAACTTTTCAGCTTAGTTTGGACCTGAATTCCCATAGTGGGGTTCATTTGGGGTGGGCTCATTTGGAGGTTTCTTGCTGTGCAAGTGCACTCAGTTTGGTTATTTCTCCCAACAGACTAAACCTTGAGCCAAAGATTTGTGAGTGGGTTAATCCAACAAGCCAAGATGTCCCACTTCATTTTAATGTGTGAATGATCCCTAAGGGAGTTTAAACTTTATCCTAAGTGGTCATCTGTGCATTTTACCAGTCCTACAAGCCCCAGAGATACCAGCTGTGATGTGCTGAAGGCTGGCTCAGAAGGAAATCAGCTGGGGATGCTCCTCTGTGGCACCAGAGGCAAAGCAGGAGCCATGAAACCTGTGAGTGAGAGGGGTGAGGGGTGCAGAACATCATTCACAGGCCAGACCTGAGCCATATGTGCATTTTTATTCACATCCATGACTTCTCCTGTGGGTTCAGGATTATTACTGCTCTTCTAACTCTTTCTTTTTACTGAAGTGTCTTCATTTGCAGTATGTGCAGACACTGCTGTGCCTAAGATGTCTGGACAACTGGCCTGATCATCAGAGCAAAGCTCCCAGCTCCTCAGCCCTGGAAAATGTGGGAATGACATCTGTTCATCCAAACAGCTGCCCTGGTGCTGCAGCAGCTCCATCAGGTTGGTTTAGAACTGCAAAGAAAGAGGGAGCATGAGCACAGGTCTCTGCTGCCTGCTCACCTCCTAAAGCACACTGACATTTGGGCCATCTTTAAGCACCTCAACAAGATTTTGTCTGAATTCTTGTCTGGATTTAAGAAATGCAGTTGCTTCATTCCATTTTACATGGGCAAGTAAGTGCATGCATGTACTCACACAAAATTCAGACACTTAACCTCTGAATGAGGAGAAGAAAAGCAGTAGAGTCCTTATGAGACACTCCTGACTGTACAGCAGCATAACTTGAGTGGTTACTGAAATAACAATTTATTTTGGAGGGTTTGTATACAAACAAAAAGAATCTGTGCTTAGAATAAATTATTTCCTTTCATGGGTTAAGTCACAGAGTATCTGGAAGCAAAGAGTTGTCAGCTGCAGAAACTGGCAAATAGATCTGAATAACATATGAAATTTGGAGAACTTTGTGATCTCTTCAGACAATATGTGGATATGCATCAGTATGCCATGTTCTTTGAATAAATTATTCCTTTTAAATTATTCACTCAGTTCTAGTGATTGTTAAGATGAGGGGATTTTGACATAAAGTGCTAACTAGCGAGATTAAAAGAGAAAAAAAAAAGCTTTTTTTTTTTTTTTTTTTTTTTTTTATATTTTTATTGCATTTTCT